>CM053747.1:39318282-39391900 GCA_028658305.1 Pachyuromys duprasi
TCTCACCGGAGGAGTTCCGCTCACCTGGCACTCACAATGCTGGCGTTTTAGGTCCCAGAGTTCAGTCTCCTGGTCGCTGCATTGTTTCTGCTCTCCTACTCCTCAGACACAGTGTTTTCTCGTGGCAGCCATCTTGGATCTCCGATATTTAATTTCTTAAGTTATTTACATAGTCTTGATATTAGCCCTTTGTCAGATGTAGGGTTGGTGAAGATCTTTTCTCAATCTGCAGACTGCCATTTCATTCTGTTGATAGTATCCTTTGCTTTACAGAAGCTTTTCAGTTTCAAGAGGTCTCATTTATTAACTGTAGATCTTAGAGCCTGAGCTGCAGGTGTTCTGTTCAAAAAATTGTCTCCCGTGCCAATGAGTTCAAGGCTTTTTACCTAGTTTCTCCTCTAGCAGATTTAGTGTATCTGGTTTTATGTTGAGGTCTTTGATCCACTTGGCCTTGAGTTTTGTGCAGGGTGATATATGTAGATCTATTTGCATTTTTCTACATGTAGAATCCAGTTAGACCAGCACCAATTGTTGAAAATGGTCTCTTTTACCCATTGTATGGTTTTGGCTTCTTTGTAAAAAAAAAAATCAGGTGTGCATAGGTGTGTGGGTTTATTTCTGGGTCCTTGATTCAATTCCATTGATCAACCATGTCAGTACCATGCAGGTTTTATTACTATTACTCTGTAGTATAGTTTAAGGTCAGATATAGAGACACCTCTAGAAGTTCTATTATTGTGTAGGATTGTTTTAGCTCTTCTGGGTTTTTTGTTTTTCCATATGAAGTTTAAAATTGTTCTTTCAAGGTCTGTAAAAAATTATGTTGGTATTTTGATGGGGATTGCATCCTAGACAAGACTCAGTGGATGGAGGAGATCATCAACCCATCCACAAAAACCTCAATCCAAAACTTACTATGCCTACAAGCCTTGCAGGGACAAAGATAGAGTAGATTGAACAGAGGTTGAAGAATGTCCAACCAATGCTGGCTCAACCCTAACACCCGCCCCATGGAATAAAGCCAACCCATATCATTACTAATGATATGCTGATATACTTGCAGGAGCCTACCAGAGTTGTTCTCTGAGAGGCTCTACCCAGCAACCGTTCAAAACAGATACTGATACTCACAAGCAAACATTGGGCTAAGCATAGGGAGTCTAGTGGAAAGGGACGGGAGGAGGATAAATGGACCTAGAGGTAATAAAGCTCCACAAGAAGACCAGCAGAGCCAATCAACCAGGGTCCATAGGGGGCTATGGAGTCTGAAGCACCAACCAAGGATAAGTCATGGTCTAGACCTAGGTCCTCTACTTATAAGTAGCTGATGGGCAGGTTAGGCATCATGTGGGCCTACTAGTTGTTGCCTGCTTTTTTATTACTTCCCCCAGATGGGACTGCCCTACCAGGCCACAGTGGAAGAATATGAACTCAGTCCTCCTGTGACTAGATGATCTGGAATGTGTGGGTAAGGGGGCTCAGGAATAGGGGAGTGGTGATGGGAGAGGAAGGGTGGGACTGGGAGAGAAAAAGGGAGGGGCCGATTACAGAGATGTAAGTTGAGTTAATTAACGACAATTTTGACCTACTAAATTATTTTGAAGGACCTTGGCCTTGCTCTGCAGTGCAAGTGGACTTTGAACTCGCAATTTTCAAGCCTTAGCCTCCCAAGTAGCTAGGATTACTAGCCTGTACCACCGTATCTGGCTTGTTTTGTTTTAATAAGGCCTTGTGGCATATCATTAGGTTATCTGAGTTCTCTTTCACTTTTTTTAGATGTAAATACTAGTAGCTATAGACTTCCCTCTTATAACGCCTTGAGGAATTCCAACATTACTGACAAATTGTGCTTTTATTTTTGTTTTATTCTAGGATTTACAACATTTCTCTTTAATTTCTTCAGTGATCTATTAATCATTCAAGAGCATATTGTTCAGTTTTTCATGTATTTTATAGCTTTAGTAGTTTGTTTTTCTAATAATTTCTAGTTTTATTCCACTAATTTCTTTATGGGTGAGATGAACTTTTGATTACAGTATGCAATGGATAGGTCTTTGTGTCATACTTATGTACTCTTATGGGATATCTATTTCTTTGTCTAAATTTTTGAGAATAGTTCTACTATAATTTTGCTTAATCGATTATTTATTTATTTACATATTTATTATCTTAACTCCTTCTCTTCTATTCCAGAGATTCTTAGGTTTGATCTTTTGATTATATCACAGGTTTTTTAGGAATGTGTTCATATTTTTCTTAATTTTTGTGTAAGTGTAGCATTTCCTAGACCTCATTTTCCATCTCTAATAGTCTTTCTCCCATTGAGCTAGTATTTTCTGATATTCCCACCTGATTTTTTTCTTTGACTTATTGTTTTTCTTTTTAATTTCCAACATTTCTCTCTTTGTTTCTGTCTCTCTCTGTGTCTTCTTTCTTTATCTTACTGTGAATGTGTCAAAATGTTAATTCCCTTTCTTTCTCTTCTGTTAACGCACAACACAAATGATGTATTTAATATGGGCCAAGTAGAGGATATCCAGGACACAGCAGCAAGATCATCACAGCCCCCAACCCTTTTTCTGACTTCTCACTCACAGAGTGAGCTTTTTACCCTCTCACATGGAGCTTTTCATGTTTCAAATGTTGGAGCAGCTGGTGTCATCCATAAATTCCATGTGCACCTGCAGGCACTGTCCCCTTAAGCTGCTCCTGCCCAGAACTTTGGTTGCTCTAGCCAGCTTGCTGGGCTCCATGATGGTAACAACATGGTTGAAAAGAGTCTAATTTTCTTACAGAATTTCTTATTCGTGTTGCTGAATTTCTCCTCTATGATGACTTTCTCATTCACATTCTGAACTATTTTTTTTTACTTCATTTAGTGGTTTGTTTATTTCCTCTTTGAAGTCACTGATCATGTTTACAAGCAGATTTTTGATTTTTTTTTTTGTCTGGCATTTCAACCATTTCAGTATCTTTGGATTTGCTGATTGAGTAATGATCTTTTGAAGGCACCACATTGCCTTGATTTTTCATTTTTCTTATGTTTCTCTGTTGCAATTTGCACATCTATTGACTGACATATCTTTTTCAGTTTTATGTGGGGATTTTCTTAGTGAACAGTTTTCTTCTCTTGATGGCTCAGTCCCCAGCACCACTCAGACAGCAAACTGCTGTGACAGTAATAACAGCAAACTAAATAAGATATGACAAACACAAACACACGCACATGCACACACACTAAACCTGAAACAACTAACATTTCACCAATGTCCATAAAAAGGAACGTGAAAAAATTAGTGTAGAATGTGCTTCTTGGGGTAAAAGCAAAAACTAATAGACAAAATAGGTGAAGGGGAAGAAGAAAATAGGCAAAGGTAAAAAGGAAACACAAAGAAAAGTTAAATAAAAGAATGGGCAAAGGATGAATGGAGAAGAATATTATGAAGAGGAAGAGATGAACAATTGGATTCAACAATAAAGAAAAATGCACTAAATTAATGAAAAGAAACAAAGATTAAAAACTTAGAAACTCTTCTCAAAATAATTTAAAAAACATAGTTTAAAGGAAAAAGAGAGGATAGAACTTGGTGTGTGGTAGACTGTGTGGTCTTCCCGCCAAACGTCAGGTGTTGAACTTGACACAAGCTTAGTCAAGGGTCAAATGGTCACTAAAACATCTTTCTCTTGAGGAGGCTCTTTTCTTTGTGCACTGGTATCTTTGCCTGGCTACACTCAGTTTTGCAGTCTGTGGGCTGAGCAGACTCTTCCATACTCCGAGACTCCCCAGCTTACATTGCCTCAGATAGCCGGTGTTCTGGCTAAAGGGTTTTTCCTGAGAGCATTGAGGGGGAACAAACATCACTGAGATCTTTCTGTACAGGAGGACCAGTGTCTGTGCTTTCCACACTCAGCAGCAAACAGACTCCTGGAAAGCTGAGCTGTAGAAGTTAAGGCATACACAGAAACTCCAGGGGTTTCCATCCCCCTGGCAATCAATTTTGTGGCAGTTACAGGTAGTAAAATTTGGACCACCCACTGACTTCAAAGTCAGAGTTACCAGAGTTACCAGATTCCACAGCTACTCTCAGGTGTTGAGGTCAATGGCATGCTGCAGAGAATGGGACTACCAATAACCATTCCCTTCACTGTTTAAGCTGATCTGGGGGCCATCTGGACTTGGTACACCCACCACATCTTCCAGACTGCTTCCTCTACCTGTGTCCACTACTTCAGTGTTCTTGATTTGTGACTGTTACTTGTTGTCAGGGTCTCTGAGTTAGCTCAGTCTTAAATACGAAGTGTCTCAAGATGGCTTCTGAACGGAAACTTCTGATATATGGTGATTGATAGAATGAACTCCTTCTGAACTGTTGGCCCAGTATGCCAGAGGAGTCACAGTCTCAACAAAATTCCTAGTTGCATTTAGGTCTTCTGAGAACTGTTGACTTATTTCATGGTAAGGTTTCCCAGGCTCTTTTTTCACTAAAACTACATAGCTTACCTCATGGATGAAACTTCTCATTCTTATGCTGAAGAGCCATGACTGAAGCCATACGAGCCTTGTTCATTTCCATCATCTGTGGTGTTTCTCTACAGTTGCCACTTTTCCCACCACCCCTTTGATTGCTCCCAGAGCTCCTGTCATCTTCTTTTTGGAGTGAATTTATCACTTATTATCCTGACCTTTCTCAACTGCTGTGTCACACAGAGGAAGCATCTCATACACCACGTAACTCCAGAAGTCTTGTTTTTCTTAGCGAAGATCTTCAATATCCATCATAGTTGAAGACAGCTGTCTTCCTAAATGCTGACAGTTTTTGATGC
Source organism: Pachyuromys duprasi (assembly GCA_028658305.1). NCBI lineage: Eukaryota > Metazoa > Chordata > Mammalia > Rodentia > Muridae > Pachyuromys > Pachyuromys duprasi. Next base: position 39,323,107 of record CM053747.1, read on the forward strand.
TATTGTGAAATATGTAATTCATAAATTTCTGTTAGTGGCTGATATGCAAAAATACCCCTTTTTCCAAAAATAGCAATTTTTGTATGTAGCAAGCTTCCTAATGTTTTATTAATGATAATAGTTTAATTGTAAACTTTTCCATAATTTCTAGATGAATAATAGTTTTGTCAATGAATAGCGACAGTTTTATTTCTTTATTTGTAATTGTAGTTTTCATTTATTTTTCTTGCCTTAATGCATTAGACAAGATGTACAACATAATGCTGGGCTATAGGCATTAGTAGGAAACATGTGTTTCTGTTTCCTAATATTTCTGTGCAGTAACAAAAAGCACCCTTTCTGTTTCTTTCCAGGTAAACGATTCTTTAAAATCATCAATAAATATCGCATTTTATCAAGAGATAATTTCCCACATTGTGATAATGTATTTTTCTCCCCATCATTTTCCCTCAGTTGCTTTTCTTTAAAAAAAAACAAAACCCATTTAGTTAAAATATGATGCGTACTCCTCCCTCCTTTTCCTTCCTTCTGCCTCTGCCTCTTCCTCATCCTCCCCTCCCCCGCAGCTCCCTCCCAAATTTCTGGCCTCTTTTTATTTTCTCTTCTTCTTTCTTTCTTTCTTTTTTTTTGGAAAATAGATTTTTTTCTCTCATAATATATCCTGATTACACCTTCCCCTTCCTTTACACCTCCCAGTTCCTTCTCACCTTCTTTCCCATCCATATCTGCTTCCTTTCTGTCTCTCCTTAAAAAGCAAGCAGCCTTTGAAAGAATAATACTAAAATAAAATCAAATTTAAAAAAGATAAGATAAGATACAATAATACAAAACCTAACACATTGGAATTGGGCAAAATAAACAAACAGAAGTCAAAGCGCTCAAGAGAAGGCTCAACAATCAGAGACACACTTGTTAATACACCCAGGAAGCCATAAAATATATGCACAGGACCTGGTGCAGACCCCTGCAGGCTCTGTGCATGCTGCCTTAGTCTCTGTGAGCTCATGTGAACTTTGATCATGTTTTCTGGATGTCCTTCACCCCTTCTGGTGTTTATGCTCTTTCTGCCTCTTCTTTTCTGAGCCATAAGCTAGGAGTAATTTGATGAAGACATCCAAAGAGTCAGAGACCTTGGTGCCAATTTCTCAGGTTTGGCCAGTAGGTCCAGGAAAAAAATCTTGGAAGAGATGCAAAATATAATGTTCACTTTATTTCTTAGGTTTCAACTTTATCTCCTGGGTCACCAAACTGATGGCTCAGGCAGCAGACCATCAGCTGCCTGATCATGATGGACAATTGAGAGAAAAATCTTTCTCAATCCTGTCTCCTACTGAGACATCTGGAGGGCCACAAAAGTATTTATTGCAGCCATAAACTTTCTATCAAACCTTTAGCTTCCAAGACTATTTGAATCAAATCAAAAATTCTATAATAGGGAATTAATTCATCTGAATAGAAGTGCATCTTTATAAAGATCTCATAGGAAATTTGCTTAATCAGAGTGGGTAAATAGCCACAAAGTGATGGTACACACCATGTCATACTGTGTTTTGAGCAGCACAAAAAGAACTGGTATCAGAGGCTAGATGCATCACAGGCTGAGGGTGGGGGATGCATTACAGTACAGACCTTGCAAAACAGCAGACTGTCTTCCAGAAACTCCACATGCCTATGAACTCCAATTCAATGGCTCTTGGCACCTTGGAACACTATGTCCTCATCACTTTTATTTTTAATAAAGTAAGTTATTTTGATTTTTTTAAAACAATTTTTGAGTTAACATTGCATTTTTGTGTTGCATTTATAGGGAGCACACTTGTATCAGAAATGGATGATAGAAGACAGTTTAAAAGAGTCATTTCTTTCCTTCTACCATGTGGGTTCTGGGGAACAAACTTAGGTCATCGAGTTTGGCAGCAGATGCTTTCATTGGCTGAGCCATGAAACTCTTACTTTTGATTCTAAAATGTTGTTTAAAATGTTTTGAATCTATGCTAATGAATAATGATTACATATAATTTTCTTTTTAAAAATTATCTGTCAACTTTTGAAATCAATGTTATGCTTAACTGAAAATCCTCCCTTTCTCTTTTTCTTTTTCAGAATTGTTCATATATATATATAATATATATATATAATATATATATACACACACACACATTCTCATAAATAGCTGGTAAACTTACTGTGTTGTCTACTTTTATGTCAACTTGACAGGGAACCTTGATTGGAAATAGGTCCCCACCATATTGGTTTGTCAGCAAGCCTGTCCATTTTCTTGATTGATGTTTGATGTGGGAGGGCCAAGTTCATTGTGGCCAATGCTATCCATGAGATGGTGATCTTAGGTAGTATAAGAAGGCAGACTGAACAAACTATATGGACCAAGCCAGTAAGCAATTCTTTCATGGCTTCTGCATCAGTGCCTCGAGATCCTGTCCTGACTTCCCTGGTTGATGAACTACAAGTTATAAGATGAAATAAACCCTTTCTTCTGTAATTTGCTTTTGGTTATGGTGTTTTTTAAATAAATTGCTACAGTAGAAATCCTAAGACACCTACTGATTAAACCATCTGGATTGGAAATTTTGTGGGTTTTTAATGCAATTTTAATTTATTTAATGCTTAGATGGAATTATTCAGCCTTTCTGTGTATTTCATTTAATGCTTATCAATAAAAATGCCTATTTCATTCTCTTTGTACTATTAGAGAGGATACTACAATAAGATTTTTAAAGATACATGTGAGTACTTACATTTTAGATATATTTTTAAAAGACAAATTCTTGCCAGAGGAATTTGAGGTCTAGAACATGAACACTTTTAGTTGTTTTGATATCAGACTCTTTTCTTTCTTTAAGAAGCAGAATTAGGTGATGACAAGATGGCTCAGTGGTTAAGGGCATTGGCTGTTCTTGCAGAGGACCTTGGTTCAAGTTCTATCAGCCACATAGTGCTCACAACTGTCTATAATTCCACTCCTAGAAGATTGGACACCCTCTTTCATATCCTTAGGTTACCAGGCACACATATGATTCACAGAAATACAAACATGCAGACAAATATGTGTATACATAAACTAATAAATAAAATCAATTTTAAAAGATTTATTTTAAAAAACAGCATTGAATAAAAGCTAATGTTCCGTGTATTATTTATTGCATGTAACAAGTTGCCTCAAAACTTGGTGTCTTACCATGAATTCAGGACATAGAGAAATGAGGCTGGGACTGGGCTGGGAGTCTAGACTAGGGAGTCTAGTTTCTTCCTATTGTCTAGACCTCACAGTACCAGAAGATGCCATATAGACTGTTAAAGGAGAACTGTCATCAACAGTTTTACTTAGCTATGAATCCTGTGTGCAGCAATACTGACCAGCCAGGCAGGCTGTGTCCAATGATGCAATCATGGCAAGTCTGTTAAAAAGTAACCAACCACTTTCTGATTGGATTTGAGGCCTGATTCACAGGCTAGAATTCATTTCTGATTCTGTAAACCTAATCCAAAGAACATGACTAGGGAGAGCATATGTCGTAGTGAGAAAGCTGCCATTGTTTTGCTAAATAGAGAGATGATGTGCCTACCAAGTTGCCTTTTAATAACTATCCTTAGTTCTGAAAAACAGAACTCTTTTCTGTTTTGGTCAGAGAAGCTTCATTTTGCAGTGGGCAAGAATACCTGCAGAGACTCATAACTACTTAAAGTAATTAGAAGAATGACTGTTAAATACTCAGCTATAAATCATTCATCTATATCACTTCTGTAAGGCTCAGAGAACACTTTAGAAGACAGGGCAGGAGGAATGTAAGAGCCCCAGAAAGGACAGGAAGTGGTATAGAATGCTGCTTTCTGGCATGGTGTGTCTGTTGCACTCTTAAAGTCATAGAAGCTGTGATTAACCTGCACAAAGCCTACACATGATTGGGCCCATCCATATCCTGTCATGGTATGGGGATGGATTTATGGGGCCCAGCCCTCCCAGATCATTTATATGCAGCTAATGGTTGGTGTGGGAGAGAGACATTTTCTTCTGTTGTGTAAGCACTGGTAAGGTACCTATGCTCCTGAAAACTAATTCTTACCCATGCTCCTGTGAGAAGCCTTCATAAAGTTTATTTATTCATAAAAAAGACATGAAAGTAGAAGGGGGCAAGTCAGTAAAAGAAAGGGGGTCAGTAAGAGTGTGAGGAGGACAAAAGAGAATAAGAAAGTGAATATGATGAAAATATATTATGTATATGAATAAAAAGTCATGGTGAAACCCTGTGAATGATTTATATATGTAATACACTATTTTTTAATTTTAATTTTTCTTCACAATTTATTCATTATATATCTCGATTGAAAACCTCTCCCTCAGAGTCTACTCCCCCCAGTAGCATATTCAACAAATGCTGCTGGTCTGACTGGAAGTCCACATGTAGAAAAATGCAGTTAGATCCGTATCTATCACCCTGCACAAAATTAAAGTCCAAGTGGATCAAAGACCTCAACATAAAACTAGACACACTAAGTCTGTTGGAAGAAAAAGTGGGGAAGAGCCTCAAACTTATTGGCACAAGTCACAATTTCCTGAACAGAACACCAACAGCTCAGGCTCTAAGACCTACAAGTAAGAAATTATTCTAAAAAACATATATCTTAATAAACATTAACTACCTTACGGTTAGGAATTTGAGAAAAACTTGGCTGGCAGCTTCTTTCTTGAGGTCTCATAGGGTTGGCGGCTGAGCTGCAATCATTTGAAAGCTTGGTGGGGGTTGGAGGACTCACTTCCAGTAGCTCACTAGTGTGGGTGGCCAGTGCACACTGTCAATTGGTAAAAGGCACCAGTTTCTCCCCAGTGTCAGTTTTCAATGACCTGCTTGAATAACCTAGCAATCACTTCCCCCAGAACAAATGGGAGAGGAGGAAGGACAGAAGGAGGGAAGGGGGGGGGGAGAGAGAGAGAGAGAGAGAGAGAGAGAGAGAGAGAGAGAGAGAGAGAGAGACCACTATTGCACTATTGCTGATTTATTGACTGTGGCTTAGACTGAAGAGAAGGAGAACTGGGCTTTACTCTTTGAAGGAACAAGAAGGAAACTGTGAAGATATTTTAAAACCGTCAGAGCCTCTCTGTAAGTCTAGCCTTGGTAGACCAATCTCCTTGGCATCGGCCTTCAAAAATAAGTGTCTAAAGAAAACTTTTCAGCTTGCTGAAGTCACAGAGAGAAACGGTATCAGCTGGTGAGACTGTGATGCTGGAACTCCAAGCTGTCACGCACCTGCTGCCCTTGGTGTCCTGTCTCCAGTACCCTGGCTACTATCCAAGCTTAAGACTCATGTCTTAATTATGCCATCAAGGGCTCTGGTAAGCTAATTACTAAACAAGAAATCAATGCCATTGAAGTCAAGATTAATGAGTCCCAAGGCTACCAACTCTGACTGTAATTACTACAGTGATCATCTGACTTCCACAGATCACCTAGAAAGGAAGAGAGGGTCCCGTCACTGTGAACGATTCATGAGACCCTGTCCCAGGTTTCTTTTCCAATGGGTACTGAGGCTGGAAGAATTCTTGCCATTCATTCTCCACTCATGGGTTCTTCTGTATCTACTCAATCAGCTTTAAAAGCTCAGGCGCTGGAAATGACCATATGGGCAATTACAGTCACTGACAATGGGAAGGCAGAGACTACAGTCTGAGTCTTCGCTCAATTGGATGTGGCACTTGCATTTGGAGATTCAGGTTTCATTAGGGATTCTTCTTCCTCTCTGGTTCGCATGTGACCTCTGGTTTGTCCCAGCAACAGAAAAGACTGTAAAGGAGGTTCCTGAGCTTCCTGGCTCCTGGAGGCACAAGAATCACTTCTTTGTCATGGTCCCCACTCTTTATCCTTTCATTCCCCCTCCCCCCATAATCCTGGGCTCAACCTCACTTCCTTTATGTGGGTATTTTCCCTTTAATCAGAAAGTGCCTGGTCTCACCTGCAGCATTTTGTTCCAGCGTTGCTTCAAGAAATAGCCATAAGCAATCAATTTCTGCAGTAATTACATAAATATTGTTGTGGATTAGGATGGGCACATCTGCAGCAAAATGATGAGATTTTTATTTTGGTGCCCAGAACTGTACCCAAGACCCAAACGAAGGCATAAGAGAAACATGAATGAATCCTGTATCCCAATTAGATACACCAAGGACCTGACACTGCAGTTTGCAAGTACCAGGTTGCAGGACTGACTGACTTGCCACATTCTGCCTGCCCTCTGCTCTGGCCTTTGTCCCTCTATTCTCATTTATATAAGGTGGGGATGGGAAATGGTGTGGTAAGATGTTTACAGTATGGTTAAGCTTGTTCTTTATCACCCCTGGGAGAATACATGATCAGTGACTAGTGGCCACTTGTGTCTAGAGGTTTCTGCAAAAGGCCTGAGCAGAGGAAGAGGATGCATTGTGGGGTTTCTGAGACATGAACAAATGTCTATTCACCCTACATAGTGTACCAAAGGCTAAGGAATCCACTAATAGTATATTTGGGTCACCTTCAGGAGAGCTGGTAAGGAGTTACTTCTAAGAATATGGAAGACTCAAAAGCAGTTGTATTACCCAAAAGCTGACCACAGCATAGGCAATGAGTCACAAAATCTGCATTTCATGAACTTCCCATACAGCTTGCTGGCAGCTCAGCCTAAATATCCACTTCTTAGCCATTGCTGCTGCTTATATAACCTTGGGGAGGGGTCTTGTGAATCCTGTAACTTTCAGGAGCTCCCTAAGCCGAATGAGTTTTGTTTACTTCCTAAGTCTTGTGAGCCTCCAACTCCCTTTAGAAAGGAGTACTTCATTTTGAGGTAACAGGTTCCCAACCATGATCTATGGAGGTACCTCCATCCTTTTTTCACTTGGTCTTTGAAGAGAAAAGAGGAAGGAGACTAACCTTTTCTGTTAATCTGAAAACAGACTGACCTAAAGGGGTGTGGGATAAGGAGGGGCCAGAGGTGGGAGCTCTCCTCACGCTGACTGCTAGAGCTAGTGCTGAGATCTTGCAGAGATCGTGTTAGTGGAGACCTTATTTTCTCTGATTGGGTTCTTATATGAGAGGGAAACCTGCTCGAATTGAACATTCCTCCAACAAAGAGTCCTAGAGTCTACATGGGGACTGCCACAGCCGCACTAAACACTGACTTCCCGCAGAACCAAAGATCAGATTGGAGAAGCTCCCTCATGACCTCTGCTCCTCCCTGGATTGAGGTACTTGTCATCTCCCCATCCTTTATCTTGCTCCCAAGTCTAGGAAAGCTAGACACAAGAGAAAGAGGAGAAGGAAGTGAAAAGAGACTCCACGCAACTTCTGCCTCTGGGTTTCTAGAACCACAGTCTTCCTGGGCCTTGGAATGGCAGTGGGAAAGAAGAGCTTTGAAACAAACACAAAGTTTGAGTTTGAAACTAACTAGACTGAGTTTTTAATAATGAGTGGCAGGAACAATTTTTTTTTGCCCCAAATATCACTAAGTGATGGGCAAGGGAGATTCAACAGAACATAGCAGAAATCAAAGCTTGAAACACACGAACTTTCATGTTCATCCCCTACTGTGCTGAGACTCCTCCATGAACCACTCACTGCACATCATTCAGTCAGGGCTCCCTAAACAAAGCCATGGCATGAAATGATTCTTGAATTTTCACATGCACTAAGGATGTGGGGAAATGAGTAACTTTACACTCTGTTAGAGCAAAGATAAATCAGTGAGAGGCCTGGCAATGGGACAATTGGATCATATTCATCATTTGCCTTGACAAGTGGAGACCTCTGACTTAGCATTCTTTTTCTGAGGAATGTACTCACTGACTGTTCCACAAATGTGGATGGAGTATTACTGATGTGCTGGCATTGTTTACAGTAGGTGGACCAACGCAGCCTGATGAACCTCACAAATCAGTGAGAGGAAAAGAAAGGGATACTGCTACACCTGACTTTTGTCTTAAGACAGTTGTTCTCAACTTTATTAATACTGAGATCTTTTAATGCAATTCTTCATGTTGTGGTGACCCCCAGCCATAAAATTATTTTCATTGTTACTTCATACTTGTAATTTTGCTATCGTTATGAATTGTATGTAAATACTTCTGGAGATAAAGGTTTGTCTGCAGGCTTATGACCCACAGGTCGAGAACCACTTCTTTGTGAGAATGAAGAGTATGTGATGGCAAGAAAGAAATTGCATGTGGTAGGAGAACTTTCTAAGAAGTGAGCAGAGCAAGTCCTAAAGCACAGAGGCAGAGAGTGTGTTGTGGTTAAAAGGATCTAGGAGATTTGGTTTGAACACAAAGATGATGAGGAAGTAGGAGGTGGATGAAGGAATAAAGAAGGGAGAGTAGAAAGAGAGGCAAAGACTCAAGGGGTTAATTCAGAATGTGTGAAGAGGTCCATGAAGCATTGTTTATAGTTATGACATCTGAAACTGGATAAGTTAGGTGTCAGACAATAGATTATCACCAACTAACACCAGTAAAGTAGAATACTGCATGGCTATACCAATGAGATGTGGAGGGTGATTTATAGACTTGAACATTGTTCAGTGAACAATGTCAAATAAAAATCAGGATATAAAATTATATGTATAGTATACTCTTAGAAATTATGCCAAGATCCTGGGGAGTTATTTATCAGCCAGTTAACTGTAGGTATCCCAGTTTTCTGGGTTCAGACTAAATTTTTTTCCTTATTTTTTATCTAGCTGTAGTTTCTCCCGTACTTTATCTGCATTCAAGTCATAAAAAAGGAGTGAAATTTCCCAGAAAATTAAACCACTAGGATATAGGTTTAAAGTCTTAGTGCAAGACTATCCTAATCTCTCTCTGATGCAAGAAGAAAATTAATCAAATTTGAGAAGAGGAAGCTGATGTAAATACAGCTGACACAGAATATCCATCAACATTATGGGCCTCACTAAAGTCTGAAGTATCAAACAAGACTGTGTCTGCTCCCTTCCTATAAATACGCCTGACTATTCCCTACCATACACACAGTGGCTGGGCCTCAGGGAGCACCGGTTTATCACAGACCATTTTCATGATGGCTTAGTAGCGTCAATGTTTCTCTTGTTTCACGAAGACACTTCTTGATCCATGAAGATTAAACTGATTGTTATACCAAGGCCCATTCAAGGCTTGATGAATTCCAATGAGCTTATAGTTTTTTTCTGAGAAATGGGTGTCTGGTCTTAGTAGTGTGACTCAATTTGGGATTGTATATACACTTCTACTGCTAGGAATGTACATCCCTGTCTTAAAGGAACTTGTGTATAGAAAGGGAAAGATGATGATGTCCTTTCTTCTGCCTGGTAACATTTCTGTGTATGTTAACACATTTTCCTTTTGCTTCAGGTGGTTTTAATCGCAGTCAATTTGTGACTGAGCTATCAGGGAGGAAAAGCTATTATTTGGACTGGGAGCTCAGTCTGACTTTTGGTTATGGTCTTTCATGACAACATGGATGCTTTGCCCATCAATCTATCAGCTATCACTGTTTCTGTTCCTCAGTTGCCATTGGTCCCTTTGCCATCAATTTCCTTTCTGAACAACTTTTGGTTTATCCAAATAACACTGTGCCAAGAATTTAGCAAGTAACATTGTTTATTGCTTCCAATGTTTCATCCAGGAGAATCTTCTTACCTTTTTGTTTGCTAATATCAAATATTTACCAAATTCCCATGATAAGCCCAGTGAGGATAAACTGACAACAAAGACCTTCTCTTACACAGCTGCTCAGATAAAACAAACAAACAAAAAGTTTTCAGCCTAAATGTGGTGGGATTTGTGTCTTTAAGGGGATAGTTCTTTCCCCTAAGTGGTTGGAAAGTGGCCCCTCTTGCCATTTTTGCCTGCTATTATTTGCCTATTCTTTATTAAACTTGCCACCTCTAGATAGGGAAGTTTCCCTGGCCTCTGTATTTGGGTTTTATGTAATCCCTTGCATACACTTTAACCTCTGTGTAGCTCTTAGTGAATTGCATATTCACATGTCCAAGTGCCCCACCAGGCTGTCAATGCTCTAACCAGTGCTCTTAGATTTGTATCCCTAATGCCTAGGCAGAGCATGGAGTGGGTACTTAGTAAGTCTTGTTTGGTTAAATCCTGAGAAGAGCAGATTCAGGGAAGTGGGGAACACAGACTGTGAGAATACGAGGCAAGAAAGAAAGGCGAGTCTGGATGTCAGTGAGAAAAGACAGGTCACACCTGAGGCCAGTGAGATAGTATTAAGTGGAAAAGGCAATGGAGGGACCTGGGGGTGGGGCGTGGAATTAAATTTTTTTGTAAGATTGAAGATACATGTGTTTAAATGTTGATGAGGGTCTGAAAGGATGATTAAGAACCAGGAGACTATTAGTTACTGATGCAATGATGTCATGCAATAAACTACTTCCAATCTCAGTGGTTTATAGTAATATATTAAATACTTCTTGGGCTAATGTGTCTGCAGGCTAGCGATGTGGCTCTGTACTACATTGCAGGTTTCAGTGTCTGAGTCTTCTCCATTCTCCTCACACCCAAAAGCTGCTCAGACATGTTCTCCTGGTGTTGGTAAAGGCTGACGGAGGACCGTAAATATCTGAGGTCTTCTAAGGTCCTGGCTCAGAACCAGGGCATTACCATCACTGCCTGCGCTGCTATCCAAAACAAGTCACATGGAAATCTCAGTCTCAAGCACCATAAAACAGACAGAAGTACCCTCCCTGCAGTGAACCATAGCAAAGAGGGGGAGGAGAATTGTTGGTTAATGATAGAATTTGGAATGGCAAGGGAATAAAATGTAGGCAGTGAAGTAATTCAAATGAGAAACTACAAGGTCTAAGCTAGGTGGTGAAGGAGAAAGTGTGGGCTGTGGAGAGGACACAGAGAACAAGAGAACCTGGGTAAAGATGAATGAGGATACAAGTGGCTGAGCAGGAAGGGTAAAGTAAGAGATTAAGGGGCTGTTGAGATTCTGTCTAGATTCAGGCCATAGTTGGAGAGTAGACAAGAGGTGAAGAAAACAGAAGTAGAGAAGAATCCTGGGAGAGCCCTAGAAGTTAGATAGGTGGTTCATGCAATGGATAGACATGTAATGAAATGACAGCTGGATAAAGGGGTGCACCAAAGGGACCAAGGGGTAGGATCAGAGTATCCAGTGAGGAGACCATGTTACCAGGAGATTGGAGGAAAACAAGAATGGGGAAAGGGTGTTACCCTAAACTGAGAATGGAGGGGAGATGTCTGCACATACTACTGGAGAGGGAAGAGGATGCCACCATCAGCTCCTGATTGAGATCTCTGTTGAAGAAGAAAGAACAGATCCCAGCGTGAAGCCAGCAGGAGAAGCAACAGCCTCAAGAGAGAGCAGAGATAGCATCAGGCGAAGAGTCCACTTGGTTGAAGACTCTTCTGGAAGAGCAACATTTGTATACCAGAGAGTTGGTTCTAAAACAAACTTTGAGATCTTGTGTTGTGATGGAACAAGTCCAAAGCAGTTGGAGAAAAGAGGTCAGTCATGGGGCAAGACAGCGAGAGACAGGGGCGTGGATGACTCAGTGTGATGAAGAGCATCCCAGGCCTTTTGAAAAGAAGGTTTAAAGAGGATACAGACAATGAATTCGTAATTCCCATATTCTCACCACATGAGGAAATCAAAAGATACCCTTAGAGGATGAAACTGCCCTAAATCATGAAAGAAAGAAAGAAAGAAAGAAAGAAAGAAAGAAAGAAAGAAAGAAAGAAAGAAAGAAAGAAAGAAAGAAGAAAGAAAAAAGACAATTCTTAAAAGTGCTTAATATCCACCTCAGTGAAGTTTGGAGGAAATATATAGATAGGGAAAGAGACACTTTATATAAGTGAACAAACTAAGAAGCAAATGATACATTTTTTTGTATTGATAAGATTGCAGCTCTAATCTTCTGATTAGGGCAGAGGGAAAGGTTAACACTCCACAATGCTAAATTCGTAGAGATCAGCTCTGTTGTCTTGAAAGTTCAGCAGTTACCTGACCAGAAGCCCCAGAGCCTTTTCTTAGGAGTCTTCATTTCTTACTAACCTTCATAGGGCTTGCCCTGATAATTAAATCACACATGTTATGTACCAGTTCATCTTCACCAATTAAGATGATAATTAGCTTTCACATTCTGCCAGGTATTTACCAAACACTCTATGAAAAGGAGCTTAATGAAACAATCACCACGTGTAATCGCATTAACAAGGGAGGAACCCGTGGGGAGGATATGAAATGTCTAACCGTGGAGTGGAGAATAATGGGACTTCAAGGTAAACACAGACAATGTAAGAGCTACCACAGTCCAATGGCATTTGAAGAGGAGCTTGGGCCATCTGGGACAACTGTGTACTCTGTATCTTAACATGTCGTGGGAACAGGAAGCTGGTATCCACATCGGTATAGGTTGCAGGCTTTGATATTAATAGAACGATAGCCAACAGCAAGTATCGCTTGAAAAAAGCCTGCTTGGCAATGAGGTAGTGTGCTTGGTGCTTTATAAGAGTCATGTCAATTATTTCTATGGAGACCTTCTGATGTAGGTACTACAGTTTGAATCCTAAATGTCTCCCATGGACACCATTCTCCAGGCTCCAGAATCTTTAGGAAGTAGGTACAAGTAGGTCACTGGGAGAAGCTCTCTGAAGGTTAAAAACTGTACCCTGGTTTCAGCTGCTCTCTGATTCCTGTCCCACCACAATCTGAGGAGTCTCCATCACATGCTCCAACCATCATGTCTTCCTTGACACTATAAACCAAAGTTTCTGTCTTTTTTTTTAATTTATTTTTATATTAATCACAGGTTATGTACTTTGTATCCCAGCCGTAGCCCCCTCTCTTACTCCCTCCCACTCTCCCCATCCCTCCCTCATCTCCTCCCTGCCCCTTTACAAGTCTGCTGATAGGGAAGGACGTCCTCCCCTTCCATCTGACCCTAGCTTATCAGGTCTCTTCAGGGCTGGCTGCAATGTCCTCTTCTTGGGTCTAGCAAGGCTCTTCCTCCCTCAGGGTGGGGGAGGGTTGAAACTGTGCAAATTCTCTAAAATTTTTCCCATTCCCTCAAGTCATTTGCGTCACATATTTTGTTCATGGTGGAAAGAAACTATATGGTAGATACTGTGCATAGCTGTGATTTCCAAACGATAGTCCTATGGTTAGAAACAGCAACAGCAACGCTGAGTATCGAATGCTGATTGAGAAAAGGTGTGCTCTCCCACATGACAGAACCTGATGTGAGCAGTTTCTGAGGACAGTAGTGCCTAGTACTGCCATGTGGCTTCCGCAACAGCGTAGGACATGGGTGATAAACACAGGGCACATATGTAGGCTGACACTCCCTAGAGTTGTCCTACTCTTTGACATCTCTAGTATATCATGTACTATCTCCCACTGAGTCCAGAGAAGGCTTACTGCTTCTTGCCACATCACTGCAGGCAGCCAATCAGGACTGGCATTGAGATGAAAGCTCTTTGCCATCGCTGGATTAGAGGCTTCATGAAAATGGGTGAAAGCACAGAGTCTTGAGGTTGTACGAGTTTAGGATCATGTTTTTCCCTATTCAAGTGATTCCCAAAGCTTTTCTACTGTCAGTAAACTCTCAAGGATGGTGATGACTCAATCATCTAGGGGGAGAAACTAGAAAACCTGAAACAGTGGTTTCCAGAATGGGTGCTGGCTTTCTTCTCTCACAGTGGCCATCAGGGAGTTCAGACTTGGCTCAGGGCTAAGTGTAGATCCCTTAAGGTCTTAGAAACACTTCCGTTGGAGAAAGACATGAGTAAGCTGATGACTCAGATTCCAGGGGAGGAATGAGAGGAGAAGGTCTGGTGTCAGAGACCGATGGTGACTAGATGTATATCAAAGAGCAGTCCAGCAAAGGTGTGGAAAGGGGCCCCATGGAATGAAAAGATCAGTAAGTCCGTGATAGAGGATACTGAGAATTCTGAGGCCAGACCCAACCTGCATGCAAAACTAAACCTTAAGTGACATAGGCAGGAGGCCCAAGGAGCCCTGGGATAAAGACTGTGTACTAGACAAATAGAATGTGTCTTGGTTGGCCTTTTCATTATTTTCCATTTCATTATTTTTCCATTTGGGCTGTGTTTGATTTTCCCTTAGTTTTCTACAGTTGTAAAATATCAACTTCTTTATTGATCTAAGGGGAGAAAGGAACTGCCCACATCAAGGAAGGAAGGTGAGGAGCTGAGAGTGGTATGGAAGACACTGGCCATCTTGAGAAGAACCATGGATATACAAGATCCAGGAGGACACGTGAGGATGGGGGAGGGTATTCAGCAAAGCCCCTGTCAATAGGCTTTAAGGTCTTGCTCTGACTAATGTATAAAAAAATGAACCACGGGATATTTCCCTTGAGCTTTAGTACTCTCCGGTCTCATTTACCCCGCTGGGGTATTGGATTCAAATTGGTAGAATTAAGAAAAGCTCAGAAGGACCCCCAGTTGACAATGCTAGCATGTCAGGGACCTTGGTTCATTCAAGTACTAGGGATGGGCTTGGGTCCTGGGGAGAAGGAAGGAAGCCACTATTTAGAACTAGGTATCAGCCTAGGGTTAAGATAATGCTAGGCTCTTTTGAGGAAAGGACTGGAGGCTTTCTTGGGCCACATCAAATAAGTGTGTAAGACAAGAGAAGAATGCCTGAGAGGAAGGACATAACATTAGTGATTAGAAATCCCAACCTCAGGGCCAGGCCTCAAGAATTCCAGGAAGGGTTTCCAACCTGGCCTCACCAGAAGGCTAGACCAAACCCAGCTGGCTCCAGCTCCCCAGTGACATGCTCTCTACTCTATAATCTTCCCTTTTGTGTTCATCTATATCACAGGCCATGGAACAATTTTATTGCTCCACTGTCATGTCTTTCTCATTTATAATTTTAGATTGCTCTGAAATGTCACTTACTCATGGTTCGTTGATCATGGTCCTTGACTTGTCCTGACTTCCTTCTGAATTAATTTTTGCTTCCATCCCCAAGAAAATAATCCTATCTGTAGAATCTCATATTTCTAATTTCTGATATAGAACACTTAACTGTCCAGTTTGATCGTAATTTTCTCCAATGGGGGGAAAACATTTATACCAGACCACCTCATACATTAACTGTCTTATAACTGAGAAGAGGAGTTTCTCACTGATGTCAGTACGCCTGCCCAACCATCTATCCAAGCTGGGGGCTCCAGCAAAGTGATTCATCAAAATAGTTACTCCATCCTAAGTCAATCAGAGATGGTCCTGAAAATGATGCAGTCTAAGCTTAACCTAGCGCAAGAGTCCAGCTCTCCTCCTGTGGTGGTTGAATAAGAAGGGCCCCCATCAGCCATATATTTGAATGCCGAGTCATCAGGGAGTGGCACTATTTAGAAAAATTAGGCCTTGTTGGAGTAGACGTGGTCTTGTTGGAGGAGGTGTGTCATTGGGGATGGGCTTTGAAGTTTCAAAAGCCCAAGTCAGGCCTAGTGGCTCTCTCTCCCTCTGCTGTCCACAGATCTAGATGCAGCAATCTAAGTTCCTTTTTCCATGACCGTGTCTGCCTGTATCCCACCATGTTAAGAGTGGACTAAACCTCCGAAACTATCAGCCAGCCTCAATTAAATGTTTTTCTTTATAAGAGTTGCTACAGTCACGGTGTCTCTTCATAGCAATAAAATGTTGATGAAGACACCTCCCCACATGAGAAAGAAGGAAGCAAGCCGTGTTAGGCTGCTTTAGTAATCCGTAGTCTTAAACTTTATCTGTTTGTCTAGGTACAGAGACAGCATTCTGTACCATCTTCCCAAGCTTTACCTCTCACAGTAGGAAGAAATTTTTCCAGAGTAATAATATCCCAGGGTTATTACTTAGATGTTCTTATAGCTGTGCATCTGAACTGGGTCTTGTGCCTGGGTAGATTGGCAGGCCTTTATCTTTGAGCAGTGTTCAGGGCTCAATGCCTTCATGCCTTCACAGGGTCCTACAATGTGTGCAACGACCCTGGGTACTGAGAGGGCAGGCAAATGGCTACTATCATGTGACACGGTTGGGATCAGAACACGGATGCAGCTGGATAAAGTCACTTGGGAGGAATCTCCTGGCATAAGTCAAAGGGTTCAAGTGTGCTAGGCTGTAGAATAACTTGGACTGGTGCTGGACCTAGAGCCCCTCTAAGGATAAACTCAGCCTGGCCCATGAAGTACCCTTTCCAGGATTCTGTTTCAGAAAATGTGGTGCTGGTGTTCATGTAAGGGTCCACGCTCACAGGCAACAGGGTTTGATGCTGGCTAGCTTGACTAGATGAAACAATTGAATGGAAAGGCATAGTGAAGTGACTCTCAGATCAAAGACCTTGGCACGAAGATGGCCAGGCATCAAGGCTGTTGCGAGAGAAGATGACATGCCTAGGACAGTCTGTCTAAGATGTCACCATAACCTACAGGGTACTCTAATGATGTGTGGTGCGCCTAAGGTGCTCTCTGTAGGGTCACTGGTTCTAGGGCAAAGTAGAAATGTAAGTATCTATTTGTTCATCCCAGGCCACGTGTGTACCAAGGAGTAGGAAGAGAGAGAAAGACTCTACCTTAGCATGTACTGGAGGTCTGGGTAGTAAGACCCATCAACCATAAGAAGCAGAATTAGCCTCAATACATACATACACACATATATACATACATACATACACACATATATACATACATACATACACACATACATACATACATACATACATACACACATATATACATAATTTATATAACAAAAATCTACTTTTATCTTCAAACTGTCTGCTTGAATGAACTGGACCTGGTTTTTGAACTGTCAGCTTTCCACCATCTCTAACCTTGTTTGGTTGTGTGAGATCTTTACCTTGATTCTCATTTATACATGACTAGGCTCACTGACTTCTCCTTGATAGGACTCCTGTCTATATACCTTGATTTTCACTTTGAGCTTTCTGTTTGACCTGTCAGATTCCCAGCAGGAAACAGATGACAGACTTGTATGGTATTATTTGAAAGGCATTTAGTAATAAGGATTACTACAGATGTGTAGGCAGCATGTAGAAGGAGTAATGTGGTTTTCTGGGACAAGTGACAGTGGGAATCCATTGTCGTCTAAAGGGGCAAAAGGGACTGACAGGAAGCAGTTACTGTCAGAAAGGAGGAGATGAAGGGAAGGAGGAGAGATGGGCTCATGAAAGCAGTGAACTATGGCCTATAGTGGAGGAGTGAGCCTAGCTTCAGGAATAATCACCTTTCCTTTTATTCCCTTCTAATATCCCAGTTAGAGTCCTGGCAGGCAGATCCCAATACCCTTGATGCAATTCATGCTGGGGCATGAGGTAGAGAAAAGTGAGGAGACCTTGAAGGTAAACAAGAGATCTCTAGCATACAGAATTTTCTCCTTGGCAGCCACCACCAATCCAGAAGTAGAATGTGCCTCAGATGGTACCTGCATCTCCTGCTTTGAGTTTTGCTCATTTATGCCATGGCTGGCAGAGATCTGGGAAGTGGAAAAAGAAGTTTATATGATAATAAAGGTAACCTGATGTCACGCAGGCAGGCTGTAGGGGTAAGGCTGCAGCTGGCTCGTCTAACTGTAGAGAATGAAATTTGAAGGACTGAGCAAAAGGCATCAAGATGAAACAATCATGGGCACAGGGAAGTCCAGCTTGGGGGGACAGAGATGGTCTGTACAGTGGGTTAGATGCACCTGTGGGATTCTTGGACAAGAATCACAGACTTGAACAGATAAATTCAACTCAATGTTTCTAAGTTTCTTCTTCTGCAGTTCCATACTAGACATTAAGAAACTGAAGATGGAGAAGAAAAATTTTTCCAAGAGCCGGGTGTGGAGTGTAAAATCAGGAGACAAGGATTATGAGTTCTAGGCAAGCCTGGGATACACAGTGAAGCATCCTTTCTACTTAGAAAAAAAACACCCTTTCTAATATTTTCAATATAATGTGACCTATGATTACATACAGGTATTAAGAAGTTTCGAGAACACTCACATCCAAATCTGGGATGTTCTAGTGAGAAATATTCCCGGGTTTCTTCACAGGATGAGAGTCAGGTCAAGGAAGACTGGACAGGCAGATGCTGTGAATGGAAGGGTTGCAGCATGGTCAGGCATTGCTGTGGAGTAAAAAGAGAGATTAAAAGTGGTGGGAGATATAGCTGAAGATCAGGTAGAGGCATGCCTTGGCAGCCTGGGCCCCTTGCCCAGAAGCAAAGAAAGAAGAGCACACATCACAGTGTGGCCAACAGGCAGGTCTTGTGCATTTGCATGACCCTCTCTAGAGGCTGAGGAAAACTGGACCTAAGGGCAATTGAGGACACAATAGTAATAGTACAGGCTGAGCTAGGCAATACTGATCACTAGAACTGATCTCCCCAGAGCCCTCCAGAGCCCCTTAGATTCTCACAAGGGGAAATGGTGCTCAGAGTCCATCTCACCGCAACACCTAACATGAAACTGAGGGTCCTTCTAGCAAGGCTATACTCTGCAGCTGCTTTCTTCATTGCTGTCTGACTGGGCAGAAATTGGCCCTGAACTGCTTAAGAATCATAAATTTCAGCAGATAATTCTGCATTGAGGTAAGTAAGGGCTTTTGAAATGCTCAGAAAATTCAGAGATTTCTTAGGTTTCTAGCCTAAGTGACAAAGGATTATAGGAATCTTAGTGGAAAGGACAGGATCTCTAAGGATGATTTGTGAGATGCTGCAAAGGAGCTGTGGGCAACAAGGAAGGATGGCATCCTCCTGAGATATTCCCATCTGTTCCCTTATTGTCCCCCGTGATAGGCAGGGGAGTAGATAAGTGTACTTCACAGTTCCTGCTAAGTCACCTGCTTAAGAGGGTGTTTAATATGAGCAAACGTTAGCCAGGGCCACTCCTGCATGAATGTTCTTTCTCAAGGTATTTCCACTGCACAATCGCATACAATCCCCACTATGACTTTCAAAAATAAGTAACTGCACTCATCTCGCAGTAAAGGAAGCCAATAATCCATCAGGTGAAGTATTCCACACCTCAAAGCCAGGCAATGCCATGAGTCTGACCGGGGAAGCACAGACTCCTGTTGCAGAAAACACCAAGTCCCCAGCTCCGAGGCAGAGACTGAAACATGGACCACAAGCCCCAACTACTAGACCTCTGTGCTCTTTCTTCTTAGCTCCAATAGGCCAGCAGTTGAACTAGGGTTAGGGTGAAGGGCAGAATGACTTCTTTCCATCTTATGGGACATGAAGTAGCAACGCTGACTGCAAAGTGCACCACAGGACAAGGGACAGCTATCTTTAGTCTTATCATCCTTGCTTTTTCACAGCCTTCTATCATCCCCTGGTTCTTATCTCTTTTTTTCTACAATGTCTAGCAACTAATCTGCCTTTCAAAGCATATATAAATTTTCCTACTCTGTCCAGACATTGAGCTGCAAGGTCTTGCCTCCTCATTGCTAATTTCCATCCCTGATCCGTGCCCCCTAGAGCCTCTCAACTGGGATGTTAGAAAACAACCTCAGGAAAGCAAACCACAGGGTGTGAAACTGCAACCCCCAAATCCTCAGAGATGTTTGCACATTAAGACAAATGGATTACTAATTGGGGAGTCTCCTTTAAACAAATGTTTGTTGAGAGTCTATCTAGTGACAGGTTCTGTGTGGACAACTGGGACAAAGGGACACAAGAAAATCCATTTTCTTAGCCAAGAAAAAAATAGGTACACATACAGCGATAGGTAGGTACACACATAGTGATAGACACACACATGGTTATATAATTGATGTCATGAAGTGGCACATGTCTTCATTAAGATTGGAATGGAGTAGATGAGGCATTCTGGAATGCAACTGTGAACTGTGTCTCAAAAGACTGACAGGGATACTTAGATACGGGTTATCTTGCTTGTCACCGTGACTTAAATTCTAGCAGGACACACCTTAGTGTAGGAGAACTCTTTCTGGTTCACAGTTTAAGGAGATATAACCCACTGTGTCAGGGAAGGTGTGGAGGCGAGAGTGGCTCAAGGCTGTGGTTGAAGGAGCTTGATCATATATAGGCAGGTCAGGATGCAGAGAAAAAGAGGATGCTCAGCTGACTCTTTTTCCATTTCAATCTGAGACTCCAGCCCACTGGATGGTGGTGCTCAATTCAGGGTGGCTATTCTTCCTCTCTAGAGATGCCCTCACAGTCACACTCAAAGATACACCTCAAAAAAAATGTCATAGATGTTTATTAATCCAATCACGCTGACAGTAAGGATGGACCATTATACAGGGTGACTGCACTTCAGGTAGTGGGAGTGGATGGACCTGGAGCCTGTGTCCAGAAAACAGTGGCCTGCTCTATCACACCAAAGAGATGCTTCTGCCGAACCTAGGCATAGAATGGGATTCCCATAAATCCCACCCCCCAGCTGATTCTCTGTATGGGAGGACTTGATGCCCACAATGATTACCTTCTCTTCTACCATCATTCCTGCCCACTCTATAGAAAAAGGGGCCAGAAGGTGTTGGTCATTCGCCATTATTGTTTAAGCGCTTTCCTTGAAGTACCTTCTGCCATGCAGTTTCCACTGGATTCAACTCCACAGCAGATGCGCTGACTTTGGATCTGTGAGGTCTGCAGGTGGCAAACCTGGGTGCCTCTGGGGGGTTTAGGGCAGCACCTATGCTTTCCCGGTAGCCACCTTTCCCCAGAGCTGACCTTCCTCTACAATGCTTGTTTTCTGTAACTGTAACAACAGTCCTCCATCCGACCAACTTACTCACCCTTTATGTCTAATTACCACCTGGCACAAAAGGAGTACAGAGAGCACTAAATGTGTCAAAATAACTTTGCTCGAATTTTTGTTTCGTTACAACAGTAGGTGAGATGCATGCACCTTGAGTACTTAACCTCTTTGGCCCTCAGCTCCCACATGGATAAAACAAGGGTCAGTAGATCAATGTATCTTTCCCTATCCCTGGCTGGAGTTTAAAACCATTGGATGTGTATGTAAATATGAGCCCTAGCTTCTACCTTCTATATTCTGATCTTGTCCACCATGAATGAATTAAGACCCTATTTATGTATATTTTCCTTAGTTTCCAAGGTTCTGTTGTTGCCTTCAACCCAGTTACTGACCTTAGGGAAATTCTAGCATAAGCCTTTTGTGCTTGCCCTTCCTAATCTCATTCTCTTATTTGCAGATTCATCCTCTCACTGGGAAAATGACTAGTGAGAAGCTGAAAATAGGTGATGAGAGACGAGGTGAGCCCTTAATTTACTTCAGTAAGATTAGAATTTATCTCCGTGACAACAGGAACGACTCTGTAGGGTTTTAAGTAGGTGACGGAATCAGATTTATGTTTTAGAACCAGCGTTCTTATCCAGTGCATAAGGTGAGCTGGGGCGGGAAGCAGTTGGAAGTCTCTGTGATCATCTCAATACAGGACAATGTGGACTGGATAAAAGTGGAGGCAGTGGGGGTGGAGAGACTGCGTGATTTGTTTTCTGTTAATAAAGTAGAATAAACAGGACTCTGGTTCCCCCTACTCTTTGGATTTGATGGATGGTGTTGCTCAGTTCTGTGGTGCCTTTAATCCCATTCTTACATTGAGAATATGGAGCATGTGGCTCTTGGTGGAAGGCAGAGCCCTCATCCCATTAAAAGATACTCATGGCCCAGCTCAGCCAAGGACAGGCAGCTACCTGGCATTGCCACTGAAGAGTTCATGAGCCCAAGAAGTGCAGACAGTGGAGCATCAATTACCTATGTAGCAGAGACAACTTTTAGTGTACAAGAAGATCAGAGTGCCTAGAGGAGGCTGGCCTCCAGTGTCAGCAGCCACGGACACGCCATCTGGTGCCTTCATTTAGCTACAATAGCTGACTTCTTGCTGGGTACAGCTCAGACGTGATTTTGCTGAAAAAATAAATGTCTAAGCATTTTGTTACTGTCTGCTTTGCAAACCAGGTTCTCTAATCTCCCCTGTGACTTGGTAAGCTCCTATGATATTTTTCAGTGAAACTCATTTCTTCTCAAATTGCCAGAACTGTTTCCCACATCTGTGGTCCCTGATTGCATCCCAACTGTGTTGGAGGAGCAGAGGGCCATAAGCAGTTAGATGCTGTGGTTCCCCCAAATGGCAGTGCACACCAGTGAATAGGTTGAAGGGGAAGAATCTCCTTGGCTTCTGGTTAGTTTATAGACTAAAAACTCCCCTGTCTCTTATCTGCTCATCTTCAATAAATCAAACCAGGATAGAGCTTTTCTTCATAGCAGAGAGCTGTCTCTGAGCTGCATGACTCCATTCAGACCCTGAGTTGTTAACAGAACCTTGTATTCGAAAACTACTGGGAAAACTGTCCTGTTCTTGCCTGGTCTTATCTCCTGGAAGGGAAGGCCTTTCATAAGTTACATGTCGTCCTCCCAAGTTCATTGTTGACTTCGTGAGGCTACTGGAAGGTAATGAGAGCACAGATTCAAAGCTCTGGAAGGGAGCCTGGAGAACTCCAGGGCTTTGCCCTACCCTGAACACAGTACAGCCTCTTTGCATCTACCTAGCAAGATATTTGATATATATATTGCCAACAGGAACAGAATGTGTGGTGAGTTTTTGTTTGATTGTTTTGTGCTTTGTTTTGTTTTGTTTTGAGACAGGGTTTCTTTGTGCAACCCTGGATGTTCTGGAACTCAGGAGGGAACCCAGTTGAAAAAGGGAGTCTGTCATCTTAAACTGAGCTCTGAGGTTATCAAGAAATGCCAGACTTTGACCTTAATAGCAGAGTCCCAGAGAATCCCCTTATTTTTGTAATTCATAAAAGGGCAAAAAATAAATATCGACTGTTACATGACCTTAGGGGCATAAATGTTACTATGAAAACAAGGCTGATCCTGTAGCCAGGGATCTCTGCTTCTACTATGATTCCTCAAGGGCATTGCATTTTGTATACTTAACTTAAAATGAATGCTTTTTCTTGATTCCTGTACATCCTGATGTTGGCCAGCTCAAGATAAACTTGGTAGACAGGCTGAAGAAACTGGGGATAGCCTGAGTGTTCAAGATCCCTGACCCTCAGGAAAATGGAAAAAGCTGAGAGGCAGAAATGGGTCTCCAAACAACAGACTCTGCTGTTTATTTAAATTTGGATGGAAGTTTATTGGGTCAACTGAGGAGGAATCCAAGTCTTCCAGTCATGATGGGTAGCCTTGGAGCCCCAGTTTATACTTCTTCAGTGGATATCCTGAAGAAGACTGAGGCTCAACACAATGACCTCACGTTAAAAGTAGCACATGCAGGATAGACATGAGCCGAGAGTGGGAACTGGTCTCACTTCAGAGAAAAGGAATGTTGCAGAAGGGCTGTGAATGTAGAGACATGGAAACATTTGGGATGAGGTCCTCAAGGATGGAGTCTAGTTAACGGAAAGTTGGAATAGAGGGAACATGGAGACAGAAGTGAAAGAAAGGGCTAGTAGGCTCCTTTGGCTGACTTTCCTTGCTTTGAAAATAAGAAGTGAAAAGGAAATAAGTCCGACCCTACTGAAACAAGACATTATTCCTGAACTGTTGGCACCTCAGTCTCTAAAGAGCACAAGCAAAGAGAGCCTTCATTGGAGGAAAGTCAGGAACTGCCATGTCTGGTGCTGGTAGGAGGCTGTTCCAGAGAGTTGCAGTTGCTTTCCCTGCTGAAGTTTGGTCCACTCGTGAATCCATCCAATGATGCGCTTGCAGTGTTTGCCGAGTGCATTAGCAAAATAAGGAATTTTATCTTGTCCTTTACATCTGAAGTGGAGACTCCCATTTCAGGCCTTTCATGAACAGAGAGTTCAAACACCACCCGGATTCCTTTGTGTTTATGATTACTAAGATCTCATATTTTAAACTTGTGTTTTATATAATATAACAAAAAATTAAAAGTAACAGTGTGAACAGGTTTGTGATGGAGTTTTAAAAGGAAAATAGGGGTGAATTGAGATGAAAAAGTTTTTTAAAGCATATTTCATATGTATAATGTAATGACCAAGGAATGAAAATATAATTGCATGTTTCTCAAATTTCCTGGGAGGACAGAAAGGGTTAAACCAAAACTGCAATTGGTAAGAGTTAGATTATTTTGAGGTTTTCACCTAAAATTACTTTCCGAGCAGTCAGACTGTGAAATGTAGTAAAAATTAAGACCTCCAGTGAGTTCTCCCTTCACAAAAATGTTATACTTTGATATCGTTCACATTGATTTTTCATTTACAGTATCAGCTAGATATGTACTTTCATACTTGCATGGGAAAACCCAATTGTTTTCTCCCTCAGAATTTCTGTGGCTATTTCTCAGGCACTTCTGAGTATCCTTTTACCTAGTAGGAGAAGTCTCCTTGAGCTCAGCCTTCTCTGCTGTTAGGTGTGTAGCGACCTATGCTTGGAGTGCACTATATGTGTCTGCACAGTGTCTCTCCTTAACTAGTCAGCTGTAGAGTATGGTCCCAGGCATGGCATGGACCCCAGGGAATCCAGGGAAATTCCGTTGTGTCACCTGTGAAACTTAACGTTGTCAAATAGCTCTTTATGCATTTTATTTCTAGGACTTCCATTACAACTCAAAACTGATAATAGTCCTGCTTATCCTAGCAAATGCTTTAAGGGCTTTGACAATTTATGAAATGTTAATCATGCTACAGAAATCCCTTAAAATCCACAGGATCACTCTACCAATGAAACCATCAAATACTTAAATGGCAAACTATAAAATAAGAAGGGGCAAATACACCCACCTAAATTCCCACATACTATGCTATATTTAACCATGCTAACTTTTGTTTTTTTATTTTTTTCACTTTAAAGGATAATTCTTTTTTTGTTGCCTTAAAGACTTTTGTCCTAAAGGAGACAAAACCAAAAGTATATGTTAAATGAAAAGATCTAAAAAACCAATCAGTGGAAAGGGCCTGATGTTCTTCTTACATTGGGGCAAGGTTATTCTTGTATCTTTTCAGATAATGAATGAAATTCCAAATGGCTCCCACTCCGATGCATCCAACCAGGAGAATACCCCAAAGTCTAGCAGACAGATGAAGCTTTTGAAGACAGACGACAAACCCATCCAGAAGAGATATTCTAAGAGGAAGACTAACCAGTGACTTAGGGAGACAACAAGGACACAATACTACTGACCCCAAAATGATGCTGTTATGTTTATTGACTATATTGAATGTTCATTCTCAGCTTGTCAATACAGAAGTCAAATGCCTTTTGTCAGGAGTAATAAAAGGAATGTGAATAATAGGAGACAGCATGATGGGGTTTTACCATGCTAAGGATTTAGTTTTCAGTCCTTTGGGACCAGTTGTCTGGACAAAAGATGGTTTACAAGTGAAAGGGGTACATTTGGTTGGATTAATCTAATCAGTCCAAATGCAGTAATACAGATTTTAGCATAATTCAGTACTCTTTAGAAGCTCTGATAGTGAAAATTATAGTTGTATCTAGGTAAAGAAGGAATATCTGATCGTATTGCTTATTCAAGCTGATGTCATTGAATCTAGAATAGTGTTACCTGTTGCCAATGGTTTAGAAAATATGCTCTGCATTCTTTTGGTACAGAACAGTCATCAAGATCAATCTTTTTTTGTATCAGAAGAGAACTGTCTATTCCTGGTCTCTTAAAAAGAAATTAGTATAGCATAGGAGTCACTCATAAGCATTATGAACAAATAACAGGGGACAGAATAGAGTCCCACTCCTGCATTGATATTCCTTTCAATGGTTTTTAGAAATCACATTACACTCTAGAGGTACAATTCATCATACCTTTCCTTCTGGTAAACAACTGCTTTTGTTTGTTTGTTTTCAACAATGATACTTATACTGCCCTTTCTGTGGACTATAAAGGTTTTGTGGGATAGGCCATAGCACAACCATTTTGTTCAGTAAATCTTTGCAACTGACCAATAAAATTAGGATAGCTCTCTCCAAATATTGTGATGATTCATTCATCTATTGGATCCAGTAATGGTTGCAGCTACAAATGCTTTATTTTATTTTATTTTTTAATTGCCAGTCCCAGGAATGATTACTGGAATATAAAAAGAGGTTTCAAAAATAACCCTTATGTTGAATAAAACTATTAGCAACAAAAATATTAGCAGAAATTAGTCAAGAGACAGGCAAACTGAGGACCACAATTTTACCAAATAGAGCAATGTTAGATTATTTGTTACTCAAGCATAATCTTGGTTGTCAAGAATTTACTGGTATGTGTTGCTTCAATGTGTCATTTTTTTTCTCATACCACTGATGGTCGAATTAATAATCTGTATAAAGAGAACAAATTTTCTCAAATAAGCTTTAAATGGTCTCATGGTTAAGATGGCTTTCTCTTTAACATGGTCCTCTGTTAGCTATTCTTATAATTCTCTTATGTTTGCCTGTATTAGTTAGACTAGCCATGCAGTTAATGCATTCAACCTCGCTCTCTATTACAGCCACACTTTTCTCCTTATGAAATAAAAAAAGGGAAAGTGTGGGAGGCACAGAGGTTCTTGTACTCCCAGATAAACATTAGGGGAACCAGAAATGTTAAACAGAGATTTGGCTCTTTAAATAAAGAGTTGGATAACCTGTTTTCCTCCCAGAAGGCTTGGAATAGATGCAGTTAATTGCCTGGTGACCTTTGTGCTATGTTTGGCCATGACCGCTTTGGACCCTCTCCATACTCTTATTATGAGCTTGTTTTTCTCAGTCAACCTATAGAACCCATCTTTACAGAAGATATCACATGTACTTGAGTTTGGACGTAGTCGTGTCTTTCTTAAGCTTTTCTGTGCACACAGGATTGAGTTAATTGTCACCAGGAAACTTTTTACAAAATTGTGCTGTGCTTAAATGTGCCTAAAATAAACTCAGCATCAGACTAGAAGTTTGAACCAACATTGCCTACTGAGTCATGTTGAACAGAACAACCTTCTTGCCTCCTTACTCTGATGACCGTGGTGGATGCAGAGATTCCTGAATGACTTAGGGAGTAAAGTGTCTGTTATGTGAGCATTAGGACCTGAATTCTATTTCCAGAATCTACATACAAAAGCTAGATGCAAGGGCAGGTACTTATAAAACCAGGCCTGGGGAGCAGAGACAAGGCAGATTCTTGTGACTTTCTGGCAGGCTAGGAACCAGAGAGTTCCAGTAAAACTGAGAGATCCTGTCTCTCTCTCTCTCTCTCAATCAATCAATCAAAAATAGCAAATCAACAAATAAATACATTAAAAAAATTAAAAGTAAGAGGCTCCTAAGAATGATACCAGAGGTTGCCCTTTGACCGTCACATGAATATATACACATACATGTACCTGTAACCACACACACACACACACATGATATGTCTTTCTTATTTTCTATTATTCTGAGGAGATACCATGACCAAGGCAATGTAATAGAAAAAAATAGTTTATGGGGGCTTTCAGTTTCAGAGCTTTAGTCCACAACCATGGACTAAACCATGGGAGCCATGGCATCCGGCAGGCAGGCATGGTACTAGAGTAGTAGCTGAGAGGCAGACAGAAAGAGAGAGAGAGTGAAAGAGAGAAAGATAGTAAGTATTAAAATGTATGGGCCCATGGAAGCCATCCTCATTCAAACTACCACATGATTAAAAAGATAACTTCTTATATGTTCACTGTTACATGACTACACATTTCTTAATCCATCACTATGTAAGTGTCCAGGTCGCTAACAGTAAGTCTATACATACTCTTGTAAAGCCACCAGCAGCAGCCATCCCTAGAACTACTTTATCTCCCAAAACTGAAACTCTGAGCCTTTTAAATAGCTCCCCACTCACTGCTGCCCACAATCTCTGGCAACTACCAGTCACTGTCTTAAGGATTAGCTTCTTTAGGCATCTTGTATAAGTGAGATCGCGCAATGTCTGTCCTTTTGTGAATGAACCACTTTATTCAGCATACTATCTTCATAATTCATTCACATGGTAGCATTTGTGAGAAAACTACTTTCAGAGGTTGAATTTATATTCCATGTATGTACACATAATACTTTATTTATCCATGTTGACATCATCTCTGCCTTTTGGCTACAATTAATGTTGTTGAAGATGTGGCTAAATTTGTAGTGTGCTCACTTGTCTACCATGCATGAAACCATGCATGGGTTCAAATTGCAGTACAGTTTCAAGAGGTCTCATTTATTAATTGTAGATCTTAGAGCCTGAGCTGTTGGTTGTCTGTTCAGGAAGTTGTCTCCTGCCGATGAATTCTAGGCTCTTACCCACATTCTCCTCTGGCAGATTTAGTGTATCTGGTTTTATGTTGAGGTTTTTGATTCACTTTTTGTGCAGGACGAAACATATGAATCTATTTGCATTTTTCTATATGTAGACACCCAGTTAGACCAGCACCGTTTGTTGAAGATGCTGTCTGTTTGGCTTCTTTGTAAAAAAAATCAGATGTGCATTGGTGTGTCGGTTTATTTCTGGGTCTTCAATTTGATTCCATTGATCAACCAGCCGATTTCTATGCCAGTACCATGCACTTTTTGTTACTATTGTTCTGTAGTATAGCTTAAGGTCAGGTATGGAAATACCTCCAGAAATTCTAATATTTGTATAGGAATGATTTTTAGCTATTCTGGTTTTTTTTCCATATGAAGCTTAGAATTGTTCTTTCAAGGTCTGGGAAAAACTGTGTTGGTATTTGGCTAAGATCAAAAACTCAAGTGACAACTAATGCTGGTGAGGATGTGGGAAAGGGGGAACACACCTCTATTGCTGGTAGGAGTGCAAAATTGTACAATCACTTTGGAAATCAATCTGGCGCTTTCTCGGAAAACTAGAAATAGCCATATCTCAAGACCCAGCTATACCACTCCTGGGCATACATCCGAAAAATGCTCCACCATACAACAAGAACATTTGCTCAAGCATGTTCACAGTAGCCTTATTTGTAATAGTCAGAAACTGGAAACAACCTAGATGTCCCTCAACCGAGGAGTGGATACATTGTGTAAATAATACATTTACACAACAGACTACTACTCAGCCATTAAAAACAAGGAAATCATGAAATTTGCAGGCAAATGGATAGAACTAGAAATGATCATCCTGAGTGAGGTAACACAGACCCAGAAAGACACACATGGTATGTACTCACTTATAAGTGAATTTTTGTTGTATAGTACAGGATAGACATACTACAATGTACAGACCCCAGAAACATAAGTAACAAGGAGGACCCTAGGGAAGACACATAAATCTCAATCAAAAGGAGAAATAGAATAGATATAGGTAATAGCGGAAGGGTGGGAACAATGACAATTAGAGCTAATCAACCTGCTCCCAGAGGGACCTATGGAGTGTGAAGCAACCAACCAAGGACAATGCATCGTCTGGACCTAGGTCCTCTACTTAAAATATTCGGTGGGCATCTTAGGCTTCATGTGAGCTCAATAGCCAAGCAAGTGGAGGGATATCTCTGACATGGACTATATCACCCCCTTCCTTCTGTTGAGACTGCCCTATCAGGGCCATAGGGGAGGAAGATGAACTTAATCCCCATGTGAACAGATGAACTTGGATAGGGGGCCTTGCCTATTCTGAGGAAATAAGGGAAGGGAGGATGCAGGAGAGTAGATGAGACTGGGAGGAGAGGAAGGAGGGACCTATGACAGAGATGTAAATTGAATTAATTAACAAAAACAAACAAACACACTGCAGCACTACACGAAACAAGCATGAAGAGCAGACATTTTATAATACAGGTACTTTGGGGGCAGAGGAAATAGGATTTGCTGTTCAAAGTCATCTTCATCTGTATGAAAACTTCAAGGCCAGCCCAAGTATCATGCTCAGAAAGAAAGTAAAGAGTCATCTGCTGAAAATACTATTTCTGTGAGCACAGATGTATAAATAAACCATATACTTTTACAAGTCCTTTCCACAAGGCAAGTTAAATAAACTACATCAGGAGCTACAAGAGAATTTAACTGTTTTGTAATGGGGAAGAGTTGTACAGCTGAATTTCTTAAAGTGGGTCACACCTGTGTCATTATTGTTTATCAATAAAAGGATGCAAGAAACATCTACACATGTCCATTTCACACTGAGGTGCAAAGCTCCATTAGAATCTGCCTTTAAGGAAATTGGTCTGTACAGGTGACTTTCACACACAGCTGTCAAAGCTCTCAGGTAACTGTTCTCCTGTGTTGGTGACAAACAGTCCTGAACCAACAGCCCTGAATGGCTGTCCTTCCGGAAGAGGTTTTTCTTCTTTTTTTCCCCCATCAAAGTGGTTAGTCTAGCCCACCATCAATATCTTCACTAGGCTTTTCCATCGAGGGCTGTGCCTCTCAGCAACATTAGTAACTAAGAAGACTGCACCTCTCTAAGGATTTCTGTACTAGGACAGACACAACCAAGCACAAAAGGCTAAACTCATTGTTTTGCTCCATCTGCCTGACCCAGCTGAGTGCCATCATAGCCTTCCTGGGAAGCAGACCCACACCAGATGCTGAATCTGCCAGCACCTTGATCTTAGGCCTCACAGAAATTTCAGTCAATAAAGTGATTGCAACACAGACATGAGAACGTTAGCGTAGATTCTCCAGGACACACACAAAAGCAGAGCCAACAGCTCAGGCCTATAATCCCAGCACTGGGGAGGCGGGGACCGGTGGATCACTGGCTGGCCAGCTTAGCCAAATCGATGAGCTTCGATACAATGAAGAACAAGGTGGAGAAAGCTGAGGGAGACATCTGATGTTGACCTCTGGCATTGATAGACCCACATAAATGTGCACATATACCCCCCCAACACCAAAGGTAGAGGGAAATTAAAGATTTAGAAGGCATATGGGGCACAACATCTTAACCCCAAGCTCTGTAACATACAATTAAGGAGGTTTTTTTTTTAAGAAAATTGTACCTCCTTTTCCAGAAAGCATATGAGAAAAAGGGGGCATCTTGCTCCCACCTGACCTATTTGGATTGGGTCCACTTCTATCTGGAGGTAGGGAAGGCAGTGAATGACCTCCTGAGGGCCCTGGCAGCCAGGAAGCTGAGACTTTAGTGCAGCCACTTCCTGGCCACAGATGTTCCCTGCCGTCAGTCACCCAGAGCATCTGCTTGCTGCACTGCTTGTTTAAAAAGCAAGGCGCTCGCTAATTGAAAACTAAAAGATCCATCCGCCTCACTCACAGCCAGCATGAAATCACTCGGGCATGCACGATGTGGGTAAAAGAGGCATGACAAGGTGTGTTGTCCCTGGGTGGAGGCCTCTTCCCCGAGTTCACATCAATCCTGCTTCTGCCTCCTCAATCAGCAAAGCTAACCTCCCCACCTAAGAGCAGCCCAAATGCTTATTATAGGTCATGTGTTGAGAGTTCACCTATTGTCCTCAGTGCATCCCAGAGAAATAAGCAATGAATGCACCAATGTCAAGATGTGAACACTGAGACCCAGAGAGATTAGACAACTTAGGCAATATCTACGATGGGTGAGTGACAGAGGCAGGACTCCAGGCCGGGTGAAACTACACAGAGGTTGAGAAGGACCAACTCGTCCGTAAGTGTGTTACTTCTTGGGAAGAACATGCCAAGGGCACATAGGGAAGCAGCGGGGATCCAACCATATCTGTAATGTTTGAGTGCCTTAAAAGCAAATGTGAAAAACTCTAATGTTTCTGGTGGTCCTAATAATTCTCTACTAAACCTAAAGGAGAGCAGGGAAATGGCTATATCCATAGGATAATCAACAGGGGCAAGGGAGGGTACATCGTGCCCACTCAGAGTTTTCCCTCCTTTGAATGTCTTCGTAGACAGCCATAATGGATAGCAGACAGAAGCGACATTATAATCACTCGGTTTCTCCTCCTCCAAATGTCTCCATAGTTGGCCTAAGGAAAATGTGCCACATATAGGGACCTTTCCATTGCTGAGTCCCTACAGAGTTTGGAAGGGCACACCTCCCTGGGCCCCAGTTTTCACATCTAAACCAAACAGGGATTAGTTGAATATCAAGGGGTTTTCCCAATCCTGATTTTCTAGAATTATGTGGGTTCTTCTTTGTGGCTAAGTGGCATGGCTCTAGCTGTGTAGGGTTGACTCCCTGCTGTATGCAGACAGTCCTCTTTTGTTGTTGGAATCCTGTGCCATCGTCTCCTTGGGGGTTTGCATCGCTTTTCAATGCTCAGTTCCCGTGAGGTCTCTTTTTTGGTTCTCCACAGAACCTGTTTAAGCCACAGTATTTGGGCGTCTCTATTCTGAATTGACTCATGTGACTTCTCAGTCTGACATAGAGACCAACATAGAATAGGTTCCCTGGATGGGAAATGATCCTGAACAGGGCTTTCTCTTCTTCCTCCAGGTGCCTGGACACGCACCTCAGTGAGGAGGCAAGGGTGAGCTGGAGCTTCCAGGGCCTTCTTTATTACTTCCATCTTAGACCAGCTCTGCCTAGGTCTTCCTCTGGAAAAGCACAGCAGCAGGACTAGTCGCTGTGGTTTTCAGACCTGAGGGCTGTACCTGGACCCTGGACGCCTTTCCAGAATCTGTTTCTTCTTCAAAGACTTGATGTACTATAGGTATGGCTTTGCCCAGCCCATCATGGCCCTAATTCCTCAAAGGAGAGATCTACCGGCTGGTGTTGGAAGTGCTGGACCAGAGTAGGTTTTGAAGAACAAGGTGTTACTTGATGAGTGTAGGGGGACACTAGTGGGCAGTCCGGAGTTCAGGCTATCCACTTCTCAAACCAGAGACGGATGCGCTGTCTTAGCATTCTTCCCCATATGGCACTTGCACCTTAGTGCAAGAGATAGCGCTCGGGCCCTGGGTGGGTGGGGCCTGTCCCAGGGGCGGGGTTCCTGGGCGCCTCGTGGCCAGGGCGGCCCCGCCCCCTCCTCCCGCTCTCGCCGCGCTGACTCCGAGGAGCTGTCCAGCCTCAGTGCTGGAGCTGGTCGCCTCTGGCACGCAGCGCCGCCCGGCCGCCTCTGCGCCTGGTCCCCGCCCTGCGCTCCCACCCTCCCGCCCCACCTCGCCCTGCCCCGCCGCGGCCCGTCCACTGCTCCCCGCGGGCCCGAGCCGGCCGAGCGGCTGCCCGCCGGGGATCTGAACGGCGCGGCGGGGCCGGGAGCCGAGGGACCCGCGCAGGGGACCGGCGGCCCCGGACGGCTGCGGAGGGGCGGCCGTGCTTGGATGCGGCGGGAGCCGGAAGCCTCGAGCAGCCGGCGCCGTCACTGCCCCTGGGCGCCCTATGGCTTGAAGGTAAGAACCGGCGGGATGGAGCGACAAGCCATCCGTGGCCTCTACAAGAGTCGCAGGGAGAGGAAAGGGAGCGTCCAGAGCTGACTGGCCGGGAACAGAAGTTTGTCAGGCCACTCTAGCGCCGCCTGTCCCGGAGTACCCTTTCCTCTGAGTCTTCGTCGGGCAGATTGCGCCCCGGGCGACACCGTCCCCTCTTCTTCCTACTTAGCTTCCTTTGCGCTGCCCGGGTGAGAGTCCTTATCCTAGGTACCAGGGAGTGTATCTTATGCTTCGGAGGCTGGCCGACCTTCGAGAATTTTGGTAAATCACTGTCCTCCTGGTATCCAAGATTAGGACCTCAGAGTTTCCCACCACCCTAAAGGAAGAAGGGTTGTTTTTGATATCTCTGTTATCAGTGCAACCCGAGACTTTTGAAAGGGTGCTGGACAGAGAGGTTGCTTCCCGGAGCAGCCTTCCACCAAAAGGCTTTTCTCTGTCCTCGGTGCTGAAGTCCCGTTCTCTGCCAGCTTCTCTGTCACGCAGTCTGGAAGAAAGCTGGAGATTTCAGACCTATTTCCCCTTGGGAGTGCAGGTGATAGCAGAGGCAGGGGACAGTGGCAGAGGACTGTCCAGCTTTGGAATGGATCAAGAGCCCTCACTAAGTCCATATGCAGAGACAAGAAGCTTCTCTCAGCGTCAAGCAGAGCGCTTCTCCGACCCTTTTTGCAGTGGGCAGCCTGTGAGGTCTTCTTGAGGAGCAGAGGAAAGAGAGTGTGTTGCCATCTACACAACAGGCTTCGCCATGGACACAAGGCATAGCACTGTAGCTCCCTGGGGATAGGCCCTGTTCTCAGGAATGGGGAAGCTGCTTTGGGAGTCATTATTTCCTCACTGGGTACCTGGCTAATTTCTGTTCTGAGGCTCAGGTTGGATGAGGCGCAAGGCAGTTTGTGGACTCCCTCCCAGGGTCCTTCTGGCACACTCAAAAATTTATGGATTCTGACCAGGATACAAACCTTTTAAGCCAATTCTTGGTTCTTTCCTTGGAACTAGACATTCAGTGTTTTCCCCCAACCCTGCTTCAGATGCAAATACTATGCTTATGCTTGATTCATCCTGCAGCATTAGGGCCACTTGAGAAAGCATTCTTTTCATCTTTCCCTGTGCTGTTGTTTGATGAGGGTGAGCAGAGAGCGGCCTAAGTGAATGCAACCAATTTCAAGAGAATCGGGAAGCTGATTTGTTGGGTCTCATCCTTCCACTTTGCTGTTTCATGTTTACAAATGCACTGCAAAGCTGTTTTCTTGAGGCTTTGATAACATCTCTGAAACCAAGTGTGGAAGAGGGAAGATATTTGGGAGGGTTAGACCCAGAGATAAGGAGAACCTCCCAGCTGTGGTCTTCTTGCTTGTTTGTAGAGCTGGGGATCAATCCCAGGGTCTTGTATACACTAAGCAACTGCTCCACTATTGAGATCCATCCCCAGCATTTCTGAGCTTTGGCCTTCTAAGGAATGCTCTGAGTTCCATCAACCTTCCTTGACTGGAAAGTGAAAACTGTCATCTGCTGTTGAGATCCTAGGCAGTATTTCCCTACGGGGTTGGAAAGATATCTCCGGGTCTGAATCATCTGGGAAGCTGATTAAAATGCATATTTTCCACTCCTTTACCAAACAAAATGCTGTTTTAGAATCTAAAGTCAAGGCCCATGATGTTATGTTTTGCCAAATATATAGTCATGATTTGGGGAAGTCACCTCTCACGAAAGCTCAGACTTCCAAGAGAGTCTGTGCACATTTTTACTGGATACAAATTAAAGTCTCTCATTTATCACATTGTCTACTAAAGTTATTCATGTTAAATTCTTCAAATATGGGTCTGGGGGTGGAAGAACCATCCACCTGATTCAGTCCCTTTGCTGGGCCCAAAGGTGCAATGAAATTTCCTCTATCTAAGACTCAGCAATACGGATGCAGATAGCCTTGTGTAAATACTATCTTTCTCTGAAGGCCAGCCTAATGTGTGCCTCCTTCCCACTTGTCTTGTGAGTAATGGTCTTTTCTGCTAGCACAACTACACTTGAAATGCCAAGACAAGATTAGTTCAACCTAGTAGCATGTCTTGCTTCCCAAGGCTGGTAGCCACTCATGCTTTCTTGGCAGTGACTCCTTAACTCTACTGTGTTGATTCTTTGTTCCATAAACTGGAATGTTTGTGGGGATGAATCAGTCCTCTACCTTCCAAGTTGGATTACTTCTGTTTATAACATGCAAATGTAATCTTGAGAATACTTTAGAAGAACCTCTATGTGAGAGAAACTCAGCTTTTCCTCTGATATCAGGGGAAGTGGGGGAAGGGGAGTTCAGAGTCAGATAAGAAATGTTGCTTTAAATATTCCTGGGATCAATCTGCTGAAGCCAAATGGGTCTCATGTCACTGTTCTCTGAGAAACAAGGACAAAGGGAAAGACACATGGACTTTCATGGAGAACGTTGCCTCTGTCTCCCCTGCTAGTGAAATCATCTGGGAAGCTGGTTAAAATGCATATTTTCACTCCTTTACCAAACAAAATGCTGTTTTAGAATCTAAAGTCGAGGCCCATGATGTTATGTTTTGCCAAATATATAGTCATGATTTGGGGAAGTCACCTCTCATGAAAGCTTAGACTTCCAAGAGAGTCTGTGCACATTTTTACTGGATACAAATTAAAGTCTCTCATTTATCACTTTGTATGATATTACGAAGTATGGCTGTGAAGGTCATACAGTGTATGTGTGTGTGTGTGTTTATTTGTGTGTGTGTGTGAAGCATGTGTGCTGCAAACATGCATACATACACGCACACCTGGGTAGAATATGATGTATGAGACATCCTTGAGCCAACCCTCCTTCTTCCAGAGACTCATATTT
Organism: Pachyuromys duprasi; assembly: GCA_028658305.1. Classification (NCBI taxonomy): domain Eukaryota; kingdom Metazoa; phylum Chordata; class Mammalia; order Rodentia; family Muridae; genus Pachyuromys; species Pachyuromys duprasi. The sequence continues at coordinate 39,359,238 of CM053747.1, forward strand.
TCTCACCTGTGCTCTCTTTCTTTCTTGTAGTTAATAGCTACAAAACTTGAGCAAGGAAGGCATTTTTGCACCTTCACAGGTTATGAAGAATCCAAGCTGTGATTTTTAGGAAGCCATAGTTGCATAACTTCCCAGAATCGTACATCAACTGCTCACTTTCACCTAAGGTTGTAGCCTCTTGGAGAAAACTTAGACTATGGCCCAGTCATCCATATTTCTCTCAGATACTGGTAATAGGACTTTAGAACCTTAGGTTCCTTGGACTCCTTGGAGGTCATCTTGGATGACCTTGTTCCAAAACAGGACAAATGCCCCCTAATACTGAGTTTCCTCCTATTACTCTCTCCCAAAAGAGTAGTTTCAGGTTTCCAGTTCCTGGACTCTCTGGTTTGATGTATTGACCAAAGCATCTCAATCCTACCAGGTGCTCTGCTTGACAGGGACACTCCTGGTCATATAAAAACTGTGTCAAAACCATGGACACTAAAAAGGAAACAGCTTGGCTCAGCTTCTCACCAGAAGCCCTCCTCTGTGCCTGTGTTTCTACTTACTTGGGTGAATTCTAGTATCATGTTCTCTTCTTATAATCCACAAAAGGCATCTTATGGCCCAAGGCAGGAAGCCATGACTTGTTTTGGGGCCTATGCATCCCCCAGATTTCCATGATAATTTATGGAGAGACTGGGGATGTGGAAGCTGTTTATTCACCAAGTCTGGGCAGTGAGACTGATGTTCTCACCTCTAAGAGGTCCTCTAAGAGTGCTGGAATCCAGCGCTAAAATTCCCTGCCTCTCACTTTTCCCCATCATCAGTGTAACAGAAGTTTTTTGTTTGTTTGTTTGTTTTTACTTAAAAGTATAATAGAATCGTATTATCTAAATGCATAGACTTGGAAAATACCTTGATTATAGTGTCAATATGTGATGATGGAGGGGATATAAAACCAAGACTCGGCCACTTGGTTTGCAGATGAGTCCAGAGAAAGGAGAGAAACTTGCCTTTTGGACAACAGGGGCTTTGCCTCGTTTTCCCTTTTACCTCAATCTGACAAATGGGTTAAATTGACACGTGTGGCAGACAAGCTGCCCATGGGAGAGAGTGCGCTATTCTCTCCCTAGGAGACACAGAAGTATTCTTCTGCAGAGGAGCCTAGGCTCCTGTTGGCTCCATTGTACAGGGAGGAGCCAGAGATGAGTCACTGGAGCCTGGGGACTCCCTGACTCCCTTGGATGGAAGAGGCTATATTGCTACAGTGCCCCAAACTCAGAGACCTGAAAGTTAAGTTGATTGGAACATTTTGGAGACTATGGGTCAGTGTGCATGTGTGTGTGTGTGTGTGTGTAAAGGTAGGAGCAGAGGAGAATTGCTTGCAGGGGCTCCCAGAATAGGGTGACATTAAGAGCGCACTGAACACAAGCAATTATGTCACAATCTTAGGTCACCTGCAAGGATTTCCATTTTTCCCAGGAGGCTAAAAGGGAAGTCTGTTGTCTGCCCAGGTAGGAGAGAAGGGAGGACCCCTGACTTCCCACGAGCCCTGGAATGATGTCAGCTCGTTCCCATGGAGAGGCATTAGTCTCCAGTGGCCCAAGGCACTGCCTGTTGGCACAGAGCTGTAGCTGTGGCTCCAGAGAACTCTCTGCTGTAGATGTCTGAGAGACAAAAATGAGTCCTGGGGCCCCATCTATTCATCACCAAGCTCCTCCAGAAAGTGCCTGCCTTGCTTGTTCCCAGTTCCGCCTTGTTGTTATTGTTTGGGTCTAAGTGGCCCAGCAGGAGAAAGGCATTAGAAATGAAATCATTTCTGTTGCATACTGTATAATTGCCTCAGTTCCTTCCTGTTACCCCAGGCAGCAACATCATGAGTGGTTCCCTGGGAACCCTTGGTCTGAGAAAGAGCCTGGCTCATGACAGCTTCCTTGGGATGGCTGCTTATGATATGTGGGTCTGTGTATACGACCGCTACCCCCAACCCCATTGCTGGCTTCATCATTATAGCAGCCAACATTTAGCACTCACTCTCTGTGTACAGGGCATTGTGCTCATCACTTGACATGTGGTTTGCCATCTCAACTCATCATCTTGTAACAGCTCTGGATATGGGTGCTTCCATTATCCACATTTGGCAGAAAAAAATGAACGACCCTAGTGGCTCATACAAGGTCACACAGCTAAGGTGTGGGGTGGAGATTCAAAGCCAGACTGTGTGATGGTTAAATAATAGGCCTTGCTGACTTATATAAGTCTCATAAATAACGAGAAAGGGAGAAGACTGGGAAGGCGGGGGTTAAGTCTTCTTTTATTTCTTTCATGTGTAGCAGATGGGGAGAGGGAAAGAGAAATGTGTGTTTGCTCTTGTGCTCTTGCACACATGTACAGAGGCTGGAAGAGGCTGTGGGTGCCCTGATTTATCACTTTCTGCCTAATTCTCTCAGAACAGGGCCCCTCTTTGTAGCTAGAGCTTTTCCTTTTCATGTAGACTGGCCGATGTCCTCCTCCATCACTCCCGTGCTGGGGTTAAGTATGCATGGATGTGACTGAATTTTATGTGGACACTGGAGATATGAACTCAGGCCCCTATGCTTGCGCAGCGAGTGCTCTTAGCTACTGAGCCGTCTCTTCGGTCTGGATATGTCGTCTTTAATAAACGATGTGCTGCTCAATTTTACAATGATACCGTGAATGGAGAGGATTCATGAATTTGCTCTGTGGCATTCTTAAGTACGTGGACTAACTGAGAAGTGTCGCTCCACCCTACATCTGAGCCTCTTTGGCTGCAGTGCACTAGGACTGTCCCTGAGTGATCGAGTCCTAGGTGCAGGAGGCAGGGGCAGAATGGAGGCCAGAATGGTCATAGGAGTCCTCCAACTTGGAAGCAGGAACAAAGAGCAAGGTGTGTATAGGGCATTTTTTACACTGGACTGGAGCTCAGTGACTGGCCTTTCCCACACCTGAGTGACTCAATCTGTCCAAAGAATGAAAAGCAAACTTCTGTTAAAATCCAGGCTGTTGTTGCTCTCTAAGACACCTGCGCTGAATGCTCGCTAGTCTTCACACCTCAGCTTCCTGGCTAAATAGACAGGAGAGGGTGGACAGTCCCGAGATCAAACCAATATCGAGGCAATTCCTGAGAGGTGCCTTTAAGGACTAACCAAATGGTGTTTTCCTAGTGGGCAATGACAAGAGATGCCTGAGTACTGGTGATCAGAGCATCTAACCCGCACGTGAGTTTCTTTGGGTACAAAAGAAGGGAGCCAATGTGCTTCCTGATACAGATCTCCCCCCGGATTCAACGGTATCAGAGGTTCCACTAAACTGATGGAAAAATTATGTTTACCTTGAAAAAAGCTAGAAGGTTTCTAGTCTGTTGTTGAATCTTGCCGTGTGTTTTGTGAATAATGTATACCAACATTTTGCTCCTTATTCAACCCTTTAAAGAAATCTAGGATGGTGGGAATGGCTGTGGACTCTGATCTCAAAGGCTTGAGTCCAGTTCTAACCCTGACACTTTCTTGCTATGTGATCAGAGGCAGACTGATTAATCTCTGTTGACTTGGGTTTCTGTATGAATTGGATGTCAGTGAAAACAGTGTTTGGTGATGATGACTAAAGGTAACAGACACAAGGCATTGGAAAGACCCTTGTTTAGTAATCTTGGGGTGCCCACTGTAGAGGCTGTTACTGTGACCTACCTTTGCCCTTTATTCAGAAGCTGATTTTACATCTCTGAAATTTTGTTCCTAAACTTCCACAGATTCAAGCTTATGCTTCTTTCTTATACTCTACATATATCCTTACCAAAATTATTTGGCAGGCACCTGTCAGGTATGCTTGCTCATCCCAAGGAAGAGGGGTTTGAATTCCTTTGTCACCCCTTTGAATTAGGAACTGCTGAGCTCCCATATCACTCTACACAAGCCATAAGGAGATGTCAGTCTTCCTGGTGATGGCTTCACATGGCCCCATTTTCCCTCATAGCATCCCAAGTCCTTCACCTGCTACCTTGTGTTTGATCCTTCCTAATTGACAGAGATTTGTGGTGTGGTGTGCATTCTGAAAAAGGCCATTTTAAAATTTAGGATAGGAGAAAAGGGCTGAGGAGATGCTCAGTGGATGAGCACTTGATGTTCAAGTGGGGGGATCCAAGTTTGAATTCTAGCTGTCGTGTAAAGAGCTGGGCATGGTCAGATGCTTCTACTATCCCATCTGCATAGGGGAGGGCAGAGACAGGAGAATGGCTCTCAGTGCCAGCCTTTGCTCAGTAAGAAACTCCATCTCCAGGGAATAAGGCAGAGCACAATAAAGCAAGACCCCTCTAAGCATCTTCTTTTGACCTATGAACCTGTATGCATGGCCATGAACATCAGCATATACAACACACACACACACACAAGCACACTAAGATAAAACAAAACAAAAACTCCTCCCACCCCTGAAATCCAACCCATATACTTTCCATCTTCCAGGGATGTTAAATGCCATTCATGTATTGGCATGAGGCACAGTCCTGCCTGAGAAAGGAGTGGAATTTAGCAGCTTCTGGTACTGACGCCTTCCAACCCAGAAATAGACTTATCCTTGTGGGCTTTGTCATTTGTCTATGAATCTTTCCCTGGGAAGGACTCTTGTATGTGATGTAGCTACAGGCCAACTACCTGTACTTGCTTCTTTGTGACAGGAAGAGATTTCAGAATAATGGTGCAGATTCTGTCCCCAGGTCAACATCCTCAGCTGTCCTGTTTTAGATTCTGAGTATCTTTATCTCTTCCATTCATTTACAGCAGGCCCAATAAGAGAAGTACTAGCAAACAGAAACTAGTATTCAAGGCCCAAGCAAAAGATACAGGGATCTATGCAGTGAATCCATGTTCTGGTACACAGAATTTCTTCATCAATGTATACAGCTCAGGGCCTGATATGATTTGATAACACATCTGTGGCCAATGGTCTCCAGAGAGCTGGGGGAAACTGGTTATGTCCAGGAATGAACACTGACCTCCAATTATCCCGGCAGCTTTCTTAGTTCCAATCCATGGTAGCCAACTTCTAGAGCAGCCTTCAGGTGCCTCCCCACCTCCTGGCATTTATGTTATTATGTGATCTGTTCCTACACTGAGCAGGGCATGCCTGGAGCCCTCTGGAAAGGTACTGGAGTTTCAGCCACTGGGTAAACTGTGTTAGAAGCGGAGCTTCCCTCTCCAGATGGGCCTTCAAGTGACAATAGTCCATGTCTTCACTGGAATGCTTTGAAAGACTTTGTGGCAGACCCTCCTACCTGAGTTCTCTATATCCCTGACCCACAGAATCTACAAGGCAACATATTTCTTGTTCTAAGTTGCTATGTTCTGGGACAATCGATTATGCAACAATAGATTACAGATACTCAGTCTGAAGTCATTCTCTACGATTATGCTAATTTGTCTTCTGAAATGCCATGGAGTCCACTCACTGCCTGCTGTATACATATGGCCTGACCATGTCTTGTAAGCCTCTTTGATGGCCCCTCTGCTTGTGTTATCCTAAATATTGGAAGCTCATGTTTTGCACACCATGGCTAGGAATCCCTGCCACTAACCTTTTTTTCAGACCTGCTTCTGGTTTCCATGTTCTGTCTTCCTGCATCCCTCTTCTCTGGAATCCTCTGCTATGGTAGCCGTGCATCATAAATTCTGTTTCTTATTCTATCATTGAACTGGCATCACTGAACATCTACTGTGTGCCAGGTATTCATTTTGGTTGCAGATATCTCTGTGAACATAACAAAGATCTCTGCCTTCTTGGAATTTATGTTCTATTGGAAGGAGACAAATGGTAAACAATAACGTAAAGAGCAAATTACTGAGTATGTCAGAAGGTAACACATACCAGGTAACAGAGGGAACAGATTAGGATTACAGCGATATGGAAGGCAGAAGTGTGGAACCAGAGATAACTTTGTAGAATTAAATAACATGTGCAAGAAGGATGGATGGACCCTGTGGAGAGAAAGACACTTGAGGGAAAGAGTTAAAGGATGCAGAAGCGAGCTGTTCAGACATCGAGGGAAAGGCAAACATCCCAGACAGTGAAATCATCCAGTCTGTGTTCACTTTCACGCATTTAAAATAATTGTCTTATTCCCTGTGAAACAATAATAATGATACTCTGTATTTTTGGAATCCTCTTTTAATTTTCAGAAGCCATCAAGCGATAATAATCTCTCTCTCTCTGTGAGGCACTTTCATATTTGCTGTCCCAGAAGCTCCTTGCAGTAACCTACCAGGTAGTCGTTATGACCTGTTGTGAAGACTGGCTCAGAGTCACAGAGGTGGGACACTAGTAACTGCCTGATGGTACTCTTGTGTTTTCAGTGCTGGGGCTGAGCCCAGATCCCCAGTATGCTCAGCAAGAGTGCTACCATCTAGCTATACCCCCTGCTCTCTCATAGTCCTTTTGTATTGACATATTGCTTTTCCAAAATGTGTGTGTGTGTGTGTGTGGTGTATGCATGTTGGTACGTATGTGTGTGTCAGTGCTCTTACTCCTGTGTGTGCATGCAGAGGACAGAGTCAACATCTCCTGCCTTCCTCTTTCTCTTTACCTTGTTTTTTGAGAGAAGGTATCTCATTGAACTTGGAACTCACTGCTTCAGCTATATTGACCAGACAGCAAGCCCTGTGTGTGTGTGTCGGGGCGGGGGGGAGGGTATCCACCTGTCTCACCCACCCATTCCAATTCTAAGGTTGCAAATATGTACTGTCGTTTTTGGCTTTTATTTGAGTGTTTGAAATCTGAACACCAGGCACTTTACCCACTCAACTGTCTCCCCAGATCCTTATATTGCCATCATACTGCTAGTGTTTTGATTGTACATTTTCTATTACCCCCACCAGACTATGAGGAAACTCTGAAGCGGATACTCTGTCTTATACTTCCATGGAAACTGCTATTGCTGAAAGTGATGCTAAGCACTAGGGAGTCACTTAAATTGTGGAATGGGTCAGTGAGTGATGCGTTGGCATTCCTGACAGCCTCATGCCTTCTAATCACCTGAAGCTCGACATGAGCTGGGAAGTGTGTACAGTGTTCTCTATGTTAGTGGGCCAGCAAGGTGCTTCACACTCCTCCTTCATCCTTAACCAGTACTAGCTGGCTGCCATGGCCGTGTTGCGGTGTGGCTGAAAAAATCTTATAGTTGCCATAGCCGACAGGAAAGGGAGATACTGAGTTGCCAGTGTTTGCAAGCAGCCAGACACGTATGCCAAGATGAAGGTGCTGAGAAGCAAGAAAACATGGACTGATGTATGGGTGCAGGTCAGCTTGGGTACCCAAAGACACTGGAGGTGGAGCTGTACTTGGCATGGTTTGCAGTGTTCTTTGGGGGAATCCTGTGTTTTGAAGCTGGGATTTGCAGTTTAGAAACCCAGATCAGTTCTCAGTTTGCAAAGGTATCATTTAACCTGAGACTCTCCAAAGGTCTTAAGCTCTGTACCTATGTTTCCCATTATTTAATGGTGCATTAGGTTGCTTTCCATTCAAGCATGTGGACCTCAGTTAGGATCCCCAGCACACATGTAAAAAGTAAGGCGTGGCAGGCTACACCTAGCTATAATCCCAGAGCTGGGCAGGCACTCAGATACAGAGGTCTCCGGAGCTAGCTGTTCAGCCAGCTGAGCCCAATCAGCAAGGCTCAGGCTCACTCAGAGACCAACTCAAAATGGAGAAGTGATAGAAAAAGAACACCTGATGTCAACCACTAGCTTCTACACATGCACACACTTACATACACACACACACACATACACACACACGTACATGCACAGAGATACACATAAAGTGCAAGGGGCCCTCTAGCTGTTCAGATTATGAACTTGGAAGCCAGAGTGATAGAGGTTCAGATTTTTATTTTATTTTATTTTTGTCACTGAGGTATGTGATCTTTCTCGAGTTGCTATTTCCTGTTTTAAATGGAGAATTCTCGGAAAATGATGGTGGCACTTACTTGATGAGGTTTTGTGCTATGTCAATGGATCGTGCATAGCAAATGTTTGGCTTGGCACATGACATACAGCAATCTCTCAAACAGCTTTTACCAAGGCCTGACGAGATGAATCCATGGTTAAGAGCACTTGCTGTGCTTGCAGAGGAAACCAGGTTTGGTTCCCAGCACTCACATCAGGAAGTTCACTACCACCTGTAGCTCGAATTCCAGGAATCAGACATTGTCTTCTGGCCTCTCTGCATACCGGTTCTGTACTCACATGGTGCATATGAACTCCCCCAGGCACATGTACATACACATAAAACAAACAATGTTTTAAAAACATTTGTATTATTATAATTATCAGGCTAGATAGGGATGTCCGCAGGGTCTTTCCCAGTGTGTGATCTGTATTTTATCTTCTATTCTGGAGAAAAAAAGAGACATCATTGCAGGTAAGGCAACTAGACAAGTAGTATTTGACTCCCTTTTGAAAGGACCCAGGATCACCCAACAAGGGAACAGCAGGGCTGGATTACACTCTCTTCTGCCTCAGGCCTTTTTCCCCCCTACCCTCTGTGTACCTGTCCTCAAAACAGAGCATGGATTATTTTATAAACACAGTGGACAAAGAATAGAATTTGGATTGGAGCTGGTACAAAGCATGGCCAGAGGCATCGGCAGGGACCACACTGTGAACCTCCAGGCCTCACGAAGGAGATGGGTGTCTACCCTAAGGGAACCCAAAATCATTTTGAAGGGTTAGATTTTGAGCAGGATTTGATTGCATTGATTTGATTCCATTGATTTGAATTGCATTAAAAAAATGCAGAGCCTCCTGTGTGGGAGAACTAATTACACGGAGGGGAAGACATGCTGGCAGAGGCATAGTAAAGTGTTTGCAATTGTCCAGGACATTGAGGTAGGTGACCTAGACAAGGGTGAGCAGTGGAGCTAGGAAGACACTAGGACCTGGGAATTTGTGGGCTAGAGGATGAGGTAAAGAGAGAAGCCAAGGACGGTTATGGGGCAGTGAGGCAAAGTGTGTGAAGGATAAAAGTGTCTTGACTATGGGCCAGAAATCTGAATCAGTGAAAAGGCTGTGAATACAGGAGGAAACAGAGTCAACAGTTTGACGGTGTTGGTGGGGACAGGCAACTGGAACAAGCTAAACCACTTGAGTGATGGTATTGGGACACAGCAGCAGTTGTGGGCACAAAGTGGGGGCCATAGAACAGATGACTTAGGGCCCAAGATGAAGTTATGGGAAACACTGGCTGAATTGGAAGGCCTGAAGGTCATAGAGCTGAAACATGAAGGTGTTTCAAGATAATTCCACCCACATCAATGTAAGGACTTGGAGTTGGGTGAAAACCAGTCAGCTAAGTGATAACAGCTTCAGTGAAGCAGGGGAACAGACCAGGAATCCACAGGCAACCATAATAAAAAGAAATGGAGACACCATAGTGGGAGCATGGGCCTTGAGGATAGGCAGGGTCATTACAAGAGAGCAGAGGAGTGGTGATGAGGCACAGGGATTGGAGGGTACAGAGGAAGTGATGCTCTCAGATGAAGCTGGGAGAGGTTGGTCCACACCTCTGCCCTGGGTCGTGTCTGAACATTTTTTTTCCTGCTTCCTCACTAGCTCATGGAGTCACTAGATCTCATTCTTCTTCCATCTACAGAATAAGAGAGAAAGAGGAGAGAGGGTGCTGAGTTGGCAGAAAGACAGAAATGAGAGATGAAAGGAATAGAGCTTAGAAGAAAGGGAAGGAGAATATAGGAGCTGTATCCATTGCTTATCACAATCAGTCACTTAACATGATATTTCTCTACCTGGATGCCTGTGCCATTGACCTTGAAGGCTGATTTCTACTCAGCCTTCACAACCGAACAAAAGCATCAGCTCTTCTAAAGAGCCATCTCTGGGTTTGTTTATTTTTCTACATTGCCTGGCCTGCTCCGAGTGGGGTCTCTTCATACATGTTCCATAGCATACAGTATAGGATTCCATGCTACTGCACTGCAATTGTCTACTGGCTGGCCTGTTTACCTCAGTTGATGGTTAAATTCCTTGAAGGTGGTAATGGGATCCTTATCACTTAACTTGAGGGAATCAGCCCATTGCAAGCGCCCATACTGGGACAGTGGTCATTTCCCACAGCAATACACATATTCAATCATAAGACAGTGATGGTTTTCATTCCCCACAACAATACAATGTTCAATCATAAGAGACCAGTGCTGAAATCCTTCATGTGTTTAAGGCAGGCTGGGAATCCCTCCAGCAAATGGTTCAATATGGGAAGATATCAGAATGCCAAGAGTGTAAAGAGCTTTGAGAACATAGGGCACTCTTCATGTGTGGGTGAAAACATCCTCAGAGAAGAAAGCAATGTGACTGGACTCTCAATGGACTGTTTTGCAGATGGCCAGACTCTGACCTTGACCATACACCTAGGTCATTTTAACAAACCAGCCCCACCCTGGGCCTCATGGCCAAAGATGGCGTACTTCACATTCTTCTAAGAACAATCTCTTTGTCTTTCTGCTTTCCAGATCTGTTGACAACTTAGCTGCGTTGTCGTCTGTCTTCTGAGAAATCTTAGGAAGTGGAACACTAGGTAGAGCCAGGCTAGTACTTACACATTTTGGATGGTTTATGGCATGAAGTGTCAGGACTGTAGAGCTACCACTGTTCTCATCATGTTACACACACACACACACACACAAGCACATGATGGACAGGTTGGTGTTCTGTATGTCAAATGATAATGAAATGTAGTTGGTGCTGGTGTACCTGCCTTGCATATGTGGTGACCTGAGTCTGATCCCTGTCTTGGTCAGGATTTCTATTGTTGTGACAAAACACCATGACCAAAAAACAAGTTGGGGACAAAAAGGCTTATTTGGCTTACACTTCTAAATCATAGTCGATCTGAAAGATATCAGGACAGGGACTCAATCAGGTTGGAATCTGGAGGCAGGAGCTGATGCTGAGGCCATGGAGGGGTGATGCTTATTGACTTACCATGGCTTGCTCAGCCTGCTTTCTTATAGAACCCAGGGCCCCCATCCCAGGGCTGATGTTGTCCACCGTTAGCTGGATCATTGATCACTAATTGAGAAAATGCTGTATGGCTGGATCTCATGGAGGCATTTCTTCAACTGAGGCTCCTTCCTCTCTGACAATTCCAGCTTATGTCAAGTTGACATACAAAACCAGCCAGCACTATCCCAGCACATCAAGTTTGGTGGTACATGTCTGTAATCCCATTTCATACGAGGTAGAGACAGGAGGATCCAGGGTTCAAGGTCATCTTCAGCTCCATATTAATCTCAAGGACAACCTGGGTTATATGAGGCCTTATCTCAAAACACAAACAGAAAACCCCACAACCGATTGGATGCTGTGATTGTTGTCATTCAAAATAATAGATCAAGTATGGTGGCAGCTCTTATGTCACTAGTCAGATCTTATGGATTGGCCAGTGAGGAATGGATAGTAGAAGGGTCAGCTCCTAGGATCTACACGTAGTACACACTCAGACATTAGTAGAGCATTAGTAGATGAGTGAATGAAATAGCTCAAAGACAGTGGGCTCTGGGAGAAGGGTAGTTTGGTGCTTGACTAGTATACACGAAGCCCTGAATTCTATCCACAATACCCCTAAAGACTAAAGGGCACATGGGGCAGGATGGTTGTACATCTAAAGGCCTGAGGCATCAAGAATATCTCCAGAGAGAGGGGGGGGGATCTGGGAAGACCTCCGCCAGATTCACAATCACGTGCACAAATGTTGTAGGGCAGGATGAACTTGGGGGCTCTCTTAGCTTCATACAGCTGTCATAATAAAATACTCCAAACTGGGAGGTTTAATATAAGACACACTTCTCTTCCAATTCTTGGGGTGGGGGTGGGGTAGAAATCCAGTGCCAACACACTGGCAGTGTGTGCACCCTCTGAAGGCTCCTGGGAGGAGCAGCCTGAGAGCCTTTCAGCTTCTTGTGGTTCCTAACATTTCTTGGATTGTGGGAACAGCACTCTAGCGTCTGTCCCTACCCCGCCCCCCCCATCTTCATACTATCTTCCCTGTGGGAATACTAGACATTGATTTAGGTCCCACTGTGAGTCAACATGATTCCATCCTTACTAACTATATCTACCAAGGCCCTATCTCCAAATGAGGTCACATTCTGAGGTTCTGGGTGGTGATACTTTCAACCTAGTACAGAGAGCTTCTTGCCCTCATGGCCTCTGGAGGCATCTTCTTCATCCTCCAGGGCAGGACCACTTCCTTCCCAGTCACCTATTTGGGAACAGTTGCCAACATACCTAACTGTAGTCTCACCTCCCAAGTTGGAAGGCAAATAAGGACAAGAAAGAAAGCAATTAGTACAACTGGGATCTGGGGCTTAAGGGGATTCACTGGCCTGCTGGCAAGGTGGCTAGTGTGGAGGGGCAAGATGGGAGAGTTTGGAGGAATACGAGTGGAGGAAGAGAGTCAGTTGAAGAGTCCAGAAAGGGGCTCCCATGGGAAGCTGATGTCCAGGGTGCTCAGTGATCCTAAGGACTGGTTGTAAATGTTGGGTTCCTCATACAATTCCAAAGAACTTAGATAGCAGGGTTGTCCACTTAATACCTATTCTACAAGCGTTTATTTAGTGTTGTCTGTGTACTAGGCTGTATTTAATGCACTCATTTGACAAATGACCACGATGAGGCTCTGGTAGGCCAGGGCAATTGTCTAAGACCCAAACTCAGTCCTTGTAAGTCTCAGTGTATGTTACACAAAGCCAAGTTCTTTTCCTTCAGGCTGCAGTTTGCCAAGGGCACCTGTGACTTCTCTAGGTAACAATCTGTCCCTTTGGCTAGGCGGGGCTTGACTGTGAACAGTGTTTGTTTATACAAGTCACTTTACAGTTGCTATCTGATGTTACAGGGCCAGAGGGAGGGACAAGGAAGTTTCTGGATTCTTGTCATCAAGTTCAGCTTCACCAGGAGTGACAAAAGGAAGGCATGGGATGCAAGCTCCCATGGAGAAGAGAAAGGACTTCACAGACAGACTAGTGGGACCTGAGGGAGTTATGTTTAGTGTACCTAGCCAGCCAGTGTTCAAGGACATAGTGGGTACTATTGGTGCCAGGGAGGTTTTTTGTTTTTGTTTTTTTGTCAGACCACTTGAGTGACACTTGAGTCCAGAAAGAAGGCTGAATGGTCTCATTGTGGCAAGAAAGGAAATGATGGGAGGAAGGTGAGCCTTATTTCAACCCAGTGTTGGGACTTGAGCTCTCAAAGGCCCCACTGGGACCTGGGACGTGGCTTGCAGCCTACACTGGCATCCTGAACTCTCCATTCCCCATTGCCTCCAGCTTCTCTGGCTTCCATCTCTTCTATATCCCTGAGCAGCTAGCTACCTGCCCTCTGTTACATTTCTCCATACCCGGTCTCCATGGTAATGTCAAAGCCACTAAGCCTATGGTCCTGGTGGAGGAGAGAGGAGAAAAGGGCAAAGGCAGGAGGGCATGTGGCCAGCAGTGCCCACGTTCTGCTTCTGCACAGTGTGGCTGCAATGGGCCATGAGACAGTGAGGAGGGCTGGGAAGGAGGGCCAAACTCAGTGCCCCTGAGCATGTGTCTACCCAGAAACACAAACAAACAAGCTAAAACCAAACCAAACCACCGCAACAACAACAACAAAACCCAAACAAACAAACAAACAAACAAACAAACAAACTGGTGGCTCTTGAGCAGCAAGGAATGCCTATATTCAGGAGGCTCTTAGAGGTCAGTGATTTTTGTGTATGTGAGTCTTCCTTAGGTAAGAATCACACTTAGTTCAAGGGGTACTACCCAAGTTCTGTGTGGCCCCAGAAAGCCCCTCGTGTCACTTAGTTTTCTTGTTGCTGGCATCAAATACCTGCTGTGAAGACACTGAAGAGAAACAGGGTTTACTTTGTTTTTTTGGTTAGAGGGATGTACAGTCTGTCACGGTGGGAAAGGAGTGGTGGGGAAGGCATGCACTGAGGCCGTTCTGCATCTCACATCTCTGCAGAACAGGAAGTAGAGAGATGAAAGCCGGTACCCGGCTGGCTTTTTTCCTTTTCCTCCTTTAGTTCAGTTCGGGACTCCAGTCCATGGGAGGGTGAGGCCCACATCCAGGGCAGATCTCACCACTCAGTTATTCTCTTATCTTCTCTGGGAAGGCCCTGACAGGTACACCGAAATGTAGGCCCCGATAATGCCCTAGTTGTGTTTTTTTTTCCAAGCAAGCTGACAAAATTAATCAGCACACACATGCATGAACGCACACACACACACACACACACACACACACACACACACACACACCTCTGGTGGTCCCTAAGTTCCTCTCCAGACTCGCTTCTGCCTGCTGGCAGCAGCTTGTAACCTCTGCAAGGCCTGGGGTAGTTGAGGACATGGGAGACATGGCTGCCTGCAAAGACGCAGGGTCCTCATCAGATAGCCTCTGGCGCTCTGGCCCTGGGAACAGTGTGACCAATGTGAATTGTAATGATGATGAAAATAAGCCACTTGTCTGGACAGTCAATTTGATGGTGTCCCTAATGACAGCCTCCAACTTTCTGCCCTCCAGACAGAGTCTCTGGAAAATCTAACAAAAGGGAAAAAAAAATCCAAAGCACTGACAAAGCAGAGCTAGAGCCCAGTGCTCATCTTTCAAACCTGTGGCTCTGCTCTTAGCTACTCATCTGCAGGCTCTGCCTGTGTGTGCCCGACTCCTGGGGCTCCCAGCCATCTCTAGAGTCTGGAGTCTCCTGGTTCTAGTTTCACTTCTCCACCCTATTTGGCAGCCTGTGTACATTAAATGTCCCTTTCCCTGCTTCCCTATTTCTAGAAAGATAGATGAAGTTGGATTGGTCCTTTCCAGACTACCATGTCCAACAGTTGCTCTTGTGACACATCCTTCCATCCAGAGCTGCCTTAGAGGGTTCAAAACCTCATCTGCATGTGGACACTACTAACTTCCATCTTGAAGGCTAGACACTTCTTACCTACAGAGGTATTATATTTACATTACTCTGGGTATTTTATCTACAGTTTTAAAATATAGCGGGCATGGTGGTGCATCCCTTTAATCTTAGCGCCTGACAGAGGCAGGCGATTCTCTGACAGCCTGGTCTACACAGCGAATTGCAATACATATTTAGAGTATTGGCGAGATGGAGATGAGCACTCTGGCTTTCACTGGATTTCATGAGTTCCAGGTTCTAGTGAGGGACTGCCTCAGGAAGGAAGGTAGACAACCACTGAGGAACTGACAATAGATTGCTCTTTGGCACACACAGTCTCTCTCTCTCTCACACACACACAGAGACAGAGAGAGGGGGGGAGAGAGGGAGGAGCAATAGAATGCCATTTCCCTTATCCACACTATTTTTAATTGTTGCAACAGTCATCATTAAGGATTAGAATTAATATTTCCATTCTCCAGATGAGAACATTGAGACTCCGAGACCTTAGGCGGTCACACTCTAGACCACACGCTCTTTTCCACATTCATTACAATGTATAGTGCAAGGCAGTATCATGAATTACCACTTTCTTCCTGCTGCCTCTTTAGTGGCTCAGCTCAGGTTAGTGAAGGTCCGTTAGGACCATTTGGAGAATGTCTTTAAGAGAGACGGAATGGTACATTCCAAAATTCAAAGCACAGATAACTCAGAGACATAAAAAATAAATGTGTAAGTACAGCTCACAGCACCATGTACCAGGAGAGTGGGCAGACCTAATGTGAACTCACATACCAAACACACTTAATAAATTGCATTTATTTTTAACAATCCCCGCTTCCCCCAAGATCATGAGCACATACCCTTTCAAATAAATTAAGGTTTTAATTTTGGCTGATGCCTTGGGAACAGGTGGGAGGGAAGCCTGGCAGTGTGTGGCCGACCTCTGTGGCCTGTCCATTAGAAACTATCCAGGGTCGTTGAAGCAGTTGGACACTCCTCCTGCAGAAGCAGTGCCTTCCTGATGAAACCTCTCTGTTGGTTCAGACCTGGCATCCCACCTCACCCCCATAGGCCAGAGAATGCAAAATTCAGGGAGAAGGGAGGCAAGGTAGAAAGGACTTCGGAAAGCATTTGTAAAATGAATATTCGTTGCACTCTGTGTGCTACAGGGATGTGTGTGTTTGTGTGTGAGACCTGCTAAATGCCCGGTTTAGACACCGTTTAATCAGCTAGTCTGTGGCCTCGGGTAGTTGTTTTTCTAATTGCAGGTCTGTGTCACCAGCTAGCTGGGAGCCTTTAGGGAGCTAAGCTAATTATTATTCTTATTATTATCTTAACGTCTAGCCTCCCACTGCACTGCCTGGTAGAACTCAAGTCTTTTGCTAACAGTCCCCAGAGACGCTAGGGCCTGACCTGCCAGATCCCACCCACTGTGGGGGCAGCCCTCTGAGCCAGAGGCTCAGCTCACTGGGCTGGCAGTCACTGGCCCTGTCTCTAATGAGCAGACCAAGGTGACAGCCTATGGCTGATTAGAACTGCTGCCTACAAAGGGACCTGGATCAGAACTAAGCTACTGGCCTGGAGAGCAGCCTCGGACAGCCCATAATTTCCAAATTAGATGCTTCTGAGGCCTGGATTATTTTGTGGTGCAGACAAATCTCTGAGGCAGCTCTGGCAGAAGCTGGCAAAGGCAGACACAAAAATCTGACTGGGGAACTGATTTCATTCATAGTCAAACAGGCCCAACCCTAGCCCATTTCATTTAGATGCAAATAGAGCTTTAGTTCCCAGAAAGCCCCTGGATGCTTTGGTCCTGCTTCTGGGTGTGATGGTGTGTAGTGTGTGTGATTTCAGAGCCTCATTCTGGCCTCTCAGAGTCTCTGTTAATAAGAGGAGATATCTGCCAGAAAAACCAGGCTGGCTTAGAGTTCATTCTATGGCTGAAAGGATCTCATGTGGAGGAAGTACTGCAAATGTTGAAGATTCACCTCACAGTTCACTATGTTGGCACAGGCAGTGCTGTACAGGCCAGGAGGAACACAGGACACTGCTTCTCTCTCTCTCTCTCTCTCTCTCTCTCTCTCTCTTTCTCTGTGTGTGTGTATGTGTGTGCACATGTATGCATGTATGTTTGTGGGAGTGACTGCACCAGTGTGTGCCTATGTATTGGTGTGTGTGTGTGAGTATTGTTCACTTCCTTTGAGACAGAGTCCCCTAGGGCCTAGAGTTCACCAAGGCAGGCTGTATTGGCTGAGTACAGAGCCCCAGTGATCCTCCTATCTCTACCCCTCCAATGCTGGGGTTTCAAGCAGTGCTTTCCCGTGGGCTCTGGAGACTGAATTCAAGTCCTCATGACTTTAAAGCGTGCACTTTATTGACTGAGCTACTGCCTCTGCCTGATCACGGTTTCCTTTTTTTCTCTTAAAAAAAAAAAGATTTATTTCATTTAAAAAACTGCGCATGTATGTTTGTGTGGTGATACATATTCATGAGGGCAAGCCCCTGTAGAGGCAAGAAGCAGGCATCAGATCTCTGGAGCTGGAGTTAGCAGTTGTAAGCTGCCTGACATGGGTGCTGGGGACTGAAGTTGGGTCTTCTGCCAGAGCAATGTGTGCTTATATTGGCCGGGTCAGGGCTCTAGCCTCTGGGGCTGTAGAGCAAGGTCCTTCCTGACTCCTTCTGTAGTTAAATGAATGCATATTCACCGAATCAAGCCACACTCTGCAGCAGACATTGTACATTTAATGGTCCAGGCTCTGTAAGAAGAGATGTTCTGATGTGGCCCCCAAGCCTCTCAGATTGAGTACCTCATGAACGGGATTCACCCACAGTCGGGATGCATATATAGTACCATCTTTCTAAGCATCCTTTTACTTCTCCCAACTGACTGGAAGGCACAAGGAGAAACACCCTGCTGTCTGTACATCACTTACAGGGCCAGAGAAAGGTTTGCAAACAGTAGACATAGGTGTCTGCTGATAAATAAAACATAGGTATTCATTTCCAAAACCTAGCTGCAGAGCTAGTTGAACCATTTGAGGTCAGACTCTTGTCTCAGCTGCTCCCATGGGGATGGCTGCCCTGCAGATCATGTGCACAGGGTCCACCATATCCATTAGGTATGGGGTGGGGTGTGAATCCCACTAAACGCTAACATTGTTTGTGTGTGAGTGTGTGTATGGTTTACGTGTGTGCACATGTCTGTGTATGCCTGTGTGTGGAGGACAGAGGACTTCCTCTATTGCCACTTTATGGAACAAGTTCTCTCACTGAACCTAGAGTTAACCAATCCAGCTAAGCTGGCAGGCCATAAACTCTAGGGGTACTCCTGCATCCCTGGTGCTGGGATTGCAGGCCTGTGTGGCCAGTTTTTCACATGGGTCATGGGATAGAACTTGAGACCTCCCGTTTGTGCAGCAAGCACTTGACTGAGCCATTACCCCACTCCCCACCCCCGCTCCCGGAGCCCGGGGATGGATCGTTTTAAGCATACAGTTAAACAATGTTAGGAATCGTCTTCACTGCTGCACAGCAGTTTCTGGAGCACTTCCCCTTGCAAGGCTGAGCCTCTCCACCGCTGAACACAAGCTCTGCATCTCCCTAGCCTCCTGCACCAGCCAGCTGTCCTTCCACTTTCTTCTCTGTTAATCTGAGCACTGTAGATGTTTTGTATTAGTGCGATTGTACAGTATGTCTTTTTTTTTTTTTTTTTGCTTAGCGTGTTGTCCTTGAGAGTCATCAATATTGTAGCATGTGGCAGGATTTCCCTTAAAATAAAAAAGCAATTACTTCTTAAAACAATTAGCTTCATTACAGCATCTTCATGTATATATTCCATTGAACTTTATTATTATCTTGTTCACTTCCCTAACTCTTCTCCCTCTCCACTCTCTTCCCTCCCGTACAATTATTTTTATTGAAAGTGATAATTGCACATATTTAGGACTGCAGGATGAGGCTTTGACACGTGTTTCATTGCAGAATGAGCAAAGCGGGCAAATTAATGTCTGTCATTTTCCATCACTTCTTTGTGGTGAGAACAATTCAGATCTACTCTTTCAGATATGTGAAAAAACTCAGGGTATTCCTATTAATGACAACCACCTTGCTATGTAGTGGACAGCTAGAACATAGTCCTTTCATTAGCTGGAACTTGGCACCTTTTGACCAGCACTGATTTCCTTCATTTTTTGGTAGCCACCACTCAGACACCCTACTTTTAACAGTGATGTTTTTCAGATTGTTGACAGAAGTGAGATCATGTAATGTTTAAATCTCTATGGCTGGGGTATTATATAGTATAATGCTCTCCACATTTGTGTTATTTCAAGTGAAAGGAGTTCAGTCTTTTTAAAGGGTGAATAATGTTCTACTGTATACACATACCACATATTTTTAAAAATCCCTTCAGCTGTGCTGTAGAAGTTAGTTTTCAGATCCTGATTGTAAACAACTCTGCAAAAAATATAGGAGCTTAAATATCTTTTCCACATATGGTTTATCAATTATGTGTGTATATACCAGAAGCAAGATTGCTACATAATGGGGTAATTATACTTTTAGTTTTTATTTAATTTATTTTCTCATTCAGTGTGTGTGTGTGTGTGTGTGTGTGTGTGTGTGTGTGTGCTGTGCATCACATGTGAGTGCATGCGTGTGTACTGTGATGTACATGTGGAGGTCACAGGATACCTTGCAGGAGTCAGTACTTTCCTTCTGCCATGTGTGTCCAGGGATAAAATCATGCTGTCAGCTTGTCACAAAGTGCCTTTGCCTCCTAAGCCTTCTTGCTGGTACTTTAATTTTCTAGAAGCATCTTCATCTTTTTTTTTCTCTAAAATGGCTACACTTCATCCCATTCCCACCAACGTACAAATGTTCTTCCTCTGTCCCGTCAGTGCCTGTTATCTTCCAGCATGTAGACAACAGCCACTCTAATAGTGTGAGGTACCATCCTGTGATTTTAACTTCTTCATCTTCATGATTGTTTCGGTTTTAGTTTTGGAAAAGTTGTCTCCTGTCATACAGCAAGCTTGTCTGGAACCAACTGAATAGCCCAGGCTCCTTGACCCCGCCTCAATCCTCCTGCCTTAGCTTCTTCCTAAGTTCTAAGATTGCAATCTTAAACGACCCTGCCTAGATCAAACTTTTTTTCATATTTGTCTGAGTTTTGTATGTCTTTTTATTTTTTATTTTTGAGAAATAATCACCCAGCCATCTATATCTGCTTATAAAGTTGTGTGTACATTGCTGTGTATGTGCAGGTGCCTTTGGAGGGCAGAATAAGGCCTCAGATGCCTTGGGCCTGGAATCACAGGTGGTTATGAGCTACCAAGTGTGGGTGCTCTGAATTGAACTCCAGTAGTGTGCAAAAACTGCAAGCACTCTTAAATGTTGGGCTCTAACGTCACCAGTTTTTACTGCTTGCTTGTTTTCCTGTTGCTGAAGAGTGTGGGTTTCCAGTGTGTTTGGGGTGTGAGCTTCTCGGCTGATTAAGGCTTTGTAAATATTTTCTCACAATGCACGAGCTTCATTCTTCCAAACATTTCCTTTACTCTGCAGAAGGTGTCGGCCTGATTTAACTCTTTGCTGAGGTTTGCTTTTGTCACCTATGCTTTGGGGTTATGTGAAAGGAGGGTATAACTGCCCAGTTTTAAGCTTGTGGTGGCTCTTGTTTTCTTTTAGTAGTTGTGCTGTTTTAGGTCTTGGGGTTAAGTTTTTAATCCCTTTAGAGTAGATTGCTAAGTAAGGGACGACATAAGTGTTCTAATTCATTATTCTGCTTGTTCATAATCATCTTTCTTCAAAATCTCTTATTAAAGAGACTGTTCTGCTTATTCGTGACCCCTCGTGTTGAAAATCAACCAATAAAAGCGGGGAAGGTTTACCTCTGATATCTCTATTCCATCAGGTCTTCTTTCATTTTTAAAAGGTGTGTAATAGTCGATCTTATGGACTTTACCATCTCTCACCGGGCTGCTGCAGCTTCTGCTACTGTGAATAATGCTTTTATCAAGTGTGGGTGCATTGTTCTTTCAATTATTTTGGGCCTCTCCCCAGAAATGGGATCGCTAGAGCTTACAATTTTAGCTGTAGTTCTTCGAAGGACCCCTTGCTGTTCACTGTAGCAGTCATGCTGTTTTACAATGGTATTAAGAGGTTTTACAAGGGTTCTGATCGCCCCACATCCTTGCTGGTACTTGTCTGTTTTCCCCGCAACGGTCACAGTAACCAAGTGAGCTGATGCTTCCATGCCTGTACTGATTGAGGCTAAATATCTCCTCACAGGCTCACCCTTTCTGATGGAACTGGACAAGGACCCTCAAAGTAAATAAGAAAAAAGACAGATATTATAACATGGGGTTTCCTGGCCTAGGTTGAGAGAACCCCAAGGCTTTTTGGGAATCTGAATAGAGATGGCTCTTCTTTTTTCCTTTTAGCCAGGGAAAGGAACAGGTAGGCCATGAGCTGATCCCTCATCAAGCAACCAAGGGTCAAAGGGTGGGCCAAAAGAAAAGACGGGGATCTGAGTGGACAGAGTTCCTTAGCAACTCTGAGCTTTCATTTCCTCATCTGTGAAAAGGATTCACTGAGGAGTATTTTAACAGCCAACCTGCCAAGAAAAAGTTACACTCTCATGTGTGGCACTTGGCAGACTGGTTGTTGTACAAATATCCTAAGTGCAGCTGCTAGCAAACTGCAGCAAACTGCCTGCCAGACACCTGAGTGTTGGCTGGGGAGAGCGATCCGTACAGTGAGTGTTAGTACATCACTCGGGCACCTTCGAAAATGCCTTTCTCAGTGCTTCGGATGAGTGAGGCTGTTCCTTTGCCGTAGCAGAGGGACTTGGAGTGAACTACACACTAATGAAAATCATCCAGTCAAGAGATCTATGCTGACCTTCTGTGATGCACAAAGCTGTGTCCTGGCCGCGGAGCATAAAGATGGGAGGAACAAGGAGGCTCTGTAAGTCCGATGAGCCAGCTTTGCCCCCAGGATCCCAGCCTGATCACGTGGCCTCCGGGAGTTGTCACACCATCCTGTGCTGGGTTAGTCACTTCCACCTTTGTTTTTGTTTTTGTTTTTCACTGAGGTGTGGTCTCCTTGATGATCAGACATTGTCTGGTTTTATTTTGGTTTTCATACTTACCTGAATTTTTTAAATAATTCAATAGGTGTACCCGAAGAGGCAAAAGTTCACAAATCTGAAGCAGGATAATAGATGAAAATAATCATGCAGTACTTCTCAGTGGGTGCAAACTGCACTGCTTCAGAGAGTTTTTAGCTAGGAGAATTAGCACTTATGCAGTACTTATGGTATACGAGGCATTGATATAATCACTCAACACATACTATGCCGTACCGCAGGTAAGCTTTAGAATGATTCCGTCTTTATATTTCCCCATTGATGTCAATACTGTTCTCAGTATCTTCACTGCCTATAGGAGCGAAATGAGCAGTGGCAGCAGCTAAGAAGGTACCCCTAAATTCTTTGCTTGTTGGCACTGTATGTGGAGTATCAAGATGCAAGTCTGATACTCAGTTGTCCCATTAAGTAAGAAGGGAGTTGTTACTCTTCTTTGAGAAAACTGCCAAGAAAAAGTTACACTCTCATGTGTATGGGAGGGAAGGACAGAGAGAGACATAGACAGAGAGACAGACACACACACACACAGAGAAAGTGTAATTAAGTGACTAACCTTAACCATGCAGCTAACAAAAAGCAGAGCCAAGGTGGTGACCCAGACCTTCTAATTCCTGAGCAAATGACCAGCAAAACCAAATGTAGTCTGCAGTTGTCTAGACTACAGGGGCTGGCTCTCAGAAGGGAGGAGCCAACGTCAGACAGTCAGGGAAGCTTCTAGATGTGTGGGCATTTGTACTCTGGGGAGCAAAAGGCTCCCTTGTTAGCAGATGCTATCTCCCACCTTCCAGCTTGGACACACACACACACACACACACACACACACACACACACGTGGGTACTGTGACCCTGTACCCACTCCCCAGTGTGGAGAGCAAAGGAAAAAGCCATAGGGGAACTCACCTCATCTAATGGGACCTATAGGGGAAAGGCTGGGTAGCTTTTGTCTTTCTCGTGTTTTTGTTTTCTAACCGTAGGTACCTAAAGAAGCCGCTTGTCCCCAGGCTATGACAAAAATACTGACCTTTCTTAGAGTGTGGTTGTGTTGTCTGAGACTGGAGGGTGTCTATATTTCACATCTATGGGCAGGTTATCCTGAATCCCTCAAGGTGCTGATGGGTGGCTGATAGGAGTCCAGTGTGCTAGGTTGCAGGGTCTGGGTAAGAGAAGAGGGGAGACATCAGACATTATTCTGCCTTCTACTCCAGCCAGCTGAATTCCTCTCAGGTGTTTATCTTTTGAGTCACATAAACCGTTAAAGTAATAATTTTCAAAAGGTTAAAAACCTATCTCTCAAACATGTTCGTGCCAAAGATTTGCATAATTCATTAGCTGGGGAGTTTGTGAGATGACAAAGCTGGCTTTGCATACAGGAAATACCTGTGCTGGGTGTCTGGTACACGTCTGTAATCCCAGCACTTCAGAGGCGGAGGCAGGAGGATTGCAGGGAGTTCAAAGCCAGCCTGCATTACATAGTATATGCCAGGCTAGCCTGGGTTATATAGCAAGACCTCTCAGAAAAATCAAAGAATGTCATGTATGGGGAGGGGTTTCTCAGGCCCCAACACTAGATGAGGATCTACTGGCTGCTAATGGCTACTGGGTGATAGGGGGTTGTCTTCTTCAGTAGAGGAGCCGCTGGGAAGTTGTCCATACTCTAGTCAGTAACTGCACACTCACTCACATGCAGGCATCCCTGAGTAAACCCAGTGAGTCACACACACACAAAATAAGCACAAGAAGGCAGGCGGGGGCCTTCTTGGGGAAGGAGCGATTCAAAGGAAGTAGAGGTTAGTAAGAGAAGGGAATGGAGGGTGTGAATATGGTCAAAATGTATTTGACACATAGATGTACTTGTCAAAGTATAAGTAAAATATTATTTTAAAAACAACACAAAAAGCAAACAAGATGTATGTGTATTTACACGTACGTATCAGTTGAAGAAAGCTGGAATGAGATTGCTATAAAACTCAGTGTTTATAGATTATAAAATTCAATATAATCACAAAGCATGAGGTTATCTTCGTCTTTCCTAGTGAGTAGTAATGTTTCTCAGGTTTTCAGGTTTTAACCTTGTTAACATCTACCATATTTGGCAAACTTTATGGGCAGTAAACCCTAAACACATAAAATGCAGCTCCCTAGGTTGACATGACCCTTAAGATACCTTCTTAACAGCTCTAAGAAATTCAACTGGTCCTGTGGTATGGAGGATTCTCCAAGTTGCTGGATAGGCTTATCTCAGCTATAAATTCTGAAGCCATAGAAATAATTAAAGGCTGGTTTGGGAGACTTTCTGGACCCACTGGGAGAAGGACCTAAGATAAAGCTAATTGACTCCATGGTCTTAAGTGGAACCCCACAGTGATGTTTTGGACCACCTGGAATTAGGGTCATTCACAGCAACTACCCAGTGTATCCCAAAGACTGATTGCTTCAATTTTGCAACATGCAGTTAGTTTTATGTGAAGTTCAGAGGTCCCTCTGAGGAGTGCCGGCAAATAGCTCACCCTGTGACTTTTGAAAAAGAAGCCATGACCTTCCTCAAGAGGACCTGGCCTCCCTAGGAATTGATGGAAGACCATGACTGTTCAGGTGATTCAAAGATGGCATCTGCCTAATTCATGTAGCATTCCAGATCTAGCCTATAGATCTAGCCTCTAGAGACTAACTGAGCATTCAATAGACTGTCTCTCCATTTCTTTTTTAAGGATTATCAAGACCAACAACCAATGTCCTAGGCCTCAGGCTGTCCTAATAACAAAGCTGTCATCCATTTCAGCCAGGAGACAATATGGAATCTAGGGGAAGTGTTATAGAGAGAGTATTGAGATGTGAGTTCTGATCTTGCCATTTCTACTAACTAGCTGACAGATTCTGAGCAAATTAATTAGCTGCTCTAAGGACAGTTTCTTCAACACTTAAAGAATGCCCTTGTGAGGACATTGGAGAGTCCAATCTTTTTATTGTGGCTTTGGATGGAGGAAGCAAGCTGGATCTGCCCCATGGAAGAACTTTGGCCTATAGGATACTATCAGTCAGAAAGTTTCAAATAAATCACACATTTCTGTGTTCTTTGGAAAGATAGAAAGGCCTTTCTGATTTCAGCTGTGGGCAACACACTTGTGTGAGTATATTCACTCGCCAGAGATGCAGGCCAATTCTGAGCTTTCCTTCACTCTCCCTCCAGCTTAAAATCTTGGGTTTAACCCCTTATAGCTGTTCCACATGAGACATCATTTTGTTGGGGACATCTCTGTCATGTCTCTCACTCTGTGTACTTGTTACTTTATGTTGCTGTGACCACAAACTACACATAAACAATGTACATCAAGAAAATATGTGTTTTGGCTTATAGTTTGAGAGGTGTCTGTATTATCAGGGTAGAGTATTATCCTGAGCCAGGAGTAGAGAAAGGGAGCATGGGAAAGGGATGGGGCAAGATACAACACCCAGGTGCACCACACCCAGAAGCTCACTTCTGTTACCTGGGACCTACCTTCTACCTTGTAGCAACACCATAGAATACCGTTAAATTATGACTCTGTCCAGTGATTAATTCTTGATTAGGTCAGAGCCTCATCATCTAATTGTTTCTGGAAATGCCAATGCAGATACTACCAGAAATGAGCTTCTCTAATTATCTCAGTGTTTGTCAGTCCAATCAAGTTGACAATAGTATTAACCACCACACTCTGCTAGACAGACCTTTATTTATCCAACCCGTTCCACTGAATGCTTTCTCCAGTCACCGGGAAGATACTGTTCACAACTTGCCCTTGCCTCATGTATTGGTCCCAGCTGAATGGAAGCTGACTGATCACTGCTCATGTATGCTACACAAATGGTTTCCATTTTAAAACTGAAGGAACGTCAAGATCTTTCTTCCCTACCTGCCTGACTTGACAGGACATGTCAGGTGCCCTTCTTTCCCAAGGACCTAGGATATTTATCTGTATCTCATCTCTTTTGTACCTTCTGTTAGAACACAGGGGGAGTGGAAGGAAGAGGGTGCAATGAGCTCAGTGGTTGGGGCTTCCCTCAGGAAGTCAAAGAATTGATGAGATTTAGACAGTCCTGGGAGTGGAGACAAGTGGAGAAATAGTGACATTCAAGTTGATGGACTCAGCAGATGACGTAACACGTGGAGGCAACAAAAAGCACAAAACAGACCAGTCCCAGAAAGAGCCTTGAGTTTCCACAAGAGACGAGCCAGAGGCTTAATTTAGGAAGTCAGACATGACAAGACAAACCTAATGCCATGGCACTGGGCAGTGAGTAGGAGTGGGTCAAGGGAACTCCTGATTCCACCCCTATTGGATCTAGGCCTGTGGAGTTAGCTTCAATGACATATACTTGGCACTAATCAATCAAAGGGGCCAGGGAGAGCCACCCTGTTATCTATGAATTTTTCACACCTAGAGACAACCCACATGCAAGAATGGGATTGAGGAAGGGGTGGAACAAGCTGCTGTGCCTTTGAGGGAGGATGGTTAAGAATACCAGGCCTTGGAGTTATGCCTTCTCAGCTTCCTTCTCCATTTTGATGGTGCTGGGGACAAGAGATGATGCTCACCGCTGTTGTGGAAGAACCATCATGGTACTGTAACCGGGAGGTCATATCCTGCAGTAGGTGGCAGTGATTTCTGGGCTTACAGGGTGGGGAACTGCTCTGAGATGTCAGAAGTTTTCTTATCCAAGAATCCCTAAGGAGGATCTGGGGACTTGCAGCTCATCTAAGCTGGGATATATAGCCCTGAGCTGTTTGCTTCCAAGACTGGAGTGCCCCAGGCTAGACTCTCTTTCTCATTGTTCTAGGCTGTCTTTCAGGCTTGGACACTCTACTGCCTTAAGGATTGGGGATCTCATTATGATCGGAGGCGTGTAAGACTTAACGTCCTATTTGGGAACGTCTGGCTCCCTTTCACAGACTGATAACTTCTTAGCTTGATTGATATTCATATGTATGTGGATATGTACGTGTGTCACCCTCATCCTAGCCACGGACTCCTGCTGGACAGGTACAGTGGCTACAGCAGACTAACATAACCCAGAAGCTTCTGGGCAACCCTGTGCTCACTGGCCCTTCAGCACAGATAGGGCTGGAGACCCCGTCATAGTAAGTTCAATTTAGGGCTTGGAAGACGACACATCTGGCAAAGCCGTACATATTTAAGCTGAGAGCCGGAGGAGCAGGTAAGTTGCTTAGGCCACATAGCTGGGAAGAAGGGCAGAGTTGGGGCCAGCCTCAGGTGCTGGCTTTCACCTTGGAGCTCTTTGGTCACATCCTGCTCCTCCCCCATTCCATCTTGTGCACGCCCTTTGGATGCTCACCGAGTCCCTGTGGGATTGCTTATACGCAAGGGAAGCACGTTTGCTGCCTCACATCTTTTCTGAATGTGGTCCATGATTGTCTTTTCCACAAAGGCTCAAATAGGAGTCTTGAATGGGGCCAAACCTTTCCCTTTCTGGCTCTCAAGGTCACTTCCATGCCCATCCAACATCCTGTATTATAAAATAGTCCAAGAACTGCCTAGCCAACAGGAAACCTGAAAGAAGGCTGCAGAACGATGCAGGAAGGCACGAGGGGAGGCTGTGCAGTGGCTACAGCTGCTCCGCAGGAGAAAGGCTCAGGTACCGTAGAGCAGAGGATGAGCGCTCAGCTCTGTCAGTCTCCCCAGCCCACGCCTTTCTCAATCCAGGCCCCGGGTATGTGTGGGCTCCTGTCTGTGAACGCTGGAGCGCCGCGTGGGCTAGGCTGAGTCCTCAGGGGCTACAAGATCCTTTCCGCAGGGCCAGGGAGCTTCTGCCTGTTTACTCAGCGTCTGTGGGCTGGGCACCAACCGTTCGCAGGCCTCATAGCCACAGTCTCAAGTATGCCCTCTCAGGCAACATAGATGTAGGAAGGTACTGTGCTGTACCTCCGTGGATGCAGAGTAGCTTGTACCTGCCTTATGATGCATAGTGGTGACCATACTTCATCAAAGTTGTTTTTAATGTTTTTACTCTGAATGTTTTATTTTCAGATAATGATTGAGGATATAACAACAACAACAATAACAACAACAATAATAATAATAGTAATAAAGCATGCCAGGTACCACAACAGTTACAGAACGACGCTGCTCTGTGGGGATTTGTTTTTAATAGTGTGAACTAGTTCTCTCTGCTATTTTGTTCAGATGACTGCAGAGCCAGGAAAAGCTATTGCTGTTATATATATATATATATATATATATATATATATATATATATATGCTTTATTTATATATATATATATACACTTTATTTATATATGTATATATTCATATATATATTAATTTGAATTTTTGGAACTTTAGCTGTGCTGTCACTTTGTAAAAAAAAAAAGTCTCCCAGCTTACTCTGTTGAGCTGGTATTTACAGAAATTAATAGCCATACTGGTCTACTGTGTCTTACTTTTGTATTGGTGTGACTAGATATCAAGACCAAGAAAGAGTTTACTGGGGCTTATTGTTTCAGAGGGTTAGAGTCCATGGCTATCACGGTGTGGAGCATGGCGGCAGGCAGGTGCGGTGCTGGAACAGTAGCTGAGAGCTTGCACAAGACAGAGAGAGTTAACTGGGAATACTGTCAGATTTGAAACCTCAAAACCAACCTCTAGTGACACAATTCCTCCAACAAGACCATACCTCCTAATCCTTCCCAAACAGTTCTACCAACTGGGGACCAAGTACCAAAACATGAATTTATGGGACCCTCTCTTTCTCCCTTTCTCTCTCATTCTCTTTTATACTTCTTATAACTTTTAATTGTTTTTTACAATTTATTTATTATATATCCTGATTGAATCCTCCTCCCTCAACTCCCTCTTCCCCTTCTCATAGACCACTGAAAGGAGGAGTTATCCTCCTCTGCCATCTGCCCATAGCTTAGCAAGTCTCATCAGGACTGCCTGTATCTTCTTCCTCTGTGGCTTGGCAAGGCTGCATCACCAGGGGCAAGTGATCAAAGAGCAGGCAACTGAGTTCATGACGGAGGCAGCTCCTGCTCTGCTTATTTAGGATCCCATATGGAGACTGAGCTGCCATGGGCTACATCTGAGCAGGGGGTCTAGGTCCTCTTTATGCATGGTCCTTGGTTGGTGCATCAGTTTCTTCAGGACCACCTGGTCTCAGTTTTTTTTTTAACTTTGTTGATCTCCTTGTGGGGCTCCTGTCCCCTCCATGTCCTTCTATCCCCCCCCCTCTTCCATAAAACTCCCTGCACTCTGCCCAAGGTTTGGCTGTGAGTATCAGCATCTGCTTTAATCCCCTGTTGGGTGGAGCCTTTCAGAGGACCCTCTATAGTAGGCATGGGAGATATTCCCATTCCAACCATCATAGTCTCAAAACATTACACTTAATCCCCCCCCATTTGTACAGGTATAATGTACTCTATTAATTATATAAGTTCTTATTTTTCTGGGTTTGATTATAAAAAAATAAATTATTTCTGAATTTAAAAATAGTCACAGACAGCCAGTTAGGAATCCTGTTCTACCATCCCATGTGCACATTTAGCAGGAAACTGTGATAGCTTCCTGAAGACAGTGTCTTACTAAACCTGGTGATGCCATGATACTACCTCCCAACAGGGGTTTCTGACTATCTGTTTACTATGAGAAGGCCAAGGTTAGTGGAACCTGGTTCTGAAGTTGGTGGAGAGAGTACAGGTTAGAGCCCATGGGTTAGCCATATGATCAGTCATTTCTCCAAGGAATGATCTTGGAAGCAGACTGTCTCTTGTTCCAAGAGAGACGGCTTGAATGCCTGCTTGCTTCAGCACAAAGAAATGCCGCAGGGTTCTTAGCCTTGTTTCCAGAGGTACCTGAGTCAATCAATACTGCCAAATTCAATCACTGAACTGATTTTAGATTTATTGTGTAGATCAACAGCCACATGGTTACAATATCTCTATAAATCCCATCATACTTTCAGAGTATAATGGTGAGTGGTGGCCTTATGCTAGAGGAGACCAGGACTTTGCTGGTAGGTAGCTCAGGATTTTAGTTCTCTGCTGATGCTTACTAGCCATCTTACACCGTTGGCCTCCCTTGGACCTCCTGCTTCACTTTTAATGAGAAGGGGTTAGTAATATTTACCACTTATGCCCCTTTCAGGGCTGGGGAAAGAGGTGTGTCAAGTGGGCTACATGGTGCTCGCTTCCTGACGAACCACCTTGCACGATTATGATCTTGTCCTCATGGTAAACAGGAATCCATTTTCTCTAGCATTAGGTCACATGGGACTCTCAATGTGGATGGAAGGGACCCATCTTCTTAGTAGAAATGACATAGCAACCACGAGGATGAGGAGGATCTGGTAATTAGAGGCGAGGTCCAGGCTAGCCCACAGCGTTGTCTCGCATCAAGCAGCAGAGATGTGAAAGGAGTGAATAGACATGTAGAGCTGAAGACCACGTGGGATCCTGGCCAGGAGAAGGACATTAGTGAGACACTAGTGAAGTGTCCAGAAAAGAAACCTGCCCTTTTGTTAATAACATTGAAGACCAGTTCCTTGGTTGTGTAAAATGATATTAAGGAAAGCTTGGTAAAGGGTATATGGAAACTCTGAACTGCTTTTGCAGCTTTCTGTACGTCTATAGTTACTTCAGATAAAGCAGAAGTATCAGGCTGGGCATGGTGGTACATGCCAATAATCCCAATACTCAGGAGGCAGTGGAAGGAGAATAAAAATTCAGGTCATCCTTGACTACTCAGAGAGTGTGAGTCCAGCCTGAGATTATGTGAGATCCTATGCCAAACAAACACAGAGAGACCTGCAGCTGCCCCAGAATGGTCAGGTGAGATGCCTCTCTGACGGTCAAGTACCCAATGCCAAGGGACAGCTTCACAGTTTCTTGACTGTACAGAAACTACATTCGCTCTACCTCTCACCTGCACATAAGGAGATGGCTCTCTGTCAAGCCCCCTAAAGCTTTTCTAACCTGGAACAATTCCCTCCTTTTTCATCGTCTTTCATGACCTTTGAGACTTTTGAAAGGCTGCAGTGAGGCATTATCGAATATGTGACACCTTCTTTGAACATCCGTGGTGGAGCGGGCAGTGCAGACCTCGGCGGGCTTGCTCTCATACACTTCATTTGTTTATATTTTTCTGCTGCCAGAGATACTGCTTCTGCCAAGAATCTGCCCTGGGGAGCAACAGATCCTATGCAGCTACAAGAGCGGTAGCGAGTTAATCTGTTTAGCTTGCTACATTAGCCATGCCACCTTCCCTTTGCAGGAGGCGCGTCCTTTTTCCTTCTCACCCTGGCCAGCTTGTGTCACAGTCACTCTAACTGAATGGACTCCCTAAGGACAAGGCTACTGGCCTGTCCTCCGTAACACTGTACTCACGGCTCTTAATCAAGGCTGCAGATAATACAGGTTCAATAAGATATACTGAATCAATGGTGAGTCATTATAATGGGCATCGGCAGCCACCCACCTAGGGAAGTCCTCTGTATTCGTTAGTTTCCTAATTACTGTTACAAAGGCCAAAGTCTCACAGTTTTAAGGATGCAGGGAAGTCCTGGCTAGTGGTGGAGGCGGCTGAATGCATGTATCCTCAGAGGGCCATGAATGCTATTGTTTAGCTTGCTTTCTCCTGTCCATCCAGTCCACGGCCCAGTCAGTGGGATGCTGTTGGCCAACATTTAGGGTTGGTCTTCTCACCTCAACAACCTAGTCTAGAAGCTTCCCCAAATGACAGCAGTCTGTTTCCTAGGTGCTTCTAGATACTGTCAAGTCGATTGTTTTATTAGCCATCACAGCCTTTTATTCAGCATGCTTGATGGGCTCATTGAAAAAGGCTGCTAGAAAAAGGAATCACTAAAAATAATAGGTTAATCATTGTGTTTTACCTTACAGCACTCATGTATGTTCATTTTCCAAATTATTTGGGTACATCTTAGTTTCTGCCTTTATGTATGAATCCACTATTTGAAGCTTATCTCAAATTATTTGAAGTAGCATAGCTATGTTGTTGTTTTTACAAATTTCCAATATTCTTAAAGAAAAACATATTTAAGTTTCCAAAAGTATAAATGTACATTTTAAGCATTTTTTTTTTAGAATGATCTCATTCCTTTGTAACTAGTCAGGATTTTTCCCCCTTCTGCCCTTTTACTTTTGTTGCTGTTTTCATCTCTTTTTATAGTTTTAATTTAAAAAGAATTTTATGTGCAATTTTTCCTTGTCAGAAAACTTCCCCCATGCGTTCCATTTCATTTTCATGGGTCAATAATATATGTTGGTGCCTGTATGTCATGGTGTATGAAATAGTGAACTGAATTAACGACAGTTGTCAAAAAACAAAACAACCTTATGGCCTGAGGAGGACTGGCTACTATTGCTGGATTTGTGGAGACTGACCAGCTTAGTCAGCAGCTTTGATTTCCCCAGCCTTCACCGTTATCCATCTCTCTCTGTATAATAACGATTGATTCTGTGTTATGGGCTGTTCAACGTTGTTGCTCCCCAGGAGCTTATGGCAAGTGCCTGGCTCATTGTAAGCTTGTTTCCTACAGCTCTTCCAGTACT
>CM053747.1:39392400-39442690 GCA_028658305.1 Pachyuromys duprasi
AATAACGATTGATTCTGTGTTATGGGCTGTTCAACGTTGTTGCTCCCCAGGAGCTTATGGCAAGTGCCTGGCTCATTGTAAGCTTGTTTCCTACAGCTCTTCCAGTACTGACTTGATGGGCAAAGCCTTGGATCCTTCCAAGAACTGCGCATGAAGGGCATGAAGCTCTGCACCTTCCCTGGGATTGTTCCTGATGGGCATCACTTTGGCATCCTTCCCAGCAATAGTGTACCTGTTGTGGGCATCCATCTGTTTCCTTTCCTGAAATAATGATTGGAGAGTGGTGACTCCTTCACTGCTCAAGAACTCTGAGGTCATTGGAGACCTTCTCAAGCATGTAGTCTTTCAGTAGCCACTGTTGAGCTTCCCCTTCACTCCAGCAAATCCTAGATGCTTGCATGGCTAAGAATGAATATAATGTAAACCTTGCTGTTGATGAGCCCAGGACACAGGAGTGACAGACTTGTGGATCATGATACCCCAGCACCAATAACAATCAAATGCTCTGACTCTGAATGGGGAGTAAGTACATAATTCTTCCGGGAGAGAGCACAACAAGCTTCCTGGAGGAGGTAGTTTCCGAGGAGCAATAGATCTGTAGAGAGAAAGAATTTTGGCATTGTTCTCTCAAATAAACCAATTGTACCAGTGAGCATGCTCACAAGGTTGCTCCCTTGCATGGAAATTGCATGTACTAGTGGCTGAATGCATGTTACATGTTTTATCATCAGCATCCTAGAGAGGAATGGAATCCTTTGACACTGTGTCATCCAGCAATTCTTAGCATGTGCGTTAGAATGACAGATGAGGAAAGGAGATGAGGTAGCAGTAGACAGCAGCCATTTCTCAGAGGTTTGGGTACTGCAGAGGAAAGGCAACAGGCAGGGCCTGCCCTAGATCACTAGTAGCCTTGCCCATGAGGCTGGCATATCAGGCAGATGCCCCCTCTCCGCTTACCACATGCTAAGAAGATGGAATGTTTTGTTTCAGCCTGCAGTGTACACCCCAGTTCCTGGAGAGATAAACACTTTCTGGGCTGCTGATGTAATTAGATGATCAGTCATCGAATATATAAAGCAAATACAACTTTTGGGGAGGGAGGTTTAATTATTATTATGATTATGCTGCTGCTGCTGTCATTTCTATTATTATTAGGAAGGGAAAGAGGCCCAAGGGAAATAATCCTGAGACTGGGCTCCTGTGTCCATCCATGGGGGGCTGGAGACATACACAAAATCATTGCCCTGCCCAAAAGGTTATATCCGGCCTCCCCAACCCCATTCTTCTGCTACAACCCTGTGATGGGGAAAGGGGTTTGTGGGAGAGAGTTCTGGAGTCTCATTCACACAGAGCCTTTGTTGTTCAGTAGCTGTTCAACTCAGTTGCTCTAAAAACACAAAGCAGGGGACAGAGCTTAAGCGCTTTCTGGAATCTGACAGTAAATATGAAACCCATTGGTTGTAGGGTTATAAGGATTAGAAATATCTATGGTACACCCAAGAGCTTGTGTCCCCAGGGTGTCATGACAAGTAAGAATTTTGCCAAATTCTTGAGGTCTAAAATCTTCTAAGATGAAGCAATTGATGAGAACATAATGGGAGATGTAGGGGAGAAATGGCAGCGGGCCCCAGTCTCATAGACTTGGAATACCATCCTATCTCATGCACAGACCTCCAGCTACCATCTTCATTCTTGTGTAAAGCTAGTCGCCTTTCTCTGGATTAAACATGTTCCTGACATGCAAGAATGCTGATCCAGAGCCAGGTGTAGCTCCTTTGATAATTCCAGCACTGGAGGTGGAAATAGGAGCATCAGTAGTTCAACACAGGCAATTCAAAGCTAACTCTAGGCTGCATAAGACCGTGTCCAAAAATAAACTAAGCTAATAAATAGACTGATCCAGTATTCCAAAAACTTAGCATTCTTTAAATAAGAAAAGCTATAGATACACATTTTAATACGAAATCTCCAAATATTAAATATTAGCATCAAATTCTTTTTCCTCCCACAATGTTGTGTGAGCCCAACACATTCCATCTGCAAAATTAAATGCGACCCATAAGCTGTTAGGTTGCACATTTGAGCTGAAAAGGATTAGCAACCATCGCTGTATTAGTGGAGACTGGCCAGGAAGTAGGCAGCATCGATCGCCGCAGCCTGCTATGACTGGCCTCAATCTCTTCCCATATACAAACATGGACTGATGTCTGTTATAGATGGTTCAAGATTGCTGCTGTCTGAGAGCTATGGTAAGTGGATGACTCCAGTTTCTCAGATCTGCAAAGACTGGACATTCTCAGATGCCGCCTTCATGTGTGAGGGAGAGATCATGATTTACAGGTGAAGCTGAGGTGCATGAACTTGGCAGCGTGCTCTGATGCCTGCAAGGAGAGGAGTCCCCCACCTTTGTGCCACAGCCATCAAAGCTTTCATCAAGCCTGTGCCTCAGGGAGCTGTCACAGCCTCATTACTGCTAATTCATCTTCACTTAGTGCATCAAAAGACTGATTTATGAAATTGGGTGGGTGCATAGGAAGTTTGATTAGTAACATTATGTTGTTTGCCACGGGCTCAGGGAACTTAGCTCATCTGTGTCCCAGGAGCTCAAGATAAGACCTAAGTATATGTTCTGTCTCTGAAATTCTCAGAATCACAGAAAGGTGTGATAGTTCCCTTGGGGGGTACCTTCTCTATTTCTCCCTTACCCCGTAAGTGAGTCTCTGAGGTTCACCATTGGTCTGTTATCCAAATATGGGTGGCTCAGTGGTGAATGGCTATCACTAGCAGGGTTTAACTTAACTTTCAACATGAAAAGAAAATAAAAATAACGCAATGCAAGGATTGTACGTGCCAACACGTGAGGTTTACACAGTGTTGTGGATGGATTCCAGGGCTTTGTCATGCTGGGCAAGCACTCTACCAGCTGAGATTTATCGCTGGCATCCTCCTCACCTAGTCATAATATAGGTGTCATAAATCTGGAAATGTTTAAAGGAAGACCTGAACAGGAAAGACAAGAGAACACTACTTTTTATGTAAGACTTTCAAGTTAGCAAGTTATTTTGAAATATCATTTTATTTGATTCCTCCACTACCCTCTGAAATTAGAAACAAGAGCACTCATTATCAAATTCTTATTGAGTATTAATTATTTAACTGAGAATTAGGGGCATGGCTCATCAAGGGACACACAATTAAATGGCTGCATATCAGACACCTGCAGTTGGATGAACTAATTCAGGTTGATGATGCCCTTACTGATCACAGAGTCTAACGGTCCTGACTGAGTTCTCTGCTTGCCCACCTCTGCCTTCAGGGAAAGAGGGCATCTCATATCTCTTGTCCTTCCAATTTATCAGAAAGGCTATAGGTCAGGTATGATGTTCTTTTGCGTGATTTAGAGGGTCAAGGTTGCTGCAATCTGCAAGGTACACACCCAGAACATTTTTAGGGTAACTATGATGTGCCCTAGCATCTCAGCTCTCAGCTCATGGATGTTGGCGGGAATTTTGTAACCTTATAGCTGAAGTCTCTAGGTATGAAGACGATTGGGAGCTATGGAGAAATCACAACGTCCTCTCACATCCACTCATCCCAGTATGAATTTTTTGCTTATTTGTTTTTCTCTGGTATTCATACACAAATCAGGTTAATCTATCTCTCTGGCAGTTGTCACATCCCTCTTTAAATAACAGTAGCTGTCAGCTGCTGGGGTTGCTGCTAGTGGAGTTACATTTCCTAAGTTAATTTCAGGGCAATTCCAACAAGGGGGGAGTTATTGCTTAATTGTCCAGATAAGAAAATTGAGATTCAAAGACAGGCACAGTGGCACCTGCCTTCAATTCCAGAGCTTGGGAGGCAGAGGCAGGTGGATCTCTGTGAATTTTGAGGTTAGCCTGGTCTACAGAGTGAGTTCCAATCCAGCCAGAGCTACATAGTAAGACCCTGTCTTAAAACAACAAACAAAAATTCAAAATAACAAAAAAAAACCTGAGGCATACAGTGCTTGAAGAGTTCAAGCTGTGTCCAGGACCAGGTGTATCTCTATGGTGAATGTAAACACAGAACACATCAACTCCATTACACTGGGTTGGGGTTCTCACTGTCTAGAAAAGTCTGAAAGGTTGAAGGACTGAAAGGAAGAAGCCCTATGCATGCTTCTGGCCTGTAGTTGAGACACGGCCACTGCTTTAAAGCTTCCTTCTGCAAAATGCACATCTCAATTTCCTCTAAGTAAGGATCTAACAACCCAGGAAAACAAGTGGACCATGCCATAGTACTGCTGGGAAGTAGATGGGAAGGACTCAAAGGAAGCCCTAATGGACAGGAGGAAGTCAGGTGGACTGGGCCTGAGGGAAGATCTTTGAGGATATTCTGGAGCCAAGAGAGAATGAGAGTCACCCAAGTTTTTTTCCATACCTATTGGTTCTACCCAGATTTCCCTGGGCTCAGCGCTCCCCGGAGCTCATTTTTTTCAGAGCAGTTTGGTACCCCAGGTATTCCAAGAATGTTTAGTGTGTGGGTGTGATAAAGAAATTATAAGGAGGTGATTAGAAAAATCATTTTGTTAGAGAAATTTGAAACATATACTGAAGCAGGAAGAGCAGCAGCAGGAACTCAAGGTCTCCGTCACCTACTTTCAAACACAACTTCAGACACGTTTATTTGCACTGCGCCTCCACTTTCAAATAAATCTCAGACAACATGTTAACATTTCATTCTGTGTCTCTACATCATAAGGACTCACCGCAATGTAAGCTGAATGTAGCTGGGCATGCTGGCTCGTGCCAAGGATCTCAGCACTTGGGAGATAGGGGCAAAAGGGTCAAGAGTTCAAGGTCATCCTTTACTGTATGGTGACCTTGAAGCCAGACTGGGCTCTTTGGGACCTTGCTTCTAAAAAGAAAAACATCCAGCCAGAGCAACCTTATTGCACCTAAAAAAATGCTGTTCATAGTCCTAATATGCAAAAGCCTTCTGCCAAGATTCTCAGTTGTCTTAGAAATGTCACGGACTTTGAGCAGCTGGTTTTTCTGAATCAGCACCCAAATATGCTCACACATTGTAACTGGCCAAAGGAGCACTGGAGTGGCTTTCATACCAGACACTTCTCTATCTTTTTGTTTCATTTGTTTGTTTCCTTGGAGTTTATTGTTTTTGAAAAAAGCAGGCCATTTACCCTGTAGCACTTTCTGATATTTGGATTTTGTATACCTTTGGTGAAGTTCGCTGTCGATTGGTCTTTGAGGTCCTGAAACTAAATTGCTATTTATTTGGGAGCTATAAAGTTCTTGCTTGGCCTATCCACTCTACTGCAGTGGATGGGGAGTTCTTTCTTCTTCTCTGTCTGGGACAGAAATGGCCCTCCCTTGCTGCACCCTGTGAAGGAGAGGTTGGGGAAAGTGGCTTCCGGAATGTTCCCAGCGGCAAGATTGAAATCCTGCTGTTATTTAGACCGAAGCCTGTGGATCCAACCAATGTAGTCTGTGTCCGTGCCATTTTTTTTATTATTTTATTTTATTTTTTTTATGAACAGGGCTGCTTTTTCATAAAGCAGAACAATTTTCTGCCAAATAGCCAGGGTTGTTTTCTCTCTTTCTAGAGCAATAAGGCTCAGGATTTGTTTCCCTCTTGACTTTCAAGAGCATGTTTTCTCAATTCTTTCCTGAAATTAAAGTAAAGGTCAAGGAGGCTGGTCTGAGATTCTTGGCTCCCTCCCTTTCAAGCTCCTGCAGAAGGGGAGTTGGTGCTGTCTGCATCTTGGGCTCAGATGACCAGCCCAGCACCCTTGGGAAAATCAAACCTACCAGGTCTTTTCTTGGTTGTTGTTGGTGGTGGGGTATAGAGAGAGGAGGGAGGGAGGGAAAGAGAGAGAGACAGACAGAGATAGAGAGACAGAGAGACAGAAGAGCCAGTCTGTGGGATCCTTTCTGGTTTAGATCAGAACAGTTTCCAGAGGCTTCGCTCTCCCCTCTGTGTTCCCTTTCTCAAGGAGGGGGCTCTGGCCCCCACCCCCTCTGCCTGCATCCCACCTGTCAATTCCCTTGAGCTGCCCTGGAGATCTGCCCCTTCCCTCACACTGAAGGTTTTTAATCAAAAGGCGGCACATGCTGAATGCTACCTCGCTTAGAACCAACTGAAGCTTTCCTCCCCGCCCCTCCCCACACTGAGTCACTCAGCTAACAGTTAATTAATGTGTGACACTTTGACAGTTTGTGCGGAGACATTTCTACGGAGCCATCAAAATCCACAGGGATGAGGCTGGGAGCCACACATGCCTGCTTGCCTTTACTGAGGCTCCAATAGCTGCCTTAACTCCAATGCAGACCTCGAAGGCCTGCAGCCAGGGAAGATGACAAAGCTCAGACGTCACTCCATTGCTGCCAGGGCCTCCTGGGGGACAGCCACATTGCCAGGGTCGCTTGGACATACTAGTGACACCTGGTCACCTTGAGAAGGAGGCAAGCAGGGAAGTGCACCTGGGATGAAATTCCCAGAGGTGATGCTCCAACCACTTTCAGCTGGGGACAGGAATAGCCCACACAGTCAGCACATTCAGCTCCCTTCTCTTTCAGAAAATTCTCAGTCAGAGGTCCTTCTGTGGCTCAATGAGGAGGAGCTGTGTGTGCTGACTCCAGACTCCTCTCCATGTCCCACAGAATAGCTGGCGGTCAGCTCACCTCTGCGGTGCTTTAGCATCCTACTGTTGTGAGGTGAAAGCTCTGGGGACTTCACTTCTTCAGTGAGACACTAATGAGAAGGTTCCCGGGCCTTCAGTAGCCCAGAGTCCGGCTGTGGGCTCCCTTTCCACAGAAAGCAAGTTACCTGGGACCCAGCTCTGGCTTACCTGCACCCTCACATCTCTGTGCACTTTCCACTCCTGATGCTGTAACTCTGGGCGCTACAGTATACACTTTGGGGAATATCTTAGAAGGACCCTGATGGCTAGGCCTCTGTCACTGGGGCCCAGAAAGCCAAGTGGGTTCCCAGAAGAGGAGTGTGGTCCCCATGAAGAAGGATCCAGGGGTCTAAAGAGTATAGACCTGTTCCCCTCATTTTGAGGGCAGAACTCACTGAGGCTGTGGACGGGGCTATTCCTCTGACTGTCACAAACACGTGAGCCAGTTGACGTAGGAGAAAGGGTTTGTTTAGAGAGAAGGATAGCAGTCCTTTTGTCCTGTTGTCTGGCTACCTGTGTGGAGGTGGCTCATCACGGCGAGAGCCTCTGGAGGAGGAAGCTGCTCTCCTCACAGCAGTTGGCAGACAAAGAGAGGGAGAGGGTCAGAGCTTCTGAGGGCTCACCCAGTGCTTTGAAACCTTCCACATGCTCTGCCTCTTAACATTGTCACCGTCTTCCAGTAATGCTGACCTGGGGAGTAAGCTGTGAATCAGCACATGGGCCTTGGAGGACATCTAAGACCCCAACCACAGAGCACCTTTCCTTCCAAAATCTTTATTCCAATGTGACTTGTTGACACCTGCGAAGGATCCAGTTTCTCGGTGTACCTAGATTTGGGTGTTGAGAAAGATGTTCAGGGGTGAGGAGGGGCATAAACCTAGAGCTAACAGCATACACCACACCCCATGCACAAACACCCCTCATCCGTGGCTCTGTGGCATCCTAACAGCTTTATCTTTCCTCTTTGTCCTTTCCACAGACACCAAAGACCCTCAGCCCAGGAACTAAGAAACCCTGCCATTCAAATGCTCATGTTTCTGGCCACCATTCCAGGTTCTTGGAGTCTAGGTCTAGGGGGCCTCAATGGTGGGGACCTTTGGGGTGCATGCCTGGCAGTAGGCCCCTGGAAGATGGGTCCACCTAGGACTCTTAGTCTGAGATCTGTCCATCCCCATCCCAGACTGAGGCTGCCTCCAGGTCAAGAACATAGGAGGGTCTGCCATGTGATGGGAGTGCCTTCTTCCTTCCCAACCCCAGCCCCTCCTGGAGCCTACAGAGACACTGCAGACAGAGCCGCCACTCCTGAACCGCAGCCTGGCCCTCCACCAAGAGGAGAGGTAGTGGTTTCCAGGGGCCCTGGAGAGAAGCACCCTACCTACTCACTCCCAATTTCCATCCAGCAAATCACTCCACCAAGCTGCTTTTGACATGTAAATGAGAAATGCTCCCCCCCCCTTACTTTTTCATTGAAATGCTTAAAGTCTTAGAAAAGAAGAAAAAAAAATTGATGTGTTTAAGACAGCAGTGTCTCACCCGCCATCGAGCCTGATAAGGGATTGTTAAATTTTAATTAGACAATTAGATTCCTTCAAGTGCCAAACTTCAGAGGAGGCAGCACAAGAGAAGCTGAGGAAAGAGCACAGGAAACCGGCTGCTTGGGTTCGCGAAGCGCGGAGGTTGCTCTTCCCCCACCTGCCAGCTCTGTGCTCCTTGGAGCAGAGATGAGAGGGGACAGAGGCAGGAGTGGGTACGAAACGGACGACCTCCCCTTCCTGGACCAACCAGCTTTCCTTTGGCAACCCAAGCTGCCCCAACAGATGGAAGGAACCTTTTGACCTCACCCCAGCGGGTCCGGGGACTAAATTTGATCACCGCCCGCCGCTCCCCCACCTCTCCTGCCCACTAAAGTTCATTCTCTGAGAAAACGCCGTCTTTGGGAGTCCTTCAATTGTGGCACCTCAAAGCAGCCGTTTTCTTTCTCCCCACCTGCTTGTGAGGAGCCACTTCTGTTGACAGGCTGAGAGCCTGCCTGTGTCTAGAAGTGGGGGGCGGGGCGGGGGGGCTCCACACCATAACCTCTGCTCTCCTCCCTGTCCCACACTCTGTGTAGTTCCAGCCTTTGGCTCAGCAGTGGGTGGTCTCTGCAGGGTTTCAGCCTACGCTGCCTGGGGGTTCTGCTCTGCACCAACCCACCTCTCAGATTCTCCAGGGAAAGCTGGCTTATTTCCAAATTAGGGCGCGTGCACACACACAAGGTAGGCCTTCCTTCGTGAGGCCCATGGGGCAGATGGCAGAAGCTGCTGAGGTTGGATACCCCAGCTCTATATTCTTGGCTTGCCCTGGCTTCTTCCAGACATCTACTCTAAGCTTCTGAAGAGGACCACTGTTAACGCAGGCTGGAACTAGGCTGGGTGGTTGAGGGAAACTTGATGGGGACAGGTACTGAGCACCAGAGTAGATGGTTCTGGAGGACCTTTTAGTTGACCTTTGCCTTTCTAAGCAAGGGTAGAAACCGTGAATCAGTGAATGCTGAGAACAGATCAGGGGCAGATGGTTTCTGTGGCTTCTGTGGCCTGAGGTTTAATAAGCCACCTACAGGAAAGATCTCCCTGTGACCCTGTCTGTCGCAGGATCAGCTGAGAAGAAAAGCTCAGAGGTCCCATAGAACCCATGGGTCCTTGTCTCCTAGTGAGATGCGTGGGGAGCAGTTGTCACCACTCTTTGATGATCACGGAGATATAGACAGTACTTGAGGGAGACCGACCCAGACACTCCTTGGACGAGCCTCGCATCTCTGGATTAAATCATTCAACTATTCCTCAGAAGAAACAGTCCAGCAGCTGCATTTGTAAGGCTGAGATATGGCCATGACCACATCTCCACGTATTGGTCCACTAAGTGCTCATTGACTAGGAACTGTAAACTGGGAGTTTTTGTATTTTTGCAGGAGGAGGTAGGAGCCACCTACTAGGAAATGGAGGTTGCATTTGGAGGGTGGTGAACAATTCTTTTGTATTTTTAAAAACCCAGCCAAAAATCTTTGTTCTTACATGTGATCATATTTATCTGAAAATTCTTATGACTAGAATAATAATTCACTGTGAATAATATTCTCAGAAAAAAATGAAAACAACAAAAACGTCGGTCTTTCTCGGCCAATCCAGGGTTCTGGCTGCTGTGTGGCTTCTCATGCTCCACATACAAGTCTGGGAGCAGAGATTGACCTCATTTGGCTTCTTTGGAGTCAAAACCAGACCACGATGCCTCAACACAGGCTTTCCATTGTCTTCCCCATAAGGATAACCTCTGGCAAAATCTAAAAAGCCCAAGGGTTAGAAGACAAGGACCTGGGTGATAGGGGAAAGTCCTCTGGGGCTCTCCCGTTTCTGGGGGGGGGCAACAATCTGTGTAATGCAAAGGTTGAACGAAAAGAGGAGGGGATGAATGAATGCAGAAACCTGATCCTGTCAGGTTTTCTCAGGCTTTCCGGAGGTGCCAGAACAGTAATCTGCTTCACCTGTTCTAAGATGCAATGCTCTCCTTCCCGTTTCAATGTCTATAAAGTCAGAGTGCTTCTTGTAACTGGCAGCGTCTGAGGTCTGTGCTGGAGTTCCTCCTGTGCTGAGATTCTTCTGCTTTCCTGGGGCTGCATAAACCAATGCCGAAGCTTGCATTCTACTCTGTCAGTGCCTCCGAAATGTGGTCAGTCTTATAGCTGTGGACTCCAGCAGGTGACCTGGGAGAGCAGAATCCTCCCGATTAGCTGTCACCTCACCTTGAGTGTTTGTCCTGCAGCTGGGACCCAGGCACA
This sequence comes from Pachyuromys duprasi, assembly GCA_028658305.1. NCBI lineage: Eukaryota > Metazoa > Chordata > Mammalia > Rodentia > Muridae > Pachyuromys > Pachyuromys duprasi. The sequence continues at coordinate 39,402,891 of CM053747.1, forward strand.
AGCTTTGCTTCATCTTGGACCATTGTTTTTTTTTTTCCTTCCTGAAGCATCTCCATGTGGTCTTTCTTCTGTTCCTGCAACGCTGGAAACTCTTTCTGTGTCTAAAATTCCTCTTCTAATGGTACACAAGTCAGCTTGGAGTAGGGTCTACCTTGGTGGCCTCATTTCAGTTAATTCCCATTTAAAGGTTCCATCTCCAAATGCATTCTGATACTGGGGTTAGGGCATTAACACATGCATTTTGTAAGGCAGATGTGAGGAGCACAATGCCAGAGCCATTACTGGAGCTGACATGCAATATCTGTGGTGCTTTTGAGCTGCATTACTTCTGGGCATTTGTGAATCTAGTGGCCTGTGTTAGCCAGAACATTTCAGGGGTGGAGGGGTTTTCTTCACAGGTCTACTAGCTGAACTATCTCCCCTGATTCAGTTCAGCAAACACGTTCAATGCTCACTGCCTACAGACCACAGAGTAAGGAGGCAGGAGAGAACAAAACAGTGTGCTTTTTATATGTTTACTCCATGAAAACAAAGCAGGGGCCACACATGGTGTATCCTAGAGGAAGCTGGACTGAGAAACCAGACACACAGGTGTGGTGTTCCAGGACAGAACCTGGAACGAGCAGCAGGAGACCCAAGGAAGGTGGCAGACAGTCCAGGCTAATTCTAGGAAAGGACAATTCTGAGTCAGTCTTTCTTTGAAGCATGTGTAGGCTCAGATTAGAGTTTCTCAGATATGTCCCTTGTTTATAAAGAGGCAGTGATATTGAAAGCCTGCAGACTGTAGCTTTGAGGTTGAGACAGTGCATCTAAAATCACTTGGCAAACTCTCAAGACTTTTATAAGTCTGGTTTCACCACTTTATATCACTATTATGTTGCAGAACCATGAGTTTGGACATTAGAACAGGTGGAGGAAGGGGACCCAGGGAGCTGAGGATCATGGGAAGGGACACAGGGAGCTGAGAATCATGAAAGGGGACACAGGGAGCTGAGGATCATGGGAAAGGACACAGGGAGCTGAGGGACATGGGAGGGGACACAGGGAATTGAAGATCATGGTAGATACCACTGGCCAGACCAGGAGCAGGACCAAGGCAACACAAAGGGAAACTGAGAGATCTGGGGTAGAGCCAGGCCTAATAGTAAATTCCTGTTGTTCTGGTGACTGAGAAGCCTGAGGCAGGAGGATCACTAGCTAAAGGCCTTTCTGGGTTACAGAGTAAGTTGAAGTGACTTACTAAGACTGTCTCTAAATACAAAGAGAAAGAGCTCTGGGAGGTGGCTCGGAAGGGCTGCTTTGCCAGTACCAAGCTTTTAGTTCAATCGCCCCAGTGCTGAGAAAGAAAGCAAACGGAGTGAAGAGTTCCTCTAGACTTCAGTGAATTGCCTGGTGTTTCTGTGTAGCAGGTTCAATAGATGCTGATTGAATAAATTAATGTCAGAAGCAACCAGCTGCCTGGTCAATATGTACATACAGGCACCCTGCTGTGTGCTCCAAGAGGGAAGACGGACCAGTTGGTTTTGCTGAATATAGCATCAATTCGACATGACACCTTTGAATTGGGAAACTTGCTGCAGGATTACATTCCATGTCACCCCACATTGAGTCCCCAGAGATTTCAGAGTGGGACATCATCCATCTGCTTCTTTCCCATTTTCATCTCAAATGGCATTGACTGGTTGTTTTCACATCCACCTGGGTTGCAGAGCACCTGGAGGTCACCATGCTTTGTGTGGACTGCCTCGGAATGCCAATAAAGTTTTCTGCATACTGTGAAACAGGAACACCTTTGTTAGCAGCGTTGAGACTACATTGTGTGTGTGTGTGTTGTTTTATTCACAATAACCCAAGCCAAGCCTGAAGCCTCCCAAGTCTGCTCCTGAGCCCCCTTTTTTGTTTTCTCTGTGAATGGTTCCCCTTCTTTGTTTTCTTTTTTTTATTTCAAACAATTTAATATTTGAAAAAAATTATATACTTAGGAGTTTTATAGTCATGCAAATGATTTCTTTTACCATCAATCTGGTAGAGCATATAGAACTATATAGCACTTTTGGGTTTTTTTTTGTTTTTTGTTTTATATTAATCACAGGTTATGTACTTTGTATCCCAGCCGTAGCCCCCTCCCTCATTCCTTCCCTATCCCCCCCTCTTCCTTCCCTCATCTCCTCCCTGCCCCTTTCTAAGTCCACTGATAGGGGAGGATCTCCTCCCCTTCCATCTAACTCTAGCTTATCAGGTCTCTTCGGGAATGGCTACTATGTCCTCTTCTGTGGCCTAGCAAGGCTGTTCCACCCTTGGGGGACAGGGAGGTCGAAGAGCCAGCCATTGAGTTAATGTCCAAAATAGTTTCTGTTCCCCTTACTAGTATACCCACTTGGGAACTGAGCTACCATTTGCTACATACAAGCTTCTGTATGAGTTTTGCTGCCAGTTTCCCAGAACCCTAGGGAAATCCATTAGCTGCCATAGATTTTCCCCACCTTCTCAGCCTCTTTTCCTGTGCTGTGCCCAACTATTCAACCATTAGGCTTCATGACACCAATTTCTAAGGTCTGTTTGTGTCCACTTCCATGACTTCCACGTAAGTGACTGCCATCTCTTAGCTCAAGTATGCTTACCTCATTTTGCTCTATGCTCTCTCCCACCCCAAGAGGCCAGTGAACTTTCAGTAACCCCACTTGAATGGTATCATTCTTTCACTCCTAAGTTTCCGTGGAGACTGAAGCTGAGAAGACCCAGTCATTTTGGTCTATGAACGGCCCTCTGACTTAATTTTTCTCAACCTCATTAAGACACTCTACAGAATCATTTGCTGTTGAGACTGTGCTATTTTCTCCATGGATAAAACACCTTCCAACATTTAGTTGCTTAAGAAGCTCTTCATGCTTCATCTCAGGGATGCAGTGGGGTATGTCCTGTGGAGCCTCATCATTTCTTGCTCAGATTACTGCAGTGGCTTTCTTCAGGTATCCTGTTTCTGCTGTGGACCTTGCCCACCCACCATCTACTATGCTCAGCTTCATCACTCTGCAAGGCAGATCTGAATGTGTAACAGGTTCAATAGATGTTGGCTTTTTTCAGGCCTTCTGTGATCTCACCTATATAGCTGCTCTGATTCAACTTATGCAAGACCCTTTAGGCTTCTGCTCTCTCAAATTTCTTTTAAGTCCTCTAATATGGCATTTGCTGCTTTCTGTCTGGACCCTACCCATTATCTCCAACTCTTTAGGTGTCTAATTTCTACATATGCTTCTAGTCTCAGTTGACTGTCACTTTCATCAGAAAGCTTTGAGTACATAAAGTAGGATGTGTATCTCTCTCCCCGTTCCATTTCCTTGTCCCTACTATCACAAAGTTAGCTGCTTTATTAATTGGCTATCTTTTTCTTTCTTTATAGAACTAAAGATTGAACCAATGGTCTTCTGTACTACTGAAATATATCCAAACCTCTCTTTTTATTTTATTTTTTTTAAGTTTTGAGTCAGGGTTTCACTAAGTTGTTAGGCTGATTTTGAACTCACTCTGTAGTCCAGGCTAGCCTTGAACTTTCTATCCCCCTGAATCAACATCTGGAGCAACCGGAATTACAGGCGTGTACCACTGAGCAGAGTAGCTATTATTTCCTCTAGAATGTAAGATACAAAGCCATGTATATTTTTTGCTCATATTTTCTAGCTACATATAAAATGATGATTAATAAATGTTAATAACATCAAGAATTAGTGGATTCCCATTTCTATTTCTACCACCAGATGCTGGGACTCTTATCTAATTTACTGTGCATATGAGTGGGTTGAGCAAATGAAAGAATGGATAAGAAATTATTTTGGAGCTTATTTATTTTATTATACTTGAAAAATGTATATTTTTCCATTTATTAAACCAACTTCTAGAAGAACAGAAGCAGGCCCCAACATCATAAGATTACTGGCTATGATCATACAGACCATAGGTTGGAGAATTCTGCTAGCTCTTGGGTTTTCTGCAGGGAACCCTCTATGGGAGGAAGCATGCTTTGGAAACCCTCACACTCATTCTCTGTGTTCATTTCTCCTGGCCAGAGCCTTGCCACCCAGTGGCCCCGCTGCCCCAATGGATCCACTGAACCTTTCCTGGTACGATGATGATCTGGAAGGGCAGAACTGGAGCCGGCCCTTCAATGGGTCAGAAGGAAAGCCCGACAGGCCTCACTACAACTACTATGCCATGCTGCTCGCCCTCCTCATCTTTATCATCGTCTTTGGCAATGTGCTGGTGTGCATGGCTGTATCCAGAGAGAAGGCTTTGCAGACCACCACCAACTACCTGATAGTCAGCCTTGCTGTGGCCGATCTTCTGGTGGCCACACTGGTCATGCCCTGGGTCGTCTACCTGGAGGTAGGTCTGGCTCCCTGCTTGCTCCAGGAGGACCTTGGACCTAAATCTAGATTCTTAAGCGCCCAGTGGTTTCTGCCTGTTCCCTCCCCTCTGGACTCAGTTTTTCTCTTTATGGAACACACAGTGATCGTGATTATGACTGTCATACACAGTGTGTTTTCTATGGCACAGGGCCCCATGGTATTTTATACACAGAAATCTTCCCATATGATCCTCACAGCAGCTCCAGAGAGCGATACCACTAATACCATCTTGCAGATAATGGACCAGCTGGTCAAAGAAGATAAATGTATATTCCACTCACACAGCTGGGAGGTCCAAGCTAGAATCCTGTCTTGCCCTGGAATTGCTTCAGTAGATTGTACTAGAAGTGGGACTAAGTGGTGAGAACCCCTAAGGAGGGGGCAATGTCTGTGCTCCAAGGCCTAAAAATTGTCATTACTTTCTCCCCATCTCAGAAATTGGGGATGCTATTTTGTGCTGTTCTTATCTCCCATTTTCAGTGTATTCTAGTGCCTGTATCTTGGTCGAGGCAACATTGGGCAGTCCAGGCTGCAGCCCCTTCCCAGGAAGGGTAGTACAGCCTCCAAGAACAGAGCCGAGCATTGGTATCTCAAGCTGGAGAGTAGGCAGCACCCTTCTGAGGGCCTTGTGACAGACACTGATGGAGAAACTCTGAGAATAGACACTTCTCTGCTTTGTTCCTAGAACAGGAATCAGAGGCTTTGAGAAGTGGTCCATCTTGACCCAAGCCTCACAGTAAAGGGAAAAGTTGCTGGTAGAGAAATCCCAACATGGGTCCTTTCTTCCTGAGGATACTCTCCAGGTCTAGCAAGAAGATATGGGGGGGCTGGAAAATTCCAGAGCCACAAGTGAGGTGACACTTTGTCTACGTAGGAGCTTGGGGTGGTGTGTCCAGGGCAGAGAGCATTCTCAAGTCTGGGTATGAGGGAAGATTACTGGGTATTAAAGATTGTCGTCATTCTTTTCGTTTCTGTTGCTATGATAAAATACTCTGACAAAAAGCAACTTAGGACAGAAGTGGTTATTGTGGCTCATAATTCCAAGTTACAGACCGTTGTGGGGACAAGGGAAGACAGTTACTTGAAGCAGATGGTCACATCTTGTCCACAGTCAAAAGCAGATAGAAATAAATGTGTGTGTGTGTGTGTGTGTGTGTGTGTGTGTGTGTGTATTTAATGCTCAGCTTGTTCTCTCAACCCTTATACAGTCTGGAACCCTGCCCCATGGAATGAAGCCACCCACACTTATGGTAACTCTTCCTCCTTCAATTAACCTATGAACACAACACAACACAAAACAAAAGCAACAACTGAAAACCTCTCAGGCATTGATACAGGCCTTTCTAGTCCTCAGTGAGGCTCTCTTTTCAGGAGATTCTAGGCTGCATCAGGTTGACAACTGAAACTAAACACCATAGGCTCCCACCCCCGTTCCTCCATGACCCTCTTGTTTGTGAAGACAGAGAACTCTCCCCGAAAAACCTTTTGATTCTCATTCTCGATCTGTCCCTGCTCCCTTCCAAAAAGGAGTCCCTACACCTCTAAAGAGTCCTATTCATCCAACAGTGATGAGGAAAAAAGCGCCACAAATGACCTTTGTGTCCCTTGGCTTCCTTGCTTGTAAGTTAGAATAACAACAGTACCTGCCATGTAGGAGAGTTTGTAAATTAATTGAGTCACTATATGAAAAGTGATTAGAATGGTCCATGGCTTATACTATAAGACAAGGATGATGAAAGTGACATAGTGACAGATATTCAGTATACCTTGACTTAGAGAGGATTTCACTTTCCCCTTCCCCCTTCTTTTCTCTCTTCATGCACAGGCAAAGAGGCACTCTCTTTCCAGAGTGAAACATGTTCTGTCCAGGGCTGTGACATGGGTTTTGTTAGCTCCAGCCTCCATGTGTTTGTTAGGCTGCAAGATAGAGACAAATCTCTACAGAAACTGTATTGTGATCTCTGGGAACCTCATTTCCTCATGAGGATGTATTATTCACAAATTTTCACCATTGTTTCAGAGGTGAAGCTGAGTGCCTCAAGAGGCAAGGTACAGAAAAGCCTCTCCTGGCTCCATCCATTTTCACTTGGAAAGCTAAGGGAGAGATTCTTTAGAGATGGCAGGGAGGAATCTCCTACCTTCCTGGAGACTTCAAGATCTCATATCCTTCATATAAGAGTCACTGTGAGCCTTTTCTGGAAGAGGTGTGATTGCAAAGAGGCTTCAGAGTTATTAATTCACTTATTCAACACTAGTTGAACATTTTGTCCTACTCCTGCGTTGGATCTGGGGCCATGAATAAAAAACAAACAAACAAAAAACAAAACAATGAAAAGAAAAAAAACCTGAGGGCGTGGACAATTCAGTCTGCTTGAGGCAGCATGGATAGATCTCAATTTGAGGCTGGGAACTTGTATCCAGGCTGGAAATACTGAGAAGGCTTGAAGCAAGGACGACTAGCCATTCTCAACTACTTTCCAAGAGAAGCTGCTCCAGGGATCATAAAATAACATCTCCCTTCTTCACTTGAGCTCCGGACAAGCTAGAGAGGAATGAGTTTGAGAGATTCTGGAAGGAGGGTCTGTGTGGACCACTCCCCTCTGTATTCAGAAATCTAGGCCTGAGTGTGGCACACACTAAGTTTCCAAATAGGTGTTTGTCAAAAGGAAGAATGGAAGGTGGGAGAGAAGCAGGGCAGGGAAGATGGGCAGGAGGTCCTTGATGTTTCAGACCTAGGTTCTCAGGGACATGAAGGATACCAGTCCAAGGAGGACTCCAAAGCTGTTGTGAACCAGATGGGCCTAATGGTGCCTTGAAGATAAATTCTGTATCTTGGAAGCCCTGTCCATGCTTTACAACTGGATATCCAGTCTTTGGCTCCCACAGAGCAGGAACAGGCTTGTGTGAACCCCCTTGTATGCAGGAAAATGGCTGCTTTGTCCATGGAAGGGAGAGGCTACTCTACCGCCCCTCATGGAGCATATATGGCACTGTTTGGTTTTGTATCTGGGAAGGGAAGAGAGGGCAGTCAGTGTTGGTGAGGAACAATAAGACAATTAGTATGGGGCTCTCCTGTGAATAGAAGCCAAAGATTTCCTCTACAGGCAGGGCACTCCAGACTTGCAGAGTTAGCTAGCCCTAGGAGGGGTAACTTCACCGTGGATCTGTGAGCTGCCCTTCCACCCCCTGCCAAAAACCAGAGCAGCAGAGCGTATAGTGACTGTAGTTCTATGTGTGGTGAATAGATGCCAAATAGACAAGAAAAAAAAGAATTTTGGACGACTCATGGATATCATTAGGTAAGTCACCCAGGTGCTTTAAAGATTAAAGTTCAAAGGTGAGCCATCTTTCTTCTAACATAACGTTCTTGGCACGAAGTGGATCACCATGTCTGAAAGAAGAGAGGCCAGGGGTACAGGTCCCGAGTCCTCACAGGAACTAGGTGCTCCCCACTGCTACTCAGCTGGTGATCTGTAAGACACCTGTGATGGACCATGGGGAATGCCCACCTGACAGGACCTAGAACCACCTATGAGACAAACCTCTGGGCATGTCTGTGAGGGAGTTTTTAATATTAAGTTACCTAAACTGGGAAATGCCACTCTGAATGTGGGTATTGCTATTCCATGGGGTTGAAGACACGGGCTGAATATGAGGGAAAAATCAAGCCGAATACAAGCATTCATCTTTCTTTGCTTCCTGACTGATGACTCCATGTGACCGGAAGCCTCAAGCTTCGACCGCCGTGCCTTTCCACCATGCTGGACATTTTCCTAAAATTGTGAGCCAAAATAAATTGTTGCATTGTTTCTTGTCAGGTGTTTTATTATACACACAGAGAAGTCGCTAATACAACCTCGAGGGCCATCCTCTGAGACTGTTTCCGAACCTTCCCCATTACGTTTGAGCCACAGGTGAAATAATCACCACCACCCTGCTTTCCATTCATGTCATTGTTTTGTTTCCAGGTGGTGGGTGAGTGGAAATTCAGCAGGATTCACTGCGACATCTTTGTCACTCTGGATGTCATGATGTGCACAGCAAGCATCCTGAACCTGTGTGCCATCAGCATCGACAGGTGAGGACGGCCGTGTTGGGTTAGGGGATCCTGGTCATTCACCTTTTTGCTGCATGTCTTAGCTCTTCTCAGGGTTAGTTTCTTTAATGACTGGCTGTGTGTATGTGTAGTGTGGTGAGTCTGGTATGTGGTGAGTGCCCCTCCACTCAGCAGTTTTCCTGCATACATCTTCTGGGGGTTCACACAAGCCTGTTTCCTGCTCTGCAGGAGCCAAAGACTGGATATCCAGTTGTAAAGTATGGACAGGGCTTCCAAGATACAGAATTTATCTTCAAGGCACCCCTGGGCAGCGCTGCTAGGCCCATCTGGTTCACAACAGCTTTGGAGTCCTGGGACTGGTATCTGAAAGCCTCTCTTCATGTCCCTGAGGACCTAGATATCAAGGTCTGAGATATCAAGGACCTCCTGCCCATTTTCCCTGCCCTGCTTCTCTCCCACCTTCCATTCTTCCTTTTGACAAATGCCTATTTAGAAACTTAATGTGCACCACACTTAGGCATGTGTGTGAATGTGTGTGGGGTTGTGGTGGTGTGTGTGCATGGGTGTGTGCGTTTACTAAGCTGTATTCTTAGAGCCTTTCACTTACATATGTGGACATGTGGGCTTCCAGAGGCCCGGCACTTCTCTCTCAGAGGACTGTTGGAAGATGAGATGTTATTGAATGAGGAGTGAGTGCTTGGTGGAGAAATGTGAGAGAAGATTAAAAAGGGTTGTTATCATTATCACTTACTGCTAAATGGAGCCTTGCTCCGAGGAACAGAGGTATCAGTTGTTAACAAATTCGTTCACCTTCTGCAGTCTAATGTGAAAAGATCCATCAGAAAGTCTACAATCTGGGTGGGAAAATTGAGCAGTGAATGGCTTAGGAGTACTCAGTAGCTGATGCTCATGAAGTGCTTGTGTTTGAATGTGGGGACCAGGGGAAGAGCTGAGTGGCTTAGGCAGGCTTCATAGAGTCAGGCAGAAGGAATATCTGTGGTATATCTTATAGAGTAAGGGGTTTTATGGCCTGTAACCCACACTTACAATCCCCACCCTTGCAGGTACACAGCCGTGGCCATGCCCATGCTGTACAACACTCGCTATAGCTCCAAGCGCCGAGTCACTGTCATGATTGCCATTGTCTGGGTCCTCTCCTTCACCATCTCCTGCCCAATGCTCTTCGGACTCAACAACACAGGCAAGTATGGCCTCTGTCTGGGGCTCAGATGGTTCCATCTCTCTGTTTCTGTTCAGGACAATGAGTGGCTGAGTCCTTGATACAGATACAATGGTGGCCTATTCCTACCCCAAAGGAGGCTGGATGTATTGCCCAGATCCAGTTCAACTTAGAGTTGTTCCAGATTGTGCAGGAAAGGAGGAGAGGAAACAGTGCCTCCAGGCACATTGAGACTTGGTGAGGAGTGGGGGAAATGGCTGAAGAGAAAGTCTGGCAACTTCCAATCTTATGTAATGTGTTGAAGCAAGCCAAACAGCCTTACAAACTGCACATGTGTTTGTATGCTCATGTATATAACCAAGGAAGTTACTCCATTCACATCTGATAGTGGTATTTGGGGAATGAGGTTGCAACCCAGTGGGTCCCATGCTCACTGGAGCAAGAAAGGTAGAAACAAGTAGGAGGTGAGCCAACCTCAAGCGCCTTTTTGTAGGAAGCAGAGTTAGGAATAAAAGAAGGACAGAACTCTTGTAGTACAGAGCGTCTGCTCAGCAGAGAGACAAGTGTTATATTAGTACCTCTGTGAGGCAAAGACAGAGAAGCCCTGGAAATTTGTAGTTCAGACTATAGGTGCTACAGGAATTCCCATTAGTGGGAAGAAGGCTGATTATACCTGAATTAATTCATAATGGACTTGATACCAACAGACATCTAGTCTACTTGGAAGGGACTATGGATGCATATTAAGCACTAGAACACAGGTGGGTTAGTTCAGTAAGTATATGAAGTTATTTCATTGTCAAAATTATAGACTAGAAGGACCTCTCCTCCCCACCCCCTATTATACATGAAAGACTAAAGTAATGGCTTCTCTTTTTTTGAAAATGCATTTCCTTGTGTCATATCTTCTGAATCATGGCTTTCCTATGTGTGTAGAAATGACAAAAACAATGAATAAGTAATTAGAGGAAGGTAATGAAAAATTTGAAAGCAGTCAGTCCCAGCTTTACTTCTTACTCTTAGCTGGGGATTTCATACCTTGTTATTTTGTTTGTTTGTTTTGTTTTTTAACTGAGCATTCATTTGTATCTACCGTTTCTAGGCAACATTGAGTACGTAGTCTGTAAGATTGTCTTTGATACGCACCAAGGATATTAGTGTCCTCTGGCGCTGCTATGGCCTGGTGGGCCTGTGACACATTGCCCATCTGAGTTTCTCCTTTCCCCTAGACCAGAATGAGTGTATCATCGCCAACCCTGCCTTCGTGGTCTACTCCTCTATCGTCTCATTCTACGTGCCCTTCATCGTTACCCTGCTGGTCTATATCAAAATATACGTCGTCCTGCGCAAGCGCCGAAAGCGGGTCAACACCAAGCGCAGCAGCCGAGCGTTCAGAGCCAACCTGAAGACCCCACTCAAGGTCTCAGATCTCAGCCCCAACAAGGGTCCCTACCTTTATCAAGAGAGATATTACCACCTTTGGGCAGGGCCTGGAACACTGCAACAAGATGGAGGTCTAGGCTGGAAAAGCTTCCTGGGTCTGGGTGTGGGAGTGGACATCAGTGGAGTGATAGAATTCTTACAAAAGGAAGATGGGGGTCCATTGTGGGAGCTCAGTAGGATTCTCAATGTGAAGATCTTGTGGCTGCATAAACCAATTCTTTCTTGATCTGGTTCTTAGTTTGTCTCTTCCTCCATGATCTGGTTCTTAGTTTGTCTCTTCCTCCTCATGTAACTTACCTTTCTCATTATGACCTCCATGCTTCTTTTTCCCTCCTTCCATCTTCTTTGTCCTGTTCTTTGTACCTGCTGTGCTCTGCCCTTCCTTCCATGTAATCCCTGCCTCTTTTTTTCCTACTTTCTTCTTCAGCCCCTATTCTTTCCCTGTTTTTTTTTATCATATGATCTCTCTCTTCCACTCAGCACTCTACGATAAAGATAGTATGTGGGTACAGAAAAAAAGCAAGAACTTATGGGTTAGATGCATCAGGTCCAAATCCTGATGTCATCGCATTTTTTTTATGTGTGTCCTTGGGAATGTTGCTTAGCTTCTGTGAGCCTCGGTTTCCTTGTCTGTTAAATGGGAGTCATGTGCAGTTGACAGGGTTGTCCTGAAGATTTGATGTGAGAAGGAATGTGAGCATGTGCCTAGCATGTTCTGGGTAGGTTCTCTACAAAGAACAAGGTCCTTTGGCCTTTCATCTTGTCCACTTCCTCTCATCACAGTACCTGCCTGTACTCTTGCCCCAACTGTCCTGTGGGCCACACTTCTCTAGTTGATGCGACCCTGCTCAGAGTCTGAATTCTCCACGGACTCCCTTGTCTAGGGTTTCTATCCTCTTACCACCTGTCCCTCCACTGTCTTGTGTGACCCATGTGCTGGCTCGCTCCACAGGGCAACTGTACTCACCCTGAGGACATGAAACTCTGCACCGTTATCATGAAGTCTAATGGGAGTTTCCCAGTGAACAGGCGGAGAATGGTAAGTGTTCAGGTCAGAGACCCAATGCCATATTTCTGTCCCCAATGGAGCCCACAATCCCTGACCCTAGGACTTCAATAGCTATTTTAAAGGGGAGAAGTGCCTCCTGGCACCCCTTCTTTGCCCTAGCTAAGAGCACATTTACCTTGCGCACTTCTGATCATGGGTGCAGTGAGACACCTCAATTCTGCAAGGCACATATACATAGAAGCTTGTTGAAAGAAATGAACTATTCACATAACCTAGTAAAACTGACAGTGTGGGCTAGTTCCACTTCTCAAACACCTGCCATGCTTTCTGTTATCTCATCAAATCCTCATGTGACCCTGGGAAGTCAGTCTTCCTGGTCTTTAGCTCACAGATGAGGAAGCCGAGGCTCAGAGAGTATAGGGTAGTGACAGCATGTACATTGGATCCCAGATCTATGTAACCTCTGAATCCACACTCAAGTTGTTCCATTCAGTGTCTGCCGCCTTCTGGATAGGAAGCTTCTGGCTTCTGAAGCTGCGAGATGATGGCCATCGGTGGGGTGGGGGAACAGAGCAGCTGGGGTGGACCGGAAGCATATCCTGAGAGTAGAACCAGTAAGTACAGACTCATAGCACCAGAGTTCAAGAAGCAGCTTTTGCATCCTTCTGCTGAGGAGGGTTATATGAAGTCCAGAAACACGTCTCTTAGATAGCAGGGTTCCCACAATTTGCCTGCATTCCAAGGACAGGACTGTAATGAGCTATTTGTGAAGCAGCTCCTAAAACAGATCTCAGTTTATATTCAAGGCAGCAGCCCATCTTCTCCATCTGGGCACACAGACCGTATTTTGGAGGATGATCTAAGATTACCAAAGCCTGGGACATGGAAGTCTAAAGAGGAACTGGGAAAGTGTGGATCCATGCTGGACCTTCCAGGTCAGCCTGGAAGGGAAGATGCGGAACTTCCAGATTAGCCTCAGGCTTCTGGATCAGGCTAGTTATCCCACATGTCCATGTTGGTGCAGAAGCCTGAACTCTAGCATAGAGGGAAGGATGGGGAACATGATTTTTATATAGTCAGAATTCTGTTCTTGATGGTGAGGCAAGACTGAATGTCAGTCAGGGGGATTATCTTAGCAGCCAAATTGGTGTCTGACCCTTAGGGCTCAGGAAATGTCACTCATGTTACAAAAAGAGAAGTGCCCAGGTGCTAGTATCCACGTGTTTCTAGGGTATTGAGGCTTCACGGGGATTGCTCTGGGAAGTGACTGCCATGAGTCTGAATCTGAGTCAGATGGTTCCTGCCTCCCAGTGATGGCTCTCTTTGTGTTCCTGACAGAGTAAGCCTGTTGTTTGCAGGAGTGTGCAGAGGGGCAGGAAGACCAAAGAGGCTTGGTGGCTTCTGCCCAGGAATTTCACCCTAAGTTCTCTGCCTCCACCACAGGATGCTGCCCGTCGAGCTCAAGAGCTGGAAATGGAGATGCTGTCAAGCACCAGCCCACCAGAGAGGACCCGGTACAGCCCCATCCCTCCAAGTCACCACCAGCTCACTCTCCCCGATCCATCCCATCATGGCCTCCACAGCAATCCCGACAGTCCTGCCAAACCAGAGAAGAATGGGCATGCCAAGATTGTCAACCCCAGGATTGCCAAGTTCTTTGAGATCCAGACCATGCCCAATGGCAAAACTCGGACCTCCCTTAAGACGATGAGCCGCAGGAAGCTCTCCCAGCAGAAGGAGAAGAAAGCCACTCAGATGCTTGCCATTGTTCTCGGTGAGTCAGCTCTGGCTGATGGCCATGGCTGTGCCAGGCCCAGCCCTGGCTGGAGAAAGGGAACATCCCTGTAGGGCCCAGACTCTGCCTTGTTGACTGTGGCTAGAGGGTCATGGGTTAGGTACTTCTTCAGTAACAGGCCACACTCCTTACATACAGTCAATAGTCAGTAGAATATCCTGTTGTGCCTACTGTACAGAAGGGTTTTGTGTAGTTATATAACTTGACCATGCTCAATTTAGGCACTTTGACTGTGTGGGAGCTTCAATGGTCTCTGGTAAGACACCATAACCTGTGTCCCCTCCTTCAGCCCTTCTATCTGTAGAGTAAGTTGCCTCTTAGGGTTTTTGTCATAGTCAGGATAACACAGGGTTGTGAAAGTATCACATATGTGCATTACTGTTTGTTTTGTTGCTATTACTATTGCTGAGGAATTGACACACACACATTTTCACTCAACTAAGTCCCTGTGGGACAAAACTGTGGAAAATAAGATGAGTTTTTGAGAGGAGGCTACAGATTTGCTTGGCAAGACTTTGGAATAAAGTTCTTCTATGGGCTGGAGAGATGACTCAGTTGGTGCTTGCTGCCACCAAACCTGGCAACCTGAGTTCAATCCTTCAGTCTCATGTGTTTGACTGAGAGAACCAATTCCCACAAGTTGTCATCTGATTTCCATGTGTCATGTGGATGCTTCCCCACCCCCTCATACACACACACACACATACACACACACAAAAACACAATTGATATTTTTTTAACTTATAGAAAATTGTGTGATGAAAGACAAAATCTAGAAATTGGACTGATTCAGGTCATTGCGAAAGGAGGGCAGGGTGGGAGTTTGCTATTCTAATGACACTGAGACCTTATTTGATGGTGTGGAAATCCTGGCACACGCATGGAGAGGGCCTAACGCCCTCCTGTGCAGAATCACAGGCCCCAGAAGTGTAACACATATCTGAGGTATGGCAAGATGGGTTTGACGCCGGGCTCTACACAGCAGTCACTGGTTCAACTCTAGGGTCTTATTACTCCAAGACACTGCTCTACCCCTGAAACATCTCCTACCCTTGCATACTGAGGGTACCACTGGAGCTACTGGTTTTGAAGCCTTCCTGAGTGAGAGAGCATGGTCTCCCGGTAGGACCAACAAATGGTGTGCCTACCAATACTGAACAGTCTTGGGAAAGGCTGGAGCAATGGCCTTGCCACATGAGGAGCCTAGACAGATGGGAATCGGGTATCGGTTGTGTCAATAGCAAAATGGTCTCCGGGACATTGTGCAGCCAAGATGAACTTTTGTTTCCCATTGAATTCAACGGGCCACCATGAAAACTAAGTAAGATGGATATTGAGCTTTCTGTTTTCCCAAATTTTATGCCCCACACTGCTGAGAACAAATTCTTCCTGTTGTCATCAGCTTGAGGATGACATTGCCTCCAATGGTGACTGGGAAGTAACTAATGGTGACTTGGTGTGCCCATTTGCAGAGACAGACTAGGGTAAGAAGGCTCACATCTCCAATTTGTTTTTAAGCCACTTTTTCCCTAGCAGTCAGATACCATACTAATTCAGCAAATTGAGGAAAATGAGGCTGGGGGAGGTGCAGGGACCCTTTCCCTACAGATGAGTGTCAAAAGCAGGATGTTTAGATCTGAGGCGAGGGGCTTCCCTTTGCTACCACCAGCAGTTAGCATTCTCGGTGCCCACAGGGAAGCCTGTGGCAGAGCAGACAGGTGGACAGGGAGCACTGTCCACCCAGCCCAGTTTTTCTTTGGCCTGGTGCCAGCCTGACCCTGCCCTCTCCCCAGGTGTGTTCATCATCTGCTGGCTGCCCTTCTTCATCACGCACATCCTGAACATACACTGTGACTGCAACATCCCTCCAGTCCTCTACAGCGCCTTCACATGGCTGGGCTATGTCAACAGTGCCGTGAACCCCATCATCTACACCACCTTCAACATCGAGTTCCGCAAGGCCTTCATGAAGATCCTGCACTGCTGAGTCTGCCCCCTGCCCTCACAGCAGCTGCTTCCCGCCTCCCTGCCCAGGCAGGCCAGACTGCACCCCTGCGAGCTGTGGGCAGAAAGGCCTAGATGGACTCGGCCTTCTCCCAACCCAGCAGGCCCTGCAGTGTTAGCTTGGCTCGGTGCCCCTCTCTGCCCACACACCTCATCTTGCCAGGGTAGGGCCAGGGAGACCGGTATCTTACCAGCTCTGGGGTTGGACCCATGACTCAAGGCAGCTCACAGAGTGCCCCTCTCACATCCAGACCTTGTCTCCTTGGCACCAAAGATGCAACGGCCTTCTTTGACCTTTCTCTGAGGCACCAGAGTTCCTAAGGCCAGAAACTGTGTAAGTGGCCGAGCACACCCTGGTAGCTGGCTTGGCCTGGCCCTTGCTTGTCTGTGTTGGATCAGGTGGTGGGAGGGAAAGACAGTTCTTATTTCACAGGGACCACACAGGAAAGCAGGGAACACGCTAAGGCCTCCAGGCCACACTAGTGTCGGGAGATACACATAAACACCAGATAGCTCCACAGACCCCAGAGAAACAGAGGCTGAGACTCTGTTTTCTACCCTAACTCCAGTGTGAGCCACTTCTTTTCATAGCAGTGGGTACCACTATGTCCTACCTTGTTATAGTACCCCATGTGGTTTTTGTGCCATTTGGGGGGATGGGAACAACTTTAATCCTCAAGGGCCCCAAGAAGGACTATAAGAAGAAAAACAGATGATCTCCTTCTACCCTCCAATCCACTCCGCCACCTCTTGACACGCCTTGGACATAGCCATTCCTCACAGCCTGGAAAGTCAGGTCTTGGACCAGCGTTGGAGTTCAAGCTGGAGGTGGTAACTTGGGGCTCTTTGGGGAGTGATGACCTCTTCTATCTC
This sequence comes from Pachyuromys duprasi, assembly GCA_028658305.1. Taxonomy (NCBI): domain Eukaryota; kingdom Metazoa; phylum Chordata; class Mammalia; order Rodentia; family Muridae; genus Pachyuromys; species Pachyuromys duprasi. The sequence goes on from CM053747.1 coordinate 39,419,655, forward strand.
CCATTTCTCTTCCTTTCCAGTGCCTCTGCCTAAGAGGAGGCTGTGGATGGGGGGGGAGGGGCTGCTGAGACCATTGGACCTGACCTAGTCCAGCCCTGAGTGGAGATGGGAAGCTGCAGCTTGGAGGGCCCTGGGCTCCAACTCTGTAACATCACTATACATGCACCAAACCAATAAAACGTTGACGAGAGTCATTTCCATGGGCCCTTGGGTGGCCTGGAACACCACCAACACTATTCTTAACACTTAGGAATAGTATAGAGGGGACAACAATAATAGGAAATCTAGCTACTCTGGATCCTGGTGCCTCTGCAGGACCAATTTTAGCCACCATGGCAGAGAGAACTCCGCAGTAAAGGTGGCATCTGAGGTATTGGCTTTGCTTGTAGCTGTTTGCTCCTTGTCTCACCTCTAGCATGGCAGTGTGAGGCAGGCAAAGCCTGAATGCAGGGTACTGAGCAGATGTCCATCTTGTCACTTCCAGGCACGATCAAGGCTCCAGGCTTTCCAGGTCTCAGGATGGCAATGCCCCAACAACAGAAGCTTGACTCCTTAAAAGTGAAATAGAAATCAACCCAGTGAAAGAAGAATGTTCTTGGCACCTCAAAAATCAGGGATAATGACAAACAAGGTAGAGCACCCACGGGCTCAGGCTCTGGGGAGCTGTCAGGGCATAATTTGCATGCTAAATATAATATTTTTAGCACCAAAGTTTGGAGCACTTAACTTGCCCTGAACATTTAATTATGGACTTTGATCTTCTTGCTGAACTTGAATCTAGTGCTAAGCTTTGGGAAAGGCTCTTGTCCCCAGGAGCACCCTGGTGCCAGAAGGTGAGCTAAGCAGGTCCCCTAGGGTAGCTCAGAGCCACTAATGACTCGGTGCCCATCTTCTGAAAGGGATCCATTTAGTTCAGATCCTCATTTAGTCCAGAATCTCCAGAGAACTCTCTGCTGCTGACACTCACTCACTAATCAACCAACACAACCCAACCAAACCACACCCCACATGCACACACACACATACACACATGTGATATGCTTAACCCTATGGATGGATAGCTGATCTTGACCTGTCTTGGAGACTCAAAGTTTGTTTCATTGTCAAAAGTTTTACGAGGATATTCAAGTTTACCAGCTTCGAGAACTGGAGGAGGGGAAGGAGGGAAGGAGGGAGGGAGGGGGACAGACAGAGACAGAGAGAACATGCACCTGAAAGTGGGGAGAGAGAAACAGAGAGAGAGAGAGAGAGAGAGAGAGAGAGAGAGAGAGAGAGAGAGAGAGAGAGAGAGAGAGAGAGAGAGCGCACACTCACCTGAAAGTGGGGTGGGGAGGCAATCCAAGGAGCAATCAGAGAAGAACCCTGTCAGAGAGAAAAGGGGAAGAGGGCAGGGCAGGGGCGGGAGGCGGGGCAGGAGAGTTGCCCACAATTGTCAGGAGGCTTCAAGTCTTTCTTCCAGACAGCAGATTGACAGCTAGAGTGGGCAGGGGGAGGGCTGGGCTCCGCCCTCTCCCCATTAAGTGCTAAGGAGCAAAGTAATGGGAGGAATGGGGCCTAGAAACACATAGCAGAAGTGGGTACGCCAGGCTCTGGCTTTCCAAAAAAGGCCCCACCCCTTCCTTGATGGGTTTGGGACCGAAGCCTCAGAACTTTTCCTCCCCACTGCCTTCCTGACATTTCCAGTGTCCCCATCTACCCGGAGCCCTACATACACTATATCCGTCTCAGACTGTCCTTGTCTCCAGAGATTGCATGGCTTTCTTCGCCTGCTGTCCAGTCTTCTCTGGAGCCCACCGGTTTACTGCCTGTCCTCTGAATGCAAGGACAGAGTCTGTATCTGTGACTTTGGAACCTGTCAGTACTGAGTATCTTCGGTTTTGTTTTCATGGATGCTCTTCTCCTAGTCCCAGGGAGCTATTCCTGTGCTCTGACCTCACGTGAGGAGGGTGGTTTACCTCGGTAAAAAGCCCGGATCCCTGACTAAATCTTATGCCATCGATCTGTGCAATGAAGTTGCAATGGCTGGTGAGGGCAGATTTATTTTTTCTATTTTATTTAGATAAAGAAAGAAAACCTGTTTGAGACCAGACCTTAGGGGTGGTACCTGGAGATCCACTCAAACAGCAATTTCCTGCCCAGTGGCAGGTGATGGAGAGCGAGAGGGGACAAAGTTAGTAATAGCCAGAGGTTAGAGTCTGGGAGTTTTATGTTTCCAAGGCTCCTTTCCTATTTATTATGTGTCGGTAGCTCTGTCTCACCAAGTGAAGCAGGAGGCTGGTAGAGAGAAAATGTAGCATCTTCTAAGTGAGAAGACCTGTGTGACCCAGCCCCCAGTCCTTTGGGTGAAGCTGGGAGGACCCTGATGAATACCTTTCACCACCATCTTTACTCTGCCCAGCTTATGTCCAGAGCAGAGAGCAGGGTGATGGCTGCTGCTCTGTCTCGAGAGCTCGTTTACTGCCAGGTGGTACTACAGAGAGCCCAGGTTCTTTTTTTTTTTTTTAAGTCTCCTCATGTGCATGCAGAGCCCCTTGCTTCTACCCTACCCAAAGCAGACATGGTGCTTTGGCTCGCTCTACTTTAAGCTCTGTCAGACTGCTGGAGCCTTTCGTACTATAGCCTGCACATCGCCTTCACTACTGTGTCTCAGTGGTTAGAGCTAGTGAGCTGGAGGGCTTGCCCTTGCCATGTAGTGAGTGACTTAGAAAGATTGTAGGTGTCTTCCAAGGTCACAGCCCATCTCAAGGCCCAGAAAGTGTCTCTCCCCTTTCTTCCCAGAATGCATGGCCATGTCCCCAAAGTTTGATTATCTGTGCTCTATTCAAAGAGAAATTTTTTCCTCTCTTGTTTAGGAGAAACTGCAAGAAACTGAAATGTTGAGTGCTTATTAACTGCCATGCTATTTGGTTTGGCATCAGATTTAAGTGTGACAACACCCCAAGGACACAAGTGCTGCTAAGTGGAGTGACTGAAACTAAGGAACTTTCAGCAACTTGAGGTCCTGGAAGGCTGTGACAGAGGCAGGCTTTGTATTCAGGTCTCCTGCCAGGACCTATACTATCAGCCTTTCCCAGCTTCATTTTCCTGCTTCAGCATAGCCTGGCTCGCACACTTTGTTCTTTATATGGCACTGCACGAAATCCTCTAGTCCCCATTGCCTGTAATCTGTCCAAACACCATGGGTAGTACATGTGTTCTGGGTGCTAAGAGGGGAGAGAATGAGATATAGAAATGACCAGGTTGTACACGTGAGCAAGCAACAAGGCAGATAGCAGGGGGTGTCAGCTCAGTGCCTTCAAGAGAAGTGGCCTTCTCCAACAGGGCAAGCAGGAAAAGCTTCTCAGGTAGAAATAAGTGGGCTGGATCTGGTGGCAGGGGAGATATTTAGAACTCCATCAGCCACATATGGAGGAAAGGAACTCAGCCTTAGCACGAAGGATTTGTCATATGATCCTAGGGCTGGTGAGCTCCATGAAGAGATGGTCTTGAACAGATGACTAGGGCAGCCATGTGTGTGTCCAGAAGCCTCCCTGCTGACTGCCCTCTCCTCTCCCACAAGATTGGAGAGATTGACTTCACTTTTCAACTTCACTCGGTGCCCTCCCCTGCATATGCTCTCATATCTAGGAGAGTCCCATCTAGTCCTCAAAGCATAAGGAGTCATTTAAACAGAGGTTTAGAATCGGGATTTGCCTCTGTACATGGTAAGGAAAGAGCAGGTAAGTGGAATAATGTTGATGAGGAAGGACAAGAGCTGGAAGAAAGAAGAGAAACAAAACGAAGGTGAGTGTTGATGCATGCTGGGCCTGTGTGTGGTTCCAGAGCACCCTCACTTCAAAAAAATCTACACACAGTTGTTGGAGCACCCACAAGCCTCCCTGTGCAAGGAAAGCCTACAGCCAACAAAGCATAAAACCAAAACTCTAGCCCAGATTTGTCTGGCCACCTCTCTCATAGCATGGTATTCTGATTTTCCACCACATCATCCAGTTTCCTCATTGCACATGGTTCCTGGAGGTCTTTGCAATGCATTGTACAATCAGACTCTCTCCACCCTCTGCTTGCAAAGAGGTAGGAGCTCTCCTCATCCTTTCACGGTGAGACTAAGCCCTACACTCAAGACGGACATCAGAGTCTCACCCACTGGGAATCTATCCCATTGTCTGTCTGTTGAAATAATCTGCTCCTTCCTGAAGCTCATGGAGTACCTCCTACACCAGCGGCTGGCCCGTCCCAGCTCGATCCATGCTGCCGTCAACATTTACATCTTTCAGGAGGCTCTTTCTGATCTCCAATGCTTATCTCAGAAACTGAGTTGAGAAGGCCGAGAAAGGAGAAGTCAGCGACTGCCTCTATCCAGTGTGAATACTTAAGTTTAGCGATATTGAAAACCCAATCCCTCAACTACACTTACCACATTTCAAAGAATCAGTCCCACAAGTAGCTGGCGGCACCCTCCCTACTAAGCAATGTGAATCCCAGAGATTCTTTCCCTCCCTTACGGTTTTATTGGAGATGCTCATCCTAGGTTAGTACTTTGGGGACTTTCAGCTAAGATGGAAACAAAGGGTGAGGAACAAGTTTGTGGACTGGAAGGCAATGTTCATTTTGGGATGATTTGAGTTTGAGGGTTCTCCAAGACCTCCAAGTAGAAACATATGGTAAGGAATCAGGGTCCCAATTTCTATCTCCCTCACCCCTAGGTACTTTAAACATAGTGGAAGCCTTCCAACAATTTTAAGGACTTCCTTTAAATCCAACCCAAACTATCCCTATAGAACTGAGAAGGTAGGTGTGTCCAAATGAAGCTTATGGCGGGCACCATAGGTATCTGTCTAGGGTAACTTGAGAATACAGCAGACAACAAAGTCATCCTTTTCAAGACTGAGCCCAAACTATCACCTCTGTTAGCTCTTGGAGGACATGATTCAAAAAAAGAAAAGCAGGCATCTGAGAACCTCCTTGCAAAGTCAGGGTCATCAGAGCCAAAGTGGCTCACAGGTAGGGACTGTTCCTGACCATACCTCCATGACACCCTTGCCATGCACTGGATAACAAATGCCAATGCATTTTTTCCCCAACAGTTTTCTTCAAGGTTATCTGTGATAAGCCAGATACCATCTTGTACTATGGTTGTTCTATGCTTACTTGGGTATGAATATGCAATCCCTACCATCCCCTCTGGCTCTTCTGGGTTCCTAGACTTGGAGCTACATCAGTATGCCAGGGTTTAAGAGGGACACACAGACCTGCCTCTCCCCTCCTCTTCCTCATTGTTTTAGGAGACAGAACTAAGTTCTCTGAGCTTGGTATTCAGGCAGCTGGCATAGAATAGGGTAATGAAGCTGTTATAGAATAGAGAGCTAAACAATCTGCTGAGTGGTTCCCAGACCCCAGGAGTTTCTACTACTCCTCTGGACGAAGACTTGCTATCCTCACTGTACCATGGTTCTGTTGAGAAAGGGCCTGAAGAAAGCCTTGGTCACACCTCCTGGTGATCATCCTTAGCCCTGGCTGCTCTACTTCAGGGTCAAATCAGGTATGCCCTGCAGATTCTGGTTTAATTGCTGGAGAATACATTTAAAGAATCCCTCGTTAGGAAATCCTAATCTGTAGACTAGTCTGATAGTTGCTTCTTGAGGATACAACCCAGCCAAATGCTGACCCCAGATTCACCCTTGGCTGTCCCAAACTGGCCAGCCAAGACACCTGAAGCTAGTCCAGAGACCCCAGGGCAGAGGAAGTAAGGCCGCCAAAGTGAACTCATGCCCAAGAGAAGGGTGGCACATAGGACAGGCAGGGCTCCTCTGCCCTATCTTTCACCACATGATGATGCCAGGGTGCTGATGGGATGGGAAGATGAGGCAGAGGGAGAACCTGCCCTTCTCACACCCCCATCACAGCCGCTGTCTCACTGACCACTGAACCAAGCTTCCCAACACACACAGTAGACATTAGCAGCTCTGGCGTTTTCCCATCCTGCCCACAACTGCTGGGTAATGCAATGGGTGGGTGCTCTATATGTGTTCATAGAGAGCAGTTCTCGGAGCAGCTGATAAGGAAGGAATCAAATCCCTGCTGCTGCAGCTTCACAGCAAGCCCAGGCAACTCCCTCTCACTACCAACTTCAGCTGCCCTACCTCCTCCCCCACATTAATTTACACACATGTTCTGCACACATGCATATATTATGCCTTCATACCTCCATCTTCTCTTCGCTACCCTGCCCACTTTCCTGCATGAATTTACAAATGCATTCTATACGCACACACACGCATTATGCACACACCTGCGACTTCTCTTCACTACCCTGCCTCCTTTCACATAAACTCACACACAAGTATTATATATGCACATGGACCACACCAGAAAAATGACACATGCATGCACACACAGTCACCGAACTCACCCTCAGCTGCCCATTTCTCTGCCCTTCTATGCTCACATACATATATTATGCACACAAAAATTACACCAGTCACTACACACAGGTATATGCCATGTTAACCTCCCTGGCTCTCATGAGTCCCCAGTTGATATATGTCTAGTTGAGACAATCAGATCATCAGCTTTATTCACGCTGAGGTTTGGAACCTGACAATATAACTGGTACAGAGAAGTGTGGGGTTGGAGACAGGACACCGGCATCCCATTGATGAGCGCATGTGTGTAGTTTGGTAATATCTTTCCCTCACTCCAAAGAGAATGTATAGGACACCAGAGGCTGAGATCAGTGTCAGCAGATGTTATGGCCATTGAGGTAGCAGGAGCATGTCTGAGACTAACAGTGAGCTGATATGGCCTTTTAGTTCCAAGTGCATGCTCCTTGTGTAACAGGAATCCCACTCTCCTGTCTCCATCTTTAGTAAAGCACCTAGAATACAACATTGAGAGGAGCCTTCTCTTCTCTTCTCTCCTCTAGGCCTTCCTTTATTTGGGGGCGTGTTTCTTAGAACACAGGACTCCATTATTCAGAAGCAAGTGCAAAACAGTGGCAGAGGCCTTGAGGCTGGGGAGGAAGTTTATCTTGGGCACATGAGCTCATTTAAGGAGAAGGAAGAGCAAGGCTGGGCTGGAGATGACTTGGAGAGGAACTGGAATCAGTTTTCCAGGCAGGCTGTAGTCTTCCCAGCTCACTGGAACCTCCCTGGTTCCTTCCATCAGCAAGGACCTGGTTCCTCTCAAGTCAAATGGGCAGGTAAGAAGTGGCCTCTCAGATGACAAGTTTCACTCTTACAAACCTCTCCCCTTCCAGGCAAAGAGACCCTGGTATACCTAAACTTCTGTCTGGGATTGAGGCTCAGAAACTCCCAGAGTAGCTAGCCGAAGGCTCCTTGCCCTCCAGGAAGGCCACTATGCCCTGCTTTGGGCTGCGGAGGGCCAGCTGCATGGGTGTGCAGCCAACTCCATCCTTGACATCCAGCTGGGCACCGGCTTTGACTAGTACTTTGAGGATGGCTGTGTTGCCTTTGAGAGCAGCCAGGTGGGCAGGTGTCCAGCCAGCCTTGTTGCATGCGTGGACATCTGCGCCATGCTCCAGAAGGTGGATGATGCCCAAGAAGGTCCCTTTCTGCACTGCCAGGTGGAGAGGAGTCCAGCCTGACTGTTCAGCAGCATTTGGGTTGGCCCCACCTTGAAGAAGTGCCAACATCACCCCCTCCTTTCCATGGAATGCAGCCAGGTGCAGGGGAGTCCATTGCATACTTCCAAGAGCATCTAGGTCTGCATGGCTCTTGGCTAGCAGACGGGTGATCTCCAGGTGGCCCTTGTAAGCTGCTAGGTGCAGGGGTGTCCATCCCTGTTGTGTGGATAGCTCAAGGCTGGCCCCATATCTGAGCAGCATCTTGAAGATGAGGTACTTACCCCTGGCTGCAGCAATGTGCAGTGGGCTATAGCCACTGAGGTCAAGTGCATCAGGGAACGCCCCACTCTTTAGCAGGTGTTGGATGGCTCTCACTTTCCCCCTCTCCACTGCCAGGTGCAGGGGTGTCCTCAGGTTTCTCTGCTGAGCATCCAACTCAGCTCCCTGGCCTGTCAGCAGCTTGACCAAGCCAATGTGACCAAAGTAGGCAGCCACATGGAGCGGTGTCTTGCCCTCAGCCTCATGTGGGTTGAGGTTAGCCTGACGGGAGACCAGAAGTCGTGCCACATTCTCGAAGTTATTCTGTGCAGCCAAATGAAGTGGGGTCCAGCCCTCATGCTCCTGGACATCCACCAGGGCACCATTGTCCAGGAGCAGACGGGCAGTGTGGTCATCCCCATTCTGGGCTGCAAAATGCAGCGGGACCCAGCCATCTTCATCTGCCAGGTTGGTATCAGCACCATGTGCCAAGAGCAGGGCACAGAGGTCAGGCTGCTGGTCCTGGGTGGCGATGAGGAGTGGTGTATAGCCAGAGGCCGTCTGGCAGTCCACATCAACCTCATGGGAAAGTAGCAGCCTCACTTGTTCCAAGCTGCCCCGGGCCACTAGGAAGTGGAGGGGAGTCACCTTGTTCTCATAGACATCACTTGGGACCAAGCTCTTACTGTCAGAGAGCTGTAGGATCCATTTCAAGGAATCGCCCGAGTCTGCTAAGATAAAGGGATAATCAGCTCATAACCTGTTCAGAGGTCACCTTACACATCCCCCTACCTCCTGGAGACACTTTGCAGAGATAGCCTAGTCTTGAGGGCAATAGCTTTCATGGTATCAGGGTTCAGTGACTCTGTTAGAGCTTTGAGCCTGTGGTTTTTGCAGAGGAGGAAGGATGAGCTGGGCCTGGGAGGCCTGAATGAAAATGATAACTCTACCCATGAGCATCTTCTGACTCTGTTAGTGGCCTGCCTCTTTGAGCATCCACACATAGCTCTTTAAAGGGGAGATGGACAATACTGACTCATTTGACCAGTGGAAAGACAGATTAGGCAGGAACAAATGTTCAGAGAAGAACATGAGCAGAAGACAGGCTGTGGACATCAGAACTGCACTAGAACTTGGGCTTGTGTGATGTAAGATCTTCAGCTCCGTCTACTGTGTCTCAAAACTACCTAGTGAGCACTGCCAAGATTCGCTCACTTAAAGATTCTGATTTATATGGGGTAGGCACTGGATACATCTTTTTCTCATTTTTTTTTCAAAGAAGTCTAACACAAAGCCAGTATTGAGAGCCAGTGTTCCATCTCTTGGGACAGAAAGAGGGGATCTAATCTTTAAAGAGGACAGACATGAAAAGGAAACTGATCCAGAACTCCAAGGACCTTGTTGTTTCTGAACCACCCCTGATATGTGATAGGCCTGAAAAAGAGAGGGGGCAAGGAAGATGAGCAAAGAGAATGGAGAGATTCCCCTCTTCTCTCCATGCAGAGTCTTTGCTCCCATCTCGGCACAATTGACTCACCATAGTCTGCATGTTCCTGGTTGACCTCCCTGCTGACCTGGGAAGTAATGTACATGGTGGGTGGTTCATCAGGGTTCAGCTCTGGCCTTCCCTTCCTTTCCTCCCTCCAGATTCACATTCTACTCTTCCTGGGACACCTTCCTATAGCATTGTCCCTCCAGTATATGTATAGAAGAAATCACAAGCAGGGTGAATTCTGGGACTTGGCCTTCATTTAAAGACTTCAGAGTAGACCTCTGGAATACCTGATAGTTTCTGTCAGTTGCATGTCAGAATGGTGACAAGAGATTTGGAGGATGATGTTGACATTCACAGAGTGACAGCTTAGGATAGGGTCCTTCCCAGGGGCTCTGAGCCACAGCACCCATGGCCTTCAGAAAACAGTTGGGTAAATAAGGAAAGATGTTTTTCCCTATGGATGCTGGCAGCTCCCAGCTAGTCTCCCTGAGAGCTAAGTGTGGGCTAGCTAGGCTTGTACTTCCCTCTCAGCAGTCAAATGGCCTTGTAAATGACAGCCTTTGCCTATCCTAAATGACCTCACAGGTCATCTAGAGACCATGGATGTCACACACTGGCTTCCAGTACCCTTACAGTGGTCTGCTCAGTCTACCATTTACACCTTATGTGGTCGGCTCAGTGATGGCTTGCAAGACATCTTCCGGGTCAGGGCTTCACACTCAGGGTCTGCCACAGGGCTCTGGAGCAGGGACAGCAGCATGTCTGTCTCGATGGTCACATCTGCTCCACAAGAAATAGGGATAGAGAAAAAAGAAGTAACAAGCAAGGTCAATGATGCTCACTTCATTTTAGATATTCTCATGTTAAACACGTTCCTAAGTATATGTATGCTCCCATTTGCTCACAATGAGGTAGGAAGCTGAGCCCTTCTGTCAACAAGGCTAGGGTATATTTGACCAGTGACCCTCTGAAGGAAAGTCTGTTTTCACAGAGAAAGAAGGCAAGGACCAGGTGATCTCTAAGATGCCCACCCTTCTGTGTGTTATCCCTAGAGGACCAGATAACTTTATCCCACCCAGCCTATGGGGTGAAGTTATATTCATGAATATATATGAATTCCTTTATATTCCACAGTAATAAGCATCCCCAATGATAGCTTCAGAGCTCAGTGACAAGACTGGGGTCAGATGCTATGACTTCTATTTGCTGATTTTATCTCCCTCAGGCACACACTCTCAAAGCAAATCCATCCTTAGCTGACCAGCTCAGAGAGTCTGCCTCCCCAGCCCACCCTGAAAGTTTCTTATATATCTTCACATCTTTCTGTGCTCTGGTGCCAAGGGTGTCTCTGCATGTGTCTCAGGAGAAGAGTGTCTCCTGTCCCTCCCTCGCTAATTCTTGGGCAGGGAATAATGGGCAGATACTTAGAAAGCATGGCCTCTTCTTGGGGTCTTGGTCCCAGCAACGTGTCATCAGGTCTACCATCTGATGGGCCTCCTCTGGCCACTCAGCAGAGACAGCCTGCAAGGAGGGCCTCATGCCTGCAGCTACTCGGATGATAATGGTCATCATATTGAGCCCTGTGAGAAAAGACCCAGGCTATGTGGTCAGATGACTAGCAAGTGGATAGAAGCTGGGAGGAGCCCGACAGAATGGGAATGCAGTAGGTGCTCAATGAGCTGGGTGCTCATTGAGTAGATAACTGAGTCTGGGACCTACTGAGGATCCTATTGAGCAGCTTAGTCACTGGTCCAGCTCTAGCCAAGACTCAACATGCTCCTCACATCCCTTTTCTGTGCAAAGGCAGCAGAATAGACAAACAGGCCTGGAGAAAGGCTTTGGCTTTCCATATTGTAAAGTGCAAGAACTAGGGTATTAGAACTATAAAGCAAGGTTGAGGCTGATGCCTATTCGCTATTACTGAAGCGCTAGCATTTTGGGATAGAGGGAGCAGAGTAAGGTAGAATCCATGAGGAGCTCACACTATGGATCACACAACCCATCACTCCTCCTGTGTTCTCTCCAACCTCAGCCTCCCTCAGGTATAGACAGACCATGATCATGTGTTACCTGCATAGGGTTTCTTCTGAGTGAGAATCTCCCAGATGACAATCCCAAAGCTGCAGTGGGAAATATATTAGCAGAGAGATTTAGTATAGTATCCATGACCCCTAACCAGGCTGGGCCCACAAACTCTAAAATCCCAGGTGAAGCCTCTCATTTCTCCTCATTTCTCCCTTTCCATCAGCACATGGAACAACCAATCCTAATCCTTGTCCTACTCTGCCTGTTAGCAGTAGGGACCTGGCTGGGATAGCAACCTGTCACATGACACAGAGCCCAGTTGCTCACTCACCTGTACACATCATATTCAGGCCCTGGAGCCTTGTTATTCTCCAGAAACATTTCAGGAGGGATGTAGCTGAGTGTGCCCCTCAGAGCTGATCTCTCAATGTGCTGCATCTGGGTTGACTGCTCCATCCATTTGGATAGACCAAAATCTGAAATCTGGGAGAAAGCTGGATGCTAAGAAGAGGGTAGCCACAGACACCTTCCAGAAGCCATCTCTGCCTCCTTGCCCCCACCTCTGCTCCTTTCGGTATATCCTGTTTTATGACAGCGCATGTGGTTTTCAACTTCACTGACAACCAGCTCTGCTACCCACTACCTAGATGATCCTGATCGAGTTATTCATCTTCTCACAGCCTCAGTTTCCTCATCTGTAGACTGGAAGTCTGTATATCTCCAGGGTCCTTGTTTTTTCCATCTCCATGGATCCTGAAACATCTCACCTGTCAATCCTCTGCTCCCAGCCTTTCAGACTGTCATCCATTAAGAGACAATGAGATTAGGTACCAAGATGCCTCTTTAAACCCCTTACCCTCATGATGGCTGGGTGTTCACACAATATGTATATGCAGTAAGAACAAGTTTCACTTTCTTATCTGCTTCAGGGAGCTGTTACTCTTCAACTTTGTCTAACCTTAAAAAAAGGTTCATAGAATGACTATATACTGCAACTAGGGTCAGAAAATGAAGTAAGAAATGTATGATGAGTCTATGTTAGAAGGCCCTGTTGGAGTAGATCAAGAAAGGTCTCCCCAAGGAGGTGATGATTAATCTGAGAGCTGAGGTATGATTAGGACTTTGCTAGATAAAGAGAGAGTTGGGAGAACAGAATGTGCAGAGGTCTTAACAACATAAAAATAGGTTTGAGCACTGAAGAGAAAGGTCACCATGACTAACTAAAAAATCTCATTTATACACATTCCTTTCTCAGACAAAGAACTTGAGGGGTAGAGACTATTTTATCAACTTCAGAAGTGTAACTGAGTGAGCATTGCTGTGCACATCACAACCCCAGTCTCATGTCCCAAAGTTGTCTACTTACCCATCTCTGTTTCAGGCTTAACCTCTATGAACACTATTTATTCAACCAAATGGCCCAAGCTCTTGGCTGGCTCAGTGACTGTCAGGTAGACAATCCTGCTACGCAGAGGGCGTGTAGTGGGCATTGTCAGGACTCTCACCTTGACGTGCATGTTGTTGTCCAGCAGGATGTTGCCTGGCTTAAGGTCCAGGTGGAGCAGGGGTGGCTTGATGCTGTGGAGGAAGTTCATGGCTAAGCTGGTCTCATGGATGATGCGGAACTTGAGTGGCCAGCAGAGGCTGTGGGTAGGTAGTGTCTTCTCCAGGGAACCACCACCCATGAACTCCATCACAATGCCCAGGGGCTGCTTGCATACCCCATAGATGGACACGATGTGTTGAAACTTAATCTTCTCCATTTTGACTGCTTCTTCAAAGAGGCAACTCACCCCAGAGCTGTGGAGAGAGGCAGGAACAAGAAACGGGAATTACCAGGACAACTGGCAGAACACACCAACTCAGCATGATGCAAACTGAGGAGACCCAGGGAAGCCTCAGGAGCTTGCAGGACAGTGGAAGAGAAGTGAGAGGCTATAGGAGTCCCAGCCAGGACTGGGACCAGAGCTGCTATCCATGAGAAGGCAAGAGATTTGCAGGGAAGTGTATCCATTCCGTAGCATCGGCCACAAAAAGGTTGGAACACAACCTACCATTTATCCTGCCCACTTGCTTACGTGTTCATTTTCCCTAGCAGCTTTCAAACCCTTGGAAGGCCAGTATTACGCTTCAGGCTTCTGTTTTAAAATAGCATCTGTTACCATTTTGATTATGCAAATAATACATGTACCTCGGAGAAAGCTTAGGAGATGCAGAGAGTTGTAAAAAAGAAAAGCCTTGTAGAGTTGGCCTTGACTAACATTTTAGTGCGTTCTTTTATGTTGTTTTCCAAGAGCCTCTTTTCCCTTTCTCCCTCCCTCCTTTCTCTCGCTTCTCTGAATCATTATTCTCCGGAACCATGGTCTTTAATAGATGCAGAGTAGTCCGTGTTATGAATGAACTATGATCAGTACCACCCCCCTCACCACCTCCACACACACACATTGTCATGCGCTGCACAGTACATCTTTGTGGGAGTGAACTGAAGTCAAGACTTAAGGGCAAGCGCTGCAGGCCCTCTTGATCATTTCACTGTGTGTGCCCACAGAACTGTAAATATGCAGATTGCAAGAGACTGGGGATTTGAGGGGATGGAGATTAAGGAAGAATGGCACTTTTAACAAGCAAGGTGTCTGCAAAGCTGTGCTGCTGCTGCTGTGGGATGCGCTCTCAGGGTCACCCTGCAAAATCAGCCAGAGGGTCTGGCCTCTAAAAACATCTACTGCTCTCCAGGCACCTGAGCAGATGGCTACTTCAGGGCTAGCCCCCTCTGGCCCTTTTCTGCTGTTGCAGACAGCTCTGTGGGTGTTTTTACTTGCCCCTCCTCCCCAGAGGGTGCGTGGACATCAGAACACTATCTGCCTTGAGATAGACAAATTGTAGGGACTCAGGGTAACATTGCGCCACCCTCAATGCTTGGTAATCCCACTTGAGGTGTACATGACTTCAGACAGAGGATCTCAAGGCCTCGGTTAGAACCTGCAGAATGGGAGTAACAGTCACTGCCCCACACAGCTCCCAGCCACACCTAGACTTCTTCAGTGGGTTTCTGCCCCTGTGGCCTCAGTCCCTCAGCAGGCAGTTCCAGCCTCTCCTCTATTACCCCAGTCATGTCCACATTTTCCTGCAACTCCCCCATTGGTCATTCCGCTTTCCTTCTCTATCTGCTAATTTAGAATGCTCAGCTCTTTGCTCATTTCAGACATTCTGCTCTTCCCACCACATATTCTACTTTCTCCCGTCACCATCAACATCTCCAGTCAGACATTTGGTGCTTTGATGGCACATGTGTCAGAAGCTTAACTCTTTTTTTTCTTATTTTATTTTATATTAACCACAGATCACAGGTTATGTCCTTTGTGTCCCAGCTGTAGCCCCCTCTTGCATTCCCTCCCTATCCTCCTCCATCCCTTCCTCATCCCCTCTCTGCCCCTTTCCAAGTCCACTGATAGGGGAGGACCTCCTCCCATTCCATCTAACTCTAGCTTATCAGGTCTCTTCAGGAATGGCTGCAATGTCCTCTTCTGTGGCCTAGCAAGGCTGCTCCTCCCTTGGAGGGGGGGTGTCGAAGAGCCAGCCATTGAGTTCATGTCTGAAATAGTCCCTGTTCCCCTTACTAGGGTACCCACTTGGATACTGAGCTAACATTTGCTACATTCAAGCAGGGGTTCTAGGTTATATCCGTACATAGTCCTTGGTTGAAGAAACAATCTCATAAAAGACCCCTGTGCCCTGATATATTTGGTCCTTGTGGAGCTCCTGTCCTCTCCAGGTCTTACTAACTCCCCCTTCTTTCATATGATTCCCTCTACTCCACCAAAGGTTTGGTTATATGTCTTAATATTCGCTTTGATACACTGCTAGGTAGAGTCTTTCCAAGGCCCTCTGTGGTAGGCTCTTGTCCTGCTACTTGTTTTCTCCAACATCCAATGTCCATCCCATTTGTCTTTCTAAGTGAAGATTGATCATCTTACCCCAGGTCCTCTTTCTTGTTTATCTTCTTTAGGTGTATAGATTTCAGTATGTTTATCCTATATTATAGGTCTATATAAGTAAGTATATACCATGTGTGTGTCTTTCTGCTTTTGGGATACCTTATTCAGGATGATGGTGGAGAAAGGGGAACCCTCCTCCATTGCTGGTGGGAATGTAAACTTGTACAACCACTCTGGAAATCAATTTGGCGCTTTCTTAGACAATTAGGAATAGTGATTCCTCAAGATCCAGCTATACCACTCCTAGGCATATATCCAAAAGATGCTCAAGTACATAACAAGGATATTTGCTCAAATATGTTCGTAGCAGTTTATTTGTAATAGCCAGAAGCTTAACTCTTGACCTCCCCAATAAGACCGCCTCTTCCTTTAGCCTTATGGATCTCAGCCAATGATCTCCCATCCTCCAGGCCTCAGACAGGTTCTGGATCCATTGCTGACCTCTTATTTGATCCCTACAGTCAGCTACACCACTGAAATTTAACAAGGATCTGGCTACTTCTTAACACCTCTGAGCCCAAACCTCCTAAATGGCCTTTCTGCTGTTACCTTTTCCTCCAAACACATACCTTTAAATATAAAATGTACATAGGAGGGGATGGAGAGATGTTTTTCTTGCCAAGGATCCAAGTTCCATTCCTAGTAATCACGTGAAGTAGCTCACAACTGTGTGTAACTCCAGATGCAGGTGCATCTGATGCCTCTAGCCTCTGTGGGCACCTGCATTCATACCCACTTTCACACACTCATATGAGAAAATTAAATCTAAAAAAAACCCCTGAAAAACAAAAGCTTCTATAGTAGCAAATGACTGCTCTGCCAGTGCACCCATTGCCTTTCTTCTCCCTCTCAGAGTTGGAGACAAAGGTCCATGTGTTCTCCTCACCCCGGCCATAACTCTTTGACCTCATTGCATCCTAACCCATCTCCCTCTCTCTGCCCACATGCCAAGTGTGTTGCCAATCCAGGAAGTTTGGATGTGTTGTTTCCTCTGCCAAAACACCTCCACTCACAGAACCAAATGGCCTTCCCATTCCTCTGTATCAATGACAACCCAGATTGCCTTAATTAGTGAGCACTTCAGAAATAAGACTGTACAAATGGCATCTCTACCTTAGCTCTAGGGATTATTTTGTGTAGGCATTTCAGCTGGCCTGCCCTCAGAAGGCTTTAGGGTCCTGACAACATCCTATGTCACCATCTGGGCCAGGTGCTTCAGATATAACTCCTCTGTCATTCCCACCTGCTCTCTCTTTGCTTTGTTCTTTCTCTCCTTCAGGTTCTTTCCCCTTCCCTCCTCTCTGACTTTTCTCTCACCTCCCCACCATGCTCCTCTTTTTCTTCTCTAATTCCTCCCCTCTTCCTTTCCCCAAATCAAATCTCTCATATCCAAATCTGTTGAGTGTGTGACACTTAAAAAAACATCCTAGCACTATCCATTCTTATTCCTGCACATGCAGATGACCCACAGATTAATACTTCTAGACCAAATTTACTTTTGGGAAATTCCAGGACTCAACTTTCCTTAGGTATATCAGTGAAGAAAATGTCTAGCAGTCCTAAGTGCTATAAATAGAAACTGTATTGTTTATCTTCTCATTGCTTCCTTCATTGGAACCGAAGCTCTATGAGGGCAGAACCTTGAACATGTTCACTTTGGTTTTAGAATGTATGAGTCCCTGCCTTGGCTTCAATTACTACTTAAGACACACAGCCTGTGAATGATAATTATGACAGCTCTTCTGGACTGAAGGACATCTAACGTTTAGCATGTGTGTAGACTGAGAATAGTCCTCCTCAAACCTGGGCTTCATGGTCTCTTTTATGCCAAGACTATCATTCAACAAATATCTGTTTAACAATAACTATGTACCAGGCACTAGCAGAGAGCAAAATAGATACAAGCACCTGTTGTTACAGAGTAACATCCTGGTGGGTCCTGTCTTTCTCTGGCATACCAGGCATACCTCAGCATCCTTCCTTGTTGCTCCCACATTCCCCCGCCCACAGTCAACTAGCACTGGGTCCTGCTCCTCCTTACCTGTCCTCTCCTTTCACCCTGTCTCCACTACCAGCACTACCATCTGCGTCTGCATCATCCCTTGCCTGAAGACATCACTTTCTTCGCAAGAACAGCGTTCACCCTACCCCTTCTAGTCCACCCCCTAAACTGCACATCTGAGTGCTTCCCTCCCACACTTGCTCTCCAACCTGGCTGCAAATGCTTCAGTGGCCTTCCCCTGCTCTTTCCCATCTTCAGCTTTGGCTATGAGGACTTTTCCTTACCTTTGTACATACTGTGCCCTCTTTCACGGGACCTTTACATCCTGCATTGCATGTAAACTTTCTCCCTAACTACTTATGTCACACTAATTCACATTTCAGCTCTAGGGTGACTTTCTCAGGGAAGGTTTTCTGCTTTTAGATAGGAAGGGCTCAAAGGGCCATTTTCTGTGTGTATCACAGGAGCAAACTCAGATTGTAGCTAATCTCTCTCTCTCAGCTTCAAGATCCAGAGAGTAATAACATGTCTAATCCACTCATTATTTCCTCCCAGGGGCTGGTATAATATTGGACACATAGTAGAGGGTAATTAGTTTTCATCAAGTGGATGGATGGATGGATGGATGGATAGATGAGGGATATAACGAAGCTAAAAATATAGCCATCCACAAAACACTTACTAGCTACAGTTATTAATAATTTTCTGATTCCTTTATAGTCAGTGAATCCTAAGAACTTGGGAAGGAAAACTTGGGGCAGCTTTAATTACAGTCAAAGCCCAGGCAGTCAATGTCACTTCCTCACGCTATTTTTAAAACATATTTCTTTGTGTGCGTGTGCATGTGAATGTGTCACCACTCATACATATGGGTGTGGAAGTCACAGGACAACTTGCAGGAGGTCAGTTCTCTCCTTCTACCATGTGGGTCCTGGGGATCACTCAGGTCATCAAGCTTGGCTGTAAATGCCTTTATATGCAGTGTCAGCTTATCAGCGTTCCTTGTGTTCTTTATTTCAAAGCCTAAACATGGTTTGGATAAACCTTACAATCACCTTGCCCTATTCCAGAGCCAAGAGTATTCTAAGCAGAGAAAACAGCTAAGGTAACAGCTGCTATTGAGGGATATTATCAAGTCACAGAAAACATAATAATTAGCATCTAAGTAAGAGTCACTGGGTGTCCAGTTGATGTCCCAAGAGGTGTTATGGACGGACACATTTTCATACTCAGGCCTAACATCTCAGATGTCTCCTTCCTGGCTGTAAGAGGAAGCACAGAACAGGGACCCATAGTAAGGCTAGAAGCAGTAATGGAAAACTGTGGCTATAGCACAAACTGTGACAGCCAAGGTCTAAGACAGACACATATCATGGGACTTTGGACTTGACTTTCCAGTAGGGTTTACTTCATCTGGCAAGTGACCTGCATCTGTCCTGCCTCAGTTTTTCCCCTGTGGAAGACCAGCAGTATGGCATCAGCTATCTGATGGTGTCCTATCAGGGAAGTGTCCAGCCTCCAAGTCTCTTCAGCCTATAGTGACTGGCATGGGAAGGGAGAAGGCGACAACTTAGAGGTCACTGAACAAAATGGCACATCTCTGAGAATGCTCAGCTTCACTCTGAAATGATGGGGTCAGGAGGGGTTGTCTGAGCATCATCATACAACCAGAGGAAGGAGGCAGAGCAAGTTTGAGGATCTGGACAGAGAAAATAATTTTTGCAAGGTAGTTTCTACTCACCTTTGACTCTTGGGATGCCAACAGGCATCTATTGTTTCCCTACAGTTCTTCAGGTTCAGAGAAAGAGCCTAGTCTGGGGAATTCAGACAACAGGGCTCATTTAAAAAATAAACCTGGACATAAAAAAAAAAACAACAACACAGCAACAAACAAACAAAAAGCCTGGACAGTTGTCAGCCTCCACCTCAGCTCATCCCTTCCTTTGAGCTCCCTAGACCAAACACTTGTTCTACCCCAGCCTCTCCTCTGTGGAAGGGAGAGCTACCTGGTGTTTTCCTTCTGGAGGCCTGGGGAGCACTTGATGGCATACTCGGTCCTCCAGCGCTTGTGTCTTGCCTGGAACACCTGGCTGAAGCCTCCGCTGGCTACTCGGTGCCATTCTTCCTCAAAATCATCACGGGTGAAGATGGTGAGGCTGCTCAGCTGCTGCTCCAAGGGGCCCACTGCCATGGGGATGGGAGGCCTTCCGGCCCGCGGTGGCACCATGCACTCCTCTGCACCTCCGCACCTCACCTTGCTCTGGCAGCAAGTTGGGTGGCTCCAGGAGCCTCTGCTTCCTGCTCTTCAGGTCTGGGAGGGTGGGAATGATGAGGTGAACTGGTCCTCCCTCCTACTCCACCTGCGAAGGTGGGGAAATCTAGGCAGCCCAGAGCCAGAGGCTGCTGAAGGGAGGGAGAGAGATGGTCCTGAAAGAGGGCATGGCCCTCTGAGGTAGCTTCCCTTTCTCAGTGCAGGCTAGCTCAACCTGGCAGAGCTATGGAGGAAGCAGAGCTGTGCTTGCAGCCAGAACTCAGAGTGTAGCAGGAGAGGCTGGCCTGGCATTGTGGCCCAGGCTGCTTTGCATTTTCCTGCTACCCTTCTACAGAGAACTCAGTGTTCCTGAGAGTGGAGCCCCGAGTTGTGCTGCAAGCATGGGGTGCAGAATATGTCTTTTTTTTAAAAGTCTGAATCTGACTGGCTCAGTGCTTTTCTTGTTAATGGTGTTTGTTTGCCAACTACTCTTTACATACATGAAGCCAGGAAGGAGGGTCAGCTGAGCAGGAGGACTACAGCTGAACTGCCCTCAAGGAGCATTCCTTCCTCTCTGCAGGTCACTGTCCAGAGGCAGATGATGCCAGGGACACTACAACAGGCAGGTGCTACCTCACCTGCAGCAGCAGGACAGACTGACCCGCAGTGAACTCCAACCAAATTCAAGTTTGAAGAATCCACGCAGCAGAGGAGGAAATGCTTGCTCTTGTGCCCAAATCTACAAAGCCTCCCTGTGCTTGTGTTGATAATATAAATTTGCTAGACTCCTAGGAAATGGAAAGGCGAATGAGGAAGCTGGGGAATCGCAGGGTGAGATCAGGGGGTGTCTCAGTGGAAGCTGAGAAACTCGCTCTTTCCATTAACACTTCATAAGGACTCTCTAGTAAGGACTGAAGAGTGGGCCTGGTGTCAGTTATCATGGGGACTAGGCATGGCCACTACCACTTGAACATTATTAGCTTTGTTCCAGGTTCAGCAGCCATTTGCCTACTATGTGCACTTTATAGGCATTTTCTTGTTTAAACCCACAACGCTTTTATGACATGCACACCCATTTATAGATGAGAAAACCAAGGGTAAAAACAGTAAGTGTTCCATTTCACACAGCCATTGGAGTAAGTGGTGATTAATGCTCTTGGTTCGTAGAGAAATGGGCTGGGTGTACTGGTACGTGCGGGAGCCTTTAAAGAATGCGGGAGAAAAGGGAGGGAAGGGCGGCGCTCCCTGGAAAGAGGTGGAGATGAAGAGAGCAACACCCAGACCGGGATGTGACGTCAGAGGGAAGGCCTCTGGCTGGAGCAGGGCAGGGCCACTGAAGCACCCTGCCTATGGCTTCCTTTCCCAAGAGTGGAGGATTTGGAAGACAAAGGCCACTGCAGTCTGAGGGAGGGAGAACGGGAGGCCAGGGAGAGGTCTCTGGCTTCCTGCTGAGCGAGTGAATGAGGACACTGGAAGCTTGAACAAGCCTCTGCCCCCAGGAAGTCTCAGATAAAACACCCGGGTGAATTTTCACCAAGGTGAAGTTATGTGGACACGTCCCAGTCAAGGTTTTACTGCAGGGCCAGCTGTTGAGACAGGCCAGCTGTTGAACACCCTGGAACACTGGGCAAAGTGAAAGCATTTGCCTCTAGCAACTATAGTGTGCTTGTTCCTCCTTTGATCTCGCTAACAGGGGTCTCTGGGTGAACTTGAGGAGAATGAGCTTTCCTGGGTATATGGTCACAACGGGTGAGCGCTCACACACCACCCATGAGTTCTGTGATACTCCGGACACTCCTGAGATCCAATGGCGACTTTCTCTAAACCAGAACGACAAGTCATTTGCACACACAGGGGAGTCCCCCTGTCTGTCTCCATTCTCCACCCTGCAAACTTGCTGCAGAGGGCATGCTGGATGCGCTCGGACAGGCTCCCTTCTGAGCCGGTGTGCTGAGGGGAGGACAGTCACTGTAGAGGAATGAATGTAATCAGGAAGTGGGGTGTGTGCTCCAGAAGGAAGCAAGGAAGAGAAGAGGAGAGGGGAGGGGAGGAGAGGGAAGGAGAGAGGTAGGAAGGGGAGGAGAGGGAGTCAGCCACAGCAGCAATAGCTGGCTTGTTATCTCAGCAATTATTGGGCCTCAATTTTATTTTTCTCAGATCTCTCTGGGTCTCTCCATCTATAAAAGAAAATGGTCTTTAATAGGACTATCCATTCACTCACGCTTTATACAAACATAAAATCTAATGGACTATGGACTTAGGTATGAAATAGAAACATACAACCTTTAGAAAAATATTCTCTTTCCCTTTATTTCTTTGAGACGGGGTTTTCCTATGTGTTCTAGACTGACCTTGAACTCATCATGTAATCAAGGCTGACCTTGAACTCATGATCCTCTTACCTCTGCCTCCCAAGCATTGAGATTAGAGGTGTTCATCAATACACCTGGCCCTAAAAGAAAAAATTCCTGGCTTAGGTTAAAGCAAAACAAACAAACAAACAAACAAACAAAAAAACTGTGAGACTTAATACCACAAGAATGTCTCAAAAATGAATAATTACTGAACTGAACATTATAAAAATATACTCTCTGGAAAGGACCACACGAAGATGATAAGAAGATAAAGTACACACAGGGAGAAAATATCTGTGAACAGAGGCCTGGATAACCATGTCCTGCTGGTTCCTAGGATATATAAAGATATCTTCAAAGTTAGTGACAAATAAGCAAAAGTCATCACATGAAGTTAGAAAGTGGAGAAGAGATTCAGACTCATTTTGCTGGGGAAAATACACAAATGTCAAATAAGGACATGAGAAAATGCTCAGTGTCGTTGGCTAATAAGCAAATGCAAATTGAAGCCACAACAAGAGATGTCAATGTACACACAACAGAACTATTAAACATCAAGGCCAAATGCCAATGAGAAAATGGACCACATATACATGGCTAGTGCAGGATATAGGCCTGGCCTCTCTGCAAGACAGTGAGGCAGTCTCCGAGGAGATTAAATATATAATTGCTAAGTGACCTAGCAATTGCCCTTTGGGGAAATAAATCCTAGAGAAACGAAAGCCGTGTTCACATAAAAAAGCAGCGCTTGATTGTGAACTGTAGTTTCTTATGTAATATCAAAAATTTGCAAAATGGCAGAGCAGGTGAAAGGTTAAACATATTGAGGCAGATACACACTAAGGAAGGACTTTCAGCAACTGTTGGCAGGCACAACTTAGTTTAACACTAGGGAATTATAATGGTTTTCAACACCAGTTTTGGTTTTTTTGTTTGTTTGTTTTTGTTTTTTTTTTAGTTTTCTTTTTTTTTATAATATTTTTTTATCTTATTTTTTTGTTATCAATCACAGGTTAGGTACTTTGCATCCCATGCGCAGCCCCCCCCCCCGCCCTCACTCCCTCCCACCCTCCC
>CM053747.1:39443190-39495122 GCA_028658305.1 Pachyuromys duprasi
CAGCCACGAACATAGTTGAGCAAATGTCCTTGTTGTGTACTTGAGCATTTTTTGGATAAGAGTGGTATAGCTGGGTCTTGAGGAATCACTATTCCTAATTGTCTAAGAAAGCGCCAAATTGATTTCCAGAGTGTCAACACCAGTTTTAAGAGGCGTCCATATTGCATGTCCCCATTCACAGCCTTGAAGTGACACAAGTACGGGGTGGGAAACAGGTTGGAGAGTGTCAGAGGTGGGTCGGGGAGAGTTGTGGATGCAGCTGCAAATCCTTCTGAGGAAACTGTTCCCTGTCTTGAGCATGATGGAGGTGATCTACATGCGGCAAACTTGGTACACATCTGTGAGAAATAAAATATGACTCATTTTTAAAGATACCAAACCCACCTGAATGTGGGCTGTGCAATCGCCATGGGCTGGGGTTCTAGATTAAATTAAAAGTAATCAGGCTAAGTCTTAGCATTCATCTTTCTCTGCTTCCTCACTGCCTCACACTCCTGCCGTTAGGTCCCTCCTGAAATGATGAGGTCTACCCTTAAATCTGGAGCCCCAAGAAATGCCGTTGCTAGGTGGCTTGTTACAACATGCAAGGTAACTAACAAATGCTGGTAGAAACCTGCCCAGTAAAACCATATGAATGAGATCTTAAATAGAGAAGGAGGAACACATAGAACAAAGGGCATTCTTCTTATACATTGGCAAAGAATTTAGTGAATTCTGTGTCCGAGGATCTGGTGCAAGATCCAAAGTAGGAGCAATGAACTAGGAAATCTGGCAGAAAAACTGTCTAAGCAGCAAGCATTCATGCTGCTTCATGCTGTTCGTGGCCACATAAGGTGATCTGTGAGAACAAAGGGATGAGCTAGAGGCAGGACTTATAATTAAAAGTAAAGCTGGGCATAAAAACCCGGAAGATGCAATCCTGCCACACAAAGAAAAAGTGCGAAGCCAAGGAACTGCTTTCTAACTGTGAGATTAGTGTGGCAGGAAGGGAACCAGGTGTGGCTCATCAGAAGCACGGGGTGTGTGTGTTGTTGGGGGTGGGGGTGGGGGAGGTCTGAAGTCATTTTAGAGATCCCCAGGTTGTCTCAAGCACCTTGCCTGCAGGAAGAGATCACTGCCCAGCATCTGTCTGGGTTTCTGCTTCTTGAATCTGGTTAATTCAAGCATGGCTTAAGCAGGGCCAGCCCCAGGTGCTGCATGTGGCCCAGATTCTGAGGTACAAACTGTATGCTTCGATGGCATTCATATGTGGTGTTTCTATAGGCAGATGATATAAGATCCATGGAGTCACGGCCCTCCTCCACCCGCACCCCAAAGGATACATTCGCAGACATGAAGCCATGAAAGTGAACCCTAAGAGGACCACAGTAAGAAATGTGAAATGTGAATTTGAGCTGCTGCAGGGTCCCCAGGGCAATCTGTGGAAGAGCTGTGGTGGCTGGACTGCTGTGGAGGCCTCGGAACTACAGGGACACCGGAATGGAAAGCCTGCACTGCAGTCACGCAGTCACGAGAGTCCAACCTGAGGGGAGCCCAGGAAAATCAAACCACAGGTTTACCTCACAGTTTGGAAGTCCAAACCACTTAGTGTGTCTAAAAGAGGATGCTTTTGAATTCAAAGATTAACGTTCAGGTTTAAGATGTAATACCTGCTGTCTTGGGTTTTGGACTCGGGCAGCTTGTTACCCCTTTTCTCCAGCCTGTCTCTCCTTTGCATTAGGAATACTTACTCTATGCCTGTTTTGCCATTGAACTTTATTTTTTTTTAAATGTGTATGAGTTTACACGTACACATGTGTGCAAGTGCCAACAGAAGCCACAAGAGAGTGTCGGATCTCCTGGAGGTAGAGTTACAAGTAGTTTGACATGAATGCTGAGCACCAAATTCTGGTTCTCTTCAGGAGCAATGAGTTCTCTTAACTATGGAGCAATCTCTCTGGGTCTCTGTCATTGACATTTAGAAGGGGATTGCTTTTTTATTTATTTTACAATCTCAAAGCTGGACTCCAGACTATCAAGCTAAGAGAGCACCAGGCTGCTCTCTGTGCTAGTTACAGCTCTAATCACTGTGATCACACTTGAGAGAAGCAACCAAAAACAGGAGAGGTTTATTTTGCCTCCTGGTTTCAGGGAATTCCAATGCCTCATCATAGAAAAGGCACGGTAGGAGAGATCCGTGGCTGCAAGGTCAAGAGATAATCCTCCTCACGGGATGTGCAGAAAATACAGTTTGCTCCCAACCAGAAGTGGACTCAACTTTCAAGAGCTACCCCTCAGTGAACTGCAACACCACCAGCTGGGGATGAAGTGTTTCAAGTTCATGAGCCAGTAGGGGACACCTACATTCATACCCTGACAGCTGCCATGCCTGTCTCTTCAACTTGTGCCTGTTTGCCTTTCTCCCTCCCAGCCATGTTCTGACTCAGGACAAGTCTGTGACTGGATGCATCAGTACAATCTAGCCTCCAGAACCATGAGCCAAATAAGTCATTACTCCTTATGAATGACTTAATCTGCAGTATCGGGTTATATAGCAGTAGAAAATGAACTAAAATGGTCGGCAATACCTGAACATCATGGCTTGAACATTGAAGAGGCATGGTTTCCCATGGTTCCTCATGGCATTGCTACTAGGATGGGGAGAGGGGAAGGAGGAATTTCCTTGTAAACTGGAGACTCAAGCAACCCATTGGTCAGTCTCCAAGGTTAAAACAGGCCAAGAATCCAGACCCAAACCAGTAGGCTGGCTGTGTGTCCTGAGCTTGTATGGAAAGAACTGGGCCCTTGCTGTTTGTGTTCATGCTGGTCCCCAAACATCTTCAGAAAGCAATCTGGGGCAGCACCTTTTCTAGCCTCCTGCTGCGGACTACTTCCCACCACCCTGCAAAGGGACTTCCTTTTATCAGTCACTTCCCTGACAGTGCAGCCGTGGTCTTGTTGTTTGAAATGTCTGTGCTTCAGAGCCATCCTGCTTCAGTCCGTGACTCTAATTTTGTAGGAGTCCATTAGAACTGAGAAGCAGAGGGAAGGGGAGGCACTCATTTCTTTGTTGTTGTTTTAGTGGTCTGCAGACTAGATAGGTCCTGCAGTCCTGCAGGACTACAGGATTAAACTCAGCATTTAAGTGTGTGTGTGTGTGGGGGGGGTGCCTACATAAACTCCGAAGCACAAGAGATCAGATCTCAGAAGTTATCTGCAACTTCTCAAAATGGCCTCTTCTACTTGAATGGCTAGACCAGGCCTTAGGCCTTCTGTTGTTCACAGGCAGCACAACATGGACCCAGCCCATGTCATGTAAGTTTATGAGGGAGAATCTGGTAACAACCACATACATACCAGGAATGAGGCCACCAGTGGTCACGGCTTTGGGAGGCAAAGGAGCCAATGCCAGAATGGAGAAGGAAGCTCCTCTCAGTACTGATGATGCATCCAACTGCTCTTGTGGTGAAAACAGAATGAAAACAGAGCCGTGGTCCTGCCCTTCAGCTCACCTTCCTTATAGTAAGGTTATTATACTCTTTCAGTCTAAGTCTACTTCTCTTTGTCTAGGCCCTAAAACTTCCCATAAGAAAAAAATTGAGGCACCTAGATAAATTTAATTCAATTTAGGAAGCAAACAAAAGCAAAAGAGAACTTCGTAACAATGAATATTTCAAAGTACATCACACTGCAGAAATTAAGAGAGAGTGTGGGTAATGTGAGCTGAAGAGAGCTTTGTATAAAGTAGAAGGATGAGGGAGGGAGGGATAGGATGCATCTTAGACCAGGTGTTTAGCCTTTGTGCACCTCGTTTTCCTCATCTGTAAAGAGGGTCCAACATTACTTCCACCTCATTAAAGAGCATCTATAACTTACTTAGTATTTTAAGGAAAGGCGCCTGTCAGTTTTGTTGTACCAGGGCTTTGTGAGTGTGTGGGGTTTGCAGAAAGAGGTCTTTTGGAAAAGAGTAGAGGACAGCAGGTATGGAAGGTGAGGGGCTGAGTAGAATGTGTGGGAGGTAAGGGAGTGAGTAGAACATAGGCATGCAAACAATGAGAAACCCCTGCAGCAGGAGAGGGACACAGTGGCCAACTGTCACTTAGGAAATAATGCCCAGGCTTCTTTGAAGTGTTGGAACATGACAGTGAACCCTAAAGATGTTGAACCTAGGGTTGAAATAGAAGATGGGCTGGCCTAAGAACATGAGGTGCCACATACATAAGACTTCCTCAGCATTTTTATATGGAAAAAATAAGTTGAGAGATAATAATGGATGTGCATGTTTTATATCCAGCCTAAACCTTATGAATCACAGCTCTTACCACATGTGAAGACACCTTAGGCGTCTGATGGTAGGTTAAGAAAAAGAGCCTGGGAGCCTTCTCAGTGGCACTTGAGGAAACATCAAATTCTCCATGGTTTTATTACCTGCCTTGCACACATATACACACATTACATACACAAATATACACATATCACACATTATACACACGCACACACACACACACACACTCGTCAATTGTGTAAAGGTGTTTGGGAAGGAATACCAACCATGGCTATATCGGGCAGGGTGCTGTTGATCTGGAGGGAGGTGGAGAGCCCAGCAAGGAGGCTTTTCAAGTGAACTCGAAACTTGCCTTTTTCTTTATTCCCATTGAAGCTGACATTGTAGGGCAGCATCTTGTTCAGAGCACCAATGCCACTGGGTACCAACGTCAATCTTTCCCATTCCTCTTTGGCGTTACAGGCATAGGTTAGACTCCAAAGGACACCCACTGAGGTTTCTTCCATTTCCCAAAACAAAGAATAGGATGAGGGACACATGGATGGTGGTAGACATAGAGGCAGGGTATTAATAATGAAAAGGAACTACAGAGCACAGAAGCAGGTCTGCCAGCCGGGAAATGTCAGAGGCTAACAGCCCCAGGCCACACAAGGTCGAGTCCCTTTATTGGTCCTTTCCACCATGCACATTTTCTCTGATGTTTTGGGGTTTTTTCTCCCGTATGTTGTTTTGGTAGCCTGTGGTATAGCAGGGTTGAGAAAGTAGAATAGTGGTATCCAGTCTTTGGTTCCTCCTTTGCCATTCTTTTCTGTATTCATTCCATTCACCTACCCCTTTTTGGCAATGCCAGGGGTTGAACCAAGGGCCTCACGCATGTTAGACAAGCGCTCTCCCAATGAGCCACATATAGTGCATCTTGATTCCTCTCTCTCCAACCCTACTTCTCTGCCATACAACCTGCTCCTCACCCCATCTGAATTCCTACCAGCCCTTCCCTTCTTACAGGCTCATGGATTTCTAAATAATGCTGAGCCTGGCTATCCATGCCTTTTACTCCCACCTCTGAGGGAGGGCCACACAGGAACCTATCCAACCCTGATCAAAACCCTCATGCTTCAGAATTCCTGAGAGGACCCTGCAGTGATTGCCCAGCAGGGGTATCTGTGGAAGTAGCTAAACCCGTGTAATGATGTAGCTGCCCCTTTCCAGAGCCTGTGGTGTGCCAAGCACGGCGTGGAGAGCTTCATAGAAATCACCCTAGTTAATCCTCATGACAAACCCATGAAGTAAGCATCCTTTCCCCAACAGTACTACCTTTTATGTACAAGACACAGGAAGGGTGAAGCAACTCACTGAGGCTCTGAGATCATGAAGGGTGAAGAGAACCTTTGAATCTGACCATGGTGGGGCTGCCTCCCAGGGTCTCCTGGTCTTTTGTCCCTACACTTCTTTGCTCCTTAGGTCAGGCCATTGTCCAACTAGGGCCAGATTCCCACCTGGCTCTTCTGAGTCAGAGCTTCCTTGTAATATAAGAAGCTGTGGGTTGGACATCATGGGCCAGTGACTTGCATCAGAGAGATTCCAACCCAGGGAGATGAACCCTGAAATTCAGCGTGGGCATGGGACTCATTTTTGTTGCTGTGCATACTGCTAATTCTCACTCTCTCACCCTGCCTTTGATCCAGCCTAAATCTCCATTGTGTCTCAGCTCACCCAGTTCCACGTGAAAATTCATCTCTCAGCTTCAGGGGCTGAGCTGCATGGGTGTGCGTGCACACGTGTGTGCTGCTGCTGGAGGGCAGGGGAGAGTCACAAGGAGCAGATGGAGCTGCTGAAGATTAAAAGCACAAATGTGAGGTTGGCGGTGGACATGTGACAGCGGAGCAATGCTCAAGCGGAGCTGAATCCTCACTGGCAGAAAGCCCTCATCACAATGGGGAGTTTGTTGGAACTGGCTGGTAACAGGAGACCAGCCAGTTCCAGAATTAGGAAGACCTCTGAGCTCCGCACCTAGGGAGTCCTGAGGATGGGGATGGCTGGCAGAGATTCTCATTATGCTTCCTAATGCTCTGCTGGTACCCCGTGGGATAGCTCTGCACCTTGCTGGAGCAGAGCCTTAGACTGGTCAGGGCCTGGTCCTTCTGAGGGCTATCAGCCCCTGGGCAGGGCATTACTCTTTGGCTTTTGTCTTTTGGAAATTGGGATTACATTAGAGATATTGTTAGAAAGAAATGAGTCATTCAGCTGGTGTCTTGCTGCCTTGTAGCTGCTTTGTGGTCAGGAGCTGAGGACAAGAGATGTTCAGTGGGACACCCCTCCCCATTTTCCAGAGCAGTGGGGAAGGTGAGGCTAATGACATCCTGATGAGCAAGTGGTTGGAGTGACGGTTCTTGGGAGCAACAGGTTTTTTTTTTTGTTGGTTTTTTTTTGTTTTGTTTTTTTCTGGCTCGTCATTAGGACAAAGAAGAAATAACAGGAGCATCTTCTGGGAAAGGACATGATCCTAGCACATAGCACTGGAGCAGTCAGAGGCACCTACAAATACAAGCGTAGCCCAGCCTCAGCCCTGGCATGTGGCTCCTAGGGAGGAGCACTGTTTACTAGAACTCCAGACCTACTGGGATTGGCATTCTTAGACTGTCTATCTCAGAAGTGTATAGGAAGACCACTGCTGGCTGGAGGTGGGATTTGGGGGTGCTTAGGCATAGGATGGAGGAACAGCAAACACGGTCAAGGGCAAATGACTTGTCTTCAGTGACATGGAATGACTAATAGATAAATGGGTTGTTTTCTGGAAAGGGAGAGGGACGTAGGGAAGGGATCCTTTCTGGTCTAACCGTCATGGTGTTTAAGCCAGCTCCCGTGCTAGACGCATGGCACATATCCAAACCAGAGAATGTCAGATGGGACTATTACTCTCATTTCACAGAGAAGAGACTCAGAAAAAAAAATAGATGTTTCATGCAAGTCACATTCAATAGGAGAGAAATGTTTCATGTTAGGAAAAGTTAAAAATCATCTGAGTCTTTAGTTTGAGGTTAACTACCGACTTATCTATTTACAGAAGATTTGGCCCCAGGCAAGGAAGTCCTAGCTTCTTTACTTCTATAGTGAAGACAATATCTGCATCATGGCATCCTCGTGAGATGGCCAGTTTGTAAGGCATTGCTCTCCACCTGTATGGAAGGTGTGCAGTGGCCTCGCCACCAGTATGATTATGACTCTCTGCAGGTCCTCTCAAGCACAGCAGAATGTGACATTTCACTCTTTGGGAATAGGATCCTACCGATAACAGCCATTTTTCAGAGCCAGAGAGGAAGAGTGTAGCAGAGTTAGAGAGGCTTGGATCTTGAATTGGGAGACCAGCCTGTTGATCCTGCATGCTGATAGCATCTCCCAAGCCCTGTTGAGTTCTCTGAAAGTGGCAGATATGGTAGCTTCTAATTTCCCTCTGTGTTCTGTTGAGCATCACACATCTCCCTTGCAATTTGCCTGCTTGAAGGAGGTTTGTTTTCAGGAGGCTGCAGAATGAGCAGGCCCTGCTTTCTCTGCTGAGACCTGCCACCTGGGGGATACTGTTAGAGCACCATCACAGAATACCTCAGCGTGCTCCTCCCAGCTGCCCACATAGCACCATTCCCACAGAGAGGGCCCTGGGTTAGTAATTTTCCTCCAGACTTCCAACATGTAACTGCCCAATCCATTTTTAGGAGAAAAAAAAAGTTCTTAATTTAAGCCAAGTGCTGTTCTGCCAGTGAAGAATTTTCTTTATCTTCCTAGAGAAGGAATGTTTTCTTCCCTTCACATTTCAGACAATATGCGGCTTTGATCCCATAAAGGACATGATCTTATCAACTCCTCAGATCTCACCCCTTAAGCATACAGGATGTCAGTGAAGGTCTGCAGCCTAAGAATGGTGTCATGTTTGTTCAGTAGTGTAGCTCTTAAAATATCTTTAGCTCTAATGTTAGCTAGCTTTCTGTTACCGTAACAAGTACCCATAACAATGAATTTATAGCGTGAAAAGAAACTCCAAAGCAAAGCTCCCAAGAATGATGCCCCCTGCTACCTACCTGCTGTGTTACTGAGTAAGTTGCTTAACCTCTCTGAGCTTCTCTGCACCTTCAGGCAAACCTAGAATAATACATATCCAACCTACCTATGCTGTGAAGGTTATATGAAGTTTATTTTGGCTCACAGTTTTAGAGGCTTAGGTTATGACTAGGTGGTTCTATGACATTTAGGTTTCTGTTAGTGAGGCACACACTTCAATAGTAGGAACAGGCTGCAAAACCAACTTGCCCATTGTATGGTTGGAAATCAGTACAGACCAAGATCCCACAAGCCTTTTCGAGTGTACACTCTCAGTGAACCAAATATCACTAACACTAAACTGGGCTCTAACAAAACTTCTACAACTTGTCAGTAATGTCAAGCTGAGACCAAACCTTTAACGTGGGGGTCTTTGGGGAAGCATTCTAGATCTCATATAGCCTCAATAGGTTATGCATAGGTTAAGTGTAGGTAGGTTGGATATGTATTATTCTAGATTTGTCTGATGATGCAGAGAAGCTCAGAGAGGTTAAGCAACTCACCTGTTAACACAGTAGGCAGGTAGTAGGGAGAGCCATTCTTGGGAGCTTTGGTTTGGAGTTTCTTATTTTTCACTGTACAGAGCAGATCCTGCCTCCTTCCCTGAAATGCGCGATCAATGACTGCACTGAGAAGTCAGAGAACTGATATTCAGTAAACCTTTCATTTGGACGTCCAGGAGACCCTGGTTTGGGGGCAATGGGAAAGAAGCAGTGTCTTTGGGAATGGGCCAAACAGGAGTGTAGAGTGGGTTAGGGACATAAATGTACATTCTTTGGGTTTCAGTAAATAGAAGCCTGTGTTCTGGCCTGTGAGTCCAGAAGCATCTTGCACATAGAACAGGGCTCTTGTAAAGATCCTTAGGCCCAGGACTGAAAAGAGTTCCCTTGTCAGGGAGTCACTCATCACTACACAACTCACGGAGTTCAAAAGCATATGCCACAGCTGCAGCTGGGATTCAGGGAGCTGCAACCAACCTGGTGCTGCCGCCAGTCTCTTAAACGGCTGGGAGCTGCAGGCAGATGCCAAACCGCCACTGCCAAACACCCCCGATGTTTCCCCCAGGATCTAGCTCTCATCTAGTGGAGCTGCTGCAAGGGCATCTGGGGAACAAGGCTTTTGGTTGGCTGGTTTCCAGCCTCAGTAGCAAACGAAGGAGAGAGTCAGGGACATGAATGACAGATGCTAGAGCAAGCAGTAGCGTTTTTTAGTTGTTGTTTGTTTTTGTTTTTGTTTTTTTACCATGATAGCCACCTGCTCTCTCCTTCCCGGTGAAAACCCAACAGACAGTGCATTCTGTAGCTGGGTATTTTAAAAGCCTTTATTGGCAGAGCAGTGAACCCTGGCACACAGTTAGGTGCGCACAGACTGCACACAGGCTCTGCGTCTCTCAAGAGTCGTTCAAGTGTTTCACTGTGGAGTTGAGAATTTCTATCCCGTGAAGCGCTTGCAGTTGGACAGCAAACCTGTGGTAATCAAGATGCAGAATCCAGGTCAATATAGGTCACATGTCACAGCCACCTTCTGCAGATGGATGCTGGCTGGGAACATGGGCCATCTCACTCGAGGGAGAAAGGGGAAGTGACGGTGTCACTGGAGAGAGCACGTCAGGGTGGGGGCGGGGTGGATCCACACAGTCCTGGGAGCCACTGAGGGTGTCAGGTGTGACAGGGTGGTCAGATGAAGCTGCTCGAAATCCCTCTGTCCCACCACAGCAGAATGCCACTTTGAACTTATCCTAGCTAATTGTTTCACTTTCTGCTCCATCAATCAGAGAGAACTTGAAAGGGCTTTCAGTGTCATCAAAAAAAGACTTCTCACTTTCCAGGGGGAGGAAAAAGAGGTGTGCACCCTAAAGGCAGGAATCATTCTCAAGGCCCGCCAGTTATATGCAAAGGGCCATGGCACAGCTGCAGGGGAACTAATGCAGGATGGGGTGACTAAGCACTTAACAGGTCCAGGACAGGAAGCAGAGCTAAATGAGAACCAACAAGTAGAGCTGAAGACCACGTCTCTTCCTCTGGCTTGCTGGGTGGCCTCAGAGTGCTGTTCTGTGGTCCTGCCTCTCCAGCGGGAGACTGTTGCCAGCACTGAACAGTCCTCCATTTGCTTAGACCCAAGTCAATCAAACCAGCCAACCAATCAGCAAAGAGAAACAAACAGACAAAAACAAACACAAGTCTGTTCCAGAAAAGTAAAGAAAAAGATGAGAAGCTAAATATGGTGGTGCATACCCCTAATCTTAGCATTGGTGAGGCAGAGGCAGGGGGATTGTGATGATCCTGAGCTACAAAGCAAGTTTCCAAGTTCCGGGCCATTTGAAGAAGAAAGAAAAGGAGAAAAGGAAAGAAGGAAGGAAGGAAGGAACAGAGAAAGATAGAGAGAGTTAGGAGAGAGAGATAAAGAGATATAGAAATATTGAGAGACAAGGGGATAGGAAAAGACAGGGACAGAGAAAGAGAGAGAGAGAGAGAGAGAGAGAGAGAGAGAGAGAGAGAGAGAGAGAGAGAAACAGGCAGGATGTGTTCATCTGGATATTAAACATCTGTATGCTGAAGTCTTAGTCCTTGTCCATGGCAATGTCAGAAGGAAATAGATGCCTTAGTACATTGGGCCTGACAGGAGGAATTTAGGTCACTGGGGTGTTCTCAAAAGGGAGTTGGGGAATCTGGCCCTTCCTATGTCTTTCTTGGCTTGCTGGTCACCATGACACGAATGGTTCCCCTCTGCCCATTTGTGCCTGCCATGAGGCACTGTGTTGCAACAGGCCCAAAGCAACAGGTAACTGGAAATGGAAGACTCTGAAACCATGAACCAAAATAAGTCTTTCTTTAAACAGACATTGTGGTATTTTTGTCACAGTGACATAATAGAGGAGAAGAAGAGACAGTGCTTGTGAGAGAGAAGGAAGAGGAGGATTAAGCTAAATGGAGGAGGTTGGAAGGGAACGGGATGACAAGAAAATGGCAGCCATATGCACGGGACCAAACCCTGTCAAATGCGTTCCTTTCTAGGGAGGGAGGCTACGGTTTCCCCCAAGAGACCCTTCTTCCAGCGATAGTGCTCATGGGACCCTGACAGACCTGCACAGAAGGCACGAGGTAACCCCATGGAGTTCCTCACACAGTGCTTGGCTTGGCCCACTCTTTCTGAGATTTGACCAATACTTGGGGCCCCTGGCTCAGTGGTAACCACAACAAACCTGGGCTCAGCTGTGCACAGCTTCCCCAGAGCGATGCCTGCGTTCAGCTGCACGGGTGCCTCCTGTGAGTCGCTGCCTGCCAGCTTCAACAGCAATTTCACGATGTCCGTCTTCAGCAGGGAAGAGGCAGCACTGGGCACCTCCATGCAGTTGCCAAGGCAGAGGGCAGTGTTGCCCACCAGAATTTCATCCTCCGATTCAAGCAGCTTTATCAAAGTGCTGAACACTACAGGGAAATATGGGTAACCTAAAGAGGCTGACAGGAGGGCATGGGGGTGGGTGGCAAGCTTCTCCAGAAACTTGGGGGAAATGTGCTCTCTCCCTGTGACCCTGTACTGTGGTAAGATGGGTTTGCATAGCCTGACATGGTGGTTTAATCCCAGCACCCGGGAGGGCAGAGACAGGTAGATCTGTGTGAATTCCAGGCCAGTCTGATCTACATAACAAGTTCTAGGCCAGCTAGAGCAACATATGAAACTTTGCCTTAAAAAAAATAGTTTTGAGTGTCAGAAAAGTCTGCTTTCAAGACCCCCCACACTATATCACCTGATGGCCTGAGTGAGAGGCAGATGCATCTTTTCAGAAGGAAGGTTCTTGCCCCCTGTGGGCCCCACCCTGTCAGTCAGCTTCAGCGTATGGGGAAAGAGGTGTGATGAACTTAAGGAAGCTTCCTCTGCCGGGAGACCCCTCTCTATGAATAGCTACAGGAGATTTAGGACTGAAGTTAGATCATGGAAGAATTAGACTGCTCTTTGGTCATATGGTAACTCTGCAGCTTTCAAATCTATCTTCTGAATGAAGTGATGTCAGCCACTCTCTGGGTTAACTTTACAAAACAAATTGGCCTCAATGCCAAAATTCCCCATTAGCCCTCCATCTGTGAAGGAGGCTGGTGCTAGGCCAGTTCCAGCATCGCTATGGAAACAATCCAGGTTAGCTTGCGGGTGGAGGGAGTTGTCCAGTTTCTGCCCCGTGATCTTTGAGCTGCTTGGCATTTTACCCGAGCACAGACCAAAGGCCAATGAAACACTCGGTGATGGGAGGTGAGCTGACATCCTGTTGTGTAAACACTGCAAGGGAGTGAGGCTGCCTGTCTCTCCTCCCTCCTCAGCGTGTTCGGCAGCTCCCAGGCTGGATCCCCCCTGGGCTGTGGGCTCCCTTAATGAAACTCTCACTTACTTTTATCAAGTCTCATTAATTCTTCTCGAGCTGGATGATAGCTGTTTGTGCAGATAGCCAGTATCTTTATGGCATAACGCGATGCTGTCTGGCCTCCCATCTAGGTTTCAGAACAAAATCAGTAAACCAACATCACAGTTATAATCACTCTTGCCTAGACACCTCAGTGATAACAGTGCCAGTGGCCTCCTTGCCTTCTAAAAGAGAACTAGATAAAGCATGGCATGTGTTTCTTAGGTGAACAAGGATCCACCTGTCCACCTAGGCCATGCCCAGGGTTGTCAAAGGAACTTTTATTAGTCTGTTACAACTGTTGTCTTGGAGGCTTACTGCCTCCCTCTGCTAACCTAGGCCTAGTCCTAGAAGCTTTTAGGACTAACCTAACTTAGGCCTACAACATTTTCAGCCCCTGAGGCTAACTGCTTAATAAGCTCACCTTTTCTTTTGACTGAGCTCATAGCTGGACTGTTGAACTCAGCTGTTCTGGCTCACACTCTTTCTTCCAGCTGACTTATTCAATCTGGCCTTTCTCTTGGCCTCTGAATTGCTCTGCTTGGCCACCAACTAACTCCAGCAATCTCTTCTAATCTTCTGGATCCTTCTCATTCTCTGGCTTGTTCCATCTTCTCCTGTGTTCTTCTCTGAAACCTATTACTGTCCTGTAAAACCGCCTCTTCCCTCTCTTATTGTCCTGTAAGTAGTTTCCTTTTCCTCTTTCTTCTTGTGAGAGTTGGGCGTATCCTATTATGTCAAGTCTTTCTCTCATTCGTCACTGTTTCTGCCACTCAATTAGACATCACTTTCAAACACGGGTGCTTCATTCTACAAACTATCTTCACCTTCATTGTTTGGTATTAACGGCATGCACCACCACGCCTAAGCTTTTTTTTTTACCTGATACTCTCTCTATTCCAGGCTGGCCTTGAACTCAGAGACCTGCTTGTCACTGTCTCCTAGATTAAAGGTGTGTCTGTCTTCCAGCCAGGTCACACAGACCTAGAAGGTCTTTGGATGTGATCTCTTGCTAGGTAGATCACACAGACCTAGAAGATCTTTGGTTGTGATCTCTTGCCAGAACAGCCATATTCTGAATTAACATTCTTCCACACAGGGTAAAAATGCAGGCCTGTCCCCTGTATATATGACACCACTAGGAGGCTGTATGGTGTCATTGACAACAGTGATACTGTTCAGTAGCAGACATTTGCCCAAAGGGAAGCAAATGCCACTGTTTCTCCCCACCCCCTCCCCATCCCTAGGTCTTTTGGCCTTTGGAGAATAAGGGTTGACAGTTTTTGTGAAGAATCACGAAGTGAAATCATTGTAAGAGGTAACAATTATGCAATCATAACCCATAATATCAGATTCTTTAGGATGTGTGTGCGTATGTGTATGCATGATTCTAGCAGTCTCTGACATAGTGCCAAAAACAGTATTAGTAAAAACAGGCACTGACCAAGTATCAGTCTTAACTGAGACCCTTCACCCTGCCTCCTGTCGTCTGCCCTACCCTGGTAGTGCCTGCTTTCTGTCCTGCTCAGACCAAGGATTTGTGCTGTTGCAGCAATGGCAT
This sequence comes from Pachyuromys duprasi, assembly GCA_028658305.1. Classification (NCBI taxonomy): domain Eukaryota; kingdom Metazoa; phylum Chordata; class Mammalia; order Rodentia; family Muridae; genus Pachyuromys; species Pachyuromys duprasi. The sequence goes on from CM053747.1 coordinate 39,457,501, forward strand.
GAGTGAGTGGACCTTGCAGAGCATGGGTGTGATCTAGAGGTAGCAGCCTGATAATTCCCTTTGCTTTTTCCGGTGGATCTAGTTCATCACTCGGATTCACTGCACTCACTTCATTCCAACATCCTCCGGTCACATGACAATTCTGCAGCTTCCAGAGCCGGCAAATGGAGTTACAACTGGAGCACTCCAGGTAAGGACAGAAGGTGCCAGCAATCCATGAACAAAATAATTGGCTTAAGAAACCTTGCAGAAAGCCATTCAAAGTACCTTGTTCAATCAAGGACAGAGGCTGCATGTTTCGAAGCGGGGCTTGGAGGGCAAGCAATTTATTTTATCGCTGTAGCTGAAGAACAATTTGCTTGTTCATTCAGTGGTCTTTGTCACTGTTCGGGGTCCTGTCCAGGTGGACAGGCAGAAGAGGCTCTCTGTTCAGGCAGGGATGATATCTTGACATGTTAACTGACCAGAGCCCACCTTCATCTGCTCTCTGACTTGAATGGGTGCCCTCAGGACATTTAAGAACTTGTAAACAGTGGAGTTACTTTACCCTCAGGAATTTAATCATTTTCTTCACAACCCCTGCTGTCACGGCCTCCTCCACCATGGTTATAGAGGTAGACAGCGTCCGGCTCAGAACACCTGCAGCTCTCTGAGGGAACATAAGGAAGATGCTTACACATCCCTTCCTGAAATGCTGACAACTTTAAAAGTTAACAAGGAGGAAGAGTTTAGTTAGGCAAAAGCAATCATTTGTATTGGAAGCAAAATTTATTCCTCGACTTTTGAATGATATAATGGCCAAAGAATACCTAGTGAACATGGTTCTTTTTTAAAATAAACCTGCCAGGTAAGCAGCTGGAAGAGCTGGAAATACTGTTTCCCAGAACAGAAGCCCAGTGTAGTTCTACTTACACACGGCCAAGTCAGCTCAATCCTTTCTGGGTTCCTCCCAGACCTCAGCATCAGCAGAGAATATGCTCTTCCTTCCAAGACCGACCTTTGGAGTTTTCAGTTTTCTTTTATCTAACGATAAATCTTCACAGAGCTTTGTCTTTTGGTTTGACTTTCTGGGGGATTTCATTTGCTTTGCTTCCCAGCTTTCACTTCATTTAAAAAGTTTTAGAATTACAATTATTTATTATTGGTGTGGGTGTGTCACAATGCTCAGGTGGAGGCCAGGTGAGGAGACAGCTTGAGAAAGTCTGAAGCCAATCTTTCTGCTTGAAGTCCTTAAAGGGCTGTTTTCTGATACCTGTCCTGGATGTTACCTTGTGTGGCTAGGTTTTAGGTCCTGCACTGATAGAGAAGTGAGTAACTGAAAAGTGCACCCTAGGGTAATGGCCAATGGCCTCCTGAATTGTGTCAACATTCTTCTTCATGTCCACTGTCCTAACCACAGGGCCATCTTCAGTTTTCTTAGCCAAGTGTCAGAAGCAGAATTAAGAAAGTCATTCTAACATGTCTTCAAAGGATCTCTTGAAATATTATAAATGAGGTAGTTTACATTGCATCCGCTAGTTAAATTTAGGCTGGCTCAGTCAAGAGATTCTTAACTTGGGTTCCTGGGTTCTACAAAGTTAACATGCATATGTTTGCGGGGCACCAAAAGTTCTCAGATTAAAGGCAAAATTTGGCATTCGTGTGTTTGTGGGCATTGAGGAGTCCACCCACACTGTACTTCAGTCTACTTTTTGGAGAAACTTACTGTTAGGATCCCTCCATCCTGGCTGTTCAGTAGAGACAGGCACTTTCGGCTCATCTCCACAGTCCACACCTACAAACATGGGGATAAGGGAAAAACAGCTTTAAAACTGACAGAATCCTCTGCAGTATTTTTTCAATCAAATAGAGCCAACCACTCTCAGTCTGGGGCCCACAATACCCATGCCCTTATTTCTCTACAAGAGCTTCTTGTATAGCTTCCATATCTGTTTCCTCTAGTTCTGGACCTTGATTCCATAGCAGAGGACATGTTTTATTTGCCTGGAAATAAAGCATGTTCTCTGTGTGTGAACACAAGAGTGACTCTTGCCCTCAGCAAAGTGACAGAGCATTCCTCCATCCATCCATATCTCCAAGCTGCTAATGTTTGGGGCCACAAGTCTCTGTTCACTTTGTGAAAACATGAACAAGTCAAGCAATATGACATGGGCAGTCTGTCCCAGGGACCCACGGAGGGTGACAAGAGCATTGTACCTTAGAGAGGAAGGGGCCTTCAAGACACAAGTTCATGATGAGACCTAGGAGGGAATACATGACCTCTCTGAACAGGTCCATGTCCTCCTCACACTTGACCTGAAAACAAAATAAAGTGATCATCTTGCAGCTTTTCATGGTCATCTCTTGCCTTAGATTAAGTGTCTTGAGACACCCATACTCCTTATATTGTCAATATCAGGGGCTTGGACGGTGGTGGAAGCACAGACGTCGGTTCTCGGAATTGGCATCAACTTAAGGGCAACAGGAGGTGTCTCGGGTGCGGTGGCTACGGTGCTCTGCCTCAGCAGGCCCTGGGTTTGCACTGAAATCAGTGCTGTGGAAGTAGATGATCAGTTCCATCAGAAAAGCCTCCGCACCTCCCCAGGGTGGAGAGACTTGGTCTATAGGACCGTGGAGGCCGCTCTCCCCACCAAACCTACAGCTACAGCAGGAGATAAGTCAATGGGGTCCTAGTCCTTTAGAAACAGAATAACTGTAAGAAACCAGTGCTTCACATGAGGACGGGAGACCAACTTAGACTAGAAAGGCTGTGATACACACCAGGAGGTCCAAACAGGCATCCCCAAATTCTCCACAGGCCAACATGTGTCTTCTGGCTGTAGACTCAGCACTGATGTTTCCCATCAAGGCAATGCACTGGCAGAGGGCCGAGGGGCTGGTTAAATTGGGCTCTCGTTTCTATAAGCAAATTCAGAGACATCTCAGACAGCAGATAAATAATGCCATAGGAATTTCTGGAAGTGCCCCTTGCACACCAAAAGGCTGGGAGACGAACAGCTAACCTAATGTCACACCGTGACATCAACGAAGTCACCCTGATCACAGGATGGAGTTCACTCACTTGGCTTCTTCCCCAACCAGCTGCAAAATGTTGTGGTGTGGTAATGCTCCTCCAGGAACACCTGAACTTTCTGCGGCAGACACAGCATGCCCTCCAAGGAGAGCCCTTGCTCCTTCACTCATATTGCTACCCTTGTCTTGATGGAGGTGATTTCCACCCGGGGAACAAAGTCACAACCTGTCCTGAAGACAACGCTTTGTGCTGGGAGGACTCTGAGGGAGAGTGGCTCTCTCTGCTGTCGTGTAAGATGCAACCCACGCACAGCGTTGTTCCCCCTGCAGCCATCCCTGTCTGTAGGCCACTTTTATTGTCCTACCTACAGTTTTTTTAATAACTGAGAGCTGTGTAAATTCCAGCTGTGAATAAATGACTAATCAAGCTGAGAGACAAGGGTGCTGGGATGTAAATTGTGTTTCAACAGTTCTGTCTTGTATCTGCCACAGAGGAGAGAGTTGGGGGTTTGCTCACCAGAACACCTGTGAGTGCAGGGAGGACACATGGAAGGTTGGCCTGGAACCAGACTTGGAATCTGTTGAGAGAACATCAGCCAGGATAGTTTTTAAATGACACAGACTACACCATGAGGCTGGCATCTCAGGGAGTTACAAACATGGTCTGCGTGACTTACATTATGCATTCATAATTCATTCTGTGCGCCTACGATTAAAAGTCACTGGGTTTGTCACATGAATTTAATTTTTCTCAGCCTAGGGAATCATCTGTGAGGTCAGGCAGCAGGTCTCAAACAATGGCTCTTGTTGGGAGAAGTTGCTGGACTCCCCTGGCTTCTGGACTGCATTCCCTTCTCCTCGCTCTGGGATTGTGTGTCCCGTGTGCCCAGCACAGGTGGGAAACCATGAACGCATGTTTACTCATCAAGGCCACGGGAAGGCCCAGGCACCCATCACCACATGCTGGTGCAACATTCCACGCCCCGAGGCCACCCCAGCTGGTCCACCTGTGAGCGTGGGAGCTCTTTCTTCCACGACTATTTCCAGGCAAGCTTCCCAGTGTGTGCAATGGGTGCTTTAAATGCTCATAAGAAATGACTTAAGAATTTGTAGCTATTCCAAAATCTAGGATTTTTACCATCTCCTTCCCAGCAGCTAAAAACAAAACACAGAGCAGGAAGAGAGAACTACTCAGTTTCACTGGCAATCCAATAGGAGGCTACGTTTCCCTGTTCCTTCTCTTAGGCCTGCTCGCTTATATTCATTCAACACAGATTTGCCAGCAGTTACTGTGCACCAGGTGCAAGAGCCAGGAAGCTTTCCTGAGCCACAGCTGACAGGCTCACTGCAAGAAGCTCTGTTGTCAGTAGTCACCCTCCTACTGTCTGGATGAGATTGGTCCCAGGACATTGTTAATATCAAGCTGTGCAGATGATCAAGTCCCTGACACAGAATGACCCAGTATTTGCATATAACCTATATATAACCTCCAGGGAACTTCGCACCATCCCTCATCATTTGTAGGTATGGTACTGAAGCAATATAAGTGCTATATAAATACCCATCATATGTGTCGTTTAGAAACCGATAAGGAAAAGGGTCTGTGCAGGTTCAGTACTAAAGCGGTTTTTAGAAGTACTTTTGATTCCTGGTTGACTGAGTCCACAGATGCAGAATTAATAGAATCAAGGGCTAATTGTGTGCTATGTCTTCCAAATCCACTGAGGCCCAGGTCACCATCCATTTGGGGGGGACTGGGATGAGAGCGGATGGCCATAGCCCTCTGGAATCCACCAGCGTCCTTACTCTGCAAATCTTGTAACGCTCATCTGGAGATCTGGCTGGTAGATACTGGCATTTTTTCAGAGACCACACAGCTTAACATAGGCCGAAGAACTATTAATTTAAAGAAACAAAACAATTACCTTTCTTCCAGAGACAAATCTGTGAGTATTCCGATGGCTGTATTGGACTTCTTGTCTGAGAAGTCAAGAAATGACAGCAATGCTTCACACAGTCTGCAAAGAGCCATTAAAAACACAGAACTCAGAATGGGATGTCTTCTGACCCCCAGCATCTTCAGTAAGGTGCCCTTGGTAAGGAGCCCAGGAAAGCCTCAGCATATGGGGAAAAAAAGCTAAAAGGATGGACCCGCCGTGCCCACCCTGGATCCACAGACACCATCCTTCATGGATGGCTCCGGCATGCCACGTAAATTCCCAGGTGGATAAACAGTTTTAATGTAAGTTCACTAATTAACCAGACACCAGCTTGGAAGAAGTTTCTGGTGTTCTACCCTGTGGCCCTGTCTCTGTCGAGCTCATTAACTTGGACGACATCTAAATGGCACAGTTTCTAATCTACTCATAACTAAAGTGGGAGGCCCCCCTAATAAGACAGGTGATGGAATAAATATTTAACCAGATCTTGACAGGCTGTTTAATATAGCGTATGGTTTTAATAGAGTTAAGAGTCCTCTACTGAGAGCTGGAGATGGAAGGTGAAGAATAGAGTTGGGAGCCTCACTTTGGTTACTGATTCCTACAGAAACGATTCAAGGGCTTTGAGATGCTTGTAAACAGGCGTCTTTGGGATACCCCACTGCTCCTCGCCATTAGCGCTGAGGGCAGAACGGAGAGCAGGGAGGTGAGGGAACTAGACAGAGGTCAGTGCGTGATGGGCCTTTCCAGAGTTTTCTACAAAGTTTGGGTTAAACTCTGCCTTTCCAAACTGTGATGAGTGGATGACTTTCTGGGTGATGGTGGTGGGGGTAGGGACACGTACAGATTCTGGGACTACCCTAAACTTCAGATCTCCAGGAGACGGCAGTTTAGCCAGGTTCCAGGTGACTCATAAAAAGATAGTCTTCTAGGTAATGAAGAGTCATGTCAGAATTTTAGACCGGAAAACAGGACCTATGTGCATTTTAGAAACATCTCTTTGCTGGTTTAGGAGGCCAGATTGGAGGAAGTAGGACACAGGGGCAGAGAATCCCACTAGGGGTGTGTGTGGTTGTTCTGACAATAAGGTCATGGGACTGGGGGTGGGGTGGGGTGGCAGGGTGAGAGGTGCTATTTAGTCCTAACCCTAACCTTAAGAGAAGGCAGAGACTCTCTCTTAAAATCTCAGTCAAGAAAGGAGCCAGCATAGCATCCTGGGATCCCTAACTTGGATGATGACACAAGGAAGGTTGATACAGGAATCCAAGAAGGAAAGCTATGAGGTAGGAGGAGGGACAGGGTGGATGATGTCAACAGCTATGGCATGAAGTCAGAAGGGTCTGGTCAAAAGGGCCAAAAGCCTCAGGGCAGTGGTGTGACAGTAAGACAGGAAAGAGCCTAAGGGTTGACTATTTGGTAGTGCAGCAGGCACCCGCTTTTAAGGTACAGAATCCGGGAAGGACCGAATCACCTGATGACTGGTGGAGGAAGTGTGATGTTTGGACTGGAAAAGCCTCGTGCGGGGCCCCTAATGCTGGGAAACAGCAGAATTTGATGCTCTCTTCAGACTCTCCACAGTCTGGGCTGGCCTTGGGAAAGAGCGCCATGGGGTGGATAGGCAACTCACAGTCAGGGCAGCTCGAGAGGTAGACTGGTTACTTGGAGCGGGAGTTGGGGGTGTGGCACATCCTTACTAGCTGGGAAGACCTCCAGTCTGGGAGCTGTCCGAATACCTAGCCCAAATCTACTGGAGACAGATACAGTTAAAATGCTGAGCCTTCCCCAGAGGGGAGTGTGCATGCACTGGGTTGAGCCGCCGCAGAGGGGCCCCCGTGCTGGATGAGGTGTGGCTGGATGGTGTTTCTGAAGTTCAGGTGTCCCCGAGCTTCTGCAGATCCCTCGCCTTCTCAGGAGTGTACTCTAGTGCTCACCCATCAGAAATAATTTGCTCTGGAGTTAGTCCAAATTCCTCTTCTACCAACTGAGCTCTGTTTTCTTGGTCTTGAGGATGAACGCTGATGAGCCTGAAGAGCACCGAGAACAGGTAGCTCTCGGGTCATCCGGGTTTATCCTTAGATGACATAAGCAAGTAAGCTCCCTCACCATGTGACAACACACTTCTCCTGAGTGCTCTGACTACCTACAGAGGACAGTGTGTCCCTTTCCACCTCATCTTGATCAGAGGCACATTTTCTGCCCTTTTGATGAGCGGTTGTCTTGGTGGATGAACCACAGTTTGGAGAATGGGCTCAGGGAGCCAATCATTTCACTCCTGTCCCAGTGTAAGACTCTAAACAATCTACCCCAAAGAGAGAAAAATGATCATTAGAACATTAGGTTCACTTCAAGCATCTGATAGGAATGATGGTGGCTCTTCTTAATGTGGTAGCAGTTGTTAGCCAGCCAGTGTTCATGGTCACTGTGTCCCCCTTCCAATTTGCCTTACTCTGCTACGAAAGCCACCACCATGCTTGTGGGTAGCCCGGGACACAGTTCTACCAAGCAGTGGCCTTTTTTTTTAATGAAAAGGGAAGATCCAGCGGGAGCAAGGCTATGTTAAAACAGGGATATGAGGCTTGACATAACTCCAAAGGAAAGGTAAAGGGAAGGACAGCAATCCTGACCTTGGAGTCTTCAAGCTATGGGTTGTTGTCTTTGATCATTTATTATCACGTGGGGAAAGCAGGCCAGGCTCTGCTTGGCTTAAGCTCCTTTGGGGTAAGTTGTTTGCATAAGGCAGGAGAAAGAGTTCTAAGCTGAAGTAGACTGATCTCTGTGGGTTTTTTGTTTTGGTGGTGTGCTGAGGATGAACCCTAACAAGCACTAGGCAAGGGCTCTAGCATGATACCATCTGCCTAGCCTATCACACTTCTATACATTTATTTATATTACACAATTATATGTAACACATAATAGCTAGAAATCTATTATATAAATATTAAGATATATTTATTATAGAGGAATATATGTATTTAAATATGAAATATAATTTATGTTTTATATGTTGCATAGTTATATGTGGGTGCTCTAAGGGGTCAGAGACTACATCAGATCTGCAGCGAGAGCTTTAGGTTGTTGTGAACTGCTTGATATGGGTGCCGGGAACTTAACTCAGGTCCCCTGCAAGAGTAGCACATGCTCTTCACTGCCAAGTCATTTGTCCAGCTCCCCACCTTCTCTCTTAAGTGTCATTTAAAGTGTGAAGTACAGACAAGACAATGTACTTCTCCCAGGTCAAAAAAGAAAAAAAAGAAAAGAATAAAAAGATTGGAGGATTAAACACTGGACTATCTGAGCCTTAAATTCCAATGCTTCCTACAAAGTGGGAGCCCTGTTGCTGCCTGTTCACAACATCTGGGGAGAAAGGTGACCTGATGTGCCTCTGTGAGGTGTGCAATGTTCTGTCCTGCTTCAAGCAACCTTGCTCCAGCACAGAGAACATTGGACATTGGCAAAACTAGTGGGCATGAGAGCAATAAGCTGAGGTCTCCCTGCTGATATGAAAGTAAGACCGTATGGACCAAGGTGGGCTACAATACCCACTGATCTCCAAGACACTGTAAAAGTTCAAGCTGAGACTCTAGCAATTCCAAGACAGCTTGAGGCAAAAGTCATAAGACAACTACAGCTAGAGCTGCCCAGAGACAAAAGATGGTTTGATAGAAAATAACATGTGATTGAGATGAGTTGATGGCTGCAGAGTCATCTGAAAAGTCAACATGCTTTCTGAGACCTTCACCAGCAATCCACCTGTCTGGTGGGCAGAGCTTCCGGCTTGCCAAGGCCTTGTTGGAAGCCATTGGGGCAGTGACTGGATGGAAACATGAAGATGGAGACCACCCTGTCCTTGGCACACAATGATTTTTTCCTCGGCAGATGGACAGGTGAGAGGGGCTCAGTCTGGACCAGAGAGGTCTGGCTCCTTTTCGTACAGAGGACAGAGGGTGGGGGCTGGGCTCCAAAGAACAAGAACCAGGGGACAGCTGGGTGGGTGACGTGGCCTTGTCGCTTGCTGTAGCTTCTCCTGCCTACTCTGGGAACCGGGTGACAATACTCCCTTTTGCTACTGCAGATGAAAAATTAAGATGGTGGTGAAGAAATCTGGCAGATAAAGCTCTGTTCTGAAGTTATGTCTGGAGTGGTTACAGTGAGGGCCACAGTAAATGCTATTTCTATCTGCTTAAGCCATATGAAACTGTTGACGTTCAACTTCTCTGCTCTGAAAAAAGTGGCGTGGCAATTTCATATGGTCAAATTTATAACTGGAAAACAAGTAAACGATGTAAACGGAAAAAATAAATCAAATAGGGGCTGAGAGAGAGAGAGAGAGAGAGAGAGAGAGAGAGAGAGAGAAAGAGAGAGAGAGAGAGAGAGCTCAGTCAGTACCAGTGCTTGCTATATAAACCTGAGGACTGAGTTTGACCTACGGCACCCCACAAAAAATGGTTCGCGGTGGCACACGCTTGTGGTACCAGCACTGGGCAGTCACAGACAGGTCTCTGGTGCTTACTAGCTGTCCTGCCTTGCCTAAACAGGGATCCCTGGTCCTAGTGACAGCAATATATCCTGACAAACAAGGTGGATGGCTCCTGAAGAGCAACACCCAAGGTTGACCTCTGGCCTCCACAAGCGTGCATATACTTGTGCAACTTTACACACAAGTGCATTCATGTATATATGTACACCTGCCTCATGCAGGCACTTGCACACTTGCACATACATGCACAGACCTATGCTTATATACAAACATATTAACACATAGATCTGTCCTTACACACTAAAAAAATAAATAATCAACCAATACAATTAAATTTTAAGACTTTTAAAAGCACAGACAGAAAGAGTCACTGGGTTTCATGTAAGTTGTTTTTAGAAAGTCTTTTTAGGAGGCAGGCACAAACTATCCCTATCTGTCTCAATCTTGGAGAAACCTTCATAAAAAGCATTTGTTTTATTAATTGAAATGCCTGAAGGACCCAAAAAACAAAGCACCAGTATTGTGTTAAACAGAAGAGCAGAGGAGAAGCGAGGGGAGGGACAGGGGAACCAGGCCTGCCTCTAACAGTGCAAAAGCAAGCGGTCCATTTCCACGCTGGGCTCTCTGTCTGCCTATGGAAATTCTGCCTCTCACAAGTTCAACGGCCTCTACTTGTGCAGAATCGAACCTTGGCAAGGTCCTGAGTTCAGCTGGCAGCTTGTCTGAGAACCCTCCTGATAGGGCTCCCCTCAAAGGCTTGTTCCGTTATTGCCTTTCATGAAGACTCACAACTAGACACCAGAGACAGAGGTGGTATGGGCAGCTTGACCTTGTCCACTTAGTGATCCCACTGGCAAAGGCTTACCGGATCAGGTCAAGGTGCTTGATGATTTGTTTCCGGCCACTCTCCGTCTGGGTGAGCTGCAGCAGTAGGGCCAGGCTCTGCTGTTGAATGATCAGGATTTTGGAGGTCATGAAGGAAGGGAGCAGCTTGGCCATATCGGGGTGGGTCACAAGAAGGCGCTGGTTTTCCTCTGCAGAATACAGATGCTATCAGCCTGGAGCTGCCAGGACAGCATTTAAGTCGGTTCTGTTGCCCACCGCCCTGAAGCTGACTCTTATTAATACATTTTGCCAGGCAGAATAATGATCCATAAGAACCAGACTCAGCAATAACCTTCTGTATCAGAATAAGTAGAGTGATGACCCTTACTGATAACTAGCTCCTGTAGCCCTCAGCTTCATCATCAGGAAGATGAGGGCAATGACCCACCTGTTAGGGTTTTATGACAATTCAGCATGCCACTGACTAATGGTGCTAGACAGAGACTGGCTCTCATAGATTAGTTACATTGCTGTTGTTATTGTAAAAGCTTTCTCAGTTGGTGGAACATGGGAATGAATAAAGGAAGAGCATTTGTCTTAACCGGAATATAATCAGAGCATCAGTCTTCAGAAACTGGCGAGAGCGACCATTCTTATTCTTTCCAAGAAACTACGATATCATGTGAGCACTCTACCTCCATCCTCCTCTGTGAGCTCTTTCCAGAGCTCAAACAGTGAAATTCGATGACATTGAGTTTTGCCTGCTTTGTGTTCTGAGCAGGCAGCAGGGAACAGACAGAACACAGGCAGGAGTATGGGGCTAAGTAATGAACCTGATAGCCACTAGACAGAGGGGCAATAAGGCACACTGGGGGGATGGTTGTCATGGTTTCAATCTAAAATATGCTCAAAGGTTTTGGGGTTAAAGTTTTGGTTGCTTTGATTTTGAGAAGTAATGGTCCCCAAGATATGGGGGTTTTAATCCAAGCATCTCCCATAGGCTAATACATTTGAATACTTGGTCCCCAGTAGGTAGAACTGTTTGGGGGGGGATTAGGAGGTGTGACCTGTCACTGTGGATGTGCTGGAACTGACTTCTCTCCTCAACCCAACAATATGTCATTGATGCATTCTTGTGTTTCTGCTTTCTCACATTCTCTGGCTTCTTTAAAAACGGCTTGGTGTTTAGTGAGTTGGGCATGTCAATATTCCCTGAGCTTCACTTTAGAATATGCTTACCCCAGTTTAGAATATTTTTTAGATATTAAAACAACATAATTCCAAGGCTCACAGAAGCAAACGTATCTGGATTATTATGCCTGATTCACAGGGAGAAAACACAGCCTTTCTCACCTTCTTTCAGGATCTTGGCAAACACACAGCCCTGAGCAAGGGGCTTTGGTATTTCCTGTTTTGTTTTATCTTGGCCAGAGGACACCTTACATGTCTCCTTAGGCATCATTTAAGTCTTTTCTTTCTTTTTTCTTATGGCATCTTACTGACATGGAAATCACCAATTAAGACAGTTTGGCTGACCTTCAGCCACATTCCCAGCCTGCCACCACACTTTGTTTTTGGTTTTTCTGTTGTTGTCAACTCAAACTTCATTGCTTGCCTTTGATCCCTTCTGGTAACTGGGCTTCCTATAAACTAGCTGTCTGTGGCCTAGGTCCTTTCACATACTAAAAGAAAGGAGATTGTGCCCTCATACTTGGCTTGTACCTTGCACATACTACTTGCAGGGTCCACTCTGCCATTATCCTCATTTCTAGTGTTTCTCATCTCAGGAGCAAACCCATTGTTATAAAACACTTTTTTTGAGATTAAAAAAAACTTAAAATCTTGATATATGCAGAAGCCATATCAAGAAAGACTGTGACTAAGAAAGATTGTGCAAGGACTTAATGAACTCCGGAGGATGCTGTATGAAGAAAGGTAAGAGTTGACGAAATAAAATTGGCCTGGCATTTTTCTATTTCAGTAACAGATGCTAATCAGTGTCCAAAGACACTGACAATCATATATCTCCAGATGCTGCAAGGGATGCTATGGTCAGCAAAACCAAGTATCTTTAAACAGCCGAGCAAGGAAGCTATCTATCCCCAGTGCTCATGGCATGAGCAGAAGCCATGAGTCTGCAGAGCAGGAAGAAACCCTGGGGGCAGGCACTCGTTATGCTGAAAGTGATCTTGCCCACTCCAGGAGAAGGAAAAAGAGGAGGAGGAGATCGGGGCTGGGGAATGAATTCAATATAGAACTTGCTTTTGACCCACATACTTCTTGGAAGGAAAAGGTCTGGAAGTGTGGACACCAGTTCTCCCATCCCTGACCTCTACCATGGTGGAGCATGCAGCTCTCACTTCTGGGGCACACAACTAGCAATCAACAGTGAAGAGCCAGGCTTACCATTGTCGTTGCACACTGCTTGCCAGAGCTTTAAAACGGTCACGCAGACAACCTCCTCAACTGCATCTTTCCCTTCTGAGAAGAGGCACCTGGAGAAGACAGGGAGTGCAATGTGGATTCTGGGAATCGGTGTTGCTTTCTTTTTACCCCCAGACTCGCCAAATAAAGATTTAAGAGAAGATTTTTCTTAATACACATCCAAGCGGGACATGGTGACACACACTTTTCATTCTACCACCCAGGAGGCAGAGACAGGTGGATCTCTGTGGGTTCAAGGCAAATGTGGTCCACCCAGAGAGTGAGTGTCCAGACACAACTACATAGGGAGGTCTCTCTCTAATAGCAAAGGCTAAACCACAGGGATTGATACATAGAGGAGGGTGGGACAGGCAGGCCATTGGTGATGAGTGGACATACAAATATCCAACCCATGATAGGATCCTAGGCCTCCTGGATCATTCCTGCACAATATATAACAGACTCATAACATCACCTCCCACCATGCAGGTTCTTTTAGATAAAAACGGAATCAGCCAGGACCCAGCTGCTTCTACTTCCTTAAAATACCAGTAAATTCCAAAACAAGAAAAAGAACAAATGAAAAACTCTTATAAATGCTGGTGGGAAACCAGTGAGACTGGTGTTTGTCTCACTGGGAAGCATGGAGAAGGCCCGTGGGACAGGCTCCATCTCTGTTGGCTGCAACATGATGCAAAGGGTTCTGAGCTCAAAGGGGGTTCACATATGCTCTTTCAGGGGTCACCCTGCTGCATGGGGAGCAAGGACATAGAGTAAGGTTTTGCTGTCTGATAAATAACTGTTTTCACACACAGCTAGCTTTCTTTTCTTAATAGACATTTGGCTCTTCCCAAACATCCCTACCTTTTAATGACCTCATGGTCACTGATGGTGCTGAATCCATTATACGTTCTGAATAGTGTTCGCTCTGTGCCTGAAACAAAGCCACAAGAACCAAGTCAGGTTCCTTGCCCACCAGATTGTCATTTAGCTGCAGCATAGCCAAACCAATTACAAGGTCCCTGTTGGGGAGGGGGTGGACTTTCACACTCAGAGAAATGTAATTGCCGTGAGCCATTCAATGTGTTACATGGTAAGAGGAACTGCTCAGAAAATATCAGCATCTCAATTCATTACTCTGAAGTCATTAGAGAGCTCACAGGAGTTGTTTAATCTCTGGAAAGAACTGAAAAAACACCTGACTCTGGATATTTACCTTGAAGCTGTTTTTGGGCTCTGGAGAAGAACTTGCAATTTCTACCAAGCTGCTGAGGGGGGAATCCAGGACGACTCTGTTCTAAACTAAAGGGGGATCAGAGACTCCATCCTTTTTTACAAATGATATTCTGTCACTGAGCAACCAGTTGTTTGAGCTCTGCCATCAGTGTTTACAGGAACCGGTATCAGAATGGCGTGATCTCATTAGGAGATGGAGCTGTTTCCTCTGAAGTTCTTTTCACGTTCCAAGCAACTGTTACGTGCAGCTGGGGTGACTCCTATAGTTTATCACAGAATTTATTCTGTTTTTACATGGCTTATGGTGTGTGCATGGTACAGGATGTTGGAGAAGATGTGGGGGTGTAAGCAAGATGTGTGGGACACACAGGAGAAAAAAGTTTATGGAATAAGTACACTTATATATTTAATATTTATATTTGCATAAATATAAATAAACGCACCATGTGGTGTGAGTACGCAACACAAGCACATGTGGAGCGCTGTACGCCATGTGTGTGTCTTATGTTTATTGTCTGAATATTGAATCAATGCGTCCTCTGAAGAGGATGGGGCATGAGCGGAGATCTATTTCTTCCTTACTCCTTTTGTCACCAAAAACTGAAAATGTTTTCAATTGGTTTTTGTAGAAGGGAAGGGATCTTTGTCCCTCAAAGCCTGGACCCCATGCCTTCACACGGACAATGCTCACGACAATACATGCTTATGTAACTTACTGTCGGCCATCATTTCTGTCAGGATCTCAATGCCTCCTGCATAGAATAACTCTGTCTGGCCAGGCTTTGATAGGGTTTCCAGGAGATTTTTTGTTGTCATCGCTGTGTTCTTTCTTGACTTCAGGGATTCACGAGCTTCTGTCTCTTGACGATCGGCCTTTTCTTGAAGTGTTACTTGACTTAAATATTCTAGCAAAACAAGCAGCAAAAAGTGAACAATCGACAGAGCCATACAAGAGGCTGACCCTCCTACATCTCTCTCCTGCCCTTGCCCACTCCCTTCCTTTCTTCCTTTCAAGGATGTGAAACATAAAGCAAGAAAATAACTCAGACTTTTCTCTAGGAAGGGGCCGTTTAGGAGCAATGTAAAATCTAACCAGAGTCCAAACCATCTTAGAAATTCGGGGGAGTCTAGAAGTCTATCAGAAGATGGCACAGAAGAAAAGCAATAGAGGAACTCGAACACAAGAACAGGGGAAAGAAAAGCAGGTTGTCCTGTAACCGCTGCCATAGCATGTGCTCCCCACCCCTGCCCATATCATGCACAAGAAGAGAATGAACGCAATAAAAACTATGTCAAAGGGATAAGTAAAACTGGAGACTGTTGACTGAGACCCAGGAAGAGGAGAGAACAGCCTGTGAGATGGGCAAAACATGGAGGGCTTGGCAGTACAGGAAAGGCAAGGCAGTGTGTGGCCTGGACCAGGGCAGAGAAGGGATGGAGGGCACCGCGGCGGAGCACAAAGGAAAACCAAGATTTAGATGGATCTCGGCAGGGACCTTCTTACCTTTCACCTGTGTCTGCAGCTTGGGGTCTATCTCTCCCATCTTCTGATAACACTCTCTGGACTGGAAAACAGAAGCAAGACCTTGAAAGTGGTCAGTGGTAACGGTGATTACAGGGCAGACACTGAGCACCCTAGGGCTTGCTTCCTTCATTATCTCTTCCCATCCCGCCCGCTGCCCTCACCCCAGCTCTCGCCTGCTCTCAGCACAGGGGCAGTCAGGGAGAATAGTGAGCTTTTGATATTTTTTGCCTGGACTTCTTAGGATTTGTGGTGCTACAGGTACTATTTCAAAACTCATTTTAAAAACTTGTTTGTTAAATACAAACTGTGACGAAAACTACCTAGTCTTGAATTTTTATGGACCATGTCTACTGGGGGTTAAGAACAATCGTGATGTAGATGCTCAACTTACATTTGATATTTGCACTAAGAACCTGTCGGCTATGTCCAAGGTAGGCATAGTGAAACTGGAGAAGTAAGAGAGGAACAGCCTGGGGGTAGAGGTTCAGGCTGCAAGAATAGCCAGTGAAGGCTCCAGTAACTGGGTGCATCAGCTCACCTAGAGAGCTTGACAGGGAGTTCTTACTGAGGAAATGGTTAGACAGAAAGTTTCTAGAAAAGGGAAGACCAGGTCTCATCAGGACTGGCTGCATTGTTTTTCTCTGTGGCCTGGTAAGGCTGCACCCTCCAGGGGGGAGGTGATCAAGGAGCCGGCCACTGAGTTCATGTCAGAGACAGCCCCTGCTCCCCTTACTAGGGGACCCACTTGGAGGCTGAGCTGCCATGGGCTATATCTGTGCAGGGGTTCTAGGTCCTCTCATGCATGGCCCTTGGTTGGAGCGTTGCTCTCTGCAGGCTAGGGTCAGAGAGTAGGGGAAGAGGACCTCCCCTATTGTGGACTAGGGGAGGGAGATAGGGAGAGAAGAGGGAAGGTGGGTCTGGGAGGAGACGAGGAAAGGGGCTACAGCTGGATACAAAGTGAATAAACTGTAATAAATAATAAACAAATAACAAATTTAAAAATAATAAAAATAAAAGTTAGAGCCAAGAAAAAAAGAAAAGAAAAGAAAAAGAAAGACCAGTCCAAGGAGATTTGAGGGCTGAGATTGTGTCACTCAAATACATATATGAGAACTCCTCAGAGAGCTCCTAACCAGGCTCCAAGAAAAAGAAAAAAAAACAAAAAAACCAAAAATCGAAAAACCTTAAAACCTAAGGAAATATATGCTCCTATCTTCAAGGTTGACCAGGAACGCTCTAGAAAACTGAAATTGAGAATGACTAGAAGAAGACTGGAGGGCTGGATTACCGGGCACAGGAGTTTGTCATCCAAGCCTGCTAACCTGAGACCCGAGGTGGATCCCTGCAATCCACGTCAAGGTGGAAGGAGGCAAATGCCCTAGAGCTGTCCTCTGACCTCTGTGTCACAGCATTTGCTCCCTCACCCTGCTCACACCATGCCCACAAACACACACGATAACAAACAGAGAGTGAACACCATAACTATCACATTAAAAAAAAAGGTGTAATTGCAGGGTAGACAGGAGTATGTTAAACCCGGTGTTTCCGAGGTCCCATAGCAAATCTAGGAGTGGTTTCTGCGGGACTGAGAGCTGGGACCCTGGCGCGGCTTATCACTTCTACCATCATCCACATTGTGATTAACGGTGTGCTGTGCTGTTGTAGTGCGTAAGTACGTATGTTTGGAGTAATGAGGTTACAAATGAATTTTGCTTTCTTGTTGTTCACTTCTTCTCTCCGAGGAAGTTGAACCAACACTGGTAGGGAATTCTGCTGCCATGAATCCTAGAGCTAGCGGGGCTGTCCCAGATTTCACTCCGCAGCCTTTGCAGCTGTATTATCTCAGGACTTCAGAAAACACTGAAATGTGGACTAACATCTAACCAACTTATGATCTAACTTACACCTCGCTAAGAACTTACCTCGTTGTAGTTCTTCAGGGCCAAGTGGGCTTTTCCCATGTGGAAATAGGCTTTTGTGCAATTTTCATCACACTGCGTAAAAGAGAATGGTTGATCAGGGGATTGGAAGTTATTAGGCAATCTCCTGTCTGCTTAGTTCACAGAACGAGGCTAGCGCTCTGGCTCTCAGTATAGCTACCAGAGTTGACAATTAAGACTTTATGTTTTTTTGTGACCAAGCTAATTGCTGCCTGCAAGGAGCCTGGACACATGGACATGCTCTCTTCCAAATTAGTGATACTGTCAGCTGTCACTTCCATTCAGAGACTCGATCAAGAAGTAAAGCAAGACCCTAACTTTAGAAGGGCCCTCAACATTGGCTGAATGTTAGAATCACTTGAAAGGTTCACATATATCTGGACCTGGCTGCCCTGGGACCAATTAAGTTACTGTCTAAGTGGGGTCCAGACAGATTATTTTTCAGATTTCTGGGTGATACAACTATGCAGCTAAGTGTGAGAGCTACTGGCTCATTAGCAGACAGAATTCTCTGGGGAAAAGGCTATGGTTCCCAGTGTGTCCTGGTGGGCAGTAGGTAGGTCCCTTCTTGAAAATAAGCCTCAGCCTGAACACTGGTGTAATGTGTAATATCAATCAATTGTCATGTGCCCTTTGAGCTCTCTGAGAAGGAATCTGGGTCTTGAAGTGCGGTTGCCTCCCACTCCATTTTAGACCCAAGTATGTCTGTCGGTCACAAAGTGTCCTCCAAGATCTGTCTGGGATTGAGTGGGCTGGGCCATCAACTCTGTGGTAAGGGAGAGAGAACAGCCTAGGAGTAAGAACACTGAGCTTGTTCCCAGTCACCTGGTGATATGGGAGGCTGGGAGTTCAGCCACAGGAAGCTCCTCTCTGGAAAGAAAGCTCAATAAGGAACTCTAGCTGACTGCCTCAACTTCCCCAGTCTGTTTCTGCTGGATGTCTCGAGGGCCTGATTTGATGATGTTAACTCTACCTGTTGCTATTTGTTCTTTTGCTCTGATATGTTCTGTTCTGCTCGGGATGCTCTTTGAGACCTCCAGCTCTCATGCACTCCTGCTCCTTCCCTTTCCCTCTCCCTACCATGTTCTTCCTCTCTCCCTCTCCTTACTCTTTTACTTTGGCTTGCTATGAACTTAGTAAACTCACTCACTTAAATCAGAAAATACGACTATTGTAGATCGCTCTTTGGCTATATAGAACAAGTAGGAGTTCTCGTTAGTGTTACTTGAGATCTAGATGGATGCCCCAACAAAAGGGAGGGGCTAAGTGCACAGCTAAGGCTATGCCATTTACAGAAGGGTCCTGCCTCTTCCTGCTCCTCCTCACGGTGAGACTGCAGGGAGCCAGACAGCACAAACATACGAACTAAAATTTGAAGCATCAGTTAATTAACACTCGTGGATCCCTTCATAAGCAAGGTATTGGGCCGGCTGAGACATCCTTCAGGGTTTAGATTTAGAAGGTTCAAGAGGTCAGTCTCGGGAGGCTAAAATGTTCTAGGTGAATTGGCAACTCAGAATGTTGGTTAGGAACAACTGTTTTCTTTATCTGAAAAGCAAAGATAGTAATTTCATACTCTCTCTCTCATTGTTGGGAGGAAGAATCATGTAACACTTAACACTCTGCTGGGTAAGACTCATTAGCTGCTGTTGCTGTGGTTACAGCAGCAACAATACATTTCAGAGCCAATGTGATTTACAGACAGTCTAAATAATAGTAAAAGAGGGAACAATAAGTGCTGGAGAAACTTTTATAGGAGTGTTTGTATGTATAATATTTCCTGATCTATTACTAAGTGAATGGGAGTAATAAAGAGAATAATAAGAGCCCAGGCTAATCAGTCTGTTCCACGTGGTAGACGCTGCGCTTGAAGGCTCATGTGGATGATCTTCTGTGACCCTTATGGCCATGAGACAAAATAGACCCAGGCATCCCCATCTCACAGACAAGGAAACCAGAGTGGGGGAGGGAATGAATACTGCATCATTAATTCATAGAAGAGCTGGAATTTGAACTCTGGCCACTTAATTCTAGGACACAAGGACTTAAAAATGTTATCAGGCTTGGGGACGTAGCCTGCCTAATATGCACAAGACCCTGAGTTTGATTCCCAATACTGGGAACAGCAACAAATAAAACCAAACATCTTTCAGAAATATGCTATGAATAAATAAACATAGACTATAGGAAATGCTATCCTGTAGAGGAGACTCTAAAGAGAGAGAAGGTCTAAAATGGAGTGGGCAACAGGGGAGGGATTTGATCTGAATCTTGAGTGAAAGGAAGAACTGAATGGAAGATGATGGGGAGAGAAGGGAATGGAGTCCAGAGTCCACAGGCAGGATAGCTCAGAAGCCCTGTGGACAGCCCAGCTCTGACTGAAGTATCAGGTGGAGGATCAAAAGAGGGTGGAAAGGGTGGGCTAGAAAGACTCCATGAGGAAGTCTCAAATGCCAAGTGGGAGGCTGGTGCACCATTGGTGGTGGCAAGAAGGCAAGATGGTCTGGAGGTGGCGTGCAGAACTGACCAGAGCAGGGAAAGGCAGGGAGATGATCAAAGAGTCCAGACAGTTCCTCTGAAGGAGGGCGGATGCCTAAACTCCTGATGACAGTTGCAGGAAGGCAAGTGTAGGCATCAGAGCTGTGTCAAAGAAAGATCAGCACCGACTGACTATGGGGGATAAAAGTCAGACCTGAGTTGAGAAGCCTGGAAGGCATGTGTCTCTTTAATAGAAAGAGGCCACAAGGGCAGATAGAGGAGAAGCTGACTGGGTGGGAAGACAGAGTTGATTTGTGGACTCCCTGAGTTTGGGGGATGTCAAGACAATCAAGTGGAAACCTGTATGAGGTAGCTGAGGTGGATCTGGAGCTGGGAGAAGCTATGTAAGCAGGTCTCAAAGCTACTTGAAGAGATGACAGGCGCATCCACAAGAGGCGATGAGGGTTGTGAAAAAAAAAGAGGAGGAGCTTCAAGAGAAAAGAGGGCAGGTAGCAGAGCGCTGAACATAGCAAGATCTCAAATCCAGAAAGCAAGAAAGGAGTGGCCAAGGGGAAGAGAGGGTGCTCCCCACTTCTGCTCATGAGAACCAAGTATTCAAAGCATATTCGTGACAGAATACTAGAGACACACTGCTAGAGGCATGCAAGTCCCTGAGCTGAAGACCATGACCTTCACAGGTGGAGCATGGACAGGTGGCTGTAGGTATGACATCATCCCCTCACCACCCACAAAGAGCAACTAACAGATCTTCTTATGACTGGACCTTTCCTGTCTAACCAGGAGTCTTCTGTCACATGCATTTACTCCAATGAGCCCCACACTCTCTTTGAAGGAGGGTGGCCTTCAGAGCAGGATGAATTTCATTATGCAGGAAGTGTTCTGCAGGCAGTGACATGAGTCTGCTCCTAACGGAAAACGGCTTTGCTGCCCTTATCTTCGACAAGGAACATCGGTCCTGAAATATTACTTAGGCTGGTCCCTTCCAATTTAAATGTGTCAAGAAATGTTAAATTGACATGAAAGTCCCCACACCATTAATGATAGAGTGCCAGAGATATTTGCTTCTGAAATTTTAAAGAGTTTTTAGAGACAGTGAACCTTTTATTGGAATTTGTGGTTTCCACAAAGAGTGGAACTTCACCAGTCTTCAAATTCCTTTTTGTGTGGACCCAAACCTCTCTTTGGGAGCCTTGCCAGGTATTTAGGAAGGCTGGGGTCTGACTGTCAGGGATTATTTTAATGCCAGCTCCACTGGGCCTGCCCTGCGTTGATGTCAACACCCAGTTGACTACGTTGAGCTTCGTTCAACATTTGGGCAGAGGCCAGTGTGTTAGAATGGACCAGCATGGTGTGTACCTAACTCTTTGGTCCTTGTCTGATTAGATGACACTCTCTGGGGGCCCTATGAGGAGATCCTGTTTAGAAACAGGATCTTAGAAGACATGTGAGCCTTTCCCAGGGATCATGGGGTTTAGGAAATACTGGCAGGTGCTTTTTTACAGTAGCCAGTTAAGAGTACAGGTTGACACTGTGGCCACTGGCTTTGTGATCCCATATAAATAGCTTAATTCATCTCTGAGTCTTCACCTTTTGGTGGGTGGTGATTTTGAGGGGCGTATGCACACTCTCTTCTGAGAAATTCCTTTGGGTAATTTCTTTTCGAAGAACCATGTGACAGTGTAAGATACGGAAGCTTGGATTTAGGGCTATTTACACATTTAGTCAAAGTCATAGAGTTATTTAAAAATTTAGGACTAATTGTGGGCCAAGAGCTGAGCAGTGCTTTCCTCTCTGCACCTTTGATTCTCCACGTGCATGCTCTTGGAGGGAACAGGAAGCAAAGCACTGCGCATGTGCCCCAGCCTGAGCCACCTGGGCAACAGTAATTTATACTTCTGATATCCCCCCACAAACAGAAGAAGGTATAAGCTATTTCCAAATGAGTTCATCCAGAAGAGGGTATAAGCTATTTCCAAATGAGTTCATCCAGAAGAGGGTATAAGCTATTTCCAAATAAGTTCATCCAAAAGAAACCTGCCCAGACTGATGAGGAAGATGACATTGTAGAAATCATCTCTGTGGCTGGCCCTGGAGGAGAGGAAATGATGTTTTCCCCATGACAGGAAGTAACGGATTTAACAGCACCAAGTGAAGAATGAGCTAGGGTGACATAAAACCTTTAAAGACCAATGGAGACAATGTCTTTGGAGCACATGCATGACCTAAACACATTGTTCTGACCCTCATGGCAATCCTATTCTGTCCCATTTCATAGATGAGGAAACAGGCTCTCTTTGAAGGTCTTCAAGTGACACATATGGAACTGCTTTCTATGCAGTTCAGGGCTCAGAACACAGGCCAGAGCAAGCCTACTGAAGTCATGTGGGAAAGGAAATAGTCTCTTACCCGCAGCGCCCAGTCACAATCCTCAAGGGCTTTCTGATAGTCTCCAAGTTTTATATAAGCCTGCAATGACACAAACACCAGACACTCAGACACAGCTCTGCGTCAGAGGACTCTCTAGTTAGTACAGAAGGGACAGCTAATATCACCAAGCAAACAGAGAAAAGAAAATGGATTCAGGAATATGGGGAAAGCTAGGAACCGTATTTATAGGTGGGACGACAGATTGGTGCAGCCATTATGGAAGCCAGTATTGAGGACCCTCTGGAAACCACATGGCCTGGCAATAACAAGTCTGGGCATTTGCCCAAAGGACTCCACCAAGGAGGTACTTGCACACACATTTAGCAGGGAAATGGAAGCAGTTAGGATGTCTATCAACAGATAATGGGTAATAAAAATGTAATTCAGATACACAATGGGATTTTATTCAGCCATAAAGAAACATGAATTTTTCAGGGAAATTGGTACATCTGGGGAATATATAAAAGAGGGGAAAAGACAAATACCTCGTGTCCTTTTTCATTTGTGGGTCCTAGCTTATCTATGTGTGTGTGTTGTTTGTGTGTATTAGTATATGTATATATGTGAGTACAGGTATAGGTCATGTAACCAGGAAACCATTTTTCTAAATTCATTAATATTTCTAAATTAATACTTACTAATAAAAGGGGAGAAAGAGTTAAGGAATATATATATATATATTGTTGTTGTTTTCTTTCCTCTTATTTTTCCTTTTTCTCTTACCAAGAAACACTACATAGATTTTAGGTACTTGTATTTGTTTATTTTTGTTTTCTTTTGTTTTTTAAGTTCCAGAAGAAACCATGTAAGAAAAACAAAACCAAAACAAGCAAAATACAAAAACTGGGCACCAGGAGGATGACTGATTTCTCCAGGGTCCTCAGTTTCCAAGAACAATGCCAGGGCACTTCTAGGTTTCCTCGTGGCCCAAACTTTCCTGAGGGGCTGTAACATTCTTAGCAGTGAGTTGAGCTGTTTCCACAGAAAAGCCAGTTACATCACCAGTGTGACACTGGGGGATCAAGGCATCCAACCAAACAGAGGCAGGAGTGGGCGACAGCCAGCCAGTGGGTTCTGCAGCACAACTCCACCCCTCTACTTACGCTTGAAAATCAAAGGGGAGGAAGGAGGAAGTGTCATTCCAGACGACTGGACAACTGAGGCCATGGTCTCATGATACGCGGTTTAAGTTCTGACCAACTCCGAAGACATCAACTTGGACTTCACCATTTTCTCTAGATAGCCTTTTACTTTTATTTTTCTCCTCTCTCCAAGGCTTGAATTTGACACGCCTTCTTGTCTCCATCCTCTTCTGCTTTCCCTATTTTAAGTGGAGCTGCTTTTCTTAATGGCAATTAAATTCTAGATTCATCTAGTGAGCACTAGCAATGTTGATTGTAACATTAGTTGTAGGAGAGAAACAAAGGCAATAATGGGGTAGGGTTTTTTTTTTTTTTTTGGTTTTTGGTTTTTTCTTTAGCAAGCAATATTCAGTTCCCAGAGTCCTTATTGTCCTCTAGCACCACGCGGCAAAAGGAGAGGCATTTTAAAAATAGTCAGTGGTTCAAGTGATTCCTAATATCAGGCACATTCTGTTTTTATTTTGTTCTGAATGCGTGCTCTCAGAGAGAGTTAGAAGAAATTGCCTCTCCAAAGCTTTTCACTGTGTTTCCTTATATTTATCCACAACCACCCTTAATGGGATTCTTATGACTAATCAAAGGGTGGTTTAAAATTGAATACAGTAAAAATGCAACTAATTTAGATGAATCGAAGAGGATGGACAGCTTTCACTAGATACAAGTCTGAATTACACAACATTTTAAAAGCAATTCAACTCTATTGCTTTCTAATCACTTCAGGGGACTAGCCTGAATGAGCATCAGTAGGTAGATATTTTCTAAGAAAAAATTTGGTGCCGACTAAGAAAGAAAAGTAATAAGTGTATTAATTGCTTGCACTTAAATGATTCTTCTGAATTCTTTAAATGGACTTATGGCTCCAGCGGTATGTAAGTAATGGGATATTGGATGGCTGTGACAGAGCACTAGGGGAAGGCATAGAACATGTTTTGTCCATAACTTAATACTTATACTCTTGTTAGGGCAATAAGATGGGCACTGCTAAAGCTTTTTTGTGGACTTGCTTTCTTATAACAAATTTTTGCCACAAACAATGGTGCAAAAGGACACCTCGGCTCTAGTCAGATGTATGTGAACTGTTCAGGTCATGAGGTTGTATTTTTCTTGAATTTATTTGTCATTAAATCACTGTTACTCTCCAGCCTTTGAATGTCCTGTGCCTTGCTTTGAATACTTCTCCTCCACAAATCCCAAACAGACACTCTTGAGTTACAGAGATTGGAGCTGACGAGGGCTCTATGGCTGCCCCTCTCTCTGGTAAATGACATGGCATCAGGACTGTCTTAAAGTGGTACAGCTGACAGGTCCTGTCTGTCATGAGATCACGTTCGTGAATCTGCCCAACTTCACACTACCCCAAACTTCACTGTATCTCAAAGATAAGGTTACTAGTGACATGTTTGTTCCAAATGATAGTTATCAGCCTTCTGCCTTCGTTAAGCAGCAGGTAAGAAACATCGGAGGTGGAGTAGTTAGCTATGCCTGACATTTTGTGAAACTGAGTTTCCATGTGGAAGAAACCTGAGGGGAAAGGGCTTCAGAACCTCTGAATTCTCCAGACACTGCAGTAGCTTTGCTGGCTACCCCAGTTTAACTTCAGTTAAAAAAAAAACAGGTTTGATCAAATGAGCGGGAAACTAGCTGGGATAACAAGCCTTTGAGAGTCCCACCAAAACTGGTGTGGTGGCAGATTCCAAGATCTCCCAGGCCATTTGAGCCTCCTGGGTTTCCCTTTATATGCATGGGATACAGTGTCTGGTCATCACAAGTGGTATGCAGGAGCCAACTCAGAGAAACCTGCTTATGCATAGCTCTCCCCAGACCCAGTCACACGGGTGATTAAAGGTGGATTGTGGCAAGTATACCATGGAAACTGGCACATGGTGTTCCATACCATGGAAACTGGCACTTGCAACAGAAAACCACAAGGGCTGGTTGGTAAACACTTACCAACCTGGCAGTGACGCTTATCTACCTTTCTGTTGTGACAGGTTTCCCAGCAGCCTTCCTCGGAGTTGCCACTGTGGACGCTGGTGTCAGTCACCTACCTGGGCTCGGTTGGTGTACAGCACTTTCATGTCCTTCAGCTTCCCCAAACCCTGGCTGTAGTAGAGGATGGCTGCTTCATAGTCTCCCTTGACAAAGGCCTCATTCCCCTTTTCCTTTAGGGCTGGGAGAATAGAAGGCAAGCAGTGAGCTCTCGACCTATGTCAGAAGGTCCTTCTAGATCACAGGCTTTCTAGTTTGGTGCATTGCCACTTATTTTTCTCTGCAGTTATTTGAGGTCCAACTTCTTTAAATATTTTCCCCTTCAAATCTATGCTCAGGTTTTCTATGCAGCTCCTCAGAGAAACAGTATTTTTCTGAACTGAGGCTTATATCTGCTCCACCTTACCTACCCTTGACCAAGGCAAGTGTCCCCATCATCTTATAGCACGGGGGAGTGGGCAAGAGCTGCATTAAACATACCATCAGATGTTTAAAACAACACAGAGAGTTCTGAGCATATTTATGCCCCCAACCCCAACACATGCAACTTCTCTTTATCAATTGTCATGTGCTTTGCTTCTTCCCTCACCCCCTCCCCTTTCACTTTTCTTTCTGACCATAGCTTGAGCTCGGGCTAGCCAAGCACCAGTCAGTAATCAGGAATCTGTGTCCTGAATCAGAGTCTGTGTCCTGCTGACTGCGTGTTGAGTAAGATCAGAGGACAGATGATTTCTGCCTGGCCAGGTCCTCTGGCTTGCCGGTCCATTGCGATCCCTCCCACCTCCCGCCAAGAAGCTTGATGTCCTCACACATCAGCACCAGGCTTTCACGGGCTCTTTCCAGCTGAGTCATCCCAGCCACTGAAAAGTAAGGACCAACAATTACCATCTGCTTGGGCTTTGCTTTCTTGCCTTCTCTTGGCTCGTTGCTTTGCATCCTTCTCCACGGACGCCAAGAAGGCCTCTGACAGCAGAATAATTTGCAGCGTTAAAAAGAAAAAGCCAGATACTCTAAGCAGTCTTTTAGTTCAAATCCAAAGGAAGCCACTTTAGGACTTTACAACTGTATTTCTTATGCATACATAGGTCAGCACACGCAGGCGTGCTTGTGTGCGTGGACATGCACACATGAGCACATACGCATGCACAAGCGCACACAACGTTGAGGCAGCTAAAATGTCACTTTCTTAATTTGACATTAAATGCTAACCTGTGTGGTGTATTATTATGCGTGATGGCTATGTCTATACCTCAGGTTTGACTTATGTCTTTTAAGAGAGTTTTCTCTTTGAAGAGGGACTTTTTGTTGTTGTTGTTGTTCTATTTAGCATAACGAGCCTCAGAGCTGAGCAACACAGAAAGTATCTGCCTCCCTTAAGCAATGAAGGGAAAACTGGATCATGAAGAATAACTGAATTCAGTTTACAAAAGATTGATCAGGAAGAAACAAAAGAGAACAGAAAAGCCTCTGTCTGTTGCCTCTTTGACCATGGGCGCCAGGCCTGGGTCATAAGCAGGATTTTGTGTTTGTAAGTCCAGAAGCTATAATTTAAGGGTCTGGAAGTCAGATAAAAGTTCTATTTAAAAAACTGATCCTAAATGAATAAAGCACATTGGGAAGACAGAGATGCTGTCCTTACCTGGGTTCATTTCATCTGCATTCTGCAAGGTACCAGTTATCATAAAAACAAAGAAACAAATTTTAAAACTCAGTCTCCAATAAATGTGCATATAAGCCAAGAGAGCAATCTAACTGCAAATGAGGAATTAGGTCATTTTTTTTTAAACCACGGATACTGATGGTTCCAAAATTTAAAGGGGCTTGCTTTAAAGCTGGAGATGTAATTGCGGGCACAGTTAGGGGTCTGATCCCATGGAATCAAGTCAATCAATCCCAAGTTAAGGAACCCCATCCCTCAATCTGCGACTATATTAAGTATGAATTGGTAGAACATATGGGTTTACAAGCACAACCTAGATGTACAAGCCCATGGGGTAGAGAGATTGAGTTTTCTCCAAAGGAACACTCATGTGTTCCATATGGAAAACAGATCAGGAAGCCTGAAAAATGACCCTGTTCGAGCTTCATCAGCTTATCTGAGGTCATGCTCCTGCCTCAGCACAGGTCTCCCTACTGTATCTACTTATATAACTCCATAGCAGAAAAAGAAACCTCAGGGGCTTTTGGGGGACTGATCATGGTCTTGTTCAGTGTTGTCCTGCATCCTTCCTCTTCTTGATCTCTCTCCATCAGCAGGATTTTCTTTTCCGTCTCCAGGACAGCTTTCTGCTGTATGGTGGGATCGTCAGAATTCATCTCTTGGATTAAAGTGGCTAGAGGAAAAACCACATGTGATTCAGTCAAGTAAGTTCTTCATACAGAAAGACCCCATCCCTTGGAAAGGATGGTGTTGAAAGTTAATAAGGATGATCCATAGATAGGGGAAGAAGGTAATAGGAAGCCCAATGAATCATTGGGACTAATATGAAACAATTAAGAATACCATTTGCTTTGCCTAGATAAAAAACAGCAAGGGAATTTAACACTGGGCTTCAATGAACAGAGTTTTAAGTCACTGTTACACTCTGTAGTGATTTATGGACTGCATATTAGAAGTTGTACATTTTGCTGAATATTAGAGAAAAAAGATGAATAAAAAGTCCTTTTGTTTTGTTTGAAAAGCTTGTGATCTTGCGTGGGTGACAAGGGTAACCCAAGCAGCTCTGAGACGCACACAAACAGCAGCCTCTGACTGTCTCCCTGCCTGTCTTCCCTGTGTTGTCTGCGCAGACTGGCATTCCTAGGCTGTCACTCAGGGCCATTGCTCTCCTCTGCCCTCCCACCCCACCTACCAGATAAATCTCTTTACCTCACTCCAGTTTCCGATCAGTCTAATTATCCACATCCAGCAGCCTTGACTAGGTAGGTTGGCACTGATGAAGAGAGATGGATAAATACCTGGGGAACTGGTCCCGGTGTGACTGGAGTGTCAGTGACCCCCACCCTCCCAGCAATCCTAGCATGGCACCCCAGCGCAGGTGGTCTACTATTCTCTCAAAGACCTTTAAGTTTCGGGCAATCTAAGTCTGACCCATCCAAGTAGAGGGGACTAGGTACTCACTCAGAAAGGAAAGGCATGGCACCAGGACAGAGCTCTTTTAAGGTCATGCTATCAACCTCACACAGTTGCCCACATCTGCATCCATCTCTGGTTTTCACCAGAGAAGGATGCTGTCTTTCTTGCATGAGGTTCGAGCCTCTGCTTGGGCAAGTGGCGCAGATTCAAGGGGTAGACAAACAGTCCCTACTCTGGAAGTGAAGAAAGTCATTCGTTGAAAGTTTTGCTAACTATCTGAACATTCTGGCTACTTGGTTTTGTAAAATATGAACTATAGTGTGGCCTATGTTTTCTTTGTAATATGCTGAAGAGTCTTGCTTGGTACTTGTGGTTCTAGATGATTTAGACACCATGAGTCAAGGGTAATCCAGTTTAGTATTGGAAGACATTCATGTGGTTTAGTTTTTATGTTTCAGATAGTAGGTTAATGCCTAGTTAAATACCTATATGTGCATATTAAATATTCTTCAGGATATGAGTATGTCAAGTTTCACACCTGTAAGTAGTTTGTAAGAGTTTCTAAGCTGGCCATATGGTTATGCAGATAAAGGTGTTTGCTGCCGAGGCTGACTACCTGAATTCCATCCCTAAGACCCACAGAGCAAATGGAAGGAACTGACTCCTGAAAGTTGTCCTTTGCCATTCACACATGAGTGTGTACCCCTCACCTTGGTAAACAAATAAGTGTAATTTTAAAAAGATCTCATGATAAAACCCAATACCTTGTATGCTAACTTAAAATTTTATGGAATAAATGGGAGGATAAGTCTAAGGAGAGAAAGAAAGAAGAGAAAGGAGGGAAGGAAGGAGACAAGGAAGGAAAAAGAAAGAGAGAAAGAAGGAAACTACACTCCTTCACATTATTGCCACCATCATTGCTGTTCATGATTGGGACTGAATATCTTATCAGTTTATGGGTCATTTAGTATGTATTTTCTAGGATATTCTTATTCTTATGCTTGGCCCATTTTCTACTTGGCCACTTGTCTCGTTTGCATTGACTGAAAAGACTTCCATATAGATTCTGAGCTAGTCACATAGATTTTAAAAGTCTCCTTGGATACAATCTCTTTTCATTTGCTTTTCACGGAAGCTTTGATTGCTCTAACATCATCTCCCAGCCTCCTTGGGCACCGGCATATGCATTCACACAGACACACAGATATACATAAGCATTACCCTCTAGTCTTATTCTCTTATCCGTTCATTAGATCCCCATGTAGACTTGAATTTTGTGCAGGGTAGGAGCACAGCTTGCTGAGGAGGGTCCTTTCCTTCTCCAGGGTGTTTCGTCCTCCCTGCTACAGATGTGAAAGCTGTGCTCTTCATTCCTTTCTACTGCACTGCTTGTACTTTCTAGCACACTTACATCCTCACCTGGACTGTAAGGTTTTTGTTTGTTTGTTTCCTTTAAATCTCAAACAATGGAGAGTTAGTTCACCCCTGTTTTTTTTTTTTCTGAGGAAATTTCCTGTTTATTGCTGACACTTTGCTCTTCCACATGAGCCAATGTGTTGAATTTGAGCACAAACCACTTTGGTGATTTTGATTTAAACTAATTATGCAAAATAACT
Source organism: Pachyuromys duprasi (assembly GCA_028658305.1). Classification (NCBI taxonomy): domain Eukaryota; kingdom Metazoa; phylum Chordata; class Mammalia; order Rodentia; family Muridae; genus Pachyuromys; species Pachyuromys duprasi. The sequence goes on from CM053747.1 coordinate 39,487,629, forward strand.
TGTCTTTGCCAAATGTTATCTAAGAGAAAATACATGTCTTCTTGGATACAGGCGTTCTCTTACATCTTTTCATAAAATCTGTATTGACCAAGCTCCATACTTTATTCTAACACAATTAGTTTCTCCTTAACACTCTTCCTCGTTTGTGGACTCATTAAGGGAAGCACATTGCAGTGATCATGTCTCCTTACGTTTCTCAGGAGTGCAGAGGTTTGCCAAGTCTTCCTTGTTTTTGATAACTTCCATGGTTTTTATTTGTTGGTCTTAACATTTATTTAATGGCTTTGTTCGCAGGAGTGGGGTGAGGTATGTGAGTGCACAGGTGCCATAGAACACAGCAAGGAGATCAGGGGCTGGGGGCGGGGGGTTCTGTTCTTCCACCATTTGGGTGCTGAGGCTAGAACTCTAGGGATCTCCAGCATCTTTAGCCTCTGAGTCATTTCTTTGACTTCACTTTAACAGTTTCCAAGAGTACTGGGCACGTATTTCATGGAATCTTTATATTTGGGATTATTTGGTGTGTTTCTCACGGCTAGACAACAGGGCTGGTAAGGAAGACAAGAACACAGCAGTTCAAGGTGAAAGCTGTCACTATGAATAATCATGATGTTAATCTTGATCATTTGTGGAAGGCTGTGTTTGTCAGCTTTTATTTTCTGTCGAATTATTTTCCATACCATATTCTCGGCAAGCAAGCCTTAAGGTGTCTCTCATTTAACTTATGTTTTTCTTCAGGAAGAATTCACCCAGCTTGGAGATTTGTTTTATTCAGTTACCTACTTACCTATCCAATCTCATTCATGTCAGCACAAATTCATGGATAATATTTCCTGCTTTAGATTATAATATAAAACTACGTTGTTTATTTTGTTGCTCATATTGTCCCTGTTTTCTCCACTGGGAGTTCTTTCAATTAAAATTTTATAATTTTCTCCACGAAGATCTTAAATATACTTTGACAGATTTAGTTTGATATTTAAACGCAGTATTCCTGAGGCCAAAAAACAGAAACCTCATTTCTAATCTAAGGATGAATATAAAGGAAATAAAATCAATCCATGCCATTATCTGCACCCCCATATTCGTTACAGTGTTTTCCCCTATAGAAACATAGAGAATCACTCTGAGACTAGGCAAGAAAAATGTTGCGTCCACGCTGAAACTCATAAAAACAGGGCAGAAAGGGTGTTGCCAGAGGTCGTTTGGGGCCTGGAGAACAAAGAGCACAAGGTGGGTTGTAGTCAGACCAGAGGAATACGTGCCCCAGCTGTACTACACAGAATGGTGAACTATCAGGTGCTGTACATTTTGTAATTGCTGGGAGGGTAGACCCTCAACGTAGTCACCAAAAAAGTGTCAAGTATGTGCTTTGAAAGGTTAATTTGTTTGGCTTGATTAGTTCATAATGTATACTAAGTCAAAATATGACATACATCACAAATATGTACAATTTTGTTAAGTAAAACTTAATAAGGCCTTTGTTTTAAAGTCCATTTTGCATGGTATTAATGTTTGGCGTCTATTTTTTTGTGTCTTATTTGGCTGTTAAGTATTTCTACATTTTTAAGCATTCGATCTACTTCTGTCTTATGGACAGTTATCAAGTCCAGACTCAAGTCTAAAGCCTATTGCATGTTGAACAACTTCTCTGACATTTTACCCATCTTTCTTCTAAGTTCCTTGCACTTCAAATGCCCTCATCTCAGTAAACCACTGGTCTCCTACCTGCCACTCAGCTCTCAGGACACAATCCACGAGTTCTCATTCTCTCTCAGCCCTCACAGGCAGGACACTAATGCTTGTCAAGAGTAACTTGTGTGTTCTAATCTGTGCACTGTCTCTGTTCCCACTGCCGTAATTCTGAGTCCAGCAGATGACTCTTACCCCCTGCAGTGCTGGGAGCAGCCTCGTGACTGGCCTCTCAGCACCATAGTGTTCCCTCCAGCCCACACTACACGCCCAGCACAGGGACCCTCCTAAGACATCGGCAGTTTCTGCTCTAAGGATTCCCCTTAAAGGGTCCCTGAAGCATTGCTCCTGGTAAACGTGAATTCCTTGCTACGGCTTTCTCAGCTGCCCTCTTCCAGTTTCTCTTCACTCAGTGGGGACCCTCATCTCTTTGTTGACTTCTCTGCACTCCTACAGGCCTTTTCAATCCTTCTGTTTCCTAGCTCCCAGATGTCCTATCTCTTCACTTGCTGACTAGAACACTCTTTCACATCCACTATGGTCAGCTCCTACTGAATCTCTAGACTTCACTTAAATTTCATGTCCTCAGAGAAATTTTGACATCTGCCTCAGGCTGGATTGCATAAACTCCCTCATATCTGTGCTGAAACCCTACTCTTTCGGTCTTTCAAGAGGTAATTAAGTGCTATCAAAAGACTAGGGGTGATTAAATGATATCATAAAAGTGGGGCCCCAATTTACCAAGACTCATTTCTTTATAAGAATATACACAGAGTAAAGAAAGAGATACCTATAAACATACAACAAGTTTACAGAATGCCAAATAGATTGTACCTAGAAAAGAAAGTCCCCCCGACTACTGCCACATAATAATAAAACACTAAACGTTCAGAACAAAGAAAGAATATTAAACACTGCAAGGGGGAAAAGGCCAAGTAGCATATAAAGTCAGACCTATCAGAATTATACCCAGCTCCTCAAGAGAGACTCTAAAAGCCAGAAGGGCTTAGACAGATACCTTGCAGACTCTAAAAGACAATAGATGCTAGTCCAAACTAATATACCCAGTAAAACTTTCAATTACCATAGATGGAGAAAACAGGATATTCCATGATAAAACAAAATTTAAACAATGTCTATACACAAATTTAGCCCTACAGAAGATACTAGAAAGAAAACTCCAACTCAAGGAGGTTAACTACACCCCTCCCCCCAAAAAAAACCCTCATAGGAAATAAATAATTCCACATCAGCAAAGCCAAAAAAAAAGCAAACACACACACACACACTCTACCACTACCAACAGCAAAATAACAGGGATTAACAATCATTGGTCAGTAACATCTCTCAACATCAATGTACTCAATTCCCCAATAAACAGACTCAGGCTAGTAGAACGGATCTAAAAACAGGATCCATCATTCTGATGCATACAAGAAACACACCTTAGCAACAAAGATAGGCATTAACTCAGAGTAAAGGCCTGGAAAAAGATATTCCAAGCAAATGGACCCAAGAAGCAAGCTGGTATAGACTTTTAACCAAAATTTATCAAAAGAGATGGGGAAGGACACTTCATGCTCATCAAGGGAAAAATCCATGATGACATCTCAGTTCTGAACAGCTGTGCCCCAAATACAGGGGCACTCACATTTGTAAAAGAAACATTACTAAAGCTTAAATCATGTATAGAACCCTATGCATTAACAGTGAGAGACTTCAACACCTCATTTTCACCAATGGATAGGGCATCCGGACAAAAACTAAACAGAGAAATAATAGAGCAGGATGTGCTGGTGGCACAGAAGTTGTGACCAACAAATGGCTGGTTGAGCCTGAGACCATTGCCATGAGAGGGAGCCCACCCCTGACACTCTCTAGAGAACCAGGAACCAGAGCCCAGTTGCACTCTTCAACTCTCTCTTTATTCCACACATCACCTTGAAATTATTTGTTTAATATCTCTTTTCACACTGAACTATGGATTTCATAAAGAAAAATGATTCTTTTACTATATTGTATAGTACTTAACACAAAGCAGGACTGAGGAATGGACGCATTAAATCCATATGCACGTGGTCATTTAAATTTAACTAAAAATGCAGTAAGATTAGCAATTCGGTCACACAAGCCACCTTGTCACTACCCAGCAAGCCACAGGTGTCCAGCAGTTACCACAGTGACCATTTTCATCACTGTGGAAAATTCAACTGCTTGATGCTGATATAAATGATAACTGGGTAAACAGAGGATGAATGAAATCTAGACAGGGGAAGGAAAGTGAGGGAATAAGGAAATCCAAGTGCAGAAACGGAATGTCAGAGCACGGGGACCAAACTACAAGCAGCTTGTTGCTGCTCAAGTGTGGGCTGTGCAGTGTGGGGAGGTGCAAGGAGAAGGTCACGTGAGGACTTAGCCCTGTTGAGAGCTCCTGATTTACTGCTACTGAGAAGAACACAAGCAGAGAAGTGTCTGGCCAGATCTGCATTTCAGTCACATTACTCTGTGGGGAGTGCAGGCCTGGTGGCAGGATCAACTATTAGAGGTCGTTAAGAGTCTGCAGAGAGGAACCGGAACAAAGGGCATCTCAGAGCAGTCAGACAGGGGGTGGGATGGGGGAGACAAATATGAAGATTGATTGGACACAAGGTGGAAAGGTGGGAGGAGTCCCGCTGACTTGCAGATTTGGGGTGGCAGGACCACCAATTGAGACCAGGAGACAGCAGAGGAGGGAGATGGACTTAGAAAGGAGAGAAAGAGGTGATGACTCAGTTCTGGACACATTAGGTTGGAAGCGTTTGTGGTGCACTGTAGCCTTGGCAATTGACCGTTGAGCCTGATGCTCTGAATGAAAGGTGATGAGGTAGTATAGACACCAACAAGCAGGTGGGTTCACATGAAGGGAAGGGTGAGCAGTGTGCCAAGGCCACAAAAGCACTTAGGAAGGAGCTCAGGAGATGCTAGTGAGGAACACAAGGGACACACAAGTGGCTGTCCCCACGAGGTTATCCTATTTCTAAATCAGGTTTTTCTTTCATCTATACAGCCTGCCATTTAGACAAATTTGACATATTCCTGTTTGCTGTATAAGGTGTGTTGGGGGTGGGGGGGTACGTGCTTTTGTGTGCACACACTCTTTTTAGCCTCAAACAACCTCCCTAAGGTCTCGACAGGGTGGACTTGTTTGGAATTTCTCTGAAGTATACCTGTTGGAGCGAGGGAAAGGTGTTCTTGGTCAGGGGACAGAGAAGAGGCTGAAACTCATAAGCCATTCACATAATTGGTGAATCTGGTGGGAAAGCCACACACTCTTACCCCCTGCCTACAATGAGAGGGACCCAGATGATTAAGCAAGTTCTTGAGTGATCTCAAAGGGAACATTTAGGCTCCCTGGCAATGTGGAAACACCAGCTCTTGTTGACTGGAAGGGTGCATGGATGATAGCAGCCTTCAGCCTGAATTTCAGTCAGACCATAACAGCTTCTATGATACCAATTAACAGCCAGAAAATACTGCCTCAAGGCTGTGAGTTCTCAATAGCCTTTCTGTTTAATTTCAATTACACTTTTTTTTTTCTTGAGAGTCATAAACCTGTCAGACAAGCCAAGAGCTAACTTAAAGCTGTAATTTCTCTTTACCCACTTCACCTCTCCAAGGCAGAACTCAGTCTGTGACTTACTGATTTCATCCACATTTTCCAGAAATCTCTGCAAATCTCTCTCTTGATCATCAGCCATTGCAGACACAAATCCCTGGGGAAGGCAGTATAAATTATGAAATTAATAATAAAACACTAAACAGAACCATCGGGCTTATTATCTGTCTAAGACTAAGAGCCAAGTGATTATTATTAAGGCAGATTTGTGTTTGTAAATGTCATGAATAACAGCAGGGTGAGCCATTTCCCTCTGACTGCTGCTTAAGGCCAGGGGACACTCATTACTTGTGGCAATCCTTCCCGGGAGCTGCCAGCCCTGTCTCTGCTGGGAAAATTGCTCTACAATAATTTCTCCAAAGCCAACATCAACCATTGTGATTTAGGGACCCGATGCAAAGGACGCTGGGAGAACAGCCTACAGATTGCCAGGGAGTGTGCAGAGCCAAACCTTGGTCCTGACAGGCGTGTCTGGTCAGAAGCTTGGATCACACAGTGCATCAGTAAATAGGGAGACGACTACCTGCATGCACATGTGCACACTTGCTTGAAACCTATGTCTCTGGCTTTTTTCTGAGGATGAAGGGAAGATGTCAGAGTGCACCAGCGTCGGCTTTCTAGTGCTCCGCGAGGTACATTGCTTTATTACACGTGGCTTTCAATGTGAAGACTACATGATAAACTCTGGTACACAGAGGTTTATCCACACACCTAAAGATCTCCCAAAGCTTCTAAAACGTAGATTCCCCCAGCCTTGGTCCACAGCGAGTCTCAGCTCACGTGGGAGCACCCCCAGGGAAGTACATTTTAAAGACACCATCCTGTGTTTGCGGTTTACACATGGGCTTGGTAGTGCAGTCAATTATGAATTATAATTCTGCCACGAAAATTAGTCAGGGAGTTCCGGTTTCTCAGTTCATGTTGTGGAAGTCATAATGCGAAACCAAAGGACACCACAGGGCTGACTGTGGCATTCTGAATGCGGTGGGTGATTTGTGAGGCTTCCTTATCTAGAAAACAGCCTTGGCGCATGGCTCAAACAGTTAACACTCCCTGGGAAACGGAGTCACATCCTGGGGGGGGGGGGTGGGAATGAACTTGCCCAAGGGTACCAAGCTGCAAGGAAAGAGGCAGCCAATCTTTTTAGAGCAGAACACCTCAGCAGTGCGGTCAGTAACAGCGCAGAGCCATACCTCTAGGGCAGGGCAAAGAAAGGGACGCACACAGGGGCCCCGCCCCTCCGTCCCGCCAACCCACCGGAAGGCTGGGGCGAGGGCGGGCGTGGGGGGGGGGGGGAACAGATGTACTGTTGCCTGGCAACCGCTCTCCAGCGTCCTGGCCTTGTGCACTCAGGGTTGGCCCAGCTTGCAACTGGTACCTGCCCATCCTCAGGGTCCCGAGCCAGCGGCTTCTGCTCAACTCTAAGGCCAGGCCAGGACTAGTTCCAGGACAGAACCCCAGAGCCACCATCTAGACTGACCTGCAGAGCCCAGGATCAGACAGGAAGTGGAAGCTGAGGACAGGCTGTGACTGGCCTCTGCTGGGGAGAGGCGTGGCCTGGGAGGGGCGGGCCCTGTTGTCACCCAGGGAACGCGCCTCTCAGTTTGAAGCTGGGGCGTCCCACCTAGACATAGAGAGGTACCTAGCTAAGTGCCAGGTAGTGGTTATTAAAGCAAGGCCAGTAACGCCCTTTCCCTCTTGAGGATAGAGAGTTCACACTCTCAGTTGATTGCTTACCTGTAGCCCCACAAAGTCAAAGTTTCCAATCAGTATACTTTTTGTGAGTCTGGTTTTCTTTCAATGAACAAATGTGGCCTCCAGGATAGTAGCATACTCTCTCTGATTCTTAAGTTTTTCTCGTATACAAAGTGGAAAACGACGCTTTTTCATAAAGTTGTCATAAAGTTTCATAAAGTTATGGTTAAGGGACCTGGATTCTAACTCCAGAAGTGATATGGAAAGAACCCTAGTAGGATCTAGGGCAGAGTGAGCTTGGGCACATTCATGCACACACCTTTTTTTTTTTTTAATTTATTTTTTAAATTTATTTTTATCTCAATCACAGGTTAGGTACTTTGAATCCCAGGCTTAGCCCCCTCCCCCATTCCCTCCTACCCTCCCACTTCCTCCCTCATCTCCCTCTTCCCCGC
>CM053747.1:39495222-39547020 GCA_028658305.1 Pachyuromys duprasi
TGGGATCTAGCCAGTCTGTCACTCCCCGGCTTGTATGGGGGAGGGTCAAAGAGTCAGCCATCAAGATCATGACTGAAACAGTCCCTGTTTCCCTGAATAGGGTCTTCAGCCCTACACCGAGTTATCATGGGCCCCATCCGTGCGGGGGTTCCAGTCCTCATCCACACATGGTCCTTGACTGTAGAAACCATCTCTTACATGGCTCAGAGGTTAAGAGCACTGCCTGCTCTTCCAGAGGTCCTGAGTTCAATTCTCATGCACACACCTTTAAAGAGGCTCCCCTTCCCCATCTTGAAGCAGGGTATCACTGTGTAGCCCAGACTGGGCTCAAACTCCCTGTCCTCTGGTTTCAGCCTACAGAAAGCTGGAATTAGAGCTATGAGCCATCATACCCACCGCTAGTCTGCTCTTTAGGCAGGTTTCAACACATGCCGTACTAGGTCTTTGTGGTTGAGAGTTTGAGGAGAACCAGATTGAGCTAATGACCCCCGGGAATTCTCAACAAATCTGTGGATACTTTCACGGATGTTTGACCGGCTTAAGGCGGCCCAAGGCATAGACTTTACCAGGGGACTGAGAAGGTCCAGGCAGAGCCAGCTACATCCAATACTGATTGCAAGATTGTACAAGATTGCATAGCCTCAGGGAGCAGAAGAGTTGTTTGAAGGCTCCACAAGCACCGGGTGCACAGGCTGGCCAGCTGGAGCGCTTGGCAATGGGGAACAGCACAGAAGCAGACACGTCTCCTCTTATTTAGGCCCCTGCCGCATTTTTCTTTTCTTCTTTAAAAAAATTAAAAATAATTTTTATACAACATATTTTGACCATGGTTTCCGTTCTCACATCTCCTCCCAGATCTTCCCCACTGCCTCATCATACCAATTTCATGCCTTCTAATTTTTCTTTAGGAAATAAACAGGCAAAACCAAACTAATAAACCAGACTAAAGCAAAGCAACGAAAAGAAAAAGCACGAATAACACATACGTATGCACACACACACAAACTACAGAAAAAACAAAATTGGAAACTCTGCAGTATATATATATATAATGCATATAATATATTTATATAAATGTGTTACATATTTATATATTATAATATGTATTACATATTGCATATTATAATATATAATATACAAGCAAAGGTCTACTAAGGTTAAAAAATGCCTAAACAAAGCAATATAAGACCAAAAACTATCTTCCAAAAACACCATAGAGCTTGCTTTCTGTTGTCAACTACTACTGGGCATGGTGCCTGTCATCATGTATGATCTGTACACCCAGTGCGACACCACTGAAGAGAAGCATTTTTTTTTCTTTTTGTGCGGAGTCCCTGTGTATGCCACCAAAGTCTGTGAGTTCAAGTTTGAGTCAATCCTTCTATGTCTGGAAGACACTTTTTTTGGCGTCCTCTGTCCTCTCTGGTTCTTGCGATGTCTTCACTTTCCATTCCTGATAGTTCCCGGAGCCCTGAGGGGAGGGGTTTCATGATGACATCCTGTTTAGGACTGAGAGTTCCAAAGTGTCTTACTCTCTGCATGTTGTCCAGTTATGTATGTGTGTCTGTATTTGTTCCCAATACTCCACAGGAAGGAGTTTCTCTGATGATGGCTAAGTGAGACACTGATCTGAGTCCAGGTCTGGTGTAGCCACTGGGGATGGGTACCCAATGGGTAGTGGAGGATGACACCAAGGAATGGGGATCAGCTAAAGGAGGGGCTGGGTCTGCTGCACAGTTGGGCGGGGTTCCCAGGAAATGAAGGCAGAGTGGGAGGACAGGCTCCTGCCATAGGTCTGTTACAGTGTGGGGATGAGACTACCATGCCACATTGTTAAACACACTGTTTTCCCAGTGAAATTCAATGTGAACTGATATGGAAGGCACTATTCCTATTCATTCACACAGCCAATGTTCTATTAATGGGCATATCATTCCATTTTTAAATAAACAATAACCTATATGTTGTTAATTCTGGCCTAAGAGAAATGCTGGTATATATATATATATATATTACCCAATGACTTTAAAATATACCTCTCTGGTAGACTCTAAACAACAGAGCCTGTCTAGGGGGTGAGCTTGATCATGTTTGGGTGAGATGACTGGCCTACCATGGGTAGCATCATTCCCTAAGTTTGGGACCCTGGGCTGTTAAAAGTGGGGAAAGGCAAGCTGACCAGTAGTATGTCTGACTGTGCTTTCATTGTGCATACAGAAGGGATGTGACCAACAGCTTCAAGCTCTTCTTGGCCTTGCCTTTCCCAGCTTGATGGACTGTACCTTGTCCTATAAGCTAGATAAGCCCTTTCCTCCTTAAGTCTCTCTTGTTAAGTTATTTTAAAACAGCACGGTTTAGGGGGTGGGGGACCCTCAATACAGAAGCTAAAGAATGTGGTTTCCTTGGGGTGAGAAGTTGCATTATTCATTTTGCTACTTGGAGTCACAATCCAGTTTACATCTCCCCACATACTCGGAACACTAACCCTTTACAGAATGCCTCATCCTTCATTTTGTTCACTGATGAGGCCCTTGCATTTCTCTACCACAGAAACTGTTGAAGTGTTGTCTCCTGTGACCAGCTCCCAGGCAGAATGGCCCCATGCCCTCAGGAAGGGAGAGAGAGTGTTGTTCAACAAGGCTTGGCAGGAGGAACAATTTTCAGCTTCTGCGGTTGATGAGAAAGTGTGGAGGCAGGAAATAGATGTGTAATCAAGAAAGAAAGAAACTTTAATGTAAGAGTGGTGAGTCATGAGCTCCAAGATGTGGGTAATGTAGAACTGTCAAGGCCAGAATCCACAGAAAGAGCTTGATACCAGGAAGTGACAAGGCAAGAGCCCAGGGAAGATGTGATGGGAGTTCCTGGGCAAGTGGCCAGAGAAGGAACAGGCGCTATTTGCTCCAGGGCTGGGTGCTTAAATAGTGGTGCTTAGTGGCCTCAGACTGCTCGGCTGGTGGCTTCTTCAGAAGCCCTTTCTGTCTGATGACTTCCATTCCTGTTTCTTTGGAGCAAAGTTCTCCAAGCCCTAGTCCTATAAGCCCACTGTAGGACTAGTCCAAGTTCCTTAGGACTTGGAGCTTGGCTATGATTCATTTTTGTGTTTTCAGCACTCAGGGCTTGGTTGGAGCTAAATGAGTAAATGTGCTCATGGGAACTGTCAAGTATGCTACTCTAGATGGGAAAAGGGTGAAAGAGTTGATGGTTTGTTTCCATCAGGCTCCCAACGGTTGTCTGTCTTGAAGAACAAGACTTATAGTGCAATAGTCACAAGCCACATCAGGGGATGAGTCTTATGCTTGATAGATTGTTAGGGTTTTTATTTGTTTCCTTGTTTTTTTAAAAATTTGTCTGCTTATTGTTTCTTAGGATGCTATCTTGTTCTGTGGCCCTTGCTAGCCTGAAACTCACTATGTGGCCCAGGTTATCCTTGAGCTCAAGGCAATCCTATTGCTTTGAGTGCTGGGAATGCAGGTGTGTGCCACCAAACCCACCTGGGATTGGTCCCTTTAAAATGTCACAAGTCCTACATGACTCTGGAGAGTCAGTCACCTGGCATGAAGAGTCTTTCTTTCCTCCAAGCACATGTAGGGTTTTACTCCTTTGTGGCCTGGTGACCTGATGTGGTCACTGTAGTATACAGAGAAGTGAAGTGGATAAGAACATTTGAGAATCCAAGTGTGACTCATTGACTATTTCTCCCCCACCCCACCCAGCAACTAGCCAGTGGAGGCCTGAGTTCCTGAGAGTTCCCAGAACCCAGACAGCACTCCACTTTTGATGCATAGAATGAATAAGCAGTAGACCTGGCTGCTAATGCCTTAACTTTTTGCATGGGCTTGGTGCCTCAACATTTCATGCCCAGCCACCCAACTCACCTGTTCTTCATTTGATTCTATGCCCAAATCTACGGACCGGGTGGGTGATTCTGTGTGGATTAGGATCACTGTTTGTAGATAATTAAGGGTCAATGTCTGTATGCATTTGCAGCTGTTCACATGTGTAGAGACCTTTTGAGGGCATTAGTGAGCACTATTTCAAGGTTGGCTTTACTTTCGTCAAGCCTAACTCCTTCGTGTGAGACTCCGGTTTTGTTGTCTTCAATAAAAATGGAGGAACACTTGGTCATCCTCTACTGTATCATAGATCTGAGACTCAGAAACCACTAGAAGCTATCGCTTCTACTCACCTCACTCCCCACCATGCAAATAGTCATAACTCCTGCTTTTTCCCAGTAGTTACATTATACAAGCAAAGAAGAGATTAGGAAAAAAAAATCCCCAGCCACAAGCAAATGAAACAAACCACCTTTGCCTGCAGAGACTGACTTGAGCAGACAAGTCCACCAGAATCCAGGAGCCAAGCTATAGTCTGCCGGAGAAAACCCTCGGCTGCAGGAGACAGCGTGGCAACTTTGGTCTCAAGATTCAGAGAACAAGGAGTCAGAAGGGTTTATCCAGGTCTCTAGTCTCTCCAAGAAGAATTCTAGAGTCATGCTTCATTTATTTCTCCTAACAACATGTCCGTACACAGAAAGGAAATGTTAAGCCCCTGGGACTCTCACCTACCCTTTCTGCTATAGAGGAAGAAGTAATTTCAGGTCCATGTGTTTGCAGGGGACGAGAGTATCCCTTGAAATGTCTGTGCCGAAGTGATGGCATGGAAAATACTAGCAACGACCCAACAGCAGCAGTCCTGAGAAACACTTGCTGAGTTGTTGTGTGCCAGGCGTACATATGACTCAATGTTTTGTTTATTCCCATTTCTTAAGTCAAGAGCACTCGGTCAAAAGGGACTGAGACTTGTCAGAGGCTGAGCAAGACCGGAGCATTGGTCTGTGCCCTCCCCACTTCACTGCCATGCCCCCCATGCACACCCTTGTGGCAGACATGCTGCTTTCAAACTTTGCAGTCAGCAGCTGCCCTGGGAGTTTCCACCTAAGCTTAAACTTTCCTCCCTGCGTCTGTAAAGCACGCTGCTCCATGACCGTCGCACACTGGTCTAATTTTCCCTCTACAGAGACTCATCCCTGACTCCATGTAGAAAGCAAGGTGGTTCCACCAATGTCTTTCTTTAGAGGCTTTTCTGTGGATCAAGGGACTTCTCTGCTAGAAAAGAAAGGTGCCAGAGGGGAGTGGCACCCTTTCCTGCCTCTTGTAGAGTAGCACTGCCCTCTTGTGGGCTGAGTGGCTGAGATTAGACAGTGCCAAGGCAGAGAAAGGCTATATAAAGCACACAGTCAGGCGTTCTTGTATTTTTTCTTATATTCATTGGACTCTGGCCGAGCACCTCCTGTGTGTGCATACCTGACAAGGCTCTTTCTATGGCTGCTTCTCTGGATTGCTTCTCTTGATAGCAAATTAACGCCAACAGTTCAGGATGTTGAGAAGTTTCACATTGATTAATTGCTTATGTGGGATGTGAGGTCATCCATTTAAGGTGACTGTTCTCACCCAGACAGCATAAGACACAACCACTTTGATCACTGGAGGTTTCCCCGCCATCAAAGTTTGTGGGATAAAGGCATGCATACAAGTCTCCATAGTTACACATTGTCCTGACACAGGCTCCGTTTCAGTTATTATGGAAGATTGGAGCTAGGTATTGCTAGTGAGCAGTAGCAAAGTATCTTGACTCTGAGTCAGAAGTTCGATACTATGTTGAAAGCACATGGCAGAAACTTTTTCCCTGCACTATTAGTTAGAGGTGGATGCCTTTCCTCTCCAGTCTTTTGCCCGTGAATTTCTGCAAAGCTATCACCCTGCTTATGTGTGGCCTTAAGTTACTTATCCCAGCATTGTATCATCACCCCAGCTGCTTCCACGTTCTGAGGACCCACTACTAGGGAGTCAAAACACTTCTCATGATGCTTCATGACAGTCTCAGGAGACTGTCCCAACGGCAAACAGCAGAGGCCCTGAGGGATACTTACAGAGCTTGCCTCTTTTAAGTTTGTCCTATCCAACCACATTGTTTTCATTATTATTCTTCATTATCTTCATGTTTTAAAACCAATTTGATGTGCAGTGCCAGGCACACTTGCTCATTAGCACCCTGAAGCAGGCGTTCCTCTGCGGATAGTATTCACACTTATTCAAGTCACTCAGCCACACCATCTTAGATCTTTAGTTCCCTTTACATTTTGCAACAGTTTACTCTCCTTGGTTGTTAATATTGCCAAATTGCTCCTCGGTGATTCATAAACATCGGAGCAGTTGGCATTCTAACTGGCAAGACGTGAGAACATTAGGGTCCTCACTACCACTGGCTTCATTTTCTTTTTAAATCATAAAAGCAGATGAATGGTCTGAAAAAAACACACACAGGATAAATGGATTGTTCTGTGTGGGCCTCAGATTTAGACTGACACCTTCTGTTTCTCCTCACTCTGGTGTTTTCCAGATCTCTCTGAGTTAACAGAGAACAGCATGTTCCCACACGACACCCCATTTCTCCTTGTACTGTCCTGAACCATCCATGCCATCAGGGACTCTTGAAACCAGGGTGTCTTAACCTGGGGTCTGAGGATCCGTGGACACAGTTGAGGGTCTCTGAACTTGATTATGATTATAAAGGATAAAATCCTCCAAGTTTCCATTCTTTTTACAATAGAAGTACTATTTAAGTTTTTCCCCCCCAACCCTATCACTGAAGAGTAGCACTTATCTTATGGTTAATGTAGGCGACAGCCCACTGCACAGCCATGATGTCACGTGAGCACAGCAGCAGTTAGACTCACGGTAGTCATTAGGTAAGCTGCTAGAACTTGCAGTTTAATGTGCTAATAGGGAAATCTCTGTGTTACCATGTTGCAGATTCCCTTTAAAATATTTAGTAATTGCAAATCAATGTTTCCCTATTTTATTACAGGTATTTTATTTAAATTATACATTTAAATAAAATATTTATATAAAATTATATATTTAAATTATATTTCCAAGAAGAGGTCTATCTATATAGCTTGACTTCAAGTGGGTCGAGGCAGAGAAACTGTTTAGGATACCTCTCTTCTCTTTACTGGTGAATTTCGGCAATAAACGTGAATACCGCTCACTCTTAGGGTGGAGTCTGACACCCTTCCTCTCGGGAGGTTACTGGACTACCCTATTGCAATATTCAGTTGCAAAAAGTAAAGAGAGGTGAGCAGCAACTTTATAGTGAAGAGACTTAGCGCATGCCGCATTTGAAATAACACCAGCGCTAAGCCGTGTTGGTATCACGTGGCCCTGACATGGTGCTGTGAGAAAGGCACATCCCTTCTAGAGGATTTCTCTCTAGAATCTGTAAATCTGGTCCAATTATGAGGAAACAAATTAAAAAACAAAACAGGAGGACATTGTATAGAGCCTTGACCTATGTCTTCAAAGATGCCAGATTCATGAAAAGCAAGGGAAAAATATATCAACCTGAGAAACTACCAGACACCAAGGGAGAGACACGCTGTGCTTTGAATTCATGCTGACACGCTAGGGGGGAAGCTGGTGACCGTCCTGCAAAACCTAGAGTTTGTAACGTCAGTATTGCAGCAGCACACTTTTCCACTTTTCATAAACCTTCCCTGTTTTATGTGAGCATTATAAGGACCTGGGTGATCTGCTAGGTTTGTCGAAATTCTGCTCTGTTGGTCCTCCTCCCAAGGGTCTAGCCTGTGGTTGAGGACTGGGGTTCCAGGCCAAGGGAGTGAGAGGCATGGAGTCATCACACAGACACTGGGAGTCTGGTGAAAGCAAACCGAGGACGAGCAGATGCAGACTCCTTTATTCAGGAAGAGACAGCAGGTTATATGGCTTTGGGCAATCAATCACATCCCTCCACACCATCTCGGAGAATGCCATTGATTGTTCGTCTCTGGGCAGACTCTCCAACGTCAGGTCACATCTCTGCCCAACTACTTCTGCAGTCACATTTCAGCAGAAGCTGCCCCAGGCATGAGCCCTATTGGCCTTTTGCTGGGGATGCCTACACTGCTCCATTATCGAAACATCTGTAAGTCTATTCCAAAATAAAAGTTTGAGAGGAAAAAGAAACCTTCAAGTTTTTGGTCCTAAACTCTTATCTCTCCTCCCAATTTTGACTTATTCATTCGTCCTTTCACTCATTCAACAAACATGTTACTAAGCTATGGGATGCATCAGAGACTGGGCAGGAGATGAAGATAGTGATGAGAAAAGCTGAAAATGATGGCCCCAGGGAGACCATGGTCTTTCATGCATACCTGGAAGAGATGGCATTAGAATGCTAGGGAATGAATTCTTCAAAGGGGATTTGCACATAATCAATACAACAGGAAAGAGGAAAGAGATGTAGAAAATTGCAAGTGAGCAAGGCAAGGCACTGTGGGTAGAGAGAAAGAAAGGGGATTCTGGACAATGTAGTTCCTAGTGAGCCAAACCATTGTCTTGTCTTCTGATCACTCAGAGTAAAGAAGCCACAGGACTGGAATCTGTCATGTCCCCACTTCAAACTGTTTTAAATTATTTCCTGTGACATCCCCAGGAGATAGTTGGGTAAAGAGATCACAGTGACATCAATTTAGGGTCTCTGCTGTATTTATAGCTCTTAGAACAGTGTCTCAGTTCAATTGTTATTGCAAATTAATATAAACTGAGTAGTTTTTAAATAAACCTGCTTTATGTGATTCTGGAGGCTGGAAGTCTACCATCGAGGCCAAAGAAGGTGGAGACTGTCAGGGTTCAGGGAGCAAGCCGAGAAAACTCAATTCAGAGGGGAAAGCTTAAAAATGCAAGCTTTGATCTGGGCAACATGGCTTGGGCCTGTAATTCCAGCACTCAGGGAAGCAGAGACAGGCTGATCTCTATGAATTTGAGGCCAGCCTGGTCTACCAAGTGAGCCCAGGACAGCCAAGGCTACACAGAGAAACCCTGCCTCATAAAAAAAAGGAAGAAAAGAAAAGAAAATCAAGCTTCTGTTTTGTGCTTGCAAGGAGGCAGTCAACTACAGATCTGCATTGCAGTGTTTGTACACTGATGAAGTCAGCAAGAGCTACAGATTAGGTGTGTGTGTGTGTGTGTGTGTGTGTGTGTGTGTAAGCATAAAGTGATGGAGTAAATACTTATAATGCACATTAAATTTAAAGTAGGACATTTCTGTACCCGTTACAATATGAATAAAACACACACACACACACTTGAGATAGTATCCAAAAATGCATACCACATTCAGAACTTATTCTCAAACCAATGAAGTCATTCACACCATTGATTCATGAGTGGCGTTTTAAATTTTATTCTTCTTGTTTCACCTTTCCTTGCTTAGGAAAGCATGATAGTTGGTTTGGGCTGTCAGCTCAACCGACCAAGAGGTACCTAGGGTTGATGGAGTGCACCTGTGTGTCTAGTGAGGCATTTCCAGAGAGAGAGTTTACAGACTGGACAGTGACTGCTAGGAGAAGAACAAGGAGGGCATAGGCCAGCAGGTCTCTTTCTTTCCGGAGTGTCTGTGTCTCTTGCTGCTGCCTGCTGTCATAGACTCCAGCTTCCTTGGCCTTCAGCATGAACTCAACCCCTCTCCAGGGACATGTTAGGCTTTTAGCATTGGATCATCCAAGCATCTCCAGGATGATGCACTCTAACTGCACTCTGGAGGAGGAGAAGAGAACAGATGCACAGCCAAGGGAGCTGTATTACGTGTTTAAAGGGTGAAAACTATAGGGCAAGGGGGAGCAAGGGGAGTTGTAGCATTGTTCCTAGGGAGCAACAGCTAGGGCCTTGAACTTAGTTCCTCCCTATGATTAAATGGTAGTACTTAGAGTAAGTTTCTTTTTCTTGTTCCAAACAGTGACTTGTGATGAGCCACTTGCTGGACCACAGATAGCCATCTTCTCCTGTATCCTCACTTTGTGGAAGGAGTGAGGATGCTCTCCCTGCTCACTCTTATGAGTGCACATCCATCCATTAAGACAGACATTCATACTGTAAGTCAACCTCCCTCCACAAACGTAAGAGAGGGAGGAGCATCCTCAAAGAAAAATAAAATAATGCCTCTAAGTGAAGGAATAGAAAGGAATCAGATATGGTGGTACCAACCCACAGTTCCAGAGATTGGGAGGAGAGGTGGAAGATGCCGAATCTGAGGACAACCCAAGCTGAGCTGTGAATTCAAGACCATCCTGCATTATAGACAAAGAAAATCAAAGTGAAAAAGAGAGGGAGAGCAAAGGAGAGGAAGAGAGCAAGGGAAAGGGAACGAGAGGGAGGAGGGGGGGGGAGTGAGAGGGGGAGAGGAAGGCAAGAAGAAGAAGAGAACAGACATCATCTGGGTAAATGAATTTGTCCACTACAGGCTTGTTGTGGAGACTGTGATGACGTTGGGGGTGGGGGGCTCATAGTAAGCTCTCAAGGAGAATTGCTGTAGTCATAGTGTATTCTTACTCCATGCAAGTGTATGCTCTGCTATAGAGGACTAAATCAGCACAGAATAGCATTACCTCTTTCAGAATCATCAAAGTACGCAGCTCAGTGAAGGAGGAGGGGCGAGGGAAGAAAAGGCAAGGAGGGAAGGCTTACAGGGAACCCTGTTGTTCACGCTTGTGGTGAGACAATGGCTTACCAGTAAGCCAAAATTTCAGGTTAGGGTCGTATTACTGTGAGTCTCAAAGTCGCCACTAGATGGCAGCCTCAGTCCATTCTGTATGCTTCCCAGTCAGGTCCCAAGCACTGGAAAAGGTTGCGATTTCCCCTGGGAGCCTTAGCCTCTTTGAGCCTCCTAACTGGCTGGGACCAGCAAAGGGAGCTCACTGATAGATCATTGCATACAAAGGCTTTCATCGCTACAAAGGACTTCTTCGGTGTGTCAGGGATGTAGATTTTGGCAAATCTGCAGTTCGGAGCACTGCAAAGAGATTGGGTGTGTCTTTATTGTCTAGCCTCAGTGGGAGACAATAGTGGACATTCGTCGTGTTCTGGCTGTCTAGAACTTGTTGAACAACCTTGATTTATTTAGTTGTTTCTAGTTGGAAGATCAAATTCTTGACCTAAAGGTGGCTTTGCTGGGGAATAAGGGCAGGGCTGGGAGAACGGTTGGAAGCATTAACATTAATGGAAGCCTGCGCTTTCGGAAAGGTGATGTTTAAGCTCATTCTCCAGGCCTGTCGAATGTTCACTCCCTCAACCACGTCACCCACCAATATCCACTTACTAAAACTCCTTGTCTGGTTAACCAGCCCAAATGCACTTGGGCTGCTCAAAGCTGAAATCCATTGAGTAAGACAGATGGGAATGCTGATGTGTCCATGGCAAGCCCCGGGCCTCCCTGCATCTGCAGCGATTCTGGGTAGCAGTGGTCCTTCTTTTACAGATGAGGCATATATAAGGAGAAGTGCTTGTCCATGCTCACACAACTGGGCTGTATCGAAGCTAGGATTCCAGTAGATTTGATTCTCTGCAGCCCGTGAGCGTTGCAAACTCCATCAAGGCGAGGACACTGGTTATCAGAATTATCACTTTGCCCTCATTAACCAACACAATGCCAACATATGGCCGGCTCCTGATAAATGGCGTGAATTAATGAGTACATGAAAATCCGGCATTTTCTTGTGATTCCTCTGGGACTGAGTGCTGAGTAAACGGCTGACGTCCTTCAGGCCCTTCAGCATCACACCCCTTGCTCACCCCATCCTTTCTGTGCATCTGGACCTTTTCCAACTACTATTTGGAGTTGAATTCATTCACCAGGACTTTGGTAGGTGACCTCGAACAATGGCCACTGTCAGGTTGGCATTTGTTCTCTTGAGTTCCAGGTTCCAGGCAGCAGTGGAAACTCAGGCTGGATGCTTTCAAAGGAACAGACTCACAGCCAAACATTAGACAGAGCTCCAGGAGTACTACGCAAGAGTTGGGGGAATGATTGAGGGGGCCGGAGGGGTCAAGGACTCCATAAGAAGACCTACAGAGTCAACTAACCTGGGCCATGGGGGCTCACAGGGACTGAACCATGCATGGATTAGTCCTAGGACCCCTGCACATATGTAGCAGATGTGCGACCTGGTCCCCTAACAAATGGAATGGGAGCCCTCTCTGACTCTGATGCCTCCCTTTGGATCCCATTCCCCAAACTGGGCTGCCTTGTCTGGTCTCAGTGGGAGAGGATGCACCTAGTTCTGCAATGATGTAATGTACTAGGGTGGGTTGGTACCCATGGGGGCCCTCCCCCTTCTTTTCTGAGAAGGAGAGGGGAGAATGGGAGGAGAGTGTAAATCGGGGGTCTGGGGGGAGAAGAGGGGGTCCTGCAGTCAGGATGTAAAGTGCACAAATAAATAAATGAATGCATAAACAACTAAGCAAGGAAACAAACAAACAAATAAATAAATACAACAGAATCAGAATGAAGTCTTTGGCATATAATGGGCCAGCTTCTTTCGGATTTTGAGCAGTGGCCACCGCCCTCTGCAGGGAGACACAGCTGGTCTCCCTTATGGCCATGCTACAGTTTGTACTGAAGGCTTGAACTTGGGCTGGTGACATTACTGAAAGGTGATTGATCATGCTACTGCCATCAATGGCTAAATTAGTTTAATAAGTTAATTAATTTGCAAAGCACAGCAGTGGGAGTTGGAAGCCAGGCAACAGGAGTGAACAGATTTGCTAACGTAGAATGCCTTTTTACCTGAAGAAGATACAGCTGTTCCCACCACATCCCTCACCCTTGCTGAATGATTATCTTAATCTTTTTTCCAAACACACAAAAGAAATACTTGAAAACGCAAAAGGCCTAAGTGAATGCCCAATGAGGCAGTTTATCTTCTGTACAACTGTAGTCTAATTGTCTAGGCAGAATATATTTGCTGAAAACACCTTGAAAACTTTGTGTGAGCCTGCCAACTCTGGATGTAATTGTAGGAACAGGAATGAAAAGGCTAATCTATTTTCTTCTGGATTAAACACCATGTCTGTATTTAAGACCGCTGGACTGGACAATAAAGCTGCTTAGTCACTTAGTATCCCCTCCAAATAGTAAATCAGTAGACAGGTGTTTCCAATGGCAGTTTGCTGGGATCTGGCCAGTCACTCATGAAGCCAGCAACTACCAAGGCCCTGCTTTGAGGCAGATGCAGTGTACAGGGACAGTGAGTTAAATCTGTGCATAAGACAGACTCAGAACGTGCCCTGGAGGAGTTTGGAGTTCAGTAGGAAATAGATACATCAAGTGAGAGATGAAGTGTGTAGGGTCTTAGGATGGCCCCAGAACACATGCTAAAGGTGTTTAAGGTCATTCATTTGACACCAGCCGCTGTGCCAGAGATAAACCTTGGTGCTATCTCAGGGGAGTGTGGAACCTTGGTGCTATCTCAGGGAAGTGTGGGGTCTCGGGGCTACTTGAAGATTTGTCTTAGTTAGTGTTTCTATTGCTGTGACGAAACATCATGAAAGAAAGAAAAAAAAAGACAACACCAAATTGAGGAGGAAAGGATTTATTTGGCTTATACTTCCAGATCATAGTTCATCACTGGAGGAAGCCAGAAAGGAACTCAAGCAGGGCTGGAACCTGGAGGCAGGAACTGATGCAGAGGCCGTGGAGGGGTGCGGCTTACTGGCTTGCTCCCCATGCCTTGCTCAGCCTGCTTTTTTATAGAACCCAGGACCACCAGCCCAGAGATGGCACCATCCGCCATGAGCTGGGTCCTCCCCCAGTTGATCTCTAATTGAGAAAGTGCCCTACAGCTGAACCTCATAAAGGCATTTCCTTCATCAAAGCTCCTTCTTCTCTGATGACTCCAGCTGTGCCAAGTTGACACAAAACCAGCCAGTACATAGATGCTTGTGGCAGGAAGCATGTGGCTGTGGAGACAACAGCTACATACAACTACAAAGAAGTGTTTTTATATCTAAATAACCCAATACCATGATACTGGAAGGTGCCAGCTGTATAGCTGGAGCAGAACCAGCATCAAGTGACAGGGCGTGCTTGCAACTGAAAACTGAGGCTGGGTCCAGGACCTCGGTGGGCACTGAGAGTTTTAGGGGGTGTCTTCCACAGCATAAGAGGCAAGTGGGCATGTAGAACCCCAGACTAGGGGAGAAAGCGGGGTGCAGGTGAGGGAGGAAACAAGTGTGGAGAACATCCTGAATTCCTTTCTGTGACTGTGATAAAAAACACCTGACGAAAACAACTTCTTTGTTTTAGCCTCCAATTATAGTCCACCATTGCAGGAAGTCAAGGCCAGAACTTGAAGCAGCTGGTTCGTAGTCAGGAACAGAGAGAGAATAACATGCTTGTCTACATTCTCTGCTGGACAGCCCATGAATGGATGCCACTGACATTCAGGCTGGGCCTCCCTATGCCATTCAACAGAATTCAGAAAAAATGCCAAATTCTCATAGGCCAATATGATCTGGATGAATCCTCACCAAGATTATCTTCCCAGGTGAGTCTAGGTAGAGTCAGGTGGGCAATTAAAATTAATTAGCACAGACAGGTAACCTGGGTCCTATCAGCAGCACTAGAGAGGGTTAACACTGGGTGAGATGCAGGCCTGTTAATTTGATACTCAGCAGACTGAAGCAGGGGATGAGCTGAAGTTCAGCCTGAGCTGCCAAATAAGATTTTGTACTAAAAACGAAAAAAAAAAAAATAAGGAAGACATGTGGAATGTTAGTTTGATGGAGATTAAATTTTGACAACTGTGCTGGTTGGAGCAGAAACTTAATGTAATATTAATAAACCTCAGTTCATATTCATTTGAGAATCCTCTCCACTTTACACGATCGAAGGGAGGAGTCAGTAGAGAAGGGTTCCTCTGCCAATGGTGTCCTTTAACTGTGAGGATTGCATTCATATTCTAAACCTCAAAGTCTCCTCAAAGGTGTCCACAGGCGTCTTAGATTCAAAGTTTCCAGAACTAGCACTCCCAAGCCTTTCTTTTATTCCTTTTACAGTGTAAATGGCAATTCTGTCTTTCAATGGTCAGCACCTTCAGTTAGAAGTTACCCTTGATGCCTTGATCAAAACCCACAGCCGGCGCATTATCCAGCCTGCCTGGCTTTGCTCTCCATGTATAACTAAAGCCTAACCACTGTCCACCTTTCTCCCTCTAGGACCATCTGTATTGTTACCCATGGTCCTCTCTTGCCCTTCTGCAGACTGGTACCCACCTCAGCAGTCAGCAGTCACTGAAAAAACTCCAGTCAGGTCAGATTTATGCTCACACCTTTCCTTCGGCTGTCCATCTCACTTGGAGGAAGAAAAAACAAAACATGTAACCATGCTCTGTTGGCTGTGCCATCTAGCTTCTGGTCACCTCTGGCCTTCTGTGCCTTTATTCCCCACCCCGGATCATCAGTTGCTATCTGATCTCACCACAATGGCCACCTTGCTTAATCCTCAAAGACAGCAGCTAGGTCCCCGCTGCAGGCCCCGTGCACGGGCTGTTCCCTCTGTCTGAGACGCCATCTTTTAAGTGACTGCAGTCTATGCCCTCTCTTCTTTCAGATCGGCATTCTGCTCCTGCTGCTCTGAATAAAACAGTGGCATTTCTCAGCCCTTCAGCCTTATATTTGTTGTAATCTGTAGCACTGTTTCTTTTCTTTGAAAAATAATAGGTTAAATAATGCCATGGTAACAAGTCCTCAAATTAAGTAGATTACAATGTAGGCGTTATCCAGCTTGTACTGGCTTCTGAAAGCCAATTGTTTAATTTTCAGGAAAATTCTGAACCAGTTGTTATATATAGCCATTTTTAAAAAAAACTAAATGAAATAAATGTATAATTAGCTATGCATTGCTTCTTAATTATATTACTGCTACTAAATTATTATTATTGCATATTACTGTAATCTACAGCCTTGCAGGTATTTATGGCTGATGTATCTGTGTGAGGGAAATACTACATAGTGACGGTATACAGTGCAAATGTTCCTAACTCAAGACTAGTGATGTGCATAAGCCATCTTGAGAGTGTTTGCACGCTGGTCAAGTCAGTACGTCACAGATTAGGGGTGTGTGTGTGCATAAAGTGATGAAATAAATATTTACAATGCACATTAAATTTAGAGTAGGACATTTCTGTACCCCTTACAAGGTGAATAAAAAACACACACACAGATAGTAGCTAAAAATATATATACCATATTCAGAACTTATTCTCAAACCGATGAAGTCATTCACACCATTGATTCACGAGTGGCGTTTTAAATTTTATCTTTCTTGTTTCACCTTTCCTTGCTTAGGAAAGCATGACAGTTGGTTTGGGCTGTCAGCTTGATGGACTAAGAGGTACCTAGAGTTGATGGAGTGCACCTGTATGTCTAGTGAGGCATTTCCAGAGAGAGAGTTTACAGACTGGACAGTGACTGCTAGGAGAAGAACAAGGAGGGCATAGGCCAGCAGGTCCCTTTCTTTCCTGAGTGTCTGTGTCTCTTGCTGCTGCCTGCTGTCATAGACTCCAGCTTCCTTGGCCTTCAGCATGAACTCGACCCCTCTCCAGGGACATATCTGGCTTTTAGCATTGGATTGGAACAGCCCAGCATCCTGCTTCCTTGATTGCACATCTGGTTCTTTCTTCCTCCAGTGTGCAGATGGGCTTTGTTAAGACTGCCCAGTTCCTGTTGTGTTAGCCAATCCAATAAACCCTGTGTGTGAGAGAGAAAGAGGGGGAGGAGAGGGAGACAGAGACAGGGAGGAAGAGAGAAAAAGAAAGACATTCTATTGGTTCTGTTATTCTAGAGAATCCTTCCTAATACAAGTGATCAGATCAATCAACATTTAGATTGCAAATACACCCATTTGTGAATTGGAACCATAAGCTAACTATAAATATACAGTGTCAACACAAATGAACCAAAGAATTCTCTATCAACAGGGTGTCAGCAATTTCTACACAGTACTATTTATCTTATGTGCACATCACACCACATATATCAGCAAAATTGATACTAAACATCTGAACATACTCTCGTACTCAGATCTGTTCTTAACTGTTTGTGAGCCCCTTTCCTTCCTATGTACATGCCATGCCTGCTGTGGGTCTTCTGCTTATGTTCCTCTCTCTGAGCCTAAGTCATGATGCTCCGACTGCCTGTAGTATTGCCGACTGCTGTATTGGGAAAAGAACAGTATGGCAAAGGTCTGTCTAGCCATGCCACCCACTACTTCTTCTTCTCCTTCATTAACTGAAGTTAAGTTAGATAGTCATACCTACTTAGAAGTGAGCAGGGAAGTACAAGGCCCCCATGTGCCTGCAAGAAGGAAAAGTAGAGTGATAGTGTTTAGGAGTCTCTCTCTCCCTTCTTCCCTGTGTGTGTGTGGTGTTACTCTCATAAATAAATGTAGCTCCCACCAGAGCTGATTTGCTCACTGTATCTTCTTACAAATGTTCAACCCTTCAAGTGGTTCCAAGGGAAAAACAACTTGGAAGAAGGAAGCTCTTGAAACCATGGGTCAATGGAGGCAATACTCATTGCATGTCTTATCCAGTTCTGGAGGAGCTGTGATTTTTTTTTTCCACCCATCACTAACATATGAGGCTGGGACTTCGTGATGAAAGAAATGGCACAGATGCATGTGACTTGCATTAGGATGTAAAACAGAAAAGGCCCAAGGTCATACCCCACTGAAGAGGTTTGATCTCATCAGAATAAGTAAGTGAGCCTGGCATCTTGGAAGCAAACTGAAGGAGATGTCACCCTCACATTTGTACAAGGGCAAAGTAATCCCTGAGAGGGTGCCTGCTTGTATTTTATGCCCTGGTCACCTCTCTTGGTGCACTCTCATCCTAGCCCTGCAGCTAGGGGATCCTTTGGGAACCAGCTCCATATAGTCTAAGGGACACTTCTAACTGTAGAGGTTGTTTGCAGACAGTCAGGTGACAGCAGAAGCCAGAGAATCCCCAGTATGCACTCTGGCTGCTTTAAAAATTCTCAGGGCTGAATTGTGGCTCCAAACGCTGACAGGCAAAACAAGCGGGAGAGAAGCATCCATTATTCTGGAAATGCCTCATGCATCCACCTCACGGTTGTGACTCTGAAGCTCAGGTGTTGGCTGTTATTCCAACTATGCTTGATGGTGTTGCACGTCGGTGATGCCAACAGCACTAATTCTTATTTACTGAGTTCCTATCATGAGCCAAGGAAACACTATGCCAGGCATACACACATTGCCTTATTCATCAACCAGTATAGACATCTATTCCCTGGGGACTTCCTGTCCAGCCAAAGAGAAAATTGAGCCTTGGGGAGATTTAATAATTCTAACAAGGTCATCTAGGAAGCTACAGAACCAGGATCTAAATGGTTCTTTTTGAATCTCAGGTTTGGCCCCTTTAAGAAGGAACTCCTCTACCAATACATAAAGGAGAAGTTAAGAGAAAGGGAAAGAGACCACTCTTGAGACAGCCTGAACCCAAGATAGTTTCACACACACACATGCTGTTTGTTGTTCTTCTTGTTGTTTTTGAGACATGGCTTTACGTTGTAGCCCGGGCTGACTTGGAAGTTATTGTGTAGCTCACAACTCACAGCAATGTAGACTGAAACTCAAATTCATGGCAATTCTCCTGCCTCAGCCTACTGGATACTAGGATTAGAGAGCTGAGCTATTACATGTGTCTCAGATACAGTGAGGTTGCTTACCAGGTCCTAAAACAAAAGTAGCCACAAACCCTGCCCTAAAACTAACTAACCAATCAAAGAAAACCCAAAAACTAGAACACAGGCACGCCTACATTTATTAACATGCTACTCTCTCACCGAGCAGAAAGAAATCCCAGTTTGACAATAGTTGCTTTTTTTTTCTTTCGATTTTTATTGAACACAAGTATTCTGACAGAATGCAAAGTCAAAATTCTCAGTTAGTACTCAGTATTTACAGCAGTGAGAATGGAAACAAAGGTGGTGTTGATGTTTCACTCAGTAAAAAGTTTTATAACAAGAGAGAAGGCCCCCGAAGTACAGAATGCTAGGTAAGGATGTTAATGGAGGTGTGATCACCACCATCCAGACGGACAGCTGAGGGTGAGAGGTGGGAGGTTCCATAGAAAAGTGAGAACATAGAGTCTTATTGAGTACACCTTGGCCCTTCAGGATTGGGAGACCCCACTCATGGCACCTGGGTGGCCTTCCCACAGAACTTGGCCATGCTGGTCTTTATGTGATACATATGTATGCCACACAGACATACGACACAGCAACATTGAAACTGGTGGAGTCCACCCCTCCTTCCAAAAACTAAAAACAAAACCAAAAACAAAACAAAACAAAACAAAAAAACAAACAAAACCCCCAAAAAACAAAATAGAAAACTGTAAGTGCTTATCTAATCACATAAAAGATAAAACCGGTGGATAATATGCTCTCTTCCTCTTTGATTTTAGGAGATTACTGCTATTAAAGAAAAAAAAGAAGATAAGAAAACTCTTGCATGCTGAGACAAACATATGTATAAAGAGAAAGGCAGATTAGTCTTGAATTCCAGCTAATGGTGGGGCCAGTGTTCTGGGGGTGAGCCACCCTGGGCCATGTTATGTTGGGATGGCTGTACCTCTAACTCTTTTTATCATCAGAATTGGGCTCAATTTGTCAAACCACAAACAGAGTGAAATACACCATTTCCAGGAGGTACAGTGTGCCCTCGTCCTAGCTGGTCAAGCCACTGGCTTCACAATATGGAAAACAGATTCCACTGGACGGGCTGTGGCCAGAAGAGTCTGGCCCTGAGCCCTAGGACCTCTCTGACTTAAGTGCTGCCCACCTCTCCCATTCTGTTATGAGCCTGCCTTCACCACCTTCTTCCCAATAGCTCTTCCTGAGGACCTGTGCATGTGAACTGTGGATCTGTGCAGGCCCTGGAATGAAAGGGACCAAGCTGAGTGTTCTGGGATCCTCCATTTCCATCCCCAGGAGCTGAGAAAATGCAAAATAACCCCACATTGAGCAAATGACAAGACCATTATTTTTTTTCACAGTTTGAAATTATAATCTAGCATCGCCACTGATCACACTGCAGAAGTGTCAGAACATTGAGGGGGGGTGTCCCACAAAGTGAACAAGGGAGCTGTCTAGCCACCCTAACCTATTGTAGCTTTGTACTTGGGAAAGGAACTCGAGCTGTCCGATGGACATCTGTTGGCTTTAGTGTCGTCTTCATCAGCGTCATTGTATTTCATTTCCTTTGTTGAAAGGCTTCTATTCCTTTTGGGATTTCTTTTTTTTTTTCTTTTTCTTTTTTGTTTCCTGAATATTTTTTCTGAACTATCTGCTATACCTTCCACAACCAAACTATGTTGAAGTTTTATTTCAATACTATGACAAAAACACGTTTCACACTAAAATATTCACGCATCCACAGTGCACAAGCTTGCGGTTCTAAAGAAGAATGAAAAACAAAAGCAAAATTTCTATACAAAGGGCTGGCTTTTCCCTTCCCCCCTCCCTCCCATCCCCTGAAAGTTTCTGTGTTTTCCCCCCAACTTGGTTTCTGATCCAGGAAAGTTTTATTATAACTCCAGACAGTATTTGTTTTTACAAATGTCGTCTAAGTGAACAGAAGGCCAATGTCACTTTACTTCAACAGATTTCCAAAAGGAGACACTACTTCCCTGAAGCACACGTGCTCTTCCGCTCAAATCTAGATTCTGGGCTCTAAAGGAAATGGTATGTATATATTTTATTTGGCTTTCTACAAAAAGGGGTGTTTGGGCTTAAAAAAAAAGTGTGTTCACCAAGACCAGCCCCAACTATACAATCTTCTCTGCTTCATTCAACAAAGCCAAAGAGCCCTTCAGAAGAAGGGTGTGCAGACACCTGGGAGGCAGGTCCAGTGTCACAGACACAGGCGGCAGCTAATCTGAGTGGTCTAACGTCCCCTGTTTCCCCCTAAGAAACAGCAACAGAATCAAACAGGGAAAAAAAGGCAAAATCATTCCAGAAGGAGGGGGCTTTCACCCCAGTTTGACACAGGTAAAACTGCAATGAATCAGAATTGGGGGAGTGGGGTAGAGCCACTGTAAACAATCATCTTTTGTAACCTTCACCCTGTGCTAAAAGCAACCTGGGGGGATTCTACCTGCCTCTATGGGGTACCTGTTGCTTAAAGAAAAAAAAGGGGTGGGGGCAGTTATTTTACACGGACACTAAACGCAACCAAAGTCAAACGTGTCAACTTGTAAACACTGGAAAGGAAACTTGGAAGAGAGGAAGAAAAGGAAAGAAAAGAAACAATGGAAGAAAAACGAAAGCAACAGAAATTGAATAAGCTGCGATTTGGCATTCTTCCTAGGAACAGGAGTCTACATGGGAACTGAACGCAGCTAGCTAGAGTGCCACACTTTGCATACAGAACAAATACAAAGTGAACAGAAAGTATAACTTATTTGTGAGGTTCTACAGAGTCTCAACTTGACTGAAAGTATAAAAATAAACTGTGGACTGGGTTCATTCGGTTAGTCTGAGTTCTTGGAAGCATTCTTCTGAAACTGATCTGTGCCAATTGGGTAACACCAATTACAGCCTTCCTGAACCTAGATTTTTTTTTCTTTCTTTCTGAGCTTCCTAGATTCTTAATTTGGGGTCCTTTTGTTTGATTTTTAAATGGTTTCAGGGAACAGAGTGTCCTAGTTTGGCTGTGGGTTTAACCTTTTTGTCTCTCTTTTTTTTTTTTTAAACAAGTGAATGTGAAACAAAGGAGCCCTTTCTAGAAACCTACAAAAAGGCGATCCCATGTTTATCTGTTTTTGTTGTTTTTAAAGGCAAAAGACACTAGAGGAATGAGTGTGTGTGTGTGTGTGTGTGTGTGTGTGTGTGTGTGTGTGTATGAGATTGGGGATGCTCTGGTGAAGCCGCTGTGTCACTTTCTATTTTGATCTTTGCTTGTTGCTTGGTACCCATCACGCTTTGCTCTCATTCTCTTTTGTTTGTGTGGCGTCGTTGGGGACCGTCTTGACTTCAGTTGGTGCTGGCTTTGCTTCTGACTCCTGGGGCTCAGACTTTGTTTCTACTGGACCCTTCCTGCAGAGAAACAGAAACAGTGTTGCTGAGACCACATCCTACAGCTCTGCAAATACTATCCTCCTCCTTACCCCTCTTCTTATGCCACACCCGAGGGGAGGAGCTTCAGGAGCAGCTTCAACACCCAGCTGTGCATGCACATTGAAAACAGTTGAGATCACCTGAGAGCTCTCCAAATGCCTCATGCCTGGGGCATGTCCCCAGAAACCCTGGGTACAGTGACTTTAAAAGCAACCAGGTGATTCCAAGGTGCAGATAGGCAGAGACACACTAGTCAAAAACAATCATTTCCTCCTCCAGACTTAACTGGCCCCAGCCCATTTTAACCTGGGACAGGAGAAGAATGAGGTCCTCTCTCACCATGACAAGCAGAAGTGCAGTGGCTCAGCTTGCTATAAGCGGGGTGCCCCAGGCCCTTCTTTGGGTACCAGTTCCAGGGATCCCTACCATACACCACTTCTCTTTTGCCTGCCCCCAGATCTTCATCCCATACTGTTTCAGGATGGTGACTCTATGGCTCCTTGAGTAGGCTGGGAAGATACTGTTACCAGAGTGGCAAAAGACTCCAGTGGGCCTGCTTACTACAAGGGACTGGAAGGGACAGCTACCAAGTACACACTGCAGCAAGTGCAGCTATGGGTTGACTCCAATGTATTTAGTTAGCGTCATAGGTAAGGCACCTGAAAGTTGAGAACTTGAACTTGGAGACAGACATGAGTGCCTGAGAGTTCTGGGTAGGGGGAGAATGGGCCTGGCAGCCAGTGTGTGACAGAGCTGTCTGTGGCTGCATCCTCCTTGCACGTCACCTCACCAGGGCTGCCTTATTTCTTCCTGAATAGCATGGTCCCTTTCTCAGGAGGATTTGGCCTGGTCCTAGATAGCACACGCTATGGGCCCAGGATGGCAGATAACAGCACCTTGGCCTCCAAAGTGCCTTCTCAAACTCTGCTCCTCAGTGGCCCTATTGCAAAGGCATCCCCAGGGAAACTGCAAGCACGGCTGAGATGATATGGGTTAATATGGCCTAATTATCCAGCAGGCGCCCAATTCGCTCATCCCGCTGCCTGCCCACTTCTGCTCCTGCCTCATCCCACGCCCCTGGCTGACAGCTGTCTCACAGAAGCCCTGCAAGAGGCTGAGGACACATCAGACAAGGAGGACATAGCATAGCACAAACACACACTACCACAGGACACAACCCAATGACAGCGGACAAAGAGAGGCCGTACTCGGTCTTTGCTGGTGCCGGCGGCACAGCGCTGTCTGCAGTGGAAGGAGCAAGCTCAGAGGCTTGTCCACTGGCCCCAGCGGCAGGAGCAGGAGAGCCCAGGGCTGCAAAAACATCCTTTGCAAGGTCAATATCTGGGGTCTTGAAGTTCCCTTCGTCCATTTTTAAGTCCTCGCCCTGGGAAGGGTTTGTGGTGCTGACGGAGGCAGCCTTGCTCTTCGGGCTAGCAGGGGCTGTGGCTGCCTCGGGTGGGTTCTTCACGGCGCCAGGCTGGGTGGGCTCTGGGTCCGGGCCTTTGGTGCTGGGGACTTCCTGCTTGGCCTGGGGGGGTTCTGTGGCAGGGGTGGCTACTGCTGCTAAGGGGCTGGCTGCCCCAGCTGGGGTGGGGGTTGGAGCTGGGGAAGGCTTACTGGCTGGAGGGGCCTTGGAGGCTTCCCCGGCACTGGCAGGTGTGCTAGGGCTTAGAACAGCTCCTTGGTTAGCTAGGACAGTGGAGGACAAATTGCTAGCAGAAGTAGTTGAGGTTGGGGTATCACTCAGGTCAACAAGAGGAGCAACTTTTGGGACCGAGGCTGAGGGTGAGGACGAGGCAGTGACACTAGGCCCCTTGGAAGGGGTGGCCTGACCAGTGGGCACAGAATTTGAGTCCGGCACAGCTGTGGCTGGGGGGGCAATGCTGGAAGTCAGTGTAGTGGTCTCACTGGTGGGGCTGTTCTGAGCAGTGGCAAAAGTTTCGGTGATAGTGTCAGAGTTAGTGGTGACGGTGGTGACAGAAGGCAGCATGTCCTCGACAGTGGCTGTGGTGTCAGCAGGCAGCCTGTGGGGAGGACAGGAAGTAGAAAGAGAATAGACAATGAAGCTGAGACATGACAGAGAAGCTAGATAGGAGCCAAGGAGAGGAACTGTGGGTGGGCATGCAACCATACACGGGCAGGAACATGGGCCCACAGAGAAACGAGGACGAAGAGGAAGTACACGCCCCAGGTGGGCAGAAGAGAACACAGGAGACAACAAAGAACGTGGCAGTCTCAAAGGGATCCGCTAATCTTCCTCCATGCTGATGCCCCTTCAGCTCTCTGTACAGGGCTCCGGTTCCCTAGAGATCTGTCTAGAGTTCTCTTGGCCTGCCTCAGATCTCCACTCCAGAGAAGGCAGCCGATATCAATCATCTACCTCTCTAGGTTTTTGGAGCTCCATAGAAATGGGGTCCATCTAACTGACAATTCTTCCTAGGCAGGGTTGGGGAAAGCCAGGATGAGGAAGACCAGGGCTCCTGTGTGTCTGCGGCAATTCCAGCCACAGATTTATGCTCCTGTGAGACAGATTTTCTTCAAGGTTATCAGGTCCTTGATAGACTAGCAGGCATTACAAACATGGCTGACCAGAGCCCCCCTGAGGAGCTCTAAGGTTTCTGAGTGGAAGAGGCCCAGGGAACCTCACCAGGTCCCCAAGAATTTTGAGAAACCTAAATGAAATGGGCAAGTCCTCTCTCTCAATGAGGTGAGGCCATTCCTAGAACATGTGTGGAATTTTGGAGTCCCACTTCTGCACCCACCATGACCCAAGGAGAAATAAGAATGTCTTCTCTCTCAGGAGAGTGGGTTCAGACATTGGCTGGAAGGTCTTCTGACCCAGGGTTCCAAAGCTCTGGCTTCCATGTTTGGCCAGGAGCCAAGGGGGAGAAGCTGGGAAGGTTGGGGTGGGTTGATGAGGTGAATTTGGAGATCTGAGGAGGTGTTAGTGCCTCCTAGTCCACGTACTCGGGCTCTGTCAGTGGTGTGGTCTCATTGGGCTCTGTGTGCTTCCCTCCATCATGGTTGGGGGTCCGTTCCTCCTCCGTTCGGACCTCCACAATAGGTTCTTTGGACTCATCTTTCCTGTGGAGAGAGTTTTATTGGTTAGAGCCCAGGATGGCTTCAGGAGGGGAGATCTCTAAGAAAGAAACTGTAACATGGGGTATCAGGTCTGGCCTATGGCTGACAGAGTGGGCTGGATTCCTGTCTCTGCATCAGAATAGTCCCTATACACAAGGTAATTACCCCAACTCTCCCCAACTTCAGTTCTCCCATCTGTATATTAGAACAAGTAACAGTGTATACCTCGACTAATCATGAGAGCTAAATGAGATAATCTATGTAAGATTTTTAGCACAGTGCAGATAAGTGCTCAAATGAGAAAGGAAAAGTGCTCTAAAAGGAGGAATTTCTACTCATGTTTCTCCCTTTGGGACCCTAGAGCCAGGAAACTGGGTCTCACCTTCAGTAGCTGCAAGTGAAGTATTTGTTGACTGGTACATGAATGAGTGCAAGATTAAATGCATTCCTCCAATGCTGGTTCCCTCCCTCACAGCTCCTCCTCAGGTTTAATTCTGACAAGCCCTGCCTTTTGAACTCATCAGGGATTTTATAACCTAGGGTGGGCCTGATACACCACTTTCAAACTGGTCACCTGCCTCCTTTTAAACCCATGCATAGAGCGATTCGCCTCAATGATTTTTTTTTTTTTTACCACTCAGTTTTCATGTGTGAAAACGATAGCTAAAGGGGAGGTCACAGCCCTAAGCCTCAGCCTCGGGCTAGGGCAGAGCCTACGCCCCACTGACAGGATGGGTTTGCACTCACGAGAAAGCGGCCTTGCCCTCCTCCATGTCTTTGCCCTTGGCTCCAGGACCGGCTTTGCCACACAGGTTGACAGCAATGCACATGAGCAGACCACACTTGTTCAGGAAGTAGCAGGTAATGTCCATGATCACCAGGAGTAGAACAAAGATGACGATGAGGATGCCCACGATGGCGCCAGTGCTCAGGCCTGAGGTGGGGCTGCCGTTGGCTTGAGTGAGAGAGAAATGGTTGGTGGTTAACAGGCGTGGCTGTGAACCCCTTGACCCTCTGACCAGCCATCCCTGGGGTGGGGTAGGACCCTGAGTCCCTGAACTTATGAACAGCTGTCCCTGGGGAATGAGGTAGGGCTCTGAGCATGAAGCCAAGGCATTTGTGACCACTGGCACCTTCCTCGGGGCCTTCTTCTGCCTGGTGTAGGGACAGGAGGTTCTCTGCACTTTCCAGACGGGGCATGATAGCCTCATATCACCCAGGGGACAGGGGTAGAGGGCTCCCACAAATTAAAATAAGAGAGAGGACTGTGATCTCTGCCTTCATTCCTGCCTTCCCCAACTCTAAACCTCTTTCCTAAAGCATATGTTCAATTGGTCTTTGTGAATCCTGGAAGCAGATTGTGCCCAGAAAGGTGGTATTTGAGGACACTGAGTAAGATGAACCCAGGAGGGCTCTGCTGTATCTCTGGACCAATGCAAAATGGTTCTCTGGGTAGTTAGGCAGTGGCTTCTGGTTTCAGGCTGTGCAGTGGTTCTGGGCACAGTGACAGACAGGTTCCCATATGGGGTTCCCAGGACTGTCTTGGGCCTTGTGGAAATGTCAGGCGCAGTGGGATGCCCAAAGTATGATTCAACTTCCTCTCCCCTCCTGAAGAGTAAGTTCAAAGGACTTTAACTCTGAGGGAACCGGGGCTCAGTTCATCCGTTCTCATATAGCCCCAGGAGGCTGTCTGTGACCTACGCAACCCTGGAGACACAGCAGCCTCCCCAGGCCCCACGGGTAAGGCGAAGGGTCTGGGAATACTCACCATGTGGGAGCCAGGCATTCTGGGATCAGGCTTGAGGAAAACCTGTAGACTTACCCAGATCCGCACATACTCACAGACAGTCACACCCACACACAGGACTAATGTCCACAAAGTCACATTCTCATGTCCCGACAGCACCCAGCCTCCTACTTCTGGCTGGGTTTTCACGGTCTAGCTCCCCTGCTGTCCATCAGTAGTCCTCCAAGGCCTTGGCCTATAGATTCCCTCATAGAAGGACCCTCTCTGAGTTCCCAGTGCGGCCCCACTGACATCAGTTTTCTAGGAGGAGATTCGAGGTGACTCTCTCACATCAGTGCTGGTATGGTAGGAGGCAAAAATGCTGCAGTGTTCTGCCTATGTAAGTCATCGTGGGGACAGCAGTTTCAGATGAACATATGGGCCCTTCTCATTCATTCTTCTTCAAGTGCTTCCCCATTCTACCACTAGACCCTATCTGATGTCTCCTGTGCTCCGAAGGGACTAAGAACACTCAGGTCTGTGGCCTGGCTGCAGGAACTGCAGCTAACAGTACTTAGAAATTAGTCCCAACTGTCTCCATACCAAACTTGGCTCACTATCTTTTGCAGGTGGCTAAGCCTGGCCCAGCAGTCTGCCAGTCTCATCTTATGCCATCCCTTTAGACAAGGGGAGGAATGGGCAACCCAGGGTAGGTGGTACTGCATGTGGGCTACCATTTTTCTTTCGATAATGTTGGATGTTTGAAACAGGATCTCACAGCCTGTACTCCCTGAGAGCTGAGTTTACAGGTGCGCACCACCACACCTGGCTTCCACTCTCTGTTCCCTGTGTAGCCTGGGTTCTGTGCTAGGATGCCTTGCTCAGGCACTGTAGTGCTTCTCTAGGGGTTGTAGCATTCCACCATTCCTAATTACAAACTTCAGTTCTAGCCCAGAATGCCAGAGGAGAGTGCTCGTAACAATGCCTCAAGGGGCCCTAGGGCCTGAGCTAGAAGAGACCTCAGGTTCAGAAACGTTTTCACTCTTTGGCATCTTGACTTGCTTCCTATTCTTTGTTCCTTGGGACTTTGGGCTGGTCCTTTCTAATCCTTCACTTTTCTAATCCTTCACACTCCAGCTGGTGTCTCTGAGAAGGCCCAGGATGAGTAAAGGACGCTAGGTACCAGGTTTGTGGGCTTTGACATCAGGAAAGCAGTCCCTGGCCTCAGCCCTCAGTTACAGGGCCTCATTCTCCCAGTGCCTGCTTGAGAACTTCTCTGTTTTCCTCACTCATGTGAAGGAAAAGAAGGAGATGCCATGATCTCCTTGATCTTTAGGATCCCAAGGAGTTTCCTTGCACAGGAAAGTCATCTTGACCTCAAACTTCTGACACCTGATAGGTGTCAAGTGCCCATTTCATGAGGAAAGAGCTAAAGTATGAAAGTAGCTTTTTTGGGGGGTGGGGTTACCTATGATTTTTCACACTTAGTGGCACACTTAAAAAGTTTCTTGAGAGCAAGTGCGATTTCTCTGTAGTCCAGGCTAGTCTGGGCCTTGCTCTGAAGCTCAGTCTAGCCTCACATTTATGAGAACCTTGCTGTCTCAGCCTCTTGAGCATTCTGATTCTGGGCATGAGCTACCATTGCCCATGTCAACAGCAATGGTTTTTGTCTTGAGCTCGATCCATAAATACAGTCCTAAGTGGCTGTTCATCTCTTAACCCCAGAGCCCTGCCTCTAGCCTCACGAGTACTCATCTTTTCAAAGAGAGAGAAATAGAACATGGAAAAGTTTGTCTGAGTATAAGAAGCTGGACGGTGTCTGCCCTGGGCCCAGCAGAACCCAGCCGGAACCTCCATTGGTTCTGAGCACATTTGAAGGGAGGTGTCGAAGGGTGTAGACTGTAATGCAACATAAGCAAAAGAGTGGATCCGTGGTCTCCCTCTCATTTGACAGAAAGATTGAAGCCTTTCTTGGCCTATCTGGTCTCACAGGTGTGTTCTCCATGTAGCTCCTCCTCCCCACCACCACCGACCCTTGTAAAGCAGGGTCTGACCTTCAGGAATGTGTTCCAGCCCGGGCCGGTCTGCTTGCTGCCTGATGAACATGCCAGCCTGTCATCTCCCCAGGACTGGCTGACTGTGCAGGTATGTTGTCTATCAGGCCTCAGTTCTCATGCTACCTTCATGGAGCTCTACCTTGTCTTCTTTACCTACCAAGCCACTCTGCTCTATTCTCTTCTTGCCACCATCTGCACCCCCCTTTTCCCTGGGCATTTATATGCATACTCTCTCTGCATGGCTTTTCTAGAGCACCCCAGCAGGTGCCTATTCTCGCCTCTGTCTCCCCAGCAGCTAGGGCGACTATGACTTAAGACAAAGGCTCACAGGGTATTTGTTGGGTGAGTCTTCAGCCTGGAGATGAAAACATCATTCCAAAAATTTAATTGCGTGTCACAAGAAGGATAAAGGACCTGAATTCTTCACAGCATCAGTAGATGTTACTAAGGAGGTAGGGTAGGGCGTGGGACAGACTGCAGGCCCACAGGAAGGATTGGCAAGCATAGGAAGTCAAACAGAGCAAGCTGTCTGGGGAGCTGTGTTTCTTGGGAGCACTCTGTTTCTGGAAGCATTAAGCAGAGATTAGAAAAGCTCTTGGTAGAGACATTGTAGTCCTGTGATTGAGGAACCTGTATCTAGAAGGACCTTGGGTTGGGGATGGTCTACAAATCTTTTTTTCAAACACAAATATCTCATTTCAAACTAGAGTTGTACAGTGCTCCACCCCTGATACTGTTTCCAAGATGCCAGTCTCCATAGTGTGTATTAGGAGGGACCTTTTTTTCTGTAAGCCTGAAATGCTGGTAGTCCCCATCTGTAGTCATTGATCTTTGCGATCTTCATTTTTTAATTAAAAAATGCCTTTAACACTGAACAGCAATTCTCCATCTGTAGTGGGGTTCCTGGGTGCCTTCTTATATACTTAGCATATGGGGTTCTTCATTCTAGAACTGGAATCACTGGAGGGGGGTGAGAGTCAAAAACGGGGTCTCATGAGGGTCATCATTCCTAGGTCTTCCCTCTCCTCAACTCCATGGCTCATGCCTGATTCCAGGATATATCACCAAAGGGGTCATCCCCTACGTCGTGTCTCAGACATGGTTTGATGTAGATGCAGAGAGAGAGAGAGAGAGAGAGAGAGAGAGAGAGAGAGAGAGAGAGAGAGAGAGAGAGAGAGAGAACACAAAGACTCTTTTCTGAATGAAGGGACTACCAGCCCCCTGCTTCCAGGAACTGATTCTTCTACAGCAAGTGAGTACTCCTGCAGTTGAAGGGATGATGGTGGCTTTGATGGAGGGAAACAAGAGGACGCTGTGTACAAATTAAAGAGCACTGGAGTCAGGAGACAGTCACATCCTTGTGGGTATTACAGGGTAGTTTAGTCCAAGAAAACTAGTGGGACAAGGTCTAGATCCTGCATCTTATTGAACAGGTCATATAAGGAAAAGCAAAAACAAAAAACCCCAAAACACCCACACACAACAAAAAACAAAACAAATCAAAACACAACACAACAAAACACCCTTCAGATGTCGACAAACACAACTAACTGCCTTGCACATAAAGAGGGCTTCCCACATCTCTCTAGGTAAAAACTGCCCCAAGCAGTGACTGGCTGAGACTATCTTCTGTGGTTCCTGGTTTGAGAGTGTGGCATTCATTGCAGGAACTCACATATATTTGTTTTCTTTTGCCTTTAAATGGATCTCACAGTTTCCAGGTGCCCAGCTGGGTCTCTGAGTCACTGCACCATTGTCCCCAGGTGCAGAAGTCCAGGCACCATTATGACTGTCAAACTTCCAAATTGGTTGAACTTGTGAGTTAGGTTCCTCATATACCCCTGTATATCTGCTTGCTCCTTCCTGGAGCTGGCTGTGCACAGAATGCAGTGTGTCAACAGAAACTTCTGTCAGTTTCTATCTCTCATGAGATATTCGTGAGTTCATGTGCATGCGTGTGTATGTGCACGGAGCTCTGCAGCTGGTGGAACATGCCACCCCTGATCTGGTCTTCAGAGTGACTGCCTCCCCATTTCTGCAAAGGCTCATTCCTCTCCCACTGTCTGCTGGGGACTTCCAGGCAGCTCAGAACCTGACACCCTCAGGATCATTTAGAAAGGCATAATGATTTTCACAAGGAAATGCCTTTGATTAGAACTCTCCTTCTCACCAAGAGTAGGGGCCAATTTAAATATCTCTCCTGGTAATCAGTTACGAAGCACACACGAGGTGGAGGGAGAAGGTTTTTGACACTTGCATTGGACACAAAAATCAAAGAAAATCAAAACACACTGTTGAGTTTACATGAACTGTTATATCCTTTAATAATGCAAAGGTGTAAACTTCATAAAGTCTTGCTGATTATCTACACAATGACATTAGCATTCTTATTAGTAGAAAAACATGATCGGAACCTGCTGTATAAATATTCCAAAAACGAGCAGAGAACCCTCATAGCAGATACACGGTGTATGGTCTGGCCTATACTGATACACAGTGCAGAGGTGGGGGTGAGTTCACTCCCCTGGGGAATTTTGGGAGTTGCTTTTCTAAAGACTCCTGGCTGGTCCAGGAGCCACAGCCTTCACGGAGGGCCCCAGTGTCTGGCAGGGTCTAGTGCACAATAAAGCTGTCTCTGGTAGGGCACACCATTGCAAGCCACATGCTGGCTGGAAAACACCCAAAGGTTTTCCAGATGGGCCCCGGGTCCACTAAGAGCACAGGACTGTGCTACGGCTCTGGACATTTAGGTTGCTCTCCAAAGGTCCCTTTAGAAACATTGACACCGTCTCTTCCCTGTGAGTGAGTCGGTGATGGGGCTGAGGAAGACAGACTCTCTGAGCAAGTTCCCTTAGAGTGAATGCATGTGACATCTAACCAGGCCATCAGAAGAGGACAATGATGGGACCTCTCTTGCCTTCCCTGACACTTTCCTTAACTGACGCATGGCGCTCATATCATGTTCTTTTCTCTGTTATACTGCCCTTGTGCCCAAGAGCCGTCTTGCTTCACTGAGCTGGTGGGAAGAGGCCAAGGGTCCTGAGCGGAGGTTCCTATCTGAGCGAGAGGCACTGTCAGGTTTAGCTGCTGAGCAGTGTGGATCCTCTGTGCTGAACACTTGGGGACCCTGGCAGGTGGCAACACAGTTGGCTCTGCCTGCAGACCACAATTCAGGGTCATTTGTATTCCCAAAGGGAAAGGCTAGTCTTTGAGCATTCAAAAAAAAAAAAAAAGCAGAAACAAAATAGGTAAAGAACCAAAAAGAACATAAATTAAACTTCTGTGGAGATGTTTGGGGATGAGATAGGTAGAGTGACAGGTGCCATGAGCGGGGAGGCATTAGAAGGTCCATCTCAAAGTTCACACACTGATACTATGGAGTGGCTTTCAGCCTTGAGTCTCATGCATCCTACTGTGACACACCTGTTCACCACCTGTTCCTGGTGAACTGCACAACAGCAACGGGAGTTCCTGGCTTTATCATAAGAGTTTTTTTTTTTTTTAAAGTGTCTTGGAGACCATCAGGCAAGCTGGAGCATTTTGGAAGTGCTGACAGGCAAACTGGCTGATTTATTAGCACTGTGGGGGAGCAGTGTGTCCTGCAGGCCCTTTGCTTGTGCTCTTTGGAGCATGTAGGGGAAAGGTGTATGTGTGTGTGTGTGTGGGGGGGGGTGACTGACTCACAGTGGATGCCTGAGAACTGCCCAGCATCCTGTGCTTATCTGGTGATGATATAGGTCATGGCTGGAACCTAGCCACCAGAATCTGGAGGTTCAGTGCTCATCTGGAGGAAGCCTCCTACTGGGCCGCGCAAGACTTAGCTCTGTTGGGAGCCAGACACCCAAGCCCTTTCCTATTGGGCACATCACAGTTTGGCCTTCTTTGCAGAGACAGCAGAAGATGTTGAGACTGATACCCACAGTAAAGCACCTTCCAGAATGTTCACCAGCTCCAGGAAAAGAGACGATTTTTACCTTTTCTCATTTCTTAGGCAACAGGGGACTTAATTTGCCTATCAGGTCAGCAGAGTGCTTAGGAGAATCACCACGTGTGGCTCTTTCAACATGGGCACTTAAATACTTGAATGCAGGTGAAGCTAACTACCTATTGAAAGGCGGCGGCAGCGGACACAGTGTTAGGATAAGGGGCACACATGGCGACCTTACCAATTGGAACCAAGCTTTAGAAGTCTAGAGTTTTTCCTCTGCTGCATTTCAGGTATGAGCAGCAAGAAAAACACAAGTATCAGGGAGTAGAAACGTCTCCATAACCCTTGCATAATGTTTTTAAAAAATAGTATCGGAAGAAAGATTTCTCAATTCTTTTTTTTTAACGGCTATTAAAAAGGGGGACAGACTCCATAAGAAGTGACAAAAAAGTATCACTGAATGACAAAATCTTGAGGTGAATCTGTTTCCAACCACCAAGACCTTTCTTGTTCACACGGAACATGTGCTCGGTGGCTGTGGCTGGGCACATGGTCCTGTTAGGTTCTTTCAAAGAGGGACAACTGATCCTTTTCATTGGAACTGAGATTTTAAGCAAATATAATTTGTGTATAT
This sequence comes from Pachyuromys duprasi, assembly GCA_028658305.1. Lineage (NCBI taxonomy): Eukaryota > Metazoa > Chordata > Mammalia > Rodentia > Muridae > Pachyuromys > Pachyuromys duprasi. Next base: position 39,528,623 of record CM053747.1, read on the forward strand.
GTGTGTGTGTGTCTGTGTGTTGTGTTCAAGTTCCTAACAGAGCAAAAGAAGAGTCACCGCAGAGAAAAGCAAAGAGACCAAGGTGTAGGAGGTGGAACTTCCTCCCAAGGTGGCTGCAGATGTCAAGCAATGGGTCCCAGAGGAAAGGTGGTTGTTGAGACATGAATGTGGCAGTGGGGATTCCCAGTGACGTCCAAGGTGACAAGTGTGGCGACGGACATAGGGAGGGTGTGGGAAGGGGAGGAAAGAGAAGGCAGAGACAGGAACAGGAAAAAAAATAGATAAAAAAAGAAAGGAAAAATAGGTCAAATATAGAAAAAACAAGAATCCAAGGTTAATTCAACTTAGTAAGTTAGGCTGACAAAAGTTAGAGGAGTTCAGTGCTCTATCAACATCATAGGCCAGGTCAGCAGCTCAGCAATGCCAGAAGCAGCACAGCAGGTTAATTCAGGGGCTGGGGCCAGCGAGCAAACAAAATTAAAGTGAGAGAACGTAGCCTCCACAGTAGAACAGCAGGGTCAGAGCAGGAGAGTGTTACCTCTTGCTAGGACGAAGCCTCTTAGGAGCAGACAACGAATGTGTTCTTCTGTGTCTAGGTTTTTGGTTGTGGAGGCTGAGATGCAGGGAAGGGCTGCACTATGGTCAGAACACGGGAAGTTTGGAATGCTGAAGCAGACCTGTCTTTCTATTGCGCAAGCCCAACTGTCATGCAGGCATAAGGGTGTTGAACAGCTCACCTTCTACTGCCCTGCCCACCACAGAATTCGACCACAAACATACATATTGTAATGCAAAGATATTTTATCCTTGAATTACAATAAATTGGCTAGGATGTTCCAACCAGAGCCATGTCCCTTTAGCACGTGGACAGCAGGCACAGAATCACCATGGACAAGGCAAGTCCTCCTAACCCTGTCTAGTTCTACTGAGAACCTAGATGATATTTTGCAAAGCCTCTGAAGTACGAGCACTCCCTAGCATTTTTCTAACACTGAAAACCTAGAAGGTAAACTTGCTAGCAGTGCCCAGCTTGGAAACACAGCATGCCCAAGCATGCTGCCAATCAAGTCTCACTCTGGAGAAGAACTAGCTTACGGCCTGTTGCAAAGGGTTTAACATAAACCTCGTTACTCCCGAAATCCTAAGGGACTCAAAAGCATGGATCTGGACATGCCTGTACGTCACACTCTCAATTTCAAGGGAAAAGTAACCAGAGAATACAAGAAAGGAGAGAGAGAGGAAAGGAAGGAAATACCTCCATTTTGACATCCTATTCGCACAATGAGGGCACCTTCCTGTAGCCACATCCAAGAATTTCCATCCAGTTCATGTAGAGACACAGGACCCTAACCTAAGCCAGAAAGGTCTTTCCAAAGTACAATCAACCAATTGACTCTTCTAATCTACAGCTCAAACCTCACCTGCCTGCTGGCTGGAGGCTCCATTCACCACCCCCGACTCACACACACTCACACTCAACCATAAAGAACCACACACAAAGCTCTCGATCTGTTGCTACCCACTTTGGCACATATAACCCTGCAGGGCAGGCTGCCTGTCCCCTTTCTGGCCTGACTTTCCCCAGAAGGAGCACGGTTGACAATTGAGGTCAGTAGCTAAGCAAGCTCTCCAGACAGGGCAGGCAAGAGGGACCTGCCCCAGGCTGTCTTCCTATCACACCTGAACATAGGAGAGCACGGGGGTGGAGGGACCCTTCAACAGGCTGCACCTGTATGGTCTATGACCATCTCTCCTGCCTGTGGTTGGCAGTTGGCTGGCTCTGGAAAGGCAAAGTGATGGCTGAGGCATTTGCTTAATTAAAGGGACTGTGACAGGTATATGGGCCAGAAATCACAGCTCTCACTTTATTCCCACACTTGAGTTGGTCCTGGATCCTAGAGATGAATCTGCATGTCCTAGGATCACTGTTGCTACCATGGTCTAGCAGACTGGCTGCCCTTTCATTGATGGAGTGTCCCAACATCTGTGTTTTCCGCTTGCTACATCCGGAGAGGTTCAGTTTGTCTCTAGCACAGCCGAGAGGCCCTTAACAGATAAGCTTATAGATAACTAGGTGCCATCTACTCCTTCTCTTGGGGCCACCAGAGAGAAGAGATATAGACCATGGTTGTACAGCTAAAGCAAGGGTCATATAAAAACAGCATAAAGCCAGTTATGTTGTCCTAGTATGGAATGCAGATGGCAGGGAAAGTCTCATCAAGGATCCTTGTTCAACCAGCATCTAAGGCAAGGCAAAATTTGGGGGCATTTCCCATCTGAGGTAGTCCCATAGACTGGTTAGCTTTGACCTTTCAAGGCCAAGTGAGACAGGACCTTTTCCCCAGGATGCTTGGTAAAACTCTCCTGGGGATCTGGTCATGTCAACCCACTGCACAGATGGGGATAAGGCAAAACTAAGCTTGGCATGAGCAACCAGTCATGAGGATGGCTGTAAGCAAGCAAGTTGTCAGGGTTGTTCAGGCGCATTAGGAGGCATGGCTTGTGTGCATTAATTCCAAGCGGGGGTAGGAGGGACAGACAGAAAACAGACGTGGTTGTACCTGGGATAGCTGTGGGCTGGGCTGAGGTCCTGAACACAAAATGAGCTGCCTTGGATTTTCCTTGCTGATTCTCAGCTACCACATATACTTCGTACTCGGCATTCCAGTCCAGGGACTTGAGCATGACGTGGTCACTGCCGGATGGGAGCCTGATTTCCGGTTTCCACTCGGAGGCGAGCTTCTGGGAACAATTGGCAGGGAGGACAGAAGACACCAGGGAGCTTCAGTGAGAATGTTGGGGAGACCAGCTAGGAGACACGGACTTAGGGAAATTGAAAATCATGGTGTGAAATGTAGAAAAATGGAACCGATGTGGATTTTCCATATTGGGGGAACCACTTAGTATGCTTGCCAACACCGACAGTAGTGAACAGCAGTGTGGCTTGGTTCTGACTCCACTCTCTCTCCAACTTCAGGACTGACAGGAGCAGAAACACTGGCCCTCACTCGCTCTCTCTATACCCTGTATGCAGGGTACATGGCGTACAGGCTTCTTAGAGGAGGTAGAGCAAATGTTTCTTGTATTTCAAAATGCTGGCCACATTCTGACAGGTGAATGCTACATAGATTCCACTTTCACTGAAAATGCAAACCCCTATATACTGAGTACCTTCTACCAGCCGGGCTGTGCATTGAAGGCTACCTACACTGTCTCTTATATAGGGGCGATTACGATAAGGAACCTGCAGGACATCACTTCAGGCTCTTACTAAATCTACTGGCAGGGACATGAGCAAAAGTTCAGGTACTTCACAAAGTCACCCTGCACTCAAGGTTGGATCTCACCCTGTTCAAGCCCTAGATGGCTTTCATAACAGGGAGCCCAGGAAAGCATGTGTTGAACTGAACTGGGGTTTTCTATATTCTGCAGTGTTGTCTGGCCTACCTGTGGCTGATTATGTGAGGACCAAAGCTGGGATGCCCATGGGGCCCGCATGGAATATCCCACTGTGCTTAGCAAACACTGGCCAATTAGGGAGAGGATGCAAAATCCTGGAGATTCCCTGTCTTTCACCTAACCTTCCCTCTATCATCCATGTTTGCCAATGAGTTTGTACTGGAAGTGAGTTTCCAAAGCCATCACAAAACAGTGTGGGAGAGGCCTGCAGTCATCCTGAGAAATCTTCAGATGGTTTTCTAGTTGCAAAGCCCGTCACTTCACAGTCTCCGGCCTTTTCAAAAGCCAAATATGCTTTATGTACAAGCTAGGCACCCAAGGAAGTTTAACAAATGTTTAGTGAACAGGGTGTGTGTGTGGGGGGGGGGGCACGACAATGTGTTAGGTAAGAGGTGGTCCAGTGACCATGACAGGTCCTGGCCTGAGGCTGGATGAACATGGAGGTGCTCATCCCAAGGCTGTGAATGTTCTGGGTAAACACTCTGAAGGAGTTTTTGTGTCCTGTAATCGAGCCAGGAAGCCCGGGCTATGCTCTATAAAGTTAGCTTTTGCAGGTGTTGCTATGGCGCTGCTTTCATTGAAAACAAAGAAGCTGAGCTGTCTCTCTTTGCTCTTCCCTCTCTGTCTTCCTTGGCAAACATCATTACAAAAGGGACAACCAGACGATAAGGCAAACACGCAGGAAAGCAAACTTTATGCTATGTAATACATATTAATAATATGTGATTGCATTTAGCAAACACTAAGCTTCAAAGTGAAAGAGAGTGCTTCAAGTCACTGGGATCTAAAGTAGCTCAGCATTTTATTTCTCTGTCTGTTAAACACAGACAGTGCAGGCAAGCGCACCTGGAGACTGCCTCCCCGAGGGAGAGATTTCCACCTAGGCCCCACGTCCTGGTTACCATTTGAGGAGGTTTCAAAGTGGCCAGAACATTTTGGAATCTTTGCATATATTATAACTAATCTGACATAAATTATTTTATTCCCATTTTGCAAGTGACATGCTGGCAAATGGCAAAGCTGGAATTTGATGTCATCCTAGCTCATAATAGCCAGAGGTATTCTACCCTACTCCAACTAGGATACTCCTACTCCACCTGCTCCAAGTAGGTTATTTAGAGCCACCTGGCAAGTCCTGGCATCCTTCCCTCAGCAAGAAAACCACAGGGCCTCCCATACGGCAGTACCTTAGCGCTGGCCCTTAAGGACACTTCTCTATTATGACAGCTCACATCTGATTTATTTGAGACTCAGCTGGGAAAAGTAAGTAACTAAAGGTCTGTCCCCAGGCTGCAAGGTGTGCCTGCCTGTAGGGCTCTGAGCTGGTCCCACATGCCATTTCCCCTGAAGCTATCCCCAGGGGAGGCAGAGGATGAGCAAACTTCCTGGAAAAAGCCTTATTTGGGGGGGGGGGCTTCCTGGAGAAAGCAAGCTCCTCTCTGGTTCACGATCTCCAACTACTAAGAAATCTTAGTAATGGGTTATTCCCAGTGCCCAAAGACTGCCCTCGACCCAGGCAGCTGCTTGCCAAATGTCATTCTGAAACTGGAAAAGGAGTGATTCTCAGTTTGGGGGTTGGTGATGAAAGAAGGAATAGTGGAGATCTTAGGTAGGTGGTGAGTGAGCCAAAAGGGGAAGCTTGGACAAGCTTATTGTCAGCAGTTACACCGGCCAAGGTGTCGAGGAGACCAGGCAAGGGATCCAGGCAAGGGATCCAGCTTAGGATCTACAAGTAAGTCATGTGAGAGCCTAGGCCTCTCAGCTACATACTTGGCCTCACCCCTACTGACAGTGTGAGACTGTCAGTTACTGGCTATTGTTGCCCTTCTGCAAGAGTCTTCTGCAAGATGCATAGTAGGACTCTGTCCTAACCTCACCTCACCCTAGATTCTTGAGTTCCTGATTCAACAAGGTAGGTATCAGGGTCTTAGGGTGTGTGTTGGGGCGGGGGTCAGGGTGGAGAGGACTGAAGATGGAAGCTCCTTACCGCTCGGTACTTGACCAGATAATGTCTGATGGGGGAGCCTCCGTCATCCTGCTTGATCAGGTTCACCTTGATGGAGTTCCCGTCCTCTCCCATCTGCCCTTCCAGCTTGGGTGCACTGGGTTCCCCTGAAACAGCCAGTACATTTACATGAAATCCAGGTCCACAGAATGGCACATGGGCCCATCAAAATGGGATGGAGTGATGCGGTGGGGCTGGGTACTTTTCTTGCTCTTTCAGAAATTCAAATGGTTAAGAAGCAGTGAGTTTAGAGCTCTGAACCCCACCTGGCTGCCTCATTCTGTCTTAGCTGAGGGTGCTTCCTGGGAACGTTCTAGAAAACACTCCCTATGAGCACAGTTCTTTTTCTCTCTGTCTCTCTCACCGATACTCACATTTCTTCCTCCGACTCTGCAGGTTTGATTTCTAGAAAGCTGACATATCTTGACAGAGTACCTTAAATGTGGGCAAATGCAAGCAGGTCTGGGTAGGAAATTTAAAAACAGAATTACTTTTCAGAACAGCCCTGTGCTTTTATCCCTGGGAACATCATAACTCACCCTAGTCCCGAGGGCTTGGTCACTGATGGGAGTGAACAGTGCTATGTTCTTGCAACTAGCTTTTCTGAATTAAATTTTATTGCTTAGGATCACTTAAAAATACGTTTCCAATTGTGGCTAAAGACAACACAAATTGCTGTAGGCAAGTTTCCTGTGACTGTAACTACATTTATGGCTCAGTCGAGTGAGAGATAATCTCTGGCTCTTTAAGGTATTAAAGCAACAATCATTGCGGTCCTTTTCTTTGTGATAGGAGAGGGCGTGAAATGGCTTCAGCATTTTACAATAAGAAAGATAAAAGTTTCTTGTTTCTCTTTATTCAGAGTTTATGCTCACTCAGACAGCAGCATTGTGAATCTAAGTGGGAAAAGGAAGATGAACCTGTGTGTGATGAACCAGACAGCGGCTAGTGTGTCCTGGTTTACTGTATGAGATGCTGCACACGTACACTGAGTGAATAGTGAGGAAGTGTAATACAGGGTTGAAATTAAAACTCTATGCTTGTGAGCAACCAGGACTTCTACGTAGGACCCGACTCTCTAATTTATTTCCTTATCTTTCAGGGAGGCTGTAGGTTATTTTCTAAGCAGATTGCTGTTAAAAAAAAAATGGGGCTGTGACGGGAGAGCCAGGGAGGGTCTTGCTACTACAGAAAGAAGCTAATTACCTCACACTGCATCCCTAGCCATAAATGGAAAGCTGCTGGGAAAGTTGGAGTTTAGCCTGGTCTCCTTGTTCAGCTGTAAAGGTGGAAGCAGAGAGAACAAACTACCCAGAGCCCTCAGGCATCCCCTGAGACATAGCCTGCACAGCAGCTGGAGCTGGTTAGAGACTCACACTACTGCCGTCATAGGATTCCTTGGTGAGATGACTCCTTTGAGAACTAGAAGAAATGAGGGTGAATGTGTACTGCAACAGGGAGGACTCATAATCTTGGTGGTATTTAGAAAAAGTCAGGCTTGGTATGTGTTCTATGGTTGAGAATTTAAGAAACAAACAAAAAAAAATAAAAAAACTAACATAATGCAAAGACAAATAGCTTTTAGAAAAATACCTGTTCTGATTTTTGAGCTAGAACGTAGCCACTATCCTTAGTTATTTGGAGGAAACCATTAGACCTAGTTCGGATATGTCAAACTATGTAGGCTTTTCAAATTCCTTTGGGCTTTTCTATCACCTTAGGCAGTAAGTCAATTGTATCTACGCTATTATAAATGTCCAGTGGGACTCAAAGCAGAGTTTAGTTTAGAACAAGGCAAGGCTTCTGGGTAAATTCCACAATGCTGAGGACAGCAGCACTGAAGGAGCCATGAGAGAACTCAAGCGGCTTTATTCTCTGACAGCATTAAGGAGACCAACTCATCCCAGGGATCCTCAAACATCACAGGTTTTAGCGCTGAAAGTTCAATATCCCACGAAAGTCCTTAATCCCAGGCTAACTGAGATGGTTGGTGGCTAGGACTGAGTGGGAATGGCAGTACAGATTTCTACACTGATAATCACAACATGGACTGTGGTGGATGTTCCCTGAGGAAGGAGGGGATTCACCAGGCAGGTGAAAACCAGGGGCTTTGCCTGAGGCCTCTTTAGAGTGAGATGGAAGGGAATCCATCCAGCTGCTTCACTGAACCCTCCTCACTATTTCCTTCCAAAATGGAGCACTGTGGGTATTTAAACATGTCCTCTGAACTCTGATTCATGGAAAGTATGAAACATCATCTATAGCTCTATCTTACTGTGTCTCCATGGTTGCAGAAAGGGGCACAGGATCAAATGTAAGGCCCCTTGTACCTCTGCCATCCACACGTGCGGGGATTTAGGGGGAATTACCAACACTTTCCTGACTAGTCCTCACAACACCATGAGGGTGGAAGACACAATAACTGACCTTTAGCTGGCTCTTTTTCTTTTTTCAGGAGACACACCCTAAGATCACCATAAAAGACACAGTTGTCAACTTCTTGCTTTACAATTTTGCAAAGTTTTCTTTAAAAATAAATCTTGTCTTTGGAAAGAAAGTTCCAAGTCCCTTTAAAGGCATGTGAATGAACAGACAGCTCTTCCAGAAGTCCCTGAAGACCCCAGCAGCCCTGTTGAAGGTAGTCTCTTATCTCTAAATTTGTTTCAGAAAAATATATGAATATAATTCGAATCTCAAAACAACCCCTAAACTCTGTAACCACAGCTCTAACATTTTCTAAATCCAGAAAAGAATTAGCTATCATTCTATCGGACAAGGTTACGCTGATACACATTTATTTTCTCTTGGAGTTCAGAGCATTTTATATCATATAGTATTTAGGTTATCATTTAGAAAGCTTTATCTATGATTAAGTGTACAAATAATGCTTTATTGAGTGCTAGAAGTTGTCTATCATGCAATGATATCTCAAAGATGAATGAGACAATTTTTTAGCAAAATGAAAACAAGATATAGTTATGATCATTAAAAAATATAGTGTGGTCCTTGGGCAGTAGAATAACCTTTCCTGTGACAGCATGCCCGGAGGAAGACCGTTTTCGTCTAGGACAGAACTTGGCACCCATTTGGTGGCCCCTATAAACTTTTGTGAGTAGAGCAAGATTGGGGCAGAGCAATTGTTCAATCAGTTATCTTAGGTACCTTTGAATGCTCACTGTCTGTTTTTTGTTGTAGGTTAGAAATGAGGCTAACAAAACTGTCCTTTCTGCATGAAGCCAGGCTTGAAGAGGAAGGGACACTGCAAAGGCAATGGGGCCTCATCATTAAAGAGGCACATTGCTTAATTGAACACATTAGCAGAGGAGATGATTTAGGGGGTCCCAAGGTTCTGGGGTGGCTGCTGCTGTGATTGAAATCATTACGGGCAATTTCAGTAAGAACCAATATTGAAATTATTTGTAAATGTTGGCTTGCCATTCATCAGCAATAGGCATGTTGCTTTAAGAAGACCCCTGGGGTTAATTATACCCTTTGAATTTAGCTTCATCTGGGATTCGATGTTTTTCCCCACAAATATTTTATGTTAAAGCTGAACACAGTGTTACTTTAAAAATAAACCTGGACAATAACAAATATGAAATTCTGGACAGTTCTGATATTTTCCAGCAGAACATAAGTCATGCATGCAAGGCAAAAATAGTATGAAAAAGGCCGAGTACTGTCAGATACACCATGGGCAGGCCTATGAGTGCCCTCCTAGAAACCAAAATTGAAACATATATTTCTGGCCATGGAGATTACAGGTTCTTTCTTTGGAATTAGCTGAGGTTCTGAGTCCTTCCTTACATCTGAGCCTGCTCATGCCTTTCCTCTCATCAGCAGGGGCCTGGAGGTGGAAAAGATCTTACAACAAAAATCATAGCAAGCCTGGGGCCTGGGGAAGATTCTATGAACTCTGAAAGGAGAACAAGACTCCCTGTTCCGCTCCAGGAAGCCCAACGCCAACAGCATGCTGCCCAGGAAAGACCAAGGGGCCAAACTACCCATCAGAGGTTCCGTCTCTGTTCCTCGTTCATGCATTTAAATGTTTGTTTTTAATTATGCATGTATGCATGTTTGTGTACATAAGTGCACGTAAGTGTACACAGGTGCACACAGAGGTCGGAAGGGGGTGCCAGATCCTCTGGAGCTGGAGTTACAGGTGGTTGTGGGTGCTGGCACTAACGTGGCTCAGAGTCAACATTCCAGCCCTCGATCGCTCTGTCTTCGCTTTCATCCAGGTCTGCACGGGGGTGTGCATTCTCAGCTATATTCAGGATCAACTAGCGACGGATCTGTACTTCGTATTGAACTCTTGTATTTTTACTCTCAAATAACATTGTTTTGAATTAAAATCACGACTAATTTTGTTTATCCCAGCTCCCATCTCGTTTGCTTAGTTATTTCTTACCGGCAAATTTAACTTTGGACATAGCTTTTTAAAATTTTTTATATTTTTTTATTATATGCCTCTACATAAAAGTCCAGAATAAATGATTTCCCTATTCACATGGGAAGCCTATTTCATGTCTCCAGCTCAGACACATTACGAGTTCCATTCAAGGAACACTATTGACAGGTCCTTCGGGGATTAGCAAATTGCCTTGGGGAATCAGGATTTAGAGTGATTAGGCCACTAATTCTCCTTCCTGAAATGGGAGTTCTTAGCTAGAGATGTCAAATGAATGACTCTAATGTGATGCAGGCTGTGTGTGCTCTTGGTCCTTATAACTCTCCCTGACACTTCTCTGGGGATCCCTCCCTGGATTTCCCATACTTCCAAAGCTTACCTCACAGTTTGTTAAAGATAAAGACAGTTTGTCTTCAGCATTGTTCACCCTAAATGAGGTCCCTGGGGACAAGTGTGCTTTTTCTTTGGAGTTAAAGATATGCTTGTCCTAAGGTGACCTGACCTTTGCCACCAGAGTCCCTGGCTTCGGGGGATACTGCAAAAGGGGCCAGGTCCTCCGGTTTTATTCATTTAAAATGTGTATGGGTGTTTCACCTGCACATATGTCATGTGCACCACGAAACTGCCTGGTGCCTAAGAAGGGTTTCAGATCCCCTAATCCTGAAATTACACATGGTTGTGAGCTGCCATGTGGGTACTGGGAACGGAACCCAGGTCCTTTGCAAGAAGCAGCCAGTGCTCTTAACCACTGAAACATCTCCCCAGTCTCAATTCCTCAGGTCATAACAGAGAAAGGATGTTGAGCTTCTTGGGGCCATGCTCACTGAGGCACCTGCTGCCAAGTCTGGCCCGGCTCCCGTTCGTTCTCTTAGGAATTATAAATATGTGAATGACAGCACAAAATGCAAATTCGACAGTAACAAACGAACTCTGCCAGAACGAACCACAAAAACACCGATACCCTTCTTGTGGGTGGCATGAAAGCACCAAAGGATTAATTGACCAATTATGTTTGTTTCATTGTTCCAAAAAAAAAAAAAAAAAAAAAAAAGACCATGAAGGTTTGGCTTGTGCTTATGGGGCTGATCCAGACTGAGGAAATTAGGACAGAAATAACTACGACCCAGTGAACTCTGCCTCTGTGCCACAAGGGGGCGGTACGCAACCTCACTACTCCATGGACATTGGCTGGGTTTTAAGTGGGCTACTGACATGCTCCTGCCCTCCTGCCCTTCTGGTCCCTACTGGAAGGTTTCAGGCTAATAATACACCACTGCCCCGCCTCTGAGGCCCTCTCCTTGCTACCTCTCTACCCTGGGAGCCGCCAGCGTAGGAGATCCTTCGGAACAAAGGCTATTAGCGCAGAAAGGGCTGGTAGAAAGTCTGTGTCGACCTGTCAGAGGCCGAGGCTCCAAACACACAGCTGTAAGAAAAATAAATAAAATAAAGAAAGGTGTGGGAGGGGTGGTTAGTGATGTTTTTCAATCTAAGAAGGAAGAGTGGGTGTTAAAGAATTTAGTTCATCAGAACCAGCATTGCCTAATACAAGTCAGGGTCAGTAGCTAAAGAAAAAAAAAGAAAGATCATTATGAACGGGTATGAAGGGAGCCATGCTCAGACATGCAACACAGTGACAGAGGGGCACAGCAGGCTTGTCACACTCATGCTGAAGGTGGGAAATGGGAAGTCCCATTTACAGAGTTCTCGGACAATGATCCATAAAGTCAGTTCTCTGCGGAGGCACCTCTTAAATGCATCCCAGGCAGATTTGGGTGGGAAGAGACAGAAGGAGGGTGGACTGGAGAACACCTGATTTCATTAGCTGCCCTGCATACAATCCATTAACAAGAGAGACAGCTTATTTAAATCATCTGAGCTCAGGACCAAGTCACTTACGTTCTTCCTAATGAGCAGGAAAAGGAGTAGGGAACTGTTCTTAACAAATCTTCATTCTCCTTCCCTATACATTTTACTTGCTCTAACCTGTCCATCATTCCTTACTTTTTTTTTTTTTTTTCTGTTTAGTTCAAGGTTTGTCCTGCTGCTGGTCATTCACCAGAACTGCAAGTCTTCTGCTTACCCTTCTCAGGTGACAGGAAAGGGTCTGAAATGAGTGGGAGCACTGCTTACCCTTCTCAGGTGACAGGAAAGGGTCTGAAATGAGTGGGAGCACTGAGGGACAACTGCAGCCCGGAATCCTTCGAGGCTCACAGTGACTATATCTTTAAATTGACAGCTAAGATCAGCACTGAGGTGTGCTTTTAGGAGGAAACCTTTGCCACCAAATTTTTGGCCTTGATTATACGTCTTGAAGAGAGTACCCCTGTTGTCAACAAAGTTCCCTGTTGTCAGCATTGTGTTTTGCTTTATCCTGAGTTACAGTATTGCACTGAAATAGCCAAACTTGTTTTAAAAAAATAAACAACCTTCAAACTCAAACTTCAGACACTGCACACACTTAGTATTCCACAGAAAAGTCCTAGGGATTATTTTGCTAGAATACTAGCCACTTAGCAGTCACCATGAGTCTGAAAGAAGTCTGTCCCTGCTGGGAAGCAACTTAGGAAAATGTGAAAGTCACTATATTTGGGGTGAGGGGTTACAAAATCTTTAAAATTTAGCAATCTTAAACTCTCAGTGTTGTCTGTCTAAAGACTGACAGATTCAAAATCAACTTTTAACATGGATCAAATTGTTGCTTATTGCTTGTGGTTTACAAGGTTCCTTTGTTTTAGGGACATTCCTATTACATACCACGTAAAATATCAAATAACCCATTGTTGGAAAATAAGGGACTCCCTCTGAAAGTCCGGGGATCTGGGTGTAAATGGGACTGGATTAGGATACTGCCACAGCTACAAAGAGCAAGTCCTCAGTAAATGGAGGGAGAAGGAAAGGAGATTACACATGGTAACACACACGGGGGGTGTGATTCAGAGAACAGACCAGGAAGAAAGACCATGCAAGACAAGCTATTGAGATTTTTGACTGTGTGGATGTCGCCCAATCAGTTCTCAGAGAAGTGAGGTCAAAAGTGAGGTGAGATGGAGAGGAGACTCTTGCATTGGCAGGCACACCGGGTGGTTATTGGTGTTAGTCTGGCTACGTGATCACTGCAGCCTGTATGTGTCTTTAGGGTGTGATGTGAAGTAAAACTTTACAGTTAGGAGGGAACAGAGCGCCTGTGACTCCCAGGGGAGGCTCTGAATAGGTCTGATTTTAGTGAGGGAAGCCGAGCACAGAGGCCTCCTTCTCTCTTGATGGTGAGTGAGAAATGCTTTAACAAGATTGTGACAGGCACGGTATTAACTAATTATTTTGCAGCCGTTATGCGCTTCATCAGGCTATAATTTTATTTCCTTTTCTGTAAGGGTCAATCATGTGCTCCTTGATTACATGGAGACTTCCAGTCACCGTTAATTGCCAGGTGACTTTTGCTTGATTTGTGCCCCCTGCCTGGGGGAGGGTTAGCCACTCTTAAACAGTGACACCTCAGTTATCAATCCAGATTCTTATTTCAGAAAGTCCTCCATTTATGCAAATTCTGTGTTGCACTCTCTGGTTTTACAGGAGTGAAATCCTTGCAGGGATCTACCTCTCTTTCTGGAGCATTTCAAGGTTGCAAAACATTTCCACAGGGGTTGCAACCCATTTTTGAGCAAACCCATCGTGGTCTATGGAGCTACTATTGAACATAAAGTTAAGCAACGAGGCTAATTTTCAAAGCGTCTTTCTGGGAAATGATGTTTGTGACGTTTGTTAAAAAGTCAAGCTCCCACAATGTACTGTGGCTAATGTGGCTTTCCTGAGAGGGCAGTTGGTGTGACCAGATTTCTTGAGGGAAAATATTAAACCGAAGGCTGTCAAGTTATCAAATTGCCATGTCAAGGTTGCAAGGACCGTTGAATTCTAGACGTGATTTAATAGCAATTGTAAATCTTTCAGATGGCTTTGCTGAGTATATCTGAGACAAGAAGAAATGTGTGCCAGGCTCTGGTTCCAGGTTTATCCTCTAATCAGAACAAAGAGTTTTACCTTCTGTTCACCAGCGTGGACGACATCATCAGCACCATGCAAGCCACATGACAAAGTCACATGATACGCACGCACATGATTGGTTGAAAGGAAAGTGGAGGAGGTCACATGAAAAATACAAAAAAATTAAAAACTGATGTAAACAATGGGCAGGGAGAAAAAAATCAACAACAAAATCACAGACTAAATAAAAGGAAAAATCAAATTAAATTAGCAGCTTATATAGGAAACACTGGGAAGGCAACCATTCTGCCCAGAAGGAGAAGAATAACAAACTTTATAGCGCATTTAGTTAACAACACCAGTAAGCATTAGATACAGTTGCAACATTGCGTATTAATACCACATCAGGGAACATGAACACTTTAAAAATGAGGGAGTATTTCTGTCAAGGCCCAGATGTCAATCAAGGTCAATCTCAGAGTCTGTTAAAGGAAGAGAAAAGAAAAGAAAGCACGTTATATATTTGCAGATTTCAGAATTGTCCCAGCATCCTTGGGGAAGCGGTGGCAGTGAGCTGTAGGTCATCTGGGAAAAGTCCTGAAAGAATAATAGGTTGTGTTTAATTGATGAGAGTCATTTCATGTTTGTCCTGGCCAAACAGGAGAGGGAGATGACTGAAGGGCACTGGGTAGATGCAGGCCAGAGAGGAACAGCTTGGAGGGTTTATTCTACTTCCCATGGCATTCCCGGGATGTTAACACCTTATGGGACTCCACAGAGTCAAGGCACATATAAAAGGAAAAGGCAAGTTTAGGTAAAGGACTAGGTACCCTCTCTTCTGGCAACTGAGAAAATGGCTGCATTGATACCAACAGCAGAAAATAGCCCTGGTCCAACACACAGAGAGTGACATTAAACATACACTTAACCACTAGGGATCCAATGATGCCTTTGTGTGTGTGTGTTGGGGGGGAGGGAGTTCTCACTATTGACAGTTGAGGTTAAGGGAGGAGAGCAAAGATGGGAGGTAAAGATATCTTTCTGGAAGTATTTCTGAAAAGTATGTTTAAAAATAACGAGAGAGAAATGCCTTAGCTGAGTGCCATATCCCTTTGCCACCGTGAGCTAACAGAATGCATGATTTTATGGTCTACTGTGACACAGGTTCTTTCCAAGAGTGCCTGGCAGGAATTATATGTGACAAGCAGTTTCTCTTGATTTTATGTGTGAAAACTTTCTTTACCTGTAATTATAAACAGATCATTATCACAATACACATGCACACACACACATACACACATACATACCACACATATACACATGTCACACACATATACACGCACAGCTAGAAAATATTACTTCTTTTCACCCATGTTATCTGACTGACAGAGCTTTGCATCATGCCAGCTACTTCCCTTCCATTGCAGCTCACATACAGCTTGTCTTGATGATGGCGAATACATTCCTGCTAACTCAAGCTGCTGCCAGTCATGATGACTCTCCTTTAGCTCCCTATCCACTGGGACTTATGATTTGGGTCAGTAGTCAAGTGGTTCAAATAAAACAGTCTCCAACTTCCTCCTCTTAGATTTCACAACTAAGCGTCTTATCTGTGGGTAGGAACGGCTGATGTGTAAAAACGAAACCCCCGTCAGGGGAGAAATGCTTCATTCCTCTTCAGGAGAAGTCCTAGAGCCAAGATTGTGTTTTATGGACAGACAAGACTGAGATTCAGAGAGGTGTCTCAGACAGGATGGGGTTGTGCAAATGGGTCACATAGCTTTCCCCTACTGCCTGGGACACATACAGCAGTAGGCTGGGAAGGGACAGTGGGAGAAGAAAGGGTATTGTTAGCCACATTCCTTTGCCAAATGCAAAAATACCACAAACAAGAAAACCCTCAAACCCATCGTCAGCATCAAATCCATGCAAATGAGCCCAGCTTATTGTCCTCACTCTACTCTGCTCACAAACTATATCTCAGTGACACCAGGAATTGGAAGTCATTTCAGTGCACACACACACAGGAACACGGAGAAGGCAGACCATAGCTGTGTTCTGCAGTGTATGTGTGTTGGAGGGGGGTAGGCTCACTCCATGCAGCACACAGAATCAGGACACTCTTTCCCCCCCTCTTTAGTTATGTATCAGAAGCCTTAGCCAGGGTGTCTGCAGACCTGTTGTCTGCCTTTTCTGACTGTCACTTGGCAGGAGGCAGGGCAAGCTCTCTCTGCGTGTGGAACACACACAGTCAAGTACAAACACTCCTGTTGCCTAGCCGAGGGCCTGAGGTTCTCAGCATGCATGCGCTGTCATATCAGGAAGGCCAGGCTTTCAGAGAGGACTCAGCCAGGTTTTCAGGCTGATGAAGAGGATGCAGTGGTTCCCTGGAGTCTACTGTCAGGAGTGGAACTCTAGCACTTCCAACCTAGCAGCCTAGGGAGGTGGCTTTGTTCTATTGTTTTTCTAGGACCAAGCTTTTGAGAACAGAAAGAAGGTGCTGGGGCTCCTTCTAGTGTGCGCTCTGCAGAGAGGCAAGGGCAGCCATGTTGTCAGGGGCACAGCTCCTTCTACACTTCTCTAAACAGCCCTTTCTTTTTCCCCTGGTTTCTTGCTCTCAGCCTTTCCTCACTTTATTGTTCTTGGTGTGTGTGTGTGTGTGTGCGGGTGTGTGCCTGTGTGGGCACGCGTGTGCATGTGCTCATATTTGCATGGATTTTAGAGGCAGGGACAGTAAAACCTTAGGAAGGAGTTGCCTTTTTTTGCCTGCCCCCGAGTTTTCCTAATCCTTTTTCTGTTTTTAACACAAATGTCAACTTGGAAAGATCTCCTCAAGCATAGACTCCTCTACAAACAACCACCCTTATTCTTTTGGAGGAGGCTTCATTTGCTTTCTTGGCCAAACAGACAGCATGCTTAGGAAACCACTCAAGGCTGGGAGACTCCATGCAGTCACGACTGTAGTCTGTGCTACTACAAGCATCCAATCAGAGGTGCTGCAGAGATCAGCGGGGCTCTGTACTCACTAGACAGGTCTGTGGTTGGAAGGACAGGAAGAGGCCAGGTTGCTATGGAAATATGGTGGACAGAAAGGGCACAAAAAGGTAAAGGCCAGAAGGGAGATAAAACTCACATACCTGTAAGTACAAATTCTGAATATACACGCGTGCCTGTGTGCGTGTGCACATATTATCATATGTGTATACATATATGCACATATATGCATCATAGACACTCATTCCTGTCTCCCTGATTTATCAATATTAATATAAATATTTTGGAGAGATTATCAAAGATATTGCTGACAGGGGATTCACGTAGCAAGAGATATCATATCCCCAATTATTCTTTCTAATAAATCCAGTTGCTAAATGCTGGACACTATATTTTGTGTATTTTTTCATTCAATCTTTTTTATTTAGTTTTTTTTAATTACAAATATCTCTACCATAGAGGGGATCCACCTTTAATTTTAGAGATGAGAAATAGGAGATTTGGGGATTCCAAGAGACTCATCTATGGTCATGAAGTTACAGGTACAGGGATCAGAACACAGACTTGAACCAATGGCAGTCTAGATCCAAAGCCTGGACTCTTTTAGCCTCAGAACATAGCTGGGAATGAGATGGTAGGAATGATTTCTTATTTGAAATGATAAAAGGAGGGCTTGAGGCTGAGTCTAAACCACAGGGGTTTCTGCGGTATTAGAATAAAGCCATCCAGGCACCGCATGCTGCCGTGTGCCGCTCTGAGCCGCTGCTGGCATCACACCAGTCGCTGCTCACCTAATATCTCCCTTTGCCATAATCACCCTCCCACATCCACATCCACTAGAAAGCAAGGTCCAAATTTCCAAAGAGTGGAAGGCCTGGACTTTCCCCATTCCTCAGGATTCAAGGAATAAAGGTATAGAGCACTAAAGGGAAACGAGGGGGAAAGAACCAGGCTCACCCACTATGACAAAGGCCTAGGTCATAGTCCTGCTGGATCAGTGATGCCCATCAAGGGAGAGCAAAGCAGAGCTTGACAAACGCTGTAATTTTCATTATCTTCTTTATGGTGTGTGTGTTGGGTGTGTGTGACTCATCATTTTATTTTAGAGCAGAGATAAGCAAGGATCACACGTAACGCATGAAGTAATTTGTGTAGATACCCATGGCCGGCACATCTGTGAGCACACACTGTTAATTTTCCCACGAACACTCATGAGAGGTCTTTGCACTCCTGGATACAGAGAAAGCTACAGGCCTCACTGTCTGATTTCAGAGCTTACGTCCAACTAAAATAAAGGCTGAAAAACACAACACCTCAAAGCATTTTATATGACCCTGCAGGCAGGGCAGATGTATTTTTTTTTCTTGGTAAATTCCTTTGGCTTTTCCAAATATCAGCTTTGGTCTCGCCTGCTGGGAATCACATCAAAAGTATACAAAGCAGCCTCAGGGCACCTGTCTGCAGGGCTTCCTATCCAGAGCAAAGCTCTTCTCTTGTCTGCCCTGAGAGGCCCTGTGCCTATTCTGCTTTCCCCTTTTTTCTTTAAAAACT
>CM053747.1:39547520-40014838 GCA_028658305.1 Pachyuromys duprasi
TTTCTCCAGCTCTCTGTCACCTTATTTTTTTTTCTTGGTAAATTCCTTTGGCTTTTCCAAATATCAGCTTTGGTCTCGCCTGCTGGGAATCACATCAAAAGTATACAAAGCAGCCTCAGGGCACCTGTCTGCAGGGCTTCCTATCCAGAGCAAAGCTCTTCTCTTGTCTGCCCTGAGAGGCCCTGTGCCTATTCTGCTTCACTGATTCAGGGAGGCTGGGCACCAAGACCCCTGTTGTCTCTGTGTCCCGGGCTTTTTATGTGAGTGCTAAGGACTGGATTCAGATCCTCACTCTTGTACATCATGTGGTTTACTGTCTAGGCATCTTCCTGCCCTGCCTGGTCCATCTAGCAAAACCTATGGGTCTCACTCTCTAACTTGAATAACTGGGTGAGACGGAATTGACCATCTTCAATGACTCGGTACAGTCAGTTTTCATACAGAAGCCTCTGAAAACATGGCTGCTTTCCAAAAAAAAAAATCCTTCCTAGACAACGTGATTGTTTACACTGCTAAGGAAGTGTGAGACAAATAATGTTCGTTGTCATTCCTGCTCCCCCAGAGGAAGGAAACGTTAATGATACCGGATCCTCACAAACAGTCCTAAGTACCCTTCAGCATGGAGGATGGCTGGAGACTGTGCCTGCCACACTGGGACACCAAATGGGTCTTTGGTGTAGGACTGACAAAGACCCAGAAGTTGTCCTTCAGCAATTCAAAAATGCAGGCTCCTCTGAGAGCTAGGTGAGAGGATGAGGAAGCATCAGCCTATTGGCAGTGCTGCCTCAATGCTCAGGGCTTAGTTTTCCACATGACACCATCAGAGTCAATGGCCCTGAAGGCATAGCAGCTTGGTTACTAAATTTTCATGAATAGGTGGCTCAGTTAATTAAGGTAAAAGTCTCTCTCACTCACACTCTCTCGCTTTCTCTCTGTGGTGTCTTAACGTATTTGCATAGTTGTTCATATTATTTCGGAAAAGGCCTGATATCTTACGCATTTTAATCATGTGCACGGCAATGCCTTTAAGGTGTCCTCACAAGCATCAGAGAGGGGAGACCACATCAAAATAGAAATCTCACGGCACCTCTTTTAAACAAAAAATGTGCAATCTCTACACCTTAAAATACTCTATTTGGTTTCTTGGCACAGAAGCAAAATAAAAAATACCACCCAGGCCACGAAATTCTACAAGTGTGTGGTTCAGTGACAGAGCAAAAACATTCAACAGAGTATAAGTTTCCAGCAGGGCGGCAGGCCCTGCCGCAGCAGGCAGGCTCATGAACTTAACAGCAGAGGCTCCCGAGTCCACACAGGAGTCTGAAAACACATGCAACAGAACATTCCCCAGGTTAGAGCTTAGTTTGTTTACACTCAGAGCTCTCTTTTCACCTCCATGCACTGTACACAGACAGCTAAATCATGCTTTGCCTGGGAGCTAGCTGGGAGGCCTTAGTCCTTTGTGTCCTTGCGGCTTTTGTTAGTTTTGCCTGCTCCTCTCCGGCTGTGATAAACCTACAGCCCCTGACTGTGCAGAGGTTTCCTAAGGAGCCAAGAAAGCAACTCTATTACCGAAACATCTCAATAAACTTCAACAGTCAGTTAATGCCAAATACTGGCCGTAACTAACACCTCCCAACTCAGTAGTTTGGCAGCTAATGCTTCTGGCCCTGTCCCTTCTCTCACCTGGGGCTAGAGGTTACACTCTGGTCCCTACTCCAGAGCCACAAATCAGTCTGTGTATAGACACGGATAGTCCTATAGGATAGGGGAGTAGTGCTAGGCCACCACGGGAGTGCCTGTAGGGCTCAGGCTTAGCAGAAGCATGTGCAGATCAGTCGACAGATGGATCTCTGAATTCAGGCAACTTTGTTGTCTTCCCAGAATGGGAGTGAGGAGACCCTTGAGAAGACTTGGCGGCTTCACAGTCTATAAAGTGGGCTTTGTCTCAGCAGTGGGGAACACTGGCCTCATCTTCCCAATGGCGTCCTTTCTCAGGACAGGTGGGAGTGCTCTTGAACCTGCATCTGTCACTTGGGAAAACTTGTGAGTGTTAAAGGAAAGACCACACTGAGGTTCCTTTAGGGAGTGTGCTGTTCCCGTGTTTACCAAACCACCATGCTGATGTTCTGCACGTGCCTCTAAGATTATACTCCGCTTCTGCTTGTCAAAAAGAATCCTTTCTTCTAAACATTCCCCACTTCCTCCTTTCTTTCTTTCCTCCCTTCCTTCCTCCTTGCCTGCCTGGAGGTTTGAATCTACGCTTCACACAGGCCAGGCAACTGCTGAGATAGATGGCCAGTCCTTTCTCCTTTCATTGTATCTTGATGCAGGGTCTCATTAAGTTACCCAGGGTAGCCTGGAACTCAGTCTGCAGCCCAGGCAAGCCTTGAACTTATGATCCTCCCACCTGAGCCTCCAATGAAGCTGAGATTACATCTATACTTACTAAGGCCTGCAGAGCCTGGTGCTTATTAATTCTTTAAATCATACCTTTATTATACGGTTGAGAAAACCGACTTTTGTGTTAATTGTTGCTGTGTCAAAGCCGTCTCCAGAGGACTCTGAGAGTCTCCATTAATCATCCACATTCACACTACCACATAACAAAAGACCAAGTCCAGAGGCTTTCTTCTTTTAAAAATTAACAACTAAAACTAAAAGTAAAAATTTTAATTAAACATGCATTTTTTAAACATGACCTGAAACACACCTTCTGCTGTATTAAAAAACAAAGCCAAACCCCAAACAATCCTATCTTCATAAGGCACAATCTGGTAGTGAATGGAAACCACTGTGACCTTGGGGGTCCAGTTCCTCTTAGTCAGCTGTCCTCACTGGGGTGAAGACGGTCAACAGAATGTCCTATACAAGCCTCCCTCTCTCTAACTAGCAAAGCTGGTCCTTTCTTCCTGATTGCTTTCGGCAAAGAAGGTCCTGGAGGGAGTGACTGAGCATTGCTGGAAGGATCCAGAAGGAAGAGGTTTCTCAGCAGAGCTCGCCTGGGGCACAGCTGTCAGCCTAACCTGACTGCTCTTTCCCTGTACCCCTCACTCCCACACCTTCTGACACCTTCCCTAGCTGATGCATTCAGATGCCACCATGGATGGTGGGGTAACATCCACACTCAGCTACTTAGTTTTTGCTGTTGCTGCAATATTTCAAAATACTTTTAGAAATCTAAGTTTCCCTGGGTGCCTTTTAGGATCTAGCAGCCTTCTACGAATGCTGTACGAATCTTTCCTTCCAGGTCTGCTGTGTGTCTACACCCTCTGTTCTCTAGGTCCTCAGCCTAGGAAGAGAGAGCCAGACCTTGGCAAAGTGACTTCTGGGGGTGCGGTGTCTCTGTAGGCTGAGGGGTCAGGGCCAGTTCTACCCTCGGTAGCAGCTGCCACCTCTTGTTTCCCTTCTTCTCTATGTCCTATAGTTCCAGTTTGTATAATTAGGGTATCACTCCTATGCGAAATCTCTCCCTCTTGCCATGCTATACTAAGTTAAGTGGCCAGTCTTTTCCCAATATGGGAATGTCCACTGTGAGCAATCCAGGGCAAATAGAGACAGCTGACCAGTTCTGAGGGCTTAGCTTCCTCCCCATGCCCAGTGCAGGCAGCTGCCTATAGGATACAGTGTAGTTATACCTTTCTGCACCCCAACACTAGGGCTCCCCACCAGTTGCCTCTGCTCCTCCTCATCTACCACCTAACAGACGAGCCAGAAAGCATGCATGCCCCATTCTTTCACTTCCTAAAAGCAAACAGGATGATTATTTTTGGCTCCTTTTCCTCGATGGTACTTGGCACAGTGTCCTCGGGAGGCAGGGGGAATTCCTCTGGCACCAGGGCTAAAAGTGAGGGGCTGCTATTAGCTTGTTACTCGGAGACCATCTGCAGGGTTCCACCATGCGTGGTTCAGCAAGCCTTATCTTCTCCACAGAGTAATGACTACACACAAAAATTAATAAGTGAACACAATTTCAAAAGACATGGAAGGTGCATGCTCTAGAACAATGGTGTTAGCCTCTTGGAGTAACCTATATAGGTTAACAAAGGCACAGCTAGACTAAGGTCAGTGTGGTTAGGGCTCAGACAGCATCGTCTACTTCAGCCTCTAGGGGACAAAAAAAGGGGCTGGAACTAAATTATGAACTAGAACTAGATGTTAACACTATGGAAACAGGTAATGAGGTATGAAGAGGCACTTACGTGGAGGAGGGCTGTCTGCATTTCCCATGGATGGAACACAGACGAAAAGAAAAGCCAAGAGACAGACCCAAGGGAAAAAAAATAAGATGTAAAAGAAATGAACAGAATCCACAGAGCACATGGAGCTAAAATGCAAATTACCAAATTACTTTAAACAGAAAGAAACACTCTCTCCAGAAGGAGGGTGAGAACAGCTCTCTCGCTGGGAAGAGGTTAAGGTGGGGGACAGGGGTGGGGGAGAGTCTCTTTGTTGGCTCCCAGGCTTCTCAGACAAAGAAGCAAAAGGCTTTCTTGTGTGGATTAAGTCAGGGTCCCGGGAGAGCTTGGAGCTCCATGGTCACCCAAAAGACCAGTTCTACAGCATCTTCTTCAGCTGGAGGGACCTAGGTGCTTTATGGGAGCAGTAATGTGGATGGTAGAGGAACATGGCCATGGCAAGGCTTGTCCAGAGCCTGGCTGCTGTGGGAAACAGGCTACGCTGGGTAAGCATGGTTTTAGGGATAGAGGGAGTGACAGAGAGAAGCTAGAGGCAGCCCTGAATGGAACCTGGGGAAAGAAGCTCTCCTGAAGGAGTCCGTGAGGCAGAGATGGTCTGAGGAGTCATCTTGGGAAGGAAGAACCAGGCAAGTCCAGGGCCCCTTTCAGATGGCGGGGACCGAAATCTCTTCACAAAGAAGATGCTCTATGACTTAATATCGTTACTGCATCAAAAGTGCCAGCACAAATGACATGAGCAGTCACTGTTTCTATTGTCTCCCTTCAAGTCACCAAGTGCTTAGGAGCCTCTGTGGGCTGGTTCGAAAAGCAACTCTCCCAACTCCTTCCATAGGCCCTGATTGTTTCTCCCGCCTACATCCAACTCGTCACCATAGTTAATCATTGGTGGCCTCTGGCTGCTAGTCTAATAAACTGGGTCACCCATTAGAACAGTATCCTCCACACAGAATGAAAGGAGCACAGATCAGCCATCCCAGACAACCGGAGAGTTAGGTGGGCAACTATGAACCAGGGGACCCAAAAGACAAAAGCTGTCCCCTGAGCTATGATGGGGCCAACTCAGGGTTCCTGCCTATCCCTGAGGAAAAGAGGGAAGAGTATGAATGTGGAGAGAGTCAGAGCAGCTGGCTGTACTTACGGACTGGCTGTGTCTTGAACTCTGTGGCTGCACTGATCTCACCCAGCCCCTTGCCGTTGAGGGCCGCCAGTCGCACTGCGTACCTTGTCTCAGGCTTCAGGCCCATGATGGTAACAATGCCTTCCATGTTGGCTATGGTGAGAAAATGGGGCAGATTAAAATGGAGTGTCCGTGTACAGGAAAAACCGTGCTGAGGAAAAGAGTGTGGTAGGTCTTCATAAAATTAAACACAGCCATTGTTTGGCAAACATGTAGAAGAATTGAAAGCAGGAGATGAACAGATACCTGTACACTCATGTTCACAACTGCAGTCTTCCCATCAGTCCCAAGTCACAAGCAGCCTTCATGACTTATTGTACAACAGATGAATGGATCAAGGAAATGCAGTGAGAACCAACAATGGGATATTTACCCAGTCTTACGGATGAAATGTTGACACGTGCTAAAATACGATGAATCTTGACAACATTTTGTTAAATGAGCTGAAGCAAGAGGACAAACAGCATCTGATTCCATTCCCATAAGGTACATAGTAGTCAGCTAGGGAGGGACAGTGGAATGGTGGTTGTCGGGGACCAGAAGGAGGTGGAGAAAGCAGGAATTAGAGTTTCAGTCTGAGGTGATGGAAATGTTCCGAAGGTGGCCAGAGGTGATGGCTGTGACTCAACATTACTGACTTGCATACTTAAGGATGGCTAAATGCATAATTCATGTAGATTTAACCATAATTAAAATATAAGTAGAAGTGATGTTTGAAAAAAAAAAGAAGGGACTAAGGAAGTGTCTCAGTGGGTTCAGTGTCTGCTGCACAAGTACAAAAACATGAGTTCAAATCCCAGAAGCTATGTAACAGCTTGGGGGTGGAGCCACATTCCTGTAACTCCAGCATGGGGGCTAGAGACAGATGGATCATAGGCCACAGAGTTTCACTGGTCAGCCAGCCCAGCTGAACTCATGAATTTCCTTAGAAAATAAAGGTGGAGAGTGACCTAGGAAAGACACTTGATGCTTACTCCACGTGTGTGTGTGTCTGTGTGTGTGTGTGTGTGTGTGTGTGTGTGAGAGAGAGAGAGAGAGAGAGAGAGAGAGAGAGAGAAAGGGAGAGGCAGAGGTAGAGAGACACACACACAAATAAAAAGAGACAGAGAGGGAAAGAGAGGAAAAGAGAGAGAGGGAAGGAGATAGGGAGAAGGGAGGGAGATATTTAATCTTGAAAGACATCACTGGATTAACTTGGAAGATAGAACAGGGTTGATTTGGGGTAGATCTGTCATCTTGCTGGCCTGGTTACTGTCATCAGTACATGATTGTTCCTGTGTTCAGACCAAGCAGGGATGCCCAGGTGTTATCAGCGAGGAAGCAGAGAGCAGAGTGTGGATGCTTGCACTCTTTTCCCACTGAGCTCAGCACCTAACCGGGTCTTCTATCTAGGAATCATCTGAGATGTCACAGGAGTTACGCTTTGAAGCAGCAAGGGACAGAAGGTCAACAACTCTATGGAAGCATGACCTTGACCTAATTCTAGCTGAAGAGTTCTTAACTCTGGAGGAAACTGGACGGGATGGCAAATGGTGACATCCTGCACACTCCCTACCTACACAGTCAGCAGAGTTGTGGTGCATTCCAGGGTGTGTAGTACACTCACCTTCTTTGGCATCATACCACTTGAAATGCCATGCTTCTTCACCCAGTGACTTCCACTCAGCCTTGTACTTGAGGATGGGCACTCCACCTGTGGCCTCTGGCTCATCAAACTGCACCTGTGCTGTGCTGGAGTATGGTTCCACCCGGTCGATGGATGGAGAAGACGGTGTGTCTGTGAGAATACATATAGACACTCAGGTCACATTTGTGGCCAAGACCATAACTCCCAATTTGAAGTATGCCTCTTATGTTTCTGCTTCCTCTTGGGAATCCTATCTAAGAACCTCTGATTTTGGAGGCTTTTTCCTAGCATATTTCAAATTCTCCTCAACCTATCCCACAGTCGGAGTCTCACACTTTAAGTGGCTTCCAGCATCTGACTTTTCAGAGCTTGGCTCCATCTTCTCCCTCTTCACTGGTCTCCTTGAAGTGTACAAGATGGTTAAGCAAAGGCAAGGATGGTGTGGAATTACCGTGAAGGGCACTCACCCGCTTGAACAAGGATGAATTCCAAGGACTCCTGTCCAATGCGGTTCACTGCCGTACAGTTATAGTTTCCAAAGTCATTTTCTGAGTCAGGGGTTACCTGTAGAAGGAAGGGCCCCATGTGTTACAAACATCCCAAGGATGGCTACACCCATCTTTATTTCTTAGATACAGTTAGAAAAGAATAAATATGGTGATGTACATATGATCAACCCCAATGGGGAAAAACAACAACAACAGTGACTCATGTAAGAGGCACATTCCCAGTCCCAGCCTAGCCGCATGGTCAAGACCAGTGAACCTGAGGATGGGACCTAGAAGAAAGGCTCAGTTTCTTCTCTGTTCAATGTTCCCCAGTTACAGATGTGCCAGGGGAGCAGGGGAAATGCTGTACGTGTTCCTATGATCACATAGCCCATTCCACCCTGCTTTTTCCCCACACCCTAATTCACCTCCAGATAGCTAGCAGATGGGGTATTGTAGATCTTGATATTGCTGTAGTTGGAGCTTGGCAGCAGCTGACCGTCTCGGAACCAGGAGATTGTGGCACTTGGGTAGGCAAAGACCTCACAGGTGATATTCACCTGGTTCCCCTCCCAAGTGTACACAGCCACAGGGCCCTGGAGCTTGGGAGCATCTGCAATGAATGACAATGACAATCAGAACAGCTAGCATTTTCTTAGCACACCCACAGCCTGCCTTCTGGCATTAGGAAGGAAAGCATGACCCAAAGAAGAGAAGGTGCTTGGAGCAGTATGGCTCTGGGACAGTTTGGAATTCATGCGTACATGTTCTGCTTGAGAAGACTCATAGCATGGGGGGCTGTTGGTAATCTTGGGGGTGGTATTTGTGTGGGGGTTACTTGGGGCCACAGCTCTGAAACAGTTGAGGGCCAACCGTGTCAGGAAATGAACAAAGCAGAACTTGGAACTGAAGCTGAAGCTTGTGTCTCCTGCATCCTGACCCCTTTCCCTCCCCCTCCCCCCATTCTTTCCCTAGTTATCCTTACATTGAACTTCAAGGTACATGGACTGGGAGTCCTGGCCGATGGTGTTGCTGGCCGTGCAGATGTATTCGCCAGCATCTGTGTACTGGATGCTCTTCAGAGTCAGGGAGGACACGCGAGCGTGGCTGCGTACCACCATGTGCCCATCCAGAGTCTGCCAGGAGGAAAGGGGCAGCATCAGAGACTGAGGCGAGGCTGAGGGCTGGGGCAACTAGAACAGTCTAGGAGACAAGACCATTGCTTGTCTGC
The DNA here is from genome assembly GCA_028658305.1 of Pachyuromys duprasi. NCBI lineage: Eukaryota > Metazoa > Chordata > Mammalia > Rodentia > Muridae > Pachyuromys > Pachyuromys duprasi. The sequence continues at coordinate 39,556,243 of CM053747.1, forward strand.
ACTCAGTCTCTATTCCTTTCTCTGTGTCAGCCTCTAAATTCACTTCACCTATCTAATAATAGAGGAGAGTGTGGGAGCAGAGTGTGAACTTTGAGGCAGTTCAAACAGAAAATGGAACTCAGATGGTTGGGGACATAGTAAGGTCCCTCAAGACTAGTTTGGGACATGTTAAAATGGAAGCCACAGCCCTGGCTGGCACAGATTCCAGCAAGACCTTGCCTTTCACCCACCCCTGTGCTTTCCTTCTAGTCCGACCATCCCTCATAGTTCCATGGTGTGTGAATGTGTACCAGGAAATGCCAGTGACCCAAATGTAAGAAATGGAAGAATGTCTTTCCTGTAGATGCCTCTCTTCCCTGCATGTGTGATAGTAAGACAGTTTTCATTTTTAATGAGGAAACAAGCCGAAGCTCAGGCCCTGCAGAGCCAAAGTATTAGGTTGCCCTCTTGAAGAACAGTTAAAAAAAAAAGAGCCACAGGATCACCCAGGATCCTTTGTACCAAAGTCTACACCCATCTCTAGTCTTTGATACTACCATTAGTTTACTGAGTCTATAGAGTTACAAGGACATTCAGGAAATGAATGAGCACATGATCCTTAGACAATGGATATTAGAATCTTTGCAAGGCCACCCTCCTTGGCATTTTAAGCAAAAGGGTGGCTAGCCTTTGCAGACCTAAGCATGTTCTCCTGGGCCAGATTCTTCAGAAAACTGATAAAATGAAGAGGGGCCCTATTCTACATAAGCTGGGCAGCCCCATTAGGTCCGCTGCAAGATTCTCAGTAGAGATGAACAAGAGGGTGTGCTACATCCACCACATTATTGGGTTTGGTCTTCAGAGAATTAAAGAGCACCTTACCTCAGCTTCTATCAACATGCCGAATTAGAAGCCCAGTGGGCAGAACCACAATGTCTGTTGCCAGACAGTCCAGGAAGTTAAAAAAAAAAGAAAGTCTCCCTGGCCTTGTACAGAGGTCTTAGCAGATCTCCTGCACAAAGTCCATTTACCATCAGTAATCTACACCATTTGGATAAGGTCCACTTCAGTTATCTGAGTTGTATCTGGGAGTCAAATCCTGCTTTCAACAAGGGGAGGAAGGGACAAGGAAAATCATCTCTGCCTACAGCTGTGTGCAGCTCTTTCTCTTAGAGATGGATGCCCTGTAAATAGGGGAGGCTTGATGATCAAGACACTGCATTCCAGGACATGATACACATTAAAGAGAAGTGACAGGAGACTCTCCTAGAGAATCCAGAGACATACAGTTTATTGGAGATGCTAGATACCAGGACTCCTTTTCTTGTAAGCTGATACTGGTCCATCTTAGTGGCTATTTTTATATGTCAAACATAATATTCACCCATCTGTCCAGCTTCTGAGACCATGAAGTAAGTCTTGCAGGGATCTCTAAAAAGCTGGCCTGATTTGTTTATCACTGCTTTCTGCCAAAAGCACAACAGAATTGCAAGAAGAAGGGACTCAAGGTTCACACATAGTCTTGCCAACCATGGGATGAACTGTCACACAGGTTGGGCTTTTCCTGGATTCTCTGGAATCCAAGAGGATATTTCCATGTGTAAAGAGGCAAAGAGAGTCACACAAGCAAGAGCATTAGCATAAAACAGGACACAAACAGCTCTTTCTCTGAAAGGTACAAAGACAAGCTCACAGAAAGGCTGCAAGACTTTTTTTTTGTCTTGTTTCATAAATAAATCTCCTTGCCTATATTTCCCTATGTGGAGATTTCTGTCATTTAATGATGTCATCAGGCCAGTAGGCAATCCTCTATAGAGATTTCTTATTTTGTAGTGGCTCACTGAAAGTTTGATCATGGGCTTCTTCACCAGCTGTCCAGTCATCCCTTGGAGGATACACTGATAGACTACAATGTGGCTGGGTTATCTTATCCTCAAATAACTTCTTCTGGCACAGGGACACTCCCATAAGACACTCCAACCACATGTCCTGCTGACCACTCAGGCATCCAGAGGGAGCTGCTGAACTCAGGTATGAGTAGAACAAACATATTACAGCAAAGAGATCTTTCTCCCTCTGTTTAAAAAATATGTGCTACTCTATTCTTCTCAAAACAGTTCCCAGGTAAAAGTGCTAAGACTTTCAGAGCATCCAAAATGAATCTGGCCACAACACAATCCTGCCTTTGCACTCAACTGGCCTATGGTCTTCATCTCTGAATGAGTCAAATAGGAAAAAATGGAACTCCTGAGCCTCATGGGCAGCATTCACTTGAAAGTCAATTATGTCCAAAGTGAATCATTCAAGATAAAAGACTTCTGGAAGATGGAGTGGGGTGCCTGCTTTCCTGGGAGTAAACCTATTATTTCCACTTATAATGATAACCCATTTAATATTTCCTTTATGTTCCCTGATAAATCTTAGCACCTCCTCCAGCCACGTCTAGATAAGAATGACAGGAAGAGATGAACAAGGCAAAGCATGAGATCAGTAGCTTTGGAAGTCAGCCTCATCCTTCACTTCTCTTCTCCCCCTTCTCCAAAGCTGATGGGGCCATGGTTTTTGGGCAATCAAGCATTCAACCTATGACAGCATTAAGTGATTTCAAGGCCCCAGGAAGGAACCATTTCAGTGGGGATATGTACTTGATGATGGTCCCCCATGTCATCAAGGAAGGCATGCTACAGAGATGAACTTATGATGAACAAGATTCAAAAAAGATAGACTGCTTGGGTGCAGAAATGAATGTCCATGCCAGGGGATAGGTGACAACTTTTAAATATTAAGCAGCTTTCAATATTTACGTCTATGACCTGAACACAAGAGTTATGTGTTCTGAATGGTTATCACCCGAAACGAATGAGAGGGTACACTTACTGAATTAAAATATAGAGTCTATTGGACTACTGAATCCTCTTCTGTGATTATTGTTTTGGGTGTGAAAGCTTCATTTGGAAAAAGGCACAAAAGGGACTTTAATAGAAAATATTCACAGATTAGATTTTTTGAAATTTATCTAGAGGCAGTTGAGTGTGTGTGTGTTTGTGCACGCGTGCACATATGTATGTCTGTGTGGAAGTTGGAAGTCAAACACCAGTGTCATTCTTCAGGAGCCATCCACCTTGTTTTTCAAGAAATAATCTCTTACTGGTATCTAAGGCTCATTGACTGCACTAGCTGGCCAATGAGCCCCATAGATCCACCTGTCTATTTCTTCTCAGGGCTGAGATTAAAAGCATGTAACAGCATCCTTGGCTTCTAACATGAAGGCTGAGGCTCAATACCAGGTCCTTGTGCTTGTCTGGCAAGGTCTTTACTGACTGAGCTGTAACTCCCTAGTCTCAGGGAAACTGGTTTTTATATTACAATTGGTTGCTTATAGTTACACAAACCAGGTAAAAAATGGTGGGCATGACTTTATGGAGGGTCTTCAAGTACAGCAATGAAATGGAAAGGTTAAAGTTTAGCTTTAGTTTTCAACCCACGTCCCTTGTCACTCAAACTGAAGCAGGTAGGCAGGGAAATTCCAAAGGCTAAAATGCCACTGACTTTACAAAACGTAAACCCATTTGTGCCAAATCACTCCAATCTTACACATTTAATGCTCCATAAAAATAACAGATACATTGAACAATTTGGAGAAAATGGTGAAAGATGTCTTTGGGTTGCTTTTGACAGGAAATGCAATGTGACAATTGACCAAGGCCAGTCATTATCAAGTAAGTGAGCAACAAGATGAGTTGAGCTGGAAAGGAAATGGCTGAGTGGGTTTTAGATCACTTACTCTGTGACTTTATGGTCCAAAGCCACAGCCACCAGATGACAGTTCAAAAAATTTTTTTTTTCATTTCAAAATGCCTGGCTTGGGAATTGGGCATTTTATTTCTATCAATATAATTACCTGGGTATGATTTTTACCAGCACCGGCAAGAGAGTACGATCCCATTTTAGAAAATAATAAAGATTTGCTGCTCATCCACTCCCAACACAGCTTGCTTGCTCATCCTAAAAAATGACACTATTGCTAGGTGATGTCTACTGCTATGGTCCTAATCTTTAATCCAACTAGAGTGCTCATTATGTTAGCAAGTCTGGTTATTAACTGTGATGGCGAGTTAAACTGCGGTGCTTTCAGAGCTAGAGACTGGCTAGTGGTCAGGTAAGCTATACCTCTTGCTTCTCTGGTCGAGTCCACGAAGCCTGGAGAGAACAAGATATAAAACACAACAAGAAGGCAGTAAAATGTCACATGTTGCTTTAGAGAACTCATACTGCATTCCGTGCACATGCAGCTTCTTTTTAATTTAGAATTTTCCTTAAGGCCCACTTTCAATGATATGATTATTCCCCAAATTTAATTTAGAAGTTAGCTCATGTTCAGCTCCCCCCACCTTATGTACCTTAAATGTTTAATTCAAAGGTGAAGGCATCCTAAACACTGTAGGTATATATATGGATACCAGAATACATATTCAACTCCTCCTATGCTAAGCATCCTAAATAGTCTTCATAATATCTGAGGGCACTATCAGTTATTATCAAATAATCTAGGGTTACTTAAAGAGTAGACTTGTCCTCTGAATGTGATAGGCAGATTATCACACATATACTAAAGCCATTAAATGCTCATGCATTTTACAACTCAGCATGCATTTAATTAAAAGTGATTGAAAAAAGAGAAGAAGCAAGGAGTGGAGAGATACAATGAGTATGAAGCATTTGAGACTATGGGTCAGGAAGCTCTGAGGTTGCTAAATGCTGAATGGTGACAGTGGGACTTTGGAGCCTGAAGCCAGAAAGGTCCCACATGGCATTTGGATGGCAGCATGGACCCTTTTCATCCAACATGCCACTTGTGAGAGAGTAAGAAAACTCACACACATGAGGATTTGGGGAACTTTCTGCTCAGGTCTAGATTGTTAATTTATCTAGCACAGGGATATCTACTCTGTGTAGCTTCTATGTTTTCAAACTCTGAGTCAAAGACATCAGAGTTGGTTTTTTCTTTGGGTGGCATTCCTGACTGACTGTCCCTTCAGATGGCAAAGAACACAGAAGATGCTAGAAACAGAGAATGTGAATGAATTAGCAAACACTAAATGCAAGACACTTGAGAGATGGGGGATGGAATGTTGGGTTACATCATATTATGTTGGGATGAGGGGAGATGTGAGAACAACATGCATAGACTAACGTCATGGTGGGCAAACATGTCAGCTATAGTTGCTAGTTCTACAATGCTAGAAAGTTTGTTTGTCACATGCCAGGGCTGTGCCAATCAAGACTTTTATTTCTTTTTAATGGGCCAATATTATATATGGTTGTTTATTTTCAAATTGGATTCTTCAGTTTCTCAGTCCCAAATCACTAGCATTCTGTGGCTTTTAAAATAAGCTATTGCTAGTAGCTTATACATTTCTAGTGGCCTGATTCTTCTCCCTGTGCTTGGTGAAATGTAGCAAATGTCTGTTTTGGCCCCAACAATTAGGTGGTGTGGCCTATTTAAGGCAATCTGATATTTAAATCTATATACTTGGGAAATAAATTAGGATATGATTATTATGTTCCAAGTGTTGTTAGTTTTTGGTTGTTTCAATACTTATTTCCATTGTTACATACACATATACATATCTAGTAGTTTATATGTACCTAAGTTGTATGTACATTGCACTTCTACATGCATATTACACATTCTCTCTATACATTTGTCTATATCTTAGCCAGATCAGGCTCTGATCACTCTACAAAAACATTGTCTGTTGTTTTAAAGTGGGCACCAGGGCTTGTATCCAGTCAGAAACTCTCACTAGTGAAAAGAAAATGTGGGCTTCAAAAGAACTCAGAATTTCAAAAGGTCTCTCTTACTTGTGGACACTCTGCCAGCCTAACACTGGAGACTCACAAGGTATCTCTCACATGTCCTATCTGTCTCTTTTGATCTTAAGTCCCCACCCTTCTTTTTCCTTAATGGTAAATGAGCCATATCCTTTCTATAAAGTCATTTCAAAGGCACAAAGATATTCAAATGGCAAATGAAGTTTTTTTTTTTTTTTTGTCTGGTAGGGGTTGGGTATATAGATCATAATCCCTGGGTTTCAATATGTAAATGATGCCTGGGACTTAGCAACACTCAAACACCTGGCACTATTTAAGATCAATCTGTATAGGATGAGGAATGACATGACACAGATGAATAACCTTCTAAAGAATCACAAACACCTTCACAAACATGTGAAGACTAACCCATAATGATGTTCACTTTTCTCTTTTTCTTAGCATAGCACTGCTAAGAAATACATGATTTTTGGATATCTGGTCTACCTCACTGATCTCAATCATCCAAACAATCACACTCATCTTAGCTATAATGAGGTATGATGAGAATTGTTGCTGACCTGAGCCAACTCCACTTGCTGAAGTTTAATAGATTGCTGGGACTCAGTCCAGACACATGATTAAAGGTATGGTGTGACTATACTCATTTTGACTTTATTCCTTCTTCCCCTTTATAAGGGATATTCTATTGGAAAGTCACTACATCTCTGTTGGTGAAATCCTTGCCTTCTCCCAATGAGAAGGGCAGCATTATGGTCAATCAATGATGTGAAAGACAAAGCTAACTTTAATCCATTTATACTCCATGTTGAAGGAATATGAAACTTCAGCAAAAGCTACCAGGATTACAGAGTACTGTTGTACCATGACCGAGCCACAGACTCAGAAGGAAACTGAGGACTCTGAACTTGAACCGTATCTCAGTCAATATTTTATTCAGTGACTCAGATATTTCGAATAAGGATTCACACAAGTCTGGAAGCAATGGTAGCACAAATGTTAGGTGACAGCTGCACTGGCAAAGCTGCTGAGTTACCTGCACTTGAACTTCATGCTTAGTGCTAGGGTCACCATTGGCTATTCTACCTCATTACTTCTAACATGCGCATATAACATAAGGGGAGTCGTCTGAGCAGAAATACTTCAACTTTAATACTTGTTAGTAAAGTTCCCATGACAGTCAATCATAACTAAAAGATGGTCTGAAATAGTAGTTCTCCAGCCAGAGAGTATTTAAGTAACTTACAGTTGGCTATAGGTATTTGGGTAGGGGTGAGAAATGGCAGCTATCTTACAATGCACAGGGCAGTCCCAGTGAAGGGAGAATCTTAACTGGCCAAAATGACTGTGGTTAAGAAAGAAAGCTGAAACAAGTGAAATACATATAAAATTCTGTGTTGTTGCTTAAGCCATCAATTTCATGAGAATAGGACAGGAGATAATTGGCCTAAATGTAGTTCATAGATAGGCCTACACATTCTAGGTGACCATAATGTGACATGACCCAAGGGCTAATGCTACTTTGACTACCAGATGGTGTCTGGATCAAGATGATAACCCCATTGAGATCTGTTCAAATTATTGGGGCAGAGTAAGATTTTTATTGAGTGTTAGTGAACTGAAGCGATCAAGTTACAGGACAACTAGAAGGGGTGAAGGGTATGAATATCATGACATCAGAGAAACAGTGGAAAATTCTGGGTGTGTGTTAAAGGACAAAGGATAGCTGCTTCTCTTTCAGTGACTCAGACTCTGAGAGGCAGAGGTGGAGGGTTCTGAGTAGAGGTTGGGGAAATAATGCCCTTTGTGGTAGTGTAACCATTGAGTGTCAGAGAGGGGCTGAGCCAGGTGGAACTGCACAACCCAAAAAGACGCCTGCCTTCCAACCATCTCATAGCTTGTAGTTCTATGGGACTTAACTCTCAGGGGGGTTATTTATTTTACTCATTGGATAAAATGGTGCTTTTGTGACCTGTTTGGCAGAACATCCTGATTTTAGAGTTGTCTCCCATTCCTCTAATTCAATATTGCTAGTGATTTTGGTACATAATTATATATAATGCAACTTTAGGTGTGAAAGAATATGAGCAGACGTTGCCATAGTAAAAATGACTTGGACTAAAGTTCAACCTGCTCACAGACAGACCATGTTTCATTGTTTCTATCCATCTACAATATCAGAGTGGCATCAAGCTTCTTTGATGTCAATATTTAATTAGTAGAAGTGGCAAATTTCATTACATAGGGTTTTATTTAAGCTGACACAAAAATATGGCAGTATCATGGACCTATCTGGAGGACTTGTTCTGACACTGATTGACTCATGCTCCATTAATGTCACTTCTAGCAAACCTGAAGCTAGTCTACAGTAAAAGAAACCGTGATGTAATCTGTGCTGGGCTTTAATGGCTATCTCAGATCAAGACAGATGATCAATAGAGAAAACTGAGTTGTTAAAAAAATCAGTACCAACTGGGCTTGTGATGGTCTTTTCTGATGTCTTCAGTCTCAATTTTTAGGGAATATGAGTATATATTAGTTCCTAGCTATTTATTTTCATTTTATAAAAATGAAATCATAAGTATAAGCCAGAAGTGCTAACCTATTAAAGATAAACCCTAAGTAGGCACAAATCTTAATAATCTTTCTTGTCTAGTTTAACTGTTGAGCTATTTCTAGAAAAGACACAGAACTTAAAAACGTCGTTCATCTGAAATAGATGTTTTTGTCCTTCACTGTAGGTCAGAGATACACACTGGGTCATTTGGACGAATGTACTTGGAAATCTAATATAGAAAGACTGGCCAAGCAGTGGCCATGCAAGTTTAGCCCTAAAGTATATATTGCATCCATGTAACACACAAAGGAAGCCAAATCTTAGCTAGGAATTTAATTCCAGTATTGATAAAGAAATTATCAAAGCAAACACCTCACTTCTTAATTTAGCTGGCTTTTGCAGATCAAACAGCATATGTGAGTTTCAAAAATAGTTAGCAGTTCCTCAGTTGAGTTTTTGTTAAGCTTGATTCAACTCTGGGTATGAAACTTGCAAAAGAGGAATGGGATATTTGCAATAGTGCTTTCTGTTCCTTTAGATTTTGCTTTGTTTTCTGTTACCAAGGCAGTTCCTTAAATGCACATCCCATTTTTAGCCCTGCTATTTACTACTATCCCTTTTGGCTTTATTTCAGTTTGTTTCTAGAGGTTTCCCTTAGCTAGGCAGTGGAGTGCATATCTATCATGTTAGACACTTTGGTCAATAGGCTATCCATTATAAACATTCTTTAAGGCTATTACACCTGAATAGGTAACCAGGCTTTGGCCACCAAACAAAGCCTCTTACTACAGGAGATTCAGCATAATATTAGAGAGGTACCATACAACCATCCTTATTACTATTTTGGTTATGTAGTGTTTTGGACTGAATTTAGGGCCATATGCTCCACTATGTTGCTTCTCCTAATAAGATCTACACTACTCTGCAGAGCAGCCCTTTCTTCTTATTTCTCAGCCTACTCAGTAGCAAAGGGCTGCATGATGTGGCATGGTCACCCCAATATTTATATATCACCATTGATAGCTTCCCAACTGCCTACAGATCCATGCACCTTAAAGTTAAATGTTTGTAGTCATTTTAACTTGCTAGGGATTTAATACCATGCTCTTAAACTTTGGTGAATAGATTAAAGACCCAGGTATAAGCACCATCATCTAGAAACTGCTAATTATTTTTGCCTTTAAAACAAAATGAAATCCAAATATGACCAAGAATACAGGCAGACACAAAGGCAACCGAGCTTTTGTGCACAAAATCCATACAGCATGAGTATATGAGACGCAAGGAAGATAATTAATAGACTCATTCTGATCCCTGATTTGGGGAGACACTTTGCTGGGTGTGCCTGAGCTGATGAAAATATCATCTGGTGTCCCAGAATTTTGTTTGTCCTGGCTCCTTACAGCTCCACAAGCCTAGGTCAGAAATTCACTGTTGCCTCCTTCCAAAAACATCTACCTTGGCCATGCCCATTGCCCACATGCCCTTGCACATCTATACAGGGAACAGCACCCATCTCACTGTTAGAGGATGTTAGTTAGACCACAGTGAGGCAGGCTGGAGAAAGGAGGTTTCAGGACCTGCTGTGGCTATGGGTAACCACATCCCATCTTCCCGTCTCCCAAAGAGAACTGGGCATGGGGTAAGCTTGAGGTGCTTCAAGTCTGCATTCCATAGCCCTGAAATTCTTGGGCAACATTGTACCTTTTCTTCACTGCTGATGTTTCGGGTGGAAGTTCTCCAGGTGATGGAGGGGATGGGGTCTCCTGAGGCTTCACAGGTCAGAGTCACTTGTTCCTCTAGCTCCATGGCTGTCTGATTCTCTACATAGGTGATTTTGGGTTTGGCTGAAAAGAAAAAAAATCATTTTGATGAGTTTATCTGGTTATTTAGCTCTTGGGATTTAAGTGATAATATGCACCCATTTAAGAAGTTTTCTTATTAACTAAATGTAAGGCTCAATTCTAGATAGAGTAGGAGACACAGATCTGCACCCTCTATGGTTCTGGCAATATTGAAATGATAGTCATAGACACATTCTCTGGAATATATAGACAGTAAGGTATGTGAGGCCTACTGCAGAAGAATGTTACCCTGGTTCAAGCCTTCACATGGAGATGGCTCTGGGGCTGGACCTTGAGGTTTTCAGCAGATCTGGGTGCAAATCTGGGTGGAATGGAGTCATTCTAACCCCAAAAAACTTCTTGAAGAAAAGCAAAGGTGCAAAAGGAAAGGGAGAAGGAAGTAGAAAGGGATGGGGAAGGAGGAAAGAAAATGATAGATAGATAGATAGATAGATAGTCAGTCAGACAGACAGACAGACAGACAGACAGACAGACAGACAGACAGACAGACAGACAGACAGATAGGTGTTTCATGGGACAAGAGGACAACGTTCAGCAGCTGGTATTTTACCCACAAGTCATGGAGACCCATGGGTGGAGTTTCATCAGAGTCATGGAGTGGTAACTGAACCCCAAGAAGATTAATCTAAGGGGATTCTAGAGTGGAGAAAACCTTGAGGAGAAGCCATTTTGGAAGCACCGGTCACATGCTTCAGGAAATGGTTAGGGCAGGGAGGGGAGGAGCTGAGCTAAGTTCATTTTCCAAATGTTTGGAGTAATGCAAGGAACACATGTAGTACAAGGCTGAGTTAAATGTGAAAACATTAGAGAAAATTGAATTTTCCTAATTTAAAAGAATTATACTCAGAAATTGCTGCACATTCCACAGAAGAGAAAAGATAAGGCTGTACGAACAACTTATTTCACTACTAGAGAGAAAGGCGAGGCAAGAGAGGCACAAAGCCAGAGTGACAGGTGGCTTTGGAAATCACTACATTTCTTTGATATTTAAATTCATCGTCACTGCAAGTCAGCTAAGAAAATATGGCCTGTGAGGACATATGAATTCAAATCCTCCATGTTGCTTCAACAAACAAAAATCTGTGACAAATGGTCTACCTTCAGATAAAACCACCTGAAGTTAGCACAGGACACTTAGCAAATTATTTTGTCATGCTGGCACACACACACAAATGTTAATCCAGCATGGCAAAACGACATGGAGACAATGATTGCATCAGCTCTGGATGAAGTTTTCTGTAGGAAGAGTTTATGACTTACCTTGATAAAGATGCCTTGTAAGGGGTCACAACTTACACCATATGGAATGAGGGTTTACTACTATCAAATTACAGATCTTAGAGGGTAAGATAAAGCGAAGGCAAAATATGAGTTGAATTTCTAGGCTACTAAAGTGACCAGATGAAGAGGAATGGGAAAACAGATGTAAGAAAACAATAGATTCTTTCAACAATGATTTGAGGGGCTGGAGCTAGCCAGTTGTATGATGGCTGAATTTCTGGAAACTGTAACTTAGAGTCTGAGATTTAGACAGTCTTATGGACCCCCTCGTGGTCCTCAGCACCTTGTCCCCTCAGTGAAAGAGTAACAGAGGAAGATCTGGTACCACCTATTAACATCTGGTTTATGTGTTTCTGTCTCCTGGATTGCTACAAAGATTATATTTCACAAACATTTGGTCAAAGGGGGGCCACATTCTTCCACAGTTTTATTAAACACAGTGGCATTTGGTTTCTGTTTGTTTTTATGGAGGTATCACTACACAGCTCCGAGGAGCCTATAATTGGCCTTGAGACCACCGTGGGCTCAAACTCGCAGAGATCTGCTTGCCTCTGCCTTGCAAAGTGCTGAGAATAAAAACACGTGCTGCCAAAACACTATTAACAAAAGACAAGTTTTGGTAACAAAGGGAGCTTTGGTAGGCATGATTCAGTCCGTCTCCCTGGAAGCAGCACGATTGTCAGCACTAGAGGAAGGCGGTGAACGCCTTGAGACATCACAGGTGGACAGGTCTGCTTATGAAATGCCCCCAGAAGCTGTACCTTTGAACATTTGTCCCTTGCTGCTTGTGCTGCTTGGAAAGGTTACGGCACTTCTAGGAGGCAGAACCTTGCTGAAGGAAGTACATCACTCAGGGTAGGCTTTGAGGTCTCATAGCCTGGCCCCACGTCCTGCTTCCTGTCTGCTTCTTGTGTGTGGATGAAACGTGATCTCTCTGCTTCCTGACTATCAGGAAGGCCTCCTGCTCCTGATGTTATACTTTCCCACCATGATGGGCTGTGTCTTGTTTGGAACTGTAAACCAAAACAAGCCCTTTTCTCTTCTAAGTTACTTTTTTTTTTTTTCGTATGAGGATTCTATCTAAGTAACAGAGAAATAAATACAATAAAGAATTTCTAGATAATAATTACACAGAGATAGAAAACACTATTGGACAAATAGAAACATATATGCAGAGCATCTCTTGCTTGTAAAAGATTCCCTCCCTCTGCATGTTAGCACCAAGGGGGAATTTCTCCAACTTTCATCTTTCCCATAGTGCCTTGCTCCAGTTTAAGCTCTGCATGAGCCCCTGAAGTTTACATGCTTCTTCTGTTGTCTCTCTGTCTCCCTGAAACCTAGTGCTTCCAGTGGCTGCATATCTCCTTGTATGAGCTTTTTTTCAGTGGCTGTAATAAAACCCCATGACCACGACAATACATAGAAAAAAAAGTGTTTGTTTTGAACCGTAGCAGCAGGAGCAAGAAACTGAGACCTTACATTTTTAAGCCAAGCAGACAGAGCCAACTGGAAGCAAGGTAAGGTAAGACACTTCCAAATCCTGCCCCAAGGGACTTACTTCCAACAGCAGGGACCTACTTTCTAAATCTCCCGGAAACGGTGCCGCCAACTACAGGCCAAGTGTCCAAATGCCTGAGCCCATGGGGAACATTTTTCATTCCAACCACTACCCTCCTCACTGTCCTATGAGTACTGCAAACTGTCCACAGATCTGCATTTTGCCACTCATCAACAGCCCAGCCCCCTCCTGCCAAGTTTCTGAGAGTCTTGTCCAAGGAGAACCCTCCTTCAGCCCCCTGGTGGTCTCTCACTGTCTTTTGCCATCATTCGCAAGAGCTGCTTTAGTTACAGGAGTCAGGGAAACAGGACTTCTGCCTCCTGCTGCACATGTCTCAGCTCATGGCACCGTGAGATCTCAAGATCATCAGCACAGGCTTTACAGTATCTACAGAGGCAAAAATATTTTTTTTTCAGAAGGACCCACAAAGAACAGCAATGGGACCTCAGAGCCAAGGTAGAATGCAGCGTAAGGAAAGGAGCCCTAGGCTGCTATCTAGGGCTTCGTGTTCAGGGCTGGTCCCTTCCTGTCCAGAGCTGATCCCTATCACAGGGTGCCACTCTATTATAATCACAGCAGTTTCCACTCCAGTCATGCTCTCTGCATACTGACTGCCACCCTTTTTGAAGCCCTCGGAGGTCTGATCTATTCTTTGTTACCCAAGGGGTAGGCCTCTTTCCTCTTCAACATCATTAAGCTTTGCTACTGCTAAGTAAACCTTCTCAGTCCACCTCAGGGATGACCCATGGCAGCAATCTAGAAGGGAAAGGCTAGATAGTGAAGGAAATTCCCTAACCATCTGTCACCCCCCACTTCTCCAGGCTCTCACTTCATAATAGATGTTTCAACCAATGGAGACCAACAGAAGGAGGAGGGAAAGGAGGAATAGATGGTAGAAAGGAGAGGGAAAGGCATGAGACAGGAGCTCAAAAAAGCCAGGTGAGCTCTCTTCCTGGCATTCTAGAGGATGCTGATCCTGCATTTGATACACCTGCTACAGGGCTGTGATTCCTTGTGATGTCTTTAAGAGCCCGGCCTCCTCTGCTCTGCTTGCCCCACTGTGCTGTCTGGAGAACACTCTAGCAGTCTTGGGAAAGAAATGGTGTGTGTGTGCGCGTGTGATATGCAGATACACAGGAGTATAGGGACGTAAGGATGTATGTGTTCATTCAGGGTAAAGACTGGGGAGGTATATCTTGTCTTCCATGTTTCTTCATCCCAATTTCTCTTTTCCTTACCACGTCCTCTGGGCCTTACCCATTCTGCTCATACTCCCATGGCCCCACTTAACTCCTCATTTACTCATTACTGTCCTTCCTGCTGAGTCAGTCATTAGCACCAAAGGGGCCTGGGAGAGGAACAAGAACTGTTCTCATCTGACCATGCTAGAGCTGAGTATGTTCCACAGAGAATCTTCTCGAGTGCTAGATTATGACCCTACAAAGTTACACAATTGCAAAGCAAGAGATCATAAGTTTGGCAACAGTAAAATATTTCTGGACATGAGCAGAGCAGAAATTAATTCAAAGTCAAGTGCATAACAAATCTGAGTTGCTTGCGGCAGTGTTTGCCCATGTCCATACTGTGTGACTTCACTGAAGCCCTGGTTCTGGACGCTCAGCATGTATATGCCATCCACCACACAATGCCAACAAGCACTGGCTGCAAAGCCTCGGCTCAGATTCAAGACTATTGTATGTTATGAATTGTAGTGTTTTTACTACACATGCAAAGTTTTCTGCTCTTACAGAAACATAATGGCTTAATTATGTAAAACAACAACTTCAAATATTTTCCTACCACCATTCCTCGGTATGTAAGTATCAAATTAGTGTGTCTTTGGATAGTATTGTGTCAGAATGTGTGATTTTTAAAATTGCTATTTGAGTTGCTGACTTGAGTTTCACAGAAAAATTATTCAATGGGTTTTGGCTTGGGATTGGAGACAGAATTTCCAACAATTTCTGAAATGGTCCTAAACAAATTTCTGCCATTTTACACTGTGTATTTATGCAAAGTGGTGTTCTCAGCCTTGATGATTACAAAACAAAAACATCAAGAACACTGAAGACAGTCTGTGTCCTGTAATAACAGATATTCAGCCAAGATTTAATTCTTTATTAAATCAACAAGCAAGCCCATCTCATTGGTATGCAGCTATGCTTTCAGTTTTTAATAAGCGGAAAATCATATGTATACCAAAACCATAATTTTGAAATAACACTGTTTAAAAATTTCTCAGGTAAAAAAATTAAAAAGGAGTTGCAAGTGGAAAACATCTAGAGAACCCATGAGCAATACAGTGGTCGAGGGTCAGCACAACATCTCTCATATTCCTATCCATTCCCTAGGCCTTGGACAGTTAGCATAGATGCCCGCTGGCTGCATGGAGATGTAGCCCCTACTGCTATCCCAGGATACGGACTGAGAAGTTAACCTTGTGGCTCCTTGTAAGGAGCACCTGACCTCA
Source organism: Pachyuromys duprasi (assembly GCA_028658305.1). Lineage (NCBI taxonomy): Eukaryota > Metazoa > Chordata > Mammalia > Rodentia > Muridae > Pachyuromys > Pachyuromys duprasi. The sequence continues at coordinate 39,571,788 of CM053747.1, forward strand.
CTGTGGCATTCTCAAAATAGGAACAATAACTGGACTATCTCTAAGGGCTACGGTTTTGAGGATTGAAAAGGCTGATTTGAGGGATAAATGTACCTTCTGCATTCTGAGTATCGTTGCTATTATCACTTGATAGGGACGATGCTTTAAATGTTTCCCAGAGACAAGTAAGGCTAGCTGGGTCCCAGGATCATCTCCTATCGCACGGGCCGTGCTTCAGTCAAGCGAACTCATGGCTATTCCTTCAATTATTCAACTGCACCTGCCAACTGTTCTCAGTGCTGGAGGCATGTGTGTGAGCCAGACAGGCAGTGTCCCTGCCCCCAGCAGCTCACAAGCAACACTCTGCGTTTTCCTCTACTGTACCTAGGGCAAGCAATGCCTGAAGCATTTGTCCCACCGTTCTATATTCCAAGCAGTGCATCATTTTGATGACTAACCGATGCCAGACAGGAAAGAAAATCTTTTCCTATAAAACACCATCATGCTGTTGCTATGGAGTCATTATAGGGGGCTGTCATTGAAAATGTCAGTGTTGGACAACTACACATGACTGTGAATCTACTGATGGGAACAGACTCCATGAGGTTTTATTTTAAACTTGGCAATGGCCAGATTCACAGCAAACACTCAAATGGGTAGTCAGGAGCGACACTATCTTCTTTTGTTTATCTCTATCTTTGTGTTCTCAGGGTCCAGTTCTACTTATCTCTCTAGCCACTCTATCTAGGTAGAAAGGTTCTCAATATTTCTTAAATGAAGGGATAAATTAACAAACATACCTGCCCTTCTCTATAATCTAGAAAACACAATGATGTCGATTGGGGAGACTAATCTGAAGTAGAGAGAAAACAGCATCAATAATGGCTTTTTATGGGCTAGGAAGACAGCTCACTCAGTAAAATGTTTGCTTTGCAAACATGAGGATCTTAGTCTGAACTCCAGACCCACATTAAAAAATGGTTTAGTTGGTCATACTTGTAATCCCAGCACTTGGGGAGGTGAAAACAGACAGATCCTTGGAGCTTGCTGCTAGCTAGTGTAGGTGTTTTAGCAAGCACCAGCTCAAAGAGACCCTCACCTTCCCAAACAAGGGGTTGGCACCTAAGGAACCACCCCCAAGTTTGACCACTGGTTTTCATGCTCATGGACATACATGTGCAGCTGCACTCACATATACACACAAACATGTGCACACATACATGCACATATGCACGTTTCTCATGAAATTTAGTGTTTCTTCTCATGACATGTTTGCAGGCCCAGCTGTGATCAGCGAACAGAGGGTCTGGGCCATTGGCATAAAAGCACCTGATTTTTATCAGCTTGTTTACATACAGTTCTCCCTCAGAGTAAACCAGCAGGTCCCAACCCTGGTTCCTCAGTGTACATTTTAGCAGGTGGAAGGGACAGGTACCAGAGAGGTCTCTCCAGCCTTGAGCTAACCAGCATAGTTTACAATGCAGTGGTTTGACGGTGCCTTTTAGACAAATAAACAGTGATCTTTGAGAGCCACGAGGGCACATATTTCTTTGCAACAAATCCCCCTTTGCACAAGCAAGCTAAAAATGCATTTCAGTTCTGAAATGCCTGGAAGTTTGCTGAATTTACAAAGAAAAAAATGGGTGGAATTGAGAAAGCTTTTCCTGTGACTTTTCCATGACAGTGGCACACAGGCCAGTAGAGGAGGCAAGAAAAGATAAGGCAACCAGCCAGGCACAGATACTTACTAAGGTATCGTGAGTCTGGAGCTGTAAAGAGGATCAGGGATAAAGCAATGTATAAGACAGCCAGTATTCCCTCAATATACTTTGCATGCTGGTAGAGACTGGAGATAAGCAATCCCCCAAACAAACATGTCTAGAGGGTTAGTTCAGGAACTTTCAGGTGCACAGAGAAGACAATGAGTCCAGAAGGTTGCAGTAGGAAGGTAGACTGGATAGGGAGAGGCAACAGCAGACTGGTGAAGAAAGAGTTAATGGGGAGGATGTGCTAGAGGTGAAGTCTGAGTAATGACAACAAGAAGTTCAGAGCAGACCCTTCTAGGTCTTTCTATCTCCCCCCTCTTTCATAAGATTCCCTGCACTCTGCCCAAAGTTTGGGTATGAGTTTCAGCATAGACTTTAATACCCTACTGGGTAGGGTCTTTCAGAGGCTCTCTGTGGTAGGCTCTTGTCTTGTTCCTTATTTTCACCTTCTTCTGATGTCTATCTTGTTTGCCTTTCCGAATGAGGATTGAGCATCTCACCCAGGGTCCTCCTTCTTGCTTAGCTTCTTTTGCATACAGATTTTACTATGCAAGGAGAACAACAGAACCAAAATGTCTGGGCCCAGGGGTCTTTTCTGAGACTGATACTCCAACCAAAGACCATTCATGGAGATAATCTAGAACCCCTGCACAGATGTAGCCCATGGCAGCTCAGTCTCCACATCGGCTCCCTAGTAAGGGGAACAGGAGCTGTTTCTGACATGACCTCAGTGGCTGGCTCTTTGATCACCTCCCCCTGAGGGGAGAGCAGCCTTACCAGGCCACAGAGAGGAAGATTATGAAAGACAGTCCTGATGAGACCTGATAGGCTAGGGTCAGATGGAAAGGTAGGAGGTCCTCCCCTATCAGTTGACTGGGGAAGGGGCATGGGAGGAGATGAGGGTGGGATTCGGAAGGGACAAAGGTTGGGGCTACAACTGGGACACAAAGTGAATAAATTATAATAAATAAAAAATTATATAAAAAAGAAAAAATGACAGTTTGCTCAGAATGGAACAACTTACACATTTTTAAAAAAATAATCAGACATGAAAACACATACCTATAATTCAAGAATTTGGGATAGTGACAGAAAGGTGGGTAGAGATGGTTTACCTCCCCCCCCATTCTTGTGGCCTTTCCCTGATATCTGAATGTATTGAGGATGTTCTAGAATGTACATGCTATAAAGTTGTAAATCAGGAACACACAAAAAGCGAAACTTGGAGCAGGCCTATCTTAGGGTATAATAGTCCTTGCAGAATAGCCTCAAAAGCAATGTCTCTGAGACAGGGAATTAGCTTTGAGGTGGAGACACAAAGGAGGCTGGCATGGTTGGAGAGCCTTCTCCCTGGAGCACAGGAAGGAAAATCTGGGGCTAGAGTACAAGACAGGAGGAAATTGGGCCATGGGATTAGTCTGGCATTTACTTTACTTGCAACAAGGGTCTTAAAAAGAGGACTTGCATGGAGGGCATTCTGGGCACCATGAGTAGACAAGACTGAGGGAGGCCAAGGTGGGGAACAAGGACACCATCTAGGCAGTTGCGTGTTCTTGAAGAGGGTTTACTGGCTTCTCGGACTGAGGCTGAGGTGTCACAGCAGACAGGAAATGGTTGTCTCATGGATGCATGCCATGGCAGTGTGGGCATGCCTTCCTGATAGACAGAATGTGCCGAGTTTGGAGGAATTGTGGCTGAAGAGTGGCCCTGACCCACACGACACAATACCTACCAAAGACCTTGAGGTGGATGGAGGCGTCCTGCTCGCCGGCCTTGTTTTCAGCAATGCAGACATACTCAGCCTCGTCGTTTTTGTCCACGTTTGTGATGGTCAGTTCAGAACTGTCGTCGCTGAAGACGTGCTTCTCATCATCTTCCTCCTCACTCTCTATGGGTTCCCCATCCCTACACAGTGTGGAAATGCGAAGGGTAATGATTCTGAGCATGGGTTAAGAGGTTCATTTCTGATAAGTTTCCACAGAACGCAGACTGTGATAACAGGACAGGCTCAGTCTATATGAAAGGGAAAGACTTCTGAGTAGCATTTCCTGTTACATGCTTTCTATGCCTCTCCCCAATCTTCTGAGTCTGTGCAAAGGCTATCAATAAGCACTCAGAAAGATTTCATTGAACCAGCACCAAAGCCGCCCCTGCCCTTGCCCCCATAAGACTGAAAATGAAAGAATGATCAAAGACCCCGAGGAAGAGAACTTCCCAGAAACTTCCTCACCCTGATATTTTAGGAAGCCCATGCTCATGCCACAGAAAAGCCCACAGGGAGTGGGTTCTAAAGGTTCCCTTCGTTTCTCCCTCATGACACAAGGCATAAGCCAGTTTCTTACTTTGTCCAGCTCATGGTAGGCTCTGGGAAACCATCCGCATCACACACCAAGGTGACAGACTGGCCCAGGTTGGCAGTGGCATTCACAATGCTTTGTCTGGCCTGCACAGTGGGTGGTACTGAAGGAAAGAAGGATGTCAGAGGTAGTTGTGCAGAACTTAAAAGAGCCCGGTGGCCCGGAGAAGAGGCATTTGGGGGTCCTGCAGGTCATGGTGTCACCACCTGGACATCTACAATGTTAGTATAAGGGATCTAAATGCACGCGGCATTCTCAATAATTAATGTAAACTGAACAAAAAATTGCCCACAAACGTGCATTATCGTTTTTAAAAGTTCAGCCCCTATATTGCATCTTAACTCATATTCGTGTGGTGTTTTATTTACAGTGACTATTTGTTGTGATGGATTTTCTCAATCCATAGACACCACATAACTACGAGGGTTGGTGAGACTTGATGTTAAAAGGATGCTCTCTGCTCTCCATGCTGGCAAAAGTTAGAAAATGCAGTTCCGTGGTCAGGTTGGTATGCTTCCGAAAGGCACCAGCTCAGCAGAGTGACATTTCTCTGCAACTGTCATAAACAACTTTGTGCATAAAGTGCTTCCACTGAAGGAATGAGAGCTTGAGAGTTTGGCAAGAAAACACATATCAATAACCAAAACAATTCAAATGTGATTTACTTATTTTCTTAGCACTGACATTATAATTTCCTGTAAACATTTTGCAAATGTCAGATCGATGCTACGGGTGTGTTTATTTGACACTGCAAATTAAGATTAATAAGCCCACAGACCATGGATGCTGACTATTCTGAGACCTGAATTGATTGCAGTATTTCTCTGCCCATCAAACCAAGGGGACTAACTTCCCAATGATGGTAACATCAAGGGCACTGGGGATGAAGGAGGATTTATTAGTAGAATGGAGAGTTTTTAGTGCTGCTAGGCAACAGAGGGCATTTAATATGTACAATTCAGAGGAGACACCAAAGACTAGAGGGGTAATGAGAAAATGTATCCCTCCTGGAGGTTATGATGATGAAGAAGGGGTTCTCCAGAGATGTAGGAATGACACAGAACAGGTCGACACCCAAGCGAACTGTAAGAGCATCAAACCCAGGTTGTAGCAATGAAGAGAACAGGAAGAACAGCCAGATCTCCTCACCATTCACAATGACCTGAATGTCCTTGAAGTTGATCTCCCCCCGGGCCAGGATCCTGCCCTCACAGCGGTAAGTGCCCTCATCTGTTTTCTTGATGCCCCGGATCTGCAAGTAGTTGTTGGACAGGACGATGAATCGGACTGGAAGAGAAGAGAAGCAGATTCATCCAAGGTCAGTCTAAGAACTCCATAATCAGGAAAGCAAGTTAGCAGAGCCTCCTGCTCCTGCCTTTTATTGGTTTTGTGTTTGGTATTTTTGAGACAGAGTTTCACAATGTAGTCCATTCTGGCCTGGAACTCACTATGAAGCCTGCGTTTGCCTCAAACATGCAACCATTTCCCTGTATCACCCTCTCCATGCTGGAGTTAGACACATGACCCTACTTCATCTTTTCTCTTATCTTCAGTGTTTTGGGGTTCCGTAATGAGAAAAGACCCTGGCCCTGAAATAAAGATGAGACCCTTTCTACTAGGGATGATGTGTCTTTTGCTTGGGAGAGACAACCAGGTGCTTGAACACACTAGTTAGAGATACACATCTGTTTACCACCCAGAAACTGCATGTGGGTTCTGGGTCCCTGAATCAGTGTTTAGATGTGTTTAGGGTAGAGGTGGGAACCTAGGGGACCCGGTGGCTTATAGGAGCTCAGGTCTTACCATCTTTTTTCAGGATAACATCTCGGCCTTTGTGTTTCCAGATGATGGTTGGGGGTAGAGAGCTGACCACATCACACACGATCACAGCATCTTCCCCTTCCTTAAACTCCTGTGGCGTCGGTGCGTTCTTGAACATGAGCTTCTCTGAAAGACAGCAGGAGGAGTGGAATGAGGAAAAATATACCTTCTCACTAGAACTGTGCTGCCCGGAATTTCAGTCCCAGGACAGTTTTCACTCGTAATTCAGTGGCATAAGAGAGGCTCCTGCTCAGCACTTGGTCTTTGACTGAGGCAAAGAGCTAGCACTGAGAAGGGTCTATAGAGGGGGATGGGGCCCCTGCTGTAGGGACAATGCACACAGGCACAGTGATAGGTGCCACATCTACCTTACTATGACAGTAAGGGCCATGGGTTATTTTTGGCCTCCCACTCTGACTCCACCCAATTTTCTTGCAGCAGAGAGGATTCTGAAGAGTGAGAGCCAACTTCATGGCAACAAATGCTATGGCAATCAACACTTTCCTACCATGATTATACACAGGAAGAAGGCACTGAGATGTCATTGGCAGGCTACCTTTCAGTGGCAATGGGAACTCAGAGCAGCATTGAGTGTTCACATACGGTGCTCCATCTCATTAGGTCAGTGGGCTATATCACCAACAAGGGTAGTTGGATAAGAATGAAAAGCCTGAACCATATATCTGTCATTGCCACATAGACGGCATGGAGGAACCGACAATAGCCCTCTAGGAACTGTGTAGCTTCTGGACAATGAAGGATAGTGAGAATGCAGTGGAAACCAGCCTTAGGAGTTCTGGGCTGATCACCGACCATTTGAGAATACATCAGATCTCTTAGCAACTCCGGGACAGGAAAGGAACCACCAGGCTTTTGCTGGTCCTCCTGATGCCATCTCTCTGCTTTTGCCACTCACACATGTATCTGTCTAACAAAGTTAGGAATGTAGAGTACACATGAAGGCTCTTACGGAAGATCTTCACATTGACAGTGGCCTCTGACTGGGTGCCGTCCTCGGCAGTGACCACACACTTGTAAATGCCGGCATCATCAATGTTGGCGTTATAGATGGTGAGTGTAGAGGAGTCGTCATCATTCCACACCACGGAGATCCGCTGCTGGTTTGGGCTCAGCTTTTCCCCATTTGGGGAGAACCAGGAGATGTCCTTATCTTTGGCATCTCCTGCCACTAAGGAGAAAGAGATTGTTTTCAGAGCCTAGAAAATGAGAGGATTAAGCCCTTCCAGAGTATCAGTGGCTACCTGGTAAAAGCGCCTGGGTGGCAAAGACTGGAAGGCTGGAAAGGTATCTCTATCATGAAACATTTTGCCTCTCTGCTCTTTGTCTGTTTAATTATATACATAACATCCCTTAGAGTTGAAAGAACTCAGCAGCTGCCTGTGCCTATGGCAGTTTCTTAGTAGTCACATCTTTGGGAGAGAAACAATATTTGCTGTAAACTACTGTGCTCCAGACACTAAGTTAGCAATGAGTGTGCATTATGTAATGGGAGGTAAAGGGGTTAATTAATCTGAGCCCAGATCTCCAGGACCTACTTGACATGAACCAACTAATGAGGATGTAAAGGATGGAGACTTGTCACCTCCTGCATTGAAGATAAGAGAAACTGGGTAATCTAAGAGCTAAAATTCCAGACATCTTGGCTGTAGCAACTGTGTTCAGAATGACATTCTGACGCCTGTTGGCCCAGTCAGTTCCTTGCATGTTCCAAGGAGACAGAACATCCGCAATGCCTCCTCTCTTTGGGCACTTGTGAGGGGCACTGCTATTGCTCAGCTGCCTAGGGGCCAGGCTGGGTCAGGGTGAATGGCTCTTCAATCCAACCATCCTTCTTTATCCTGCTACCTGTATGGGGGCACCAGCCTGAATTGCCTCACCCTGAGCAGGTGCTTTGTATGGAGATGTAGTCTTCCTTTGGGGGCGCATCAAGTTTTCAATAAATATCCCAATTTGCAAGCTGTGCTGGGGCACTAAGGCTGTACCTTCACATCCCTGAAACTGCTAGGGCAAACATATCTGTCAGCCTCAACCCTATCTCCAGATGCAAATCATGGTGGCAGCAAAAGCCCCTTTCCACCCAAAGCGGCTTGTGAAATGCCACAGCGCTCCCCTGGCTCAGTTCATGGGTGTTTCTGTTACATTCCAAATCCCAGGTGTGCCATCTACAAACACTTTGAAGCCCATTCCTCCTTTTCTTCCCGCACAGGATAGTTCCTCCTTAACATCAGGGGTGTGCTTCTCAAGGAAGCAGTAAGAACACCAGCTATGGTGCATCCCAGAGCAGTGCATGTGTGTGGCAGTGGTGGAACAGGATGCTTTTGGTATTTGGAGCAGCTCCTGAGAAGCCAACATAGGCGGCTTCCCAGCAACTGCTACCCATAGTCAATACAATTGCAAAACCCTCTTGGATTTTCAAGGCCTGAGTTATTCTAAGAAATGGGCCTTAGCCCGACCTAAGGAGACATTCTTTCTGTGCTCATGCTGTATTCCTGGCTGTGCCATTGGACAAGATACAGGGCCTGAGAAGATTCTCTGCCTGGGATGTGTGATGATTTTCCTGCAAAGCTCTTCGAGGTACTCCAGTGCCAAGCAGAAATAGAGACGGCATATGATATGAAGGGAAAGTCTCTGGGAATAGTTTGGACGGGTTTCACTGCTGACCAAGTGGTGAACAGTGGCCAGGATTCCAGGCCTGGTACTCTCAGCCTCCGCTCTGAGCAACAGATTTTCCAGGCAAGCTTTGGAATGCAATGGGACCCAGGAAACTTGCCTTGACACAGGAAGAATTTGGACTCTCCAACGCTGATTTCACCTTGGCTGGGAACAATATCCACCTGCAGGGAAACTGGAAAAAAGAAGAAGTCCAGTTCAGACACACCTTCAAAAATTTGAGATCAAATGCCAGAGTTTTCATTTGGAAGCAGGATTTTCAAGCTCAGTTTTTAAAAGAGGAGGTTTATTTGAGAACTTCTGAGAACTTGCACTATTAAAGTGACTTTACCGTGTAGCCAGAAGGAGACACAGCCTGGACTGCCAGTACACAGAACTGTTGTTATCTGCTGTCAGAGTGGAAGGGTCCCCCTGGGTGACTGGCTAAACAACTGTGCTTTGTATTCACAGAAAGAGCTGGCTAGCGTTAGAGCTCAATACTCTCACCTCCTTTAGGTGTCAGTCAGAAGTGTAAGAGTAGGGAGCCTGTCATCCCAGATCCATGCATAGGGATAGCTTAAACATTCTGTATTCCGCCATGCTTAATCACTGCGAATCAGACCCTTTCTAAAGCAGGGGTGCCAATGAGCATCCACCGTACCTTACAATATATAACCATCACGCCTATCTCCAGAGCTAGAAACCACATCAGTACGCCAATCAGTATGCCACGCTTCTGAAATCCCACAGCCTGTGCTTTGTGGACTTCTTTGCATCCCTTGGCTACTTCCCCTGAATTTTTATTTGAATACCCATACGCTCAGTCTTCCCATGGCACTGATAAGAAAAAAAAATACACAACACCAGATCTCATCGATGCCTGCTTCACTCCGCTTCCCGTTTATCTCCTTAGAGCAGATAACAACCGTTCATGAAAATACAGTTTTAGGATAGCAAAACAGAACGCTTTATTCATTTGAAGTCAACTTCCTTCTGCCTCTGCTCTCTTTAAGTAAATCTGAAAGGCGAAGGCTAGTACACGTTGGGTTCAATGGAGGAAGCGCCTCAGAGCCATTATAAAGTAAGATCCCTCACCCCTACCCCCTCCACCCCCCAAAAAAAGAAAGAAACAGTCTAGGTCTTAGAGACTCTGAGCTCTTCCTTCCAACAGCCATTTTCTGTTCACATTAGAAGAGAGAAAGCTCGTTGCCATGGTGACCGGCTTGCCAGCAGGCCTGGTGCAGCAGCTCTGAGTATGGACTCCTGAGACAAGAGACCACAGTTGTGCTCAGCAGTATCAGGGATCAAAGGGCCTGCCTGGGGCTGGAAAGGGAGTGCACGGGGTGGGGGGTGGGGTGTAGCCTTAGTATTGGAGGTAAGGTTTTCCTAATCATCCCACGGACAGACAAAGCAGGTGCTGAGAGATCCGGGAGAGGCTGTAGAGGGAGAGGCATGAAGTGGAGCCAGCATAGAGAAAAAAATGGAAGGAGGAAAAGGGGAAGGGATGGGGGTTCAGGGTCAAGGAGGGGGCTGACCTTCTCCACAGATAAGAGGCTGAGCTTGGGCATACTCAAATACTGAACTGGAGGAAACAGTACAATTTTCTAGGGGCTCAATCACCTCCACTATGCTATTGCCAATGAGTCTGGGAGCCAGAGTTTATCCTTGAACTTGTCTTCTCCACCTTAAACCTCTCTATGCATAGACCTTGGTACATATAGCTGTCCTAAGACATGTTGCTGGCCAGGGCTGAGTCCACAGGTCCAGATGCAACCTACTGGAGTGGCTTTCCCTGTGATTCTTCTCTAGCTGGATTTGGGTGGTGTTCAACTTCACACTGGGACATTTGGAAAGGGTCTCAGCTATCGCCATGATCTGCCTCTTCGAACCTTACCTGTGGGGAGGAGCGGGAAGGTGATTTCCTTACAGTCACAGGCCTCCTGGCGCTCACCTCAGCTAAGTTCACTCTCCCTTTGCAGTGCAATCTTTGTGAAGAGGGAAGATGTTTCCATTGACTGTAAGAAACCATCTGGGCATGCTGAGTGACAGCCCTTAGCACTGCCACTTCTTAAGGTGTTAGCAAGCCCAGGGTTAAGTCCCTCTGGTATTCTGAGAGCTTGGGGCCTAACAGAGAAGGCTACAAACTAGTGCTGTGAATTTGAAGGCCAACCAGAACCTCTTCTATTGCTTTTGGTGGCTCATACTTCATGGGCTGGATGGTACTTTGAAGTCCGGAAACTGTTCCTCCACCATGACTCACCTGAGTGCTATTCCTCTGTGAAGTCTCCAAGGGCATCCTCTAACAGCAGAGAAAGTTCTCTCTGCAAAGTTCACTGCCCATATGCTGAGCATTAGCTGATGGCTTCAACATATGGATCCTGTTACTTCAATACCCTCACTGCTGGAGAATATTCTTATTCTGAGTGAAAAAACGGCCTTCACATATTTTTTAAAAGTTCCTTTCAAAAAAGAACATGACTCTCAAGGGGGGGGGGAGTCAAGCTGAAGAGCTTTCATATCCAAATGTGGCCAGGATCTATCTATGGACAACTGAGAGAAAGAGAAATGTGGATTTCAAAGGAATTCCCATCTTAACGGGATCCCCCACCTTCCATTTATCATCAGTTCTAAAAAAAAGAAATCTTCCATGGAGACTGCTGGTCCTTTGCACACAAGGAGAAGAGACTGACTTCTCTCTCAAAGCACCATCCGGGTCTCGGACAAGGGAGCCTAGACACTCAGCAAACAATACTCTCATGCTTTAGCCTGTGGTGGCAGATTTTTCTCCTACACATGCCAAATCTTGGAATATTAGGTCTGATAATGAGAAGTGGAAACGCCATGCTAAACTCCAAAGTCCTTGCCTCCCCTGCTTGCCGCTTCCCTCCACACCTCTCTCCTCTCTCTTTTTAACTTTTCATTGTTTGCAAGAAAATCTCCTGAAGTGTGTCTCACTTTCCTCTAGTTGTGTGTGCGAGGTAATTTCCCAGCCAGGAACAATGCACACCTTTACAAACACTTCTCTAAGCATTGCTCTCAAATCATGCGCCTGCTTTGCTTCAGACTTCTCTGCATAAACACTGTCATTTAAGCTGCAGGTGAAGATTCACACCCCCAAACCCAGATGTTTGGACCAGGATGGGTTTTGCTGGTTGGGATAACATTGCTCAGTAATTTCCATGTTCTCGTCTCCCTATGTATCCACCAAGTCCACCTGCATCCAGCCTGCACTGTTGAGTTTACAAAAGCCAGTTCATTGTTGCACCAATTTCCTAATAGTTCACAGATTAAGAAAAAAAAAGACTGAGGGTACTGCAGAAGAGGAAACTGCAATGCAGGAAATGAAATACTTTACTCAGATGATGAGCATGCCAACGAGGGAATGAACGAACCTCATCCAGTTCTGATGTTCCAGCTCATATACCCCACTTTATAACTACTTTGAACCTGTGTGTGTGTGTGTGTGTGTTTGTGTAGGCCAGAGGTCAATCTCATGTGTCATTACTCAGGAGCTATCATCCACTTCGATTTTTGAGATAGCATCTCTCACTGGTCTGGAGCTCATCCAATTAGGCCAGTCTGGCAGGCCAGCAAGCCCCAAGGCTACCCCTGCCTTCATTCCCCCAGCACTACCTCACTGCACCAGGCTTTCTCATATAGATCCATGCAGAACAAGCACTATCTCCCCAAGCTCCTAGAGCCTTTTTGAAGCATCCAAATAGGCTTATAGTAACCTGTTACTTCCTATTAACATGAGGTAGATATAGTAGAGCCTTTGTACAAAAAGGTTTCAGTTACCTTGCTGTCACCATTTCCCTGCAGATAATGATAATTGTCCTCATGACTCCCATTTGACAGATGGGAGAGCAGAAGCTCAAGACTTTGATTAATGGTCAAGATTCAAACTCATGGAAAACAAAGTCCAAAGCCTCAGCTGTTTCTCTTATACTATGTTAAGTCTTGTAAGCGAATATTTTTTTAAAGATCTATTTATTTATTGTATGTATATGAACACCAGAAGAAGGAATCAGATTCCATTACAGGTGGTTGTGAACCACTGTGTGGTTGCTGGGAATTGAACTCAGGACCTCTGGAAGAGCAGCCAGTGGTCTTAACCTCTGAGCCATCTCTCCAGCCCTCTTGTGAGCAAATATTAAAGAAGTCTTGTCCTTTGATAAACAGATGGCCCACCTCTCCTTGTCTCATGTAAATAAGCCTGGGGGAGAGTGCTTGGTTTTAAAATGTATTTGTCCTTTTTACTGTCTCTCTCTTTTTTTATTTTTAGTTTATGAATGTTCTGGAAACAATGCTTCCTCTTTTAGGTGTAGGTAGATAATTTATAACTCCCAGCTTCCTAGCAAAAGTAGGCTATAAAGCCATGATTACTGAAGAAAAGCGAATGAAAATTTCAGTTCATGAGAGCTGCTAGGGTGCTTATTGGGAGAGGCAGGATCTTATTAGGTAAAGCGACAGTGAAGAATCATTCTGATTTCCTAAAGAGTTCATATATTTCGCTTACATCAACTTATCGCAGTGGTTTGATTTTTGCTAGTTTTCTTTTCAGATTCTAATGTGTTTCTGAGGATAAGAGCTTCAGGAAGAAAGTGAACCCAGTGGTCTCTGAAGCCACTTGGATGTACTGCCATGTTGGAGGGTATGAAGAATGTTATTGGCCACAGAAAAATGAGGTTGCATCTGTTTTTGGGTCCAGGGCTAAAGTGGGCACTATTTTGGAAGATGTCTTATGATTAATCAACCTGAGATGGGCAGACTACCAAAGACTGCTCTGCTTACTGGCGATCCATGAAATGGAGATACTGAGAGGGAGGAATTTTCTAGACCCTATCTAACAATGGTCAAAGGCTTTTGAAGAAGGTGTTGAGTTGTAGCTTTTACGGTTATTGTTTTTAGAAATCAGCCTTATGTGTTGCTATATGTAATCAGCTCAGTGGAGAGATGCAGTTCTCTTTTGCTGAGTATAACTGAGAGCCTTTTTATGTGAGCACAGTTGCTGTGATTTCGGCCTCAGACAGCTAGGAGTACAAGAACTGAGGCATCCCTACTGATAGTGATGGTTTACTCCCACTGCTCAACATGAAACTCAAAGACAGCAAAGCTAGCTAGTGTGCTAGTCATGCTGAATGCTTCCAGCCCAGGCTCAGTCCATCTACTGGAGTGTGAATCTCAGTTTCACTTCTTATTTGCTGTGTGATCACACATAAGTTGTTTAACCCCTGAATGCCTCCTCATCAAAACAGAAAATAAAACTACCCATGGCTTTGGAAACATTATGTGAATTGATGTACGAAACCACATATTAAGTTCCTAATACTTGGTATTCTGTGCACAACCTCTAGGAACCACCCTTCCCAAGGAAATGATTTCAATTTGAGGGAAGTAATGTTTTCTGTTGTGGCTGAAAAATAAAATTTCCTTCCTAAATGATCTAATCTGTGGATAGGTAGCCTATTTCTGTTTTTAGCATTAACTTATTTGTTTGGAAAAATTTTGAATTCAGTCAGAGCCAAAACACAATAATGGAAACACTGAGCAGTGCTCTGGATAGATTACCTTGACCTCAGTGTTCTCTTCTACGAAAACAGAAAGACTGAACTTATACGCTTGGAATGTCACAAGAATTAAATAGGAGCAGGTTGTAATTAAGGACTCAGGATCTGCAGTCAGGGAGATAGTCTGAGTTCCAACTCTGTCACTTAGGAACAGATTTGGCTGGCAGGCAAATATGAGTCCATACTTCTCTAAATCAGCATACTGACCCTATAGACCTCAAATGGGTATTGGACTGATTTGAAAAGATACTTTGCATAATCATCCACACCCTTCCCCAACATGATCTAGATTCTTCCCACAATCTCAAATAAATAAAATTCCCAATAATGTTTGTAACAGCAGGAATGAAATGGTAGAAACTTCTTGAATACTATCCCAGCTAACCTCTCTCTTTGTCTCTCATTCTCCCTCTCCTCCTCTCTCTCTCTGTATGTGTGTGTTTATATATATCTGTATGTTCAGATACATCGCTGAGAGCTTATACAAATGTATTTATATGTACTAATAGTGCAAACGTCAGATTCATGCTATTGGAAGAGGAACTTGATATGAATACATTTATCTAATTTCTCAGGAGAAAGGGATTAATAAATTACTAGATGGCACGGCAGTGCCACTCATAACACTCCTGCAATGATGGCTTGAGCTATTGCTGGCAATAGCTGTTCAGGAAAGAACAAGGTAAACATTCAGATGCTATTTTAAAGGCACTACAAAGTACATGTTATTAGAAATTTTGATTTCCAGTTATATACAATGATATCAAATGGAAGACTACATTCCAAGTGCCACTGGAAGCATCTGGAGAGCTTATAGCTGGCTCATAGCAGAACTGGACGCCAATCTAATTTTTTTTTTGTTTAAACTCGAATATCTAGAAGTAATGTAGCTAGGTTTCCAGGTCAGTGGCAATGAGTATATGACCAAACACCTCAAAACCCTCCATGTAATGTTCCCACAGGATCATGGCCTCTGGTAAAACAGAAGACGAGCTGGAGAGTGAAGAAGACGGCTAGTTGTGAGCGTCTGAGCACAGCTGATGTGAGAAAACAGAACCTCAGAATAGAAGAGAAGACAAAGATAGCTGTCAGTAACAGTGGACATCGCTTCATGGTTAAGCCACTGGAATGGAGGAACTAGAATGCCTAGAGTAAAGACAAGTCACATAGGCAGCTTGCAGACATCACAGACAGATTTAAACCAAATTCACTGGCAAGAGGCATTGGGTGTTTTATGTTTATACACAGCAAATTTCCAAAGCCTGGCATTAAAAAAAAAACTCATTCAAACTTGACACTGTCACCCGTTAAAAGCCATGAAACAAGTGGTGCTCATTGAAAGTTCCTCCAACCTCTCCATTTCCCATGACTCAGCCCAACAGAGCAATAGAGGAAGTGACAAAGTCATCATGGCCTCAGGATTCTTCCATGTTCTACATAATCATCATTTATACCAGAAGGTTGTAACAAGGAAGAAAAATGTTGAGTATCACAGCAACCACGGCTTCCAAGATTAATCACATAGACTCCACCATCCAAAACACTCTACCCTATGGAATGTTAGCAACAAAATAATAGAAGCCAACTTGTCAGAGCAAGTGGTTCTATTTTTAGCGTAAGAAATTACAGGAGCTGCAGTGAATGACGCAAAATTGTCTTCTGGCTCCATTCCAAGGGTCTGAATTCAACTTAGAACCTGGAGCCAAGCCCGATAATAGATATATCCCTCTTGACCTCTGGAGTTCAATAATGCTTCGAATTCTTTGCCTCCTGAGTTTGATGAGTGAAACTATCATTTTATTAGTTCAAACTTTAAAAATCAAATTGTTCTCACTTTATTGGAAGAAGTAGTATGGGACTGGGTCAATGGCTCAGTAGGCAAGCACTAGCCATGCAAATTTGAGGACCTTAGTTTGGATTCCTAAAACCCGAATAAAGCTAGATGTGGTAGCAAGCATCCTTAATTACAGTTTCCCTATGGAGATGGGAAGCACAGACTGGAGACGACCCTGGAGTTTGAGAGGCATACAGCCTGACATGTACAGTGGCAGATAGTAAGAAATCCTGTCTCAGAGCAAGGCGGGAGGTAAGGACTGACATGGGAGATCTTTCTCTGATCTCCATCTACTGTCTACACTGTCATAGTATCCACATGATACCCCTCCTACCATATATATAATGTATATATGTAAACATACATATGTACATATCATTCATACACACATACACTATACTACACTACCACATGCGTGTGCGTGCACGCACACACACACACACACCAGATATACACACACATATGAATAAAAATTGTCAATGGCTGAAAACCGTGGATACTAGGCCCCAAACTACCTAGCAGCTAGAAGACATAATTAACTCCAGGTCACTTCATGTCTTGTGCGTCTGATACAGAGCAAGAAAAAAATATTTGTTCAGAAGTAAGAATCACCGTTTCCAGCCCCCCACTCCACCACCAGTCCATCTTCAATACTTGTTCACTAAGCAGGAATATAAGCCACACAGACTCTAGCTATATCCACAGATTCGGCACTGGATTGGCAGAGAATCCAGCCTACCCATCAAAAAGAGCATATTTTCTCATCTTAAAATATCCTTAAAATTTTACTGTCTTTTGTGTTTGCGAAAGCCTCAAGCCAGAAGTATCCTCATCGTGTCTCACCAGGGCCAGCTTCCAGTCTGGGAATGAAAGCCTTTGGGTTTGGGCAGCAGCCCAGTCTCCTATAGTGCATGACAGGTGAGGGCAAGAATGTTCCAGAGCTCCTCACCCCAATGAGTGCATGGCCATGCATATGTGTGCCAAGAGGCTGTACGATCTATTTATAATCTGGCTTCTCAGCCTGCTCTATCATGGAAGTCCAGGACTGTAGAGCAAGTTAGTAACCAAGGAGGTAGATCCGGAAGGAACCTGATGTTCTTTCAACTCCTTTATTTTACCCTCAGAAAACCAGGAGTAGAAATCTCATCTGCTGTAGTGAAGTTTGGAAGCCCTGGTATCGACCACAAATGTTGACTCCTGACTCAGGACTGCCTTTTGCTTCTGTCACTTATTTTCTTTGCGGATCTCAGTAACTGGTTCTGCTTCCTCTTTATTTCATTTGCCCTAGTCTTATCCCCATCCCCAAAGAACCAGGGCTATCAGGTGGAGAAAACAGCTCTAGAAAGCTGAGCTGAAACAACATGTGTATGAAAGCTTTGTGACAAGCGGTTTAAACTGTCCAAATAAGCCCAACCCCAGAGGCACTTTTAATTAATTAACTGACTGATTTGTTTATTTGTTATGTGCATGGTAAATGTGTGTGATGCATGTATGTGCGTATGTGTGCTCGCGCGCATGTGCGTATGTTCACACGCACAGGTAAGCATGCATGTGCACAAGGAAGTCAGAGAAGGATGTCAGGTGTCCTCTGTCTCCATCTTATTACCTTAAGACAGGGTCTCTCGATGAACCTGAAACTTGCATTTTTGACTTAGCTGGCCATTCAGTGACCTCCTGGGATCTGCCCGAATCTGCCACCTAAGGCTGCAATTACAGGCATGCCTAACTATGCCAGGCTCTTTACACGGGTGTAGAGGATTTGAACCCAGGTCCTCTTGCTCCTACAGTAAGCACTCTTACCCACTGACTCATCTACCTAGTTCTCCAGAGGTAACTTTTTTGTTCTTCCCTTCTCTGCGTAGACACTGACGCTGGGCCGGGCAACACTGTACATGAAGCCACATTACAGAAATGCAGGGCAAGGAGGCAAACAGATGTTTGGAGCTCAGATTATGGTCTCCCAGATAAACAGACTCCATCGACCTGCCCCCGTAAGCCAGGCTTCTTGGTAAATCACTGCATGCTAGGCATCCAGGACGCTCGTGATAATGTCGTCTCAGGTTGCTCTCTGAAACCTTGCCTTGAGGAAATGAGTCACTGGAGTCTTTCTTCCAGCCATAAAAAGGTACCGTTATGAGGCAGACTCCTCCCTCCCCACTGCCAACAGCTTCTGCTAACATGGCAAGAAGCTGGGATTATATCTTTCAATATTTGTCCAGCTGTTGTTTGCAGATGTTGTATTCTTTACACTGGGAAAAAGAGAAAGTTAGAGAATGCTATCATGCAACCTCATCCTGAGAGTTTTAGATATCACCCATGTCTTTCAAAAATGTCCTTATGTGTTGATGGTTTTAAGCACATCTGGCCTATAGAAGATACACAGCTTAACACTTCTCAAATAACCATTGCTGAGAATCGTCAAAATCTTGTTTCCATCAAGTAAAAATTCTGCACATTCAATGATAAGAATGTGATTGTTACTGGCCAGGCACTGAATTGAACGTTTAAATTATTTAATCTTTTCAAGAATCCCATGAGGATGGCACTCTTTTGTCCTTTTGGAATAACGAAAGAACTGAGAAAACAGACATGAGCCCAGGCTGACCGGGCTCCAGGGCACTTGTTTTAGAGCTTTGGTGAAAGGTAATTGTTTTTTCTGCTTGGAAGAGCTGGCAAACAGGCGCAAGGGTAGAGAAAGACACCACAGGTTGGAAGCTATCCTGATGGAATCCTTTCTGACTCTGTGCAACAGCTAAAGTCATGGTTGCTGAGCCCAGAAGGCCATTCTCCTGCCACTACAGCTCTCTCCAGAACCCTGTCCTCACCTCCTGTAGGGCTGGCCTCAAAGCTTCCCTGAGGCTCCTAATACTCCTCTTATAGCTCTGTGCAGCACTGATGGTGGCCATCACCAGGGACAGGACCAGAGGAGCTGGGCTTTCCCCTGTATGGGCTCTGGGTAAGTAATTGTTTTTCCTGTTGGAATGCTGGTATGAAAATTATTCTTCCCTGGATGTGGTGGGTGCATATCTATAGTCACAGCATGCTGAAAGGAAGGTTGGAAGTTTGAGGCCAGTGTGGGATGCTCAGTGAGAACCGGTCTCAAAGGACACCATTCTTGATGCTGTATGAATTGTGACGGATACATTGTCAACATCACAGGTTGTATGCATTTGTAGTAATTCATGCTGGCTCTGAACTTGGGCCTCTCAAGGCAGCTCTCCTCCTAAAGAGGCCATGTGCAGCATAGCCCTGGCAAACAATTCCTGTCAGAGGTCACACTCCTTTCTACCGGGTGCAGAGTCCAGTCTCAAACCACAAAGCTACTCCTACGCAATCGAACAGTGTTTGACCTGGTTAATAATACACGTGGTCACACTGTACAAACGATGGAGTGGAGAGTGAAGAAGAAAAGCTAAGCATTTGGATGACAATTCTTTGAATAATTCTGGAGCTGACCATGCTGCTTTCTGAGTTAGGGGGCCAGTGAGAATGTCACCATAAGCATCACAGCTCTCCATCAGGAATCAGGGTACAAGCTGCAATGCTCTGCTACCACCACCATGGCTTCTTGGAAGCTCAGAATTTAGCATATCTGTAGATTTGAGTGAGGAGGGGATGGGTGTGGAAAAGAAGGGGCTGAAGCAGAGGGCACTAAGGGCCAAGGAAAGGGCAGTTGAGTCACACATAAATGTAGACTTTTGAGGATCTGTGCCATGTCACCTGCCAGCACGATGACCCATCCACCCATGTGATTACTCAGGTTGCTAATCTCCAATTCTAATCTCCTGACTGCTTAGAGCTTCCTTCTGCCCCTGCAGTGTGATTTCTGGGGGGGGGGGAAGATGAAGAGTCCCACATCCCATGCTAGTCCAGGTTGACCACTAACTCTCTTTGGCATTTTTTAAAACCTTATATTTTATAACTAATAACATCAGGAGCCTGTAGCCGCACTCCAGGTTGCTGGTAGTCTTTTTCCGATTTATGAAGAATGCAATATCTTGGAAAGAGCTTGCTGGGAGGATAGCTATGGAAATGTTGCCAGGTGGAAGCAAGGGAGACCATGACCACCCCCTCCTGGGAGCTGGAAGCTCCTCGACATGCTACCCCTCTCCTTTCTTTCTGCCTAGAATAATTCCACAGCCCTGAAGAACCACTAACAAGTCCCACAAACTCAGCATGGACCTTGAAGTCCTTACATCCCTCACAGATTCTGCCTCGTGGTTTCGGTAAGATTTTATAGAAGCCACTGTTACCAAGCCCTTCTATTTTCACTTACACTCTACTCCTTCCACACCACTCACAGGAAACATATTCACTTACAAACCACCTACACCAAACTGTCCTTGACATGCTCACTGTGGTTGTAGTACAAGCAGAAGAGCCTTTGGAACGTAGCCTGTGGAATCAAAGGCAGGAACATGAAAGGCCCTATGGCCCCATGTCATCATGAGCTTTGATGTTCAAGGACTGGAGTCTGACTGGATCCCAAGGAGCCAATTCAAAGGTCAGGAACAAATAATGAGGTTCACCCCTGAGGGACAGACATCCATGAATCTCATGCCATGGCAGTGAGTCTTGTTTTAAGAAGATGTTCACATGGGCAATCTTTCTTCTTTCACCCCTCAAGGTGACAGAGTCCTTAGGAGAAACTTGCAATCAAGTATGCTTGTTCCTGGATCTTTCATGCTAATATTTACAATAAAGGAGAAACATACCCAGCAGATAAGTCTGCAGGTAGAGGTTTGGGAAACTTCTTCCCTTCATCTTCAAGAGAACAAACTAGTCTCTCTGCATGGGGAGTCTATAGAGACCCTGGCCCAATGTCATGTTTAAATAAGAGGCATGGAGTGGGATGCAGAAAAGAACCACAGAGATGCAGACACAGTCACACAGAAAAATGGACATGAACATAAACATATAGAAATTCCTATATGGGTACACATAGAGACATGAACATAAACACATAGTCATGAACATAAGTGCACACGGATTCACATACCGACACTCATAGGCTGGGCTGTGTAATGAGCTCAATGTGAGTGTGGGCAACATAGTGGGAAACTATTTTATAAAGAAGAGCTTAAAATCTCTGCCACACCGTGACACCAGAACACAGCTCACTATATGGTTTCGGTGCTGCCTGTGAAACACACATGTTGTGTCACCAGCTGGATAAGATGTACACATTTAATTGTGGCAGACCACAAGCGACTATGTTACTGGTTTTGTGCATTAAGTATTCTATAGCTTCCCTTTTTTTACATTTTACTATGTGTTCTTTACACCTATACAAATTGAAAACCAGTGTAAGACCGTGTACCACACTTCCCAGCAGGCAGCCTCATGCGGCTTATTTTTCAGCACCCAATCAAAAGGCACGTGAAAAGGGCACTGATGGCCACACATCCTGCTTCCCACCCTCATCTCTACTGCCTTTTGGGGAATTCCCAGAGAGCCCAACTGCAGGCCCTGGCTGTGAGCTCCCCAACCTGAAGGAGCTTTGAGAAGGGGACCAACTCTGCCACATGAGCCTGACTCTACTCCCGAGCCCTGGCATGCTGTCTGCCGCTGGTGCTGGATGAACTCTCAGAATCACACCACTAACTGTCTGTCTTTGAAAGACGACAATACCTTCTAATACACTTCTTACCCCCAGCAATACATCTCAGCGTCTCCCTGAAACCCTACATCAGCGAACTTTCAAGGACGTGGCCTGAAAGAAGCATTATTTAGAAAATCAGAATGTACAGTGGACTTTTACTCAGCTGCTAAGAAAAAATGAAATTATGACATTTCTAGGCAAATGGGTGGAACTGGAAAGTATTCTATTAAGAGAAGTGACCCAGTCTTGAAAAACAACAACAACATTGTATGCTCTCTCTCACACATGTGGATCCTGATTTTTTGGTGTGTATATGTACATAAACCAGGAGTTGTGAGAAGGGGCATAAACTATAAACCAGGTAGGAGACTATGAAAAGGGCAGAGGGGAGACCATGTCATGTGACTGATTTGTGCTCTCTGAGTTTGTGTAAGGGTACTCTTACACCACATGATGTTTATACCAAAATGAACTCTGCCTACAACACAGCTCTCAGAATGGGTCCCTACTATAGCGAGGCCCATAACTTCTACGGGATTGGCAAACATCCTCCATACTTAAAAGCAACAGCAACAGCAATAACTTTGGTCAGAGAGCATTTACATGTATGACTGTGAGGCCAGGGTCATGCAGTGTACCTCATTTTATAATAGGGCAAGCTGCCTTCATTTCTAGAAACAAGCCTTAGCTGCCAGCACCACCATTTGCCCTTTAATGATGCCAGAACCTTACTGAATGGTATTAAATAGTAACAACCTGACAAACAGGTCTACTAAAGACCAGAATTTCTAGAATGAATAGCTAGAGAGAGCAAGAGAGGGCGATGCCAGCGGCCGCTCTTAAAGCTCCCTCGGGACCATGAATCTGCCTCTGGATGTCTCTTCACTCTCTGGAAATACAGAATGGACTTCTCACTCCTTTCCTACCCACTGTGGTGTCTACATCTAGCTTTATATTTCATGAAGCATTTCTCACGAAGTCCACTCAGGTGGGCTGGCAGATTCTGAATATTCTAGACAAATCTCTCCAACACACACTAAGACTCTACACTTTGTACCGTATCAGTTTCCAAAGTCATTGGACTGTGAGTTATATGTTTATTCTCTAGGGGGTAAGATAGGATAAGAAACCTTTTTTCTCAAAAACATTGCCAGGTAAATTGCAATCAATCAGTCAGTTAAATAACAACAACCTCCCAAAACAATACAACTGCCATGTCATAGTTTTTTACCCTCTGTTCTGTACTTAGGAGAAAGCTATTAAATACAGTGGATTCAAGTTTAGAGTTGGCTCTTCTTTGGGATCTACAAATTTTTATAGAGTACAAGAAGAGTGATCAGAGATCAGACCCTGAGGTCACAAGCCTGGATCTGATGGAGCCTTGGATTTAATGTACCGTCAAATGCGCAGAGTAAAGCTTCCTCTTATCTTAGGGGACTCCATTATATACTAGCTTCAGGAAATAGACAAGCCTGCAAAGGCAGGAAAGAATGGAAACACAGAAGGAGGAAGGGGGTGAATTAGTGAAGGGGGGGAGGGAGCTACTAAGCAGTCTAGAAGAAAAGCATCATTAGAATAAAAGAAAGAAATGGCATTCAGATGAAATGTGACTAGTAGAAGATTCGCTAGATAACTCTACCATGTTTCTAAGCCTTCTAGAAACTCAGCAGGGTTAACCTGTGCACAGCCTCCTCCAAACAACAGTACACTCTGCGCTTAGGGGCTAGTGTTAATCATTCAATGAGGCCTCAACTATTGGCACTGACTAGACTACACAGAACACAAGACTTTCTGTCCTGGCATTTGAAAGGTGATGTTCATGGATTGGTCTTCAGTCAGCTCCTTTCTGTGTCCTGAAAATCTCAATTCTGTACCTTTGTCTTGAGGCCTTCATGTTTCTGCTTCTGAAGATGCTTGTGATTTTGCTGTGTATCCAGGTCAGGGATCACTGGCTCAGTCAATAACCTGCCTGGGATAATTGATGAGCTACACACATCAGACCCAGTTAAAGTCTTCAAGTCCCTGACTGAGACTAGATTTTTTTTGTAATCACTCTTTTTCTTCTTTTTTTAATTAATTAATTTATTTTTGTATCAATCACAGGTTAGGTACTTTGCATCCCAGGTGTAGCCCCCTCCCTCATTCCTTCCCACCCTCCCCCTCCCTCATCTCCTCCCCTCCCCCTCCAAGTCCACCAAAGGGGGAGGACCTCCTCCCCTTCCATCCAACCCCAGCTCATCCTGTCTCCTCAGGGCTGGCTGCAATGTCCTCCACTGGGATCCAGCCAGTCTGTCACTCCCCAGCAAGTATGGGGGAGGATCAAAGAGTCAGCCATCAAGTTCATGACTGAAACAGTCCCTGTTTCCCTCACTAGCACACCAAGCTATCATGGGCCCCATCTGAGCACGGGTTCCAGGCCACATCCACACGTGGTCCTTGGCTGTAGAAACCGTCTCATACAAGCAAGACCCCTGTGCCCTGCTCAGTTTGGTCTTTGTGGAGCTCTTGTTCTCCCCAAGTCTCACCAACCTCCTCCATTTCTATCATCACTTCTCGCCCTCTGCCAAAGGCTTGATCCTCTTACTATGCCCTGTTTACTTTGCCATTTGTCACATGAAGCAATGGGATGTCGCTCTGCACAAACTGATGCCATGTGCGTCCCAGGGACACTTTAGGAAGCACAGCCACAAGTGACTGCGAGGGGTCACTGTGTATATCAGCTTTCCTGGGCCACAGAGTACCCAGGTATTTGGTCAAACATCATTCTGGATGGCTCTGTGTTTCTGGGAGAGGTTAACATGCCGGTTAGGCAGAGTCAGCATATTGCCTTTCCTAATGACATGGTGGTCCTCGCCTAATTGTTTGAGTCCTGGGTAGAAAGCTGAGTGAGACAGAATGTCAATCTCTCTCTTTCATTTTTCAAAAACCAGGACATCAGGACCTCTCCTGCCTGCACCTGGACTTGGATTAGAATTTACACTATAGGCTCTGCTGGTTATTGGACTCTGACTCAGACTGAAATGAAACTAATATTTCTTCTGAGCTTCTCGATGGCATACCTCAGACTTCCTAGCTTCTATCGCTATGTGAGCTCATTCATTAGAGCAATCTATTCATTTATAAGTATGTATACTTATACTGTATATACACACATGCCATGAACGTGTTCATATGCATGTTCACATATGAGAATGCACATGTCTCATATTGGCTCTGTTTCTTTATAGA
This sequence comes from Pachyuromys duprasi, assembly GCA_028658305.1. Lineage (NCBI taxonomy): Eukaryota > Metazoa > Chordata > Mammalia > Rodentia > Muridae > Pachyuromys > Pachyuromys duprasi. The sequence goes on from CM053747.1 coordinate 39,596,615, forward strand.
AGCAACACAATGCAGATTCGAAGACATAGGAGTACATTCCATTTTCTGAAAGTAAATACATGCTGGAATAAACCGTATATACCGAAGAAAAGATAATCTGCAAATGGTACCATTGAGCCTAACACTGAGTTTGGCATCTTTGGTCCACTGAGCTTGGGATGACCACCTGTAACCTACAAATGGCAAGTCTCAGTCGCTTAGGAGACTGTTTTGCTCATCAAGTGAGACTGAGAAGCCTCTTTTGTGAGCTGCACCTAAAACTCTTAAGAGGTGAATCTGCTGATCACTAAATGGTGATCAAAACATATTCTGTATGTGCTTTGCGCATCCTTGCAAATTGTAGGGAAGGAAAGGAAGGTGAGAGAGTGTGTGTGGGAGGGATGCACCAGGCACTCCTTTTAAAATGAGATCTCAGGGCTCTGAAATAAAAATCTTTAGCAATTACGAATTAGCTATAAGTCATAAAATAATACAAATTACTGCTGTAGTATCTTCAAAATGCCAATTTAAAAGACACCCAGCACTAAGCGGTAGTCATTTTAGTATAGAAAGCTTTCTATTCTGTAGAATAAGGAACTACCTGCCTCTTACCTTTATTCTATTCTACTGATGAATTTCCAAGCTCGACCGGCACATTAATAGGATTCTCAATCCCCCGCTGAACCCAATGAAAGAAAACTCTGAATTGTTTCTAACAATTCCTACCTGAATTCATCTTGCCTTTAGAGATGGAGATTCCCAAGGACAAATGCTCTCTTGTATGTAAAAGATTAGTATTTCTTCTTAATATCTCTATGCCGTTCCTTGCTCTCTTTGGCTGCCTTCCTGCAATGTATGCCTCATTTTCAAGAAAAGGCCATTTGGTGATTCATTAGCTCTTCTTGAAATGTGAGAATTCAAAACTACTGTACAGGTGTCTATTGCACTGGACCTATGAATCTTTCTGATATGCAGTGTAGACTGTGGCTGATACATAACCTCCATGGAAAAAGACAGAAGAGCATAGTTATATATAAACACCCTTTCCCGGAAGTTCTTCCTGTCTTCTGAATTTCAGACTCTGGGGAAACTCAAATGCCACACAAGTGTCTATACCTGCAGTTCACTGTACCGAGGACATGGATGCAAGGATGCATAGAAACACCTTGTACAACACGTGGGTGCTCCATTTGCTTCTCAGGAGGCCCACACTCATAAGCACAGATGTGTCTGCTATGACTTGTTATTTACTATCTCCCATGTGTCTGTGTGTCAAAGGCTCAGTCATCAGGGGCTTCATCAGGGGTCACTAAGGACCTTTGAAAGGTGGTCCCAGTGGGGGCATTTAGAACGTTGAGGGTGTCTCTCCAATAGGGACTGTAAGATGCTAGTCTTTTCTCTTTCTCTGCTTTCCATTTACAATGTGCATCCTTGCTTTGATTAGCACTTCCCTCATGTGCTACCGACAACAGAACAGTTCCCAACACACAGTCAGTTCACCAGTATAGCTCCTAACACACAGTCAGTTCATTAGTATAGCTCTCAACAGTCAGTTGACTAGTATTGCTCCCAACAGATGAAAAATCTGGCTGGTCAGATCATTAGAAGCTGAAATTTCTTCATCATAAAATGAGATATGGACAGCAATACTTAAGATGATTCAAAATGATAAAGTGGAAGAAAAGAAGGAGCCAAAGCATCACACCAATAAGCTTCCCAGTGAAGCGAGGTGGCTCTGTAATTTCCAGGTGTCTGGGACTTGGTTCTGTTGCCGGCAGGTTCTGACAGATGCGGCCTGCCTGACAGCTGTCCCTCCTTTCACTCACATCACACTTCCAGAGGTGAGTATTGTTTCTTAAATTACTTAACAAAAAGAAAAAAAAAGTACTTAAATGGGAGTACCTAAGCCAGATCTGTACGGTGAGACAGACAGGGTGGTCCTGTGAGAGGAACACTGTGTCTGTGCAGCAGAAGGCATGGATCCTGGTGGCTAATGTCTTTCTGTAAAAATCACTATGAAAGCAGAGGCAAAGTGTGGCAAGGTTGGGAAAAAATCAGTCAAAAAGGAAGTTAGTTTTTTTTTTCCCTTCTAGTCTTATCTCTAAAACCATCTTAGAGCTTTAGGCAAGTTCTTCTATCTCTCCAGTTTTTGGGTGAACCCATTGGGAAAGGAAGAGGTTGACTTAACTGTGAAAACCTATTGTATTTCATTCAATAGTGAATTAAGTATTGTGTTTTTTGGCTGTCTTGTCCCAGCCCTGTAGGTAAAGGGTCCACATAGTTCCAGCTTCATGTGGTTCCACAGTCAATCTTTGCTGATTCTGGAGGCTAGCAGAGGGCAAAGCCGGGGTTACGCCTCCAGCAAGCGTCTGAGAGCACCAGCAGGTCCAGGCTCCTTCTGCAGTAGGGCTCTATGTTTGGACGCTCTGTTACTGGCTGAAGTTCTGGTCTAAACCAGACAGGGCATTGAAAACAGCTCAGCTGAATACCCCGTTTCTGCCCTGAGCTCATGCTGCAGTGGATCCCGCCTCAGAAAATCCCGTCTGGGAAGACACAGTGATGACAACCTCATCTGGTACTGCTATGTGGTAAGAAATTACCCAAATGGCACACAAAGGGTTTCCTGTGCAGTAGTGTTCCGTAAGTGATACTTATTATCACCTTAAAATAAGGCAAAGGAAAGGAAGTTAGCATCATTAGGCAGCTGCTAACAACACTGAGAGGGGCCAAGAGAGGCAGGACCAGGACCATGTAGATGGAAGGCAAATGAGGCCAATTAGCACAACTATTTCCCACACCCTCAGCTTGACCGACACTAAGACTCTGCAGGTTGGGTTGTCATCCCTTGACACACCATCATCTGGAAGGAGAGTGAGTTTGGAGAGACAGAACAAAATAGACTATTCTTTTCCTAGGGCTCTTCCTCCCCTCAGGGAACAACCCCAAATCGGATGTTTCTTCATGTGCCAAAAAATTCTGATGGATTTAAGGTCAATGTAGGTATAACTCTGAGGACAGTAAACTGCATTTTATCAAGTACTCATCATTATGACTGAGGCTATAGGAGAAGCGAGGAACTAGAAAGAAATTGCTGCTTCCATTTATATCTCCCCCTTACTGGGTTTCAGCATTAGTAAATGACTCCAGAGTATGTATTCTGGATGCACCTAAGACTTACTTCAAGAAATACTTTTTGAAGATAAAATGATGATGTGGTCTCATTTAAAGAATGTTTAAATTCTGGAGGCTAGTCTGTTTACAAAAATAAAATAAAAAAGACGTCCCTCAATCTAATTCTGGGTGGTTATCTGTCAATGTGATTATATCGCCTACATAGAATCAAAGAGGTTGAGCCAACCAGTCACCGTCAGAATACCCTTGGTGCTTCTCATGTCCAGATGAGAACACAGCAGCCCTCTAAGCAATCTTATATAGCTATTCCTGTTTCTGACAAGGGCAGTGAAGACCATCTGGCTTAAAACCTCACAGTAAATTCTGCCTTAGGAAAACAGGGCCAGACTTCTGTCCTTCTACTCACACTTAAAGAAGATTCTCAGGTCTTAGTGTTTGTAGCTGCCATGCCAGACAGCCTCAGTTCCACCAAATAAATGTTAAGACCTGAGTCAAGTTGGCTTAAGCAGCAGCAGTTTGGATCTGGGACTTACCATGCCCAAGAAGGCCCCATAGGACCCTCTCACACCAGGCATTCTCAGAACAGATCCCAAAGGCTTCCCTTTCTCCCAACTCAGCAGTAGGAATTTCCTCCATGTGGGTTCTCCCAATCTTGGCTGTTGGAACTGATCTTTACGGTATTAATGAAGTGAAGAAACTGACAAGGGCATCCCCACAGGGGAATCAGCAATGCTATTCCTGATCAAGGATATTTTTATTTTTGTGTTGACATCAGGAAGTAAAGGGAATCTGAAAGAGAATCTGCATCAGCAAGCAAGAGTTGAGCTCCGGGCTGGATGGATGCTTTGTGGACCTCATCCCTGGGTCTCAACACGGCCCCTGGACTCACCAGTCTACTTTATTGATGGGGGAAACTGAGGCTTAGCAGTTTAAATGGATTGTTTAGCATTATACACTTAGTGAGAATCGACATTTGTTACACATGTGTTCTGTTTCTGTGAGCCCCCTCCACCCTAACAGAAAGATGCCTCAGAGTGGTTGTCTTCTATGGATTCTACTCTAAGCAAAAGGTCCTGATTCTGCTTAGGGGAAAGCAGAAGAAGGCAAACTTCACATTTGCTGAGGCCACATCTGAGCCAGGCATTTCCAGGTCACGTCCACCCTTCTTAGAGATCAGATGAGTCTACAGTGTGTACTCTGCTCAGGGCTAGGAGTCCAATATCAGGCTTTAGGAAGGAACATTCCAGAAAGCTCCATGAAATTTTTAAATATAAATTCTCATGCTAAGGAAATGGCCACCTCTAAAAGCTTGTTTCCATCCTTTGGAAAAGAAAGGATGAATTTGGAGATAGGAGCAAGCCTGTGTGCTTTTCTTCTCCTTGTAGGCAATGGTGATCCTCTGCAGTAAGCAGGATGAGACTGCCTGTCCCTTGAAATAAGGGTTAGGTCCTACCGTTCTATCTTTCAAGTACCCAGCCATACCCATGCCCAGCTGCCCAATGCCCATCAGAAGCAGCAAGAAGAATGCAGAACATTTAGCATAGCATCTGCCGTCCTCAGTGGTCCACAGCTCATGGCATAGTGGTAGCTATAAATGTGGCTTATGTACTTCTGTTGCCTGAAAATCCAAGGTCTTGTTCTGACATGCAGACCTCTGAGAGAGACAAAATCTCCAGCCCTCTGATAATCTCCTTCAAATGATCATCAAGACTAGGCACAAACATTCTTCAACTCTAGAACACTAATTAATTGAATCCTTTCCTACCTTACTTCCTCTATTAACCAAGATGCCTCCCAAGGATATGCTGTCACAAAAGCCACATGTCTCTATACTTGAAGGAACAAAGTCTGAAAGCAAAAGAAATCTCAGCATTTTATGCTAAAGAGGCTCAGACATCTTCATGTCTCCAGTGATTTCTATGTGGTTTGTTGGAAACACTTTCTAAAAATCTTCTAGTGATTGTCTACGCTTTATCACAGCTCCCTGCGGGAAAGGAGAGAAGAAATTACCCGAGTGTTGACAGAATAGCCACACAATGACTGTCTGGCAATGCTCACTTATTAAGCAAAGCAGGCAAAGCAAGGGATGGCTAAATCACATACCTGCCTCTCCCTCACCAGTGCTCTGCGGCATCCCACACAATAGGCCCCTGGAAGCCGCCAGCTCCACATCAGCATTGCCTTGCACAGTGGGTGAGCTGAGGCAAAGATAATTTTCCAGGCTGTTTGGCTATCAACAGACACCAAATTGCTTAGCTGAGCAGACATGATTTCCTTCAACTTGTTGCAAAATTCTTAAACAAAGCCTGAAAATGGAAATGTCTTCTCATTTTACTTCCCAGCTAAGAAACAGTGCATTCCTTACTTAGGAATCAACACGTTGGGGAGGAGGATATGAACATAAACATCTAACATCATAGGAAACATGTTAAACATATATATATATACATACTCAGGTCTATGCAGTCAGACCTCCATAGCTACAACTGACCAATGGAACACACATCAGAAATATTTAGAGAAAAAGAACTCCTGCATTGTATGGGACATGCAGACTTCTTGATTTGTTAGCATTCCCTAAACAACACAGAGTCTCATAACATTTACATTGGATTAGGCAGCAAAACTGATCTAGTGATGCTAAAGAGAACTGGAGGATAAGTGTCAATGGCATGCAGATTCCACAATACTTTCTAAAACTGACATGAGCATCCTAGGATACTGGTATGTGTAGGAGGTCCTATTGTCAATGTACTGTGGCTGAGAGGGTTACTATAATTTATAAATACAAGATAAAGTTTGTTCATGCTTTCCTGCCCAGTATCATTATGGTAAATATTTATCAAGGAGCTCAAGGTGGAAGGGATTCCCTGGGTTGTAGCCTTTTCCATTTTCTATGGTGTAAATATTCTGGCCATGAAATTTCATTCTACCAACATAATATTATAAAATGCAGCATTGGGAAGTCAATCAAGCATTGGTAGCCTACCATTACCCTGATTGACATTCAAACACAAGCCCTGAGCTGCAGAAACATGAAAGAACCACCAGAATCTGCTTCTTATGGTGTGATTTGTAGCAGGTAGCAGAACTGGTGTAAATGAGAGGAACGTCCCTGTATATTAAGGTCCGCATCGAAGGTGATTGCACTGATGTCCTCCATGCAGTTTTTACTTCTCAAACTCTATCCTCAGCTTCCTGACTTTTCAGAAACCAGGTAAACATCTTCCAGGCAAAGGCCAGTTGGGGAGTGACATGCCACCAAACAGGAAGGAATGGATCTTCTTCAATTTTTTCCTGAGTTCTTTCTCTTGACCCCAGTAGGCAGGCTCACACTGGGGACCCCGTATCTCCCAGAGATCAGGCTGCCTACCAGAAACCTGCAAAACAGCTGAGCAGTAAGCAGGGTGTGAACCAGCCTTCATGTTCCTGTGACATCACTGTCCCATGGCTGTGAGGCAGGGCCAGCCAGATGTGTAAGTTGCCATGTGCCTCCTAGCTGCACTGCCTTGCTCATGAAACATACATTGAAACACCAAGTTGTTTCTGAGCCCCACACACGTGGCCTTTTACTGCAGATGAACCCTAATGTCCTATTTAAGTCAACACACTGACTCGCTAGCACATCACTACATGCCAGTGTCTCTGTCCCAAGGTATTTCATCCTTGGTTGTGTCTTCCTACTGCACTTGCCTCCTTTTTTTTTTCCTTTTTCTTTTATTCCTGACTCCTGCTGGCTCTCAGGTTAACTTATTGTCTCTCCTACGCTGACTTTTCTCTTCTAAAATGAAGGCAACTGAGAGTGGGGTGAGGAAGAAAGAAGGAAATGTGTAACACCAGACCTTATTTGCATTTGTTTCATCTGTATGGTCTATCTCGTGTTCATTTCTTGGATTTTTAAATCCCACACAGTCTCCAAGGAACTTTTTTTTTTGAGAGCTCAACTACCCATTTATAAAGCTACTGTTCTAAAATAGCACTCTTCCCACCCACTTCCCTCTAGTGAATTCCTCTTTCATTACTGCTGTAGGCATGCTTTTGAAGGGAGTGAAGGGCAAGTCCATGGGAGAATATGCAGGTATCAAGCAGGAGGGATAGAGATAAAAGAGAAAAGGCAGAAGCAGAGAGCACCATGGCCAGGGCCCTTTCAAATGGGGTCTGCCTAGCATGGATCCACATTTCTCAGATCTTTATCATTCACTTATCATACCACACACCTTCCTCAGGGGTGCTCAGCCACAAACTCTCAGAAAAACCTGATGCTTCTTCTTCCTAGTGGCTTGAAACAATGGTTCTTGGACAAAACACATTTCCTGGTAGAATGTTATGGTACAAAATGATAGAAGGATGGCCGCATCTTAGCATGTCATATGAAGACAGAGGCTTGAAGAGTGGGCGTTCCTTAAGCCACCCCATGTGAGCAGCAACTTAAGCCAGGGCCCCATGTGTGACCACCATTAGTATTGTCTGCATCACAGCCAGAGATAAGTTTAAGCGTGCAATCTGTGAGCTGAGTTCTTTCTCCTGATTCCAGTGGTGTCTGCTGATAGCCAGAAAAGCATCCCAGGATATACTTGAGATTACACTGTGATTTGGACAAAGACCTCCAAGCATACTGGCAGACAATGAAGTCCGTGAATAAGTTTGGAGAAGATGAGTTAGGACTACAAATACCAACCTTCCAAAGCCATGTTATGTTTTCTGTAAACCCAATGCAGCGTGTTACATTCATGACCCTCTGCATCTTAATCTTTGTCAAGGACACAAGCCTTAGAAGAGCTTGGCAGAACAGCTTTCTCAACAAGGTGTGAGGGAAATAATATATTTTGCTGTGGTACCGTAAAAACACTTAGAATTTGTAACAGCTGCCTTTAGGAATTGGTTAAACTAATTTTGGCCTCATATCAATGACCACAGGGGGAAAACCCCACACAAATTAGACATACAAAACAAACAAATGAAGCGAAACCAAAACAACTCACCAAAAAACAAAACAAAACAAAACTTAAAACAAACAATAGGGGAGGTATGCAGATAGAACCTATCTTAAAGATATAACAAAGGGAGATGATTAATCTTTGTTTTGTGTTTATACTTCTCAGACTAGTGGGAATTATCAGAGGTGGGATGGGGATGTGACCTCAGAGTCGACCAGATGTCCAAGAATCAGGCAGTGGTCAAACCGGTCATCTACATGCAATTCTTTGCAATGACTCTGTTAGTTGTGGGTGAAACAACTTTGATGGGCTCTAGAACACATTTTCTGACCTAGGGTCCACTTCCTTTCCTATGTTGCCATCACAAGCAAAGCCAAACCTAATTTAGAACAACAGGAATAACCTCACTGTCCAGCTTTGCTTTTAGTGAAAATATTCTTGCTAATGCTGTTGGCTTTCCAGGGGCCATGTTTGCTATTGATCTGTGCATGCTCAGATCAGCCCCATTTTCAGCTCATATCTGTGACTTCACATAGTTGACAGAGGGACCTGAAGAAAACTACTCTGATCTTTAAATTTTCAACTCTGTGTTTTTGCTATTGCTGCTGATGAGACCCAGTTCCTCTGAAGCATATTGTATTTTATCAAAAACACCAGCATCTGATGGCTGTTTGACCAACCACCCACACTTGTGTCATCTTCTTTACTCATCGCTTCCTCTTCTACCCACTCATTCACTCCTTTACTGCCTCCCATAGACTTAAATAGCATTCCATTGTCATTTTTCTTGCCTCTTCCTCTTTTCCTTCTCATCTTTATTTTTTATATATGCATATTTATATGCAGACATTAACATGCTGAGTTTACAAATATTGAAACATGAGTATTGGTGCAGATATGTGCGGAGTATAGCTGATGTTTTTACATAGTGGCATATGAGATAAAAAATAAGCATACAAAGATGTCTCAATTTTTGATCTGAAAGTGAAGTGGAGTGGAGCTCAAGACTACCTCTTTTTTTTGGCATTATTACCTCAGCAGCAATGGGTTCGCACATGAGCAAGTTGTCTTGAAGGCAAAGTCTGGCAAAGATGTAGAACCAAATGGATACACACATGTGGGACACTGAAATGCATCTCACTTCTTGTCCTAGTTAGGTTTAGCATCGCTGTGATGAGAAGAAAGTTGGGACGGAAGGGGTTTGTTTGGCTCACACTTCCAAAGCACTGTTCATTGTTGAAAGAAGGCAGGACAAGAACTCAAATAAGGAAAGAAATCTGGAGGCAGGGAATGATGTAGTAGTCATGGAGGGGCTTGCTATCCACTGCTTGCTCGGCCTACTCTCTTATAGAACCCAGGACCACCACCCAGGGATGGAACAGGTCATAATGGGTTGGGCCCTCACCCATCAATTACTAATTAAGAAAATGCCTTAGAGCTGGACCTTATGGAGGCATTTTCTCAACTGAGGTTCCCTCCTTCCAGATAACTCTAGTTTGTGTCAAGTTGGCATAAAACTAGCCAGCACACCTCTGACAGAGAAATGGAGGCTGATGTGCAAAATTCCTAAATAGAAGCACATTCTATATAGTAAATAAATGGCGCATAAATCAATAATGTACATATGACCAGTAGGGCAAAAACTGGGGTTGAGGTACATGATTTAAGCACTTTCCAAATTGTTACACAATGCCTGGCTCCCATTCTGCTCCCCGTAGCCTCAATTCAAACAGTACACACAGCAGCCATCTCTTTGGGCCAAAGGTTATAGTGAGGCTGTCATTCACAAATCAGCACAGCTGGTAAACTCTATTAAGCTTCCATCAACTCCTCCTGTTGCATTAGAGACCCGAGTCAACCTTTTGACAACAACTGTAAAATGTCTCCAGATGGTTAATACAGCACATCAAAGTTAGTATTCAAAGGCCCAGTCAGTGGAAGAAATACCAGTCTCCCACCAAAGCATGACATCACCCAGCAGTTTCATTGCCAAGGCACTTCAGGAGACTTTTATTTTGTAGGAACTGCAAGAAGGAAGCCTTTTGGCCCTCAAATGTGTAAGCTTCACACATACATAACCTCCTGTATTCCCTGAGGGTGGCTACGGAGTTGTTGGCAGGCTTGGAGTGAGAGAGAATACAAGCACAGTACTCCATGTGCTCCCAGCATGGGTGTAGTTCACACAGAAACAGCTTCTGGCTGGGATACCCCAATGTCCCTTCCCTATTGTATCTTTTCTCTCCAAGACCCCTCACTATTTCTTTGTCTTTATGAAAATTTTAACAGTGCCTGGCTTCTCTAAGCTGCATGCAAATTATATGTATATATAACATATATATATATACATATAACATATATATGTATATAAAACTAAGCACTTTATATGTAAAAATGTTCACACTTCAGATAAATGAAAAGTACTAAAATTCATTCCAGCAGTGAGTGGTTGAAGGAGGCAGATAGGGACCACCCTGTGCACATGAAACTCCCATTCCCGGAGCCACAGCTGCTTCTGTTGACATCATTTATTAAACAAATCACTGCTGCAGAATAAAAAAAAATTTTTCTTTCACCAAAACCTCCCAGGTTTCTTTTGCACCATGCAAAAACACCTCTCCTCTCAACTTCCTTGCACTCACAGAGCTGAGCAAAACTGGGACTACTTAGAAATTGCTGGTGTTTAATGGCGGAAATGTAGCCTTATCTCTGAGAGAACTGTCAGCTTGTGCTACCCATCAGTCCTTGGACAGGAGGGGCCAAGGGCTGTGTCTCTACAGGGTTTCTGCAGGGAGGCCAGATCCCCGCCAGGGTCTCAGTTCTCGGGGCTGCCAGCACATCTTCGGAAGGATACATGTATATGCATATAGGCTTTCCCCTTCGAGTCTCCCAGATACAAGCTGGCCTTAATGACAATGCATTGTCTAGTTAAAATCATTATTTTGTTGTGCAGGGCACACACATTCACACTATATACATAATGACAAAGGTAAGGGCTATAGAGATTTTTGTCTGTAAACGCCAAATATAAAAGAATAATTTGGGAAAGTGGAAAAGGGCATGGAATTACTCCCAAACAACAAAAGAGAACAGAAAGATCTCTTTCAACTCACTGTGCAACCTACCATGGCGGGCAGCAATTTATTACTCAGGGCAGCTAGTACAGTGACCCAACCCAGGTCCAGTGATGTTTGCACCTCCCTATTCTAGAGAGAAGGCACTGAAGAACACAGTTCTAAGAACACAAGCCTGCAGCTAGACAAGGCTGAGCCTGGATGGAGGTGGCTTCCCTCACGCCCACAGCTTTTGTAACATGCCCTGCTGTTTCTATGAGCTGTGTGCTCCAGGTACCATGCTAACGTTGGTCATATATTTTCCTACCCCCAAAGCTAAATGTTCACAAGCTTGAAAAATGTATCCGAACAAACGGCTGCTATTAAAACAGTGGAGGCCAAGCATGCGGCCACTTCCCCGGCTGGCTTTCCATTCCAGCCCACTGTGCACGGGTAATTCGCCCCATCACACAGCCTCCTTCTTCGAGAGCTATTAGGGCTCAAGTCCAGTGAAGCAATTCAAATTAGACCCCAGGTATGTGGAGATTCTTAACGTATCTATAAATATTCAAATCAGGGCTGCATCTTGGCAGAATTTTTCTAATTAAAATTTCATTCAAATTAAATCAGCCGCGTTTTGACAGACATGGGAGACAAGCTTTCTGGTTTTCAGGAGCCCACTCCCAACAACCAATCAGAAACACAGCTAGCGCAGTAAGAGCAGATAAGGCTTCACTCCTCCATGGCTGTCAGGTGTGGAAAAGAAAGGGCGAGTTCTCAGGCTCACCCCCCAGCAGCAACGTTATTACCAAAAATTCCGAAATTCCTGATGTAGACGCTGGAAGGTGCTACTGTAGTATATTTTTAAGATTAAAAAAAAACCCTTAATCTCTGTGTACATGTGTGTCTTTGTGCATATTTGCACACATGAGTGTGAACACCTATGGAGGTGAGAAGAGGGAGTTTGATCCTCTGCAGCAGGAGTTAGAGGTGGTTGTGAGCTCCCTGATGGGGGCATTGGGAACTGAACTCTAACCCTCTTCAAAAGCCGCAAGTGCTCTTAACCACTGAGACATCTCTCCAGTCTTCCCCATTTCTTTTCTCACATGCAGTATTTTTGATAAGTGGAACTTGACAACATCACGGGAAAACGACTCCACATCATCTGCAGTTCAGTTAGTCCCAGATTAAACCTTCAAAACACAGCTGCCATGCTCAAATTTGCAAATACAGATACAAATTGCCTTTTTATAACGTCAGACTTGTAAAAGGCAAACAAAATAGACAATGTAGCACTTAGAACATTCCCATCTAAGAAAAAAAAAAACGCTCCAAGATCCAAGACAAAATACCTACTTTTCATGGTAAAACAGCTTTATTCATTTCCACTTCCTTCACCAAACGCAATTTAAACTCCACATAATTTTTGCTATCAATTCCTCTCCCACAGACTGTAAGAGCTGGAATGCCAGTCTGTCTCCAACATAATTAAACAAAATGTGCTATCTTCTAAAATCTGTGAATAAACAATGAAAGGCAAAAATAAAAGACTCAGACAAAAGAGCACACCAATACCCATCCGCAAACTGTAATGTCCTGACATTCAGCCAAGGAACACGTACAGAGTCTCTTGTGCTATGGAAGGCACTGACCCTGGAACACAGTAAGATTGAGGAGCAGGGGCTCCCTGGGAGTAAAGGTGAGGACATTTACTTGGAATTCAGAAAGATGAGATTCTTGTGTCACATGAAATAAGATGGCTTTGAGGCAGGGCCTAGCCTCTACCATCATTATTACATAAAGACAGCTTGGAAGAGGTACCAACTGCCCAGTCTACCCAGAAGAGGATGAGACTTAAAGGAAACTTAAAGAAACTTAAAGGAAACACGAACTATAATATGCTGCACATGCACACAGCTTGCTAGGACTACTGAGACACACTATCATAAACCGTGTGGCTTTCTTCCTGCACAGGTTTGAAATTCAGACTGTGAGTAAGCAAGGTATCAGCAGGAAGCACTATGCTTCCTTCCAAGGGACCATGGAGAAATCAGATCTAGGCCTCTCTTGTAATTTCTGGTGGATCCCAGGTTTGATGGATTGTGACATGTACAAGCAGGTGTGTGTTTTTGTCTGTCTCCATATTCCCCCTTTATATAAGGACACTGGTCATGGGCTTCGTTACTCCAGTATGAATGCATCAAATTAATTATACTAACAATGTCCTATTAGCAAAAAGCCACTTGTAAGTGCAAGGGATTAGGGTTTCTCCATTTGCATTTTGGGAGAGCTCTACTCAACCCAACACAGGCACAACAAAGATGGAGGTTAGATGAATCATGTATGATCAGAAAAGCTGTCTCATTACTAACTGTAGAACAATCTCCAGGAGAGTAAGTTATTCTTTTTCATGATGTAGTCTTGGCTAGATCCTTCCTCAAATTTTCATCTGGGAAATAACATGATGGAGGATGAGGTGGATTAAATACACTTGAGTTCAAACTCAGGCTCTCCTACATAATAGCCACATGCTTTGGGAAAAAAACTGTCTTCTCTGAACATGTTTTTTCCTCTATATGACAGAGACACTGGCCTTTCTTAACAGGTTTGCAGTGAGTTTTATGTAGAAGGAAAAAAAAGCATGTGATATGTAAAAGATACATAGATGCAGTCAGAATTCATTATGTCACCCTCCTGGTCCTACTCCATCTTCCCAGGAGCCCTTTACTTTCTAGGGAAAGCATGGCATCTAGAATCAAGTCATTGCATTTCAATTATACAATTGTGTTTTTTTTCTAAACACAAACACCAGCATCAGCCCAGATTACATAATCCTTGTTTACTGCATTAATAGTTCTGATAATGCAATTAGCTTTTCATAGTGTTGGGTGGCAATCTAAATAATTTTTTTTTGTTTCCACATAAGAGAGTTTTGTCTGATTCATGATTTCTAATGTCTATTCCATGTGGCATGGAAGAAATGCCATCTTTTTCAGTCTTAATTTTCTTTATATATATATATATATATATATGAATGACCTGGAAAATCATCCCAAAGACAAAACGCCACAACACAAATAACAAAAATCACATTCTATTTCCATCACTATCTTCCTGTCCTTTCCCTTCCCTTGCTTTGACTAATTTCTCAAAATGACCTCATCTTATTTTGACCTATGGATATATTTTCAAATAGTGAGAACACAAGATGACTTTCTTTTTCTTTCTTTCTCTTTCTTTCTTTCTTTCTCTCTATCTTTCTTTCTCTCTTTCTTTCTGCATTTGTTTATTTATTTATGGTATCTTTTTAAACTCTGGCTGGTATATCTCAATGGTCTCTTGTTTTAGAACTTGTGCTACACATTTCTTTGACAGGAAGCCAGGAAGGGTGGGTTTAAGGAAAGGACAAGTGTTAACCAACTTTTCATGTGTTGCTTTCAGATGTGGTGATTCGTGGCTGCTTGGGCCTCATCTATGGTTTTGTGTGGTGTTACAGCATTATGGCAGAGAGGGCCATGGAAGAGAGTTGTTTACTTCCTGGTAGCCATGACAGGATCAGGTGGTGGAAGGAAGAGAGTGGGAAAAGAAGGAAGAGACTGAGAGGACCCAAGGACAAGATACACTCTTCAAAGTCATGCTCTCAGTGAACTACGTCCTCCACGTAGGATCCTGCTTCATCACAGCTCATTCAGCTAGGAACTTGTCCTGGTAGGCTTATCCCACTGATGAGGTTGGTTGCCTAGTGATCTGGTCCCCTCTCAATAGTACCACCAGCTAGGAACCACACCTTGAACATCAGAACATCAGGGACTTTTAGGAAGCTACTAGATACTTGAACTAGAAAGCAGCAATCCTAATTTCAGAATGCACAGGATTTGAACAGAAAGAAGCCGATGGAGGGAAATAATACCCTCTTATTGGCTTTACTGGGATGAGGTTGAGGTTTGGGGCCTGTGGACCTGGGATAGGATCTGGTGTGCTTTTTTCTAGTTGCCATAGAGCCCTGGACATGACTTTCTGATCCATAAAAGCAAAATGCTTACAATAAACCGTTTCTCCAGCTTCAGGATATTATGAGTTCTCTATAAGCTAGCACTAGGGAAATATAAACAGAATTTGCTTGAAAAAATAGCTTTTAATCAACAAAAGAATTAAAGGACTGAGGTGAAGACATGTGGAAACTGGAAGAAAGTTCCAGACATGTTACTTCCTACCTCTTGGGGAAAACAACCAATCAAATGAACCAACTCATGAAACAAAGCAGTGGAAAACCTCTCTCATCAAAACAGCAGCTAACTTTTCTTACGCAGTGAGATCAGGGCATGTAGTGCATCCATATCTAGTCACAGGTGACCTTTACTGGATCACCTCAGTGGTTGGTTAGGCTGAGGGATCAGGAATAAGACTAAGGCATGTGGACTCCTTACTCGACCAGTTGGCAACACACACACACACACATACACAAAAGCAAAAAACAAACAAACAAACAACAACAACAAAAGAGCAACCCTAATATAGATCAGTTCCATTTCCATTCAGTTTCTGCCATAAGATCCAGTGACATCCAGTAGGCTGGAAAAAACATGGAGATACTTCCTCCCTAGAGCTCCTCCTAATCCTTGGGAGTTTTTCCTGTTAAATCTTCATTCACTCTGCTTACCCTCTGCCATTTTTTTTTAATTCTCCTTGAGCGATGCACAACAATCTTGGAAGCAACTGGGGAAATGAGTGGTTTCGGTAAGTGCCAAATGTCTAGGTCCCTCCCTCTCTAAGTCACGGAAATCCAGTTACTATAAACAAACAAAACCATTACTATCTCCTGACCAAGCAGCAAAGCATGTTGATCAGGATCCACATCTTCATCCACTTTTTGTCATCTCATAGGCCGAAGTCCACATAAAAACCAGAGAACTTGTGGCAAAGGAAAACATGTATTTCCCTTTCACAGAGGTGACATCCATGTCCCAACACATTTTGAGGCATTGCCTTGGTAGAGGGAAAATATAGTACCCACTTGGGCACAGGAAGATGTTCAGGGTGCACACTCCAGCTTTTCCCACACAAAAACAACAACAAAAAATTGCTCTCTGTGTTACTAATGTAAAGCCTATCTGCATTCTGATTTTACACCAGGGAGAGTTCAATCCTAATAGTTCTACCAATAAAGGCAAGTTAGAGTGATCTGTTAACATCATAACATGGGCAAAAGGGGTCTCTGCAGTTGCCCATTAAACCAGGAAGACAATGGTCTCCTGGTTCTGGTTGGGATATAAAGTTGATATCAATTAGGTCATTCTTACCTTGGCCTTTTTAGGCTTGCACTTATTTCTGAAAAGAATGAGAATGAATAAAAGGAGAGAGAGGGAGAAAAGATGAGAAAGAATACCTTTTATCTCCTCTTTAATAAGCCCGCAGGCACATTTATATTCTAGCGCCAAGTTCATGCAGTAAAGGCCTCTTTAGTATCTCATAATAACTCCATTAGAAAGCTTATGCTTAATCACACAGTTAACGGTTTTTTTGTTGTTGTTGGTGTGTGTATGTGTGTGTGTGTATTTGGCCTCCCAATCACCCCCAACCAATCTGGATTCCCACCTCCCCCATCCTACACAAGTTAAACATTTCCCACTGATTAAAAAATGCTGTTAGTGCAACTTTACCATCGTTCGTGGTTAAATATAATTAACTCAGCATTTCAACAGAAGAGACTGGATCAAATTGCTCTGCAATTTTTGGTAAGAAACAAGATTTCTTCTCACTGTGTGCAGACTAAACTGGGAGCAGCAGGACAGATCTGAGAAGTTAATAACACATCTCAAGTGGGAGTGGAAGAAAGCACATTAATTACTAAGCAATGGATATCAACACCACAACCAGCTACAATTACACACACTCGAGTGATACAGGGTGTAAACTGAGCTGGGAGGATGCATGCTGTCCTCTTTCTTCTCATAAGGCAGGTGTGATGGCTAATCTTCACTGTCAAATGGCCTGTATTTTGACTCTCACAGGAGATGCATTTTGGGGTGTTTCTGCGGCGGCATCATATCATGAGCTAGGGGCAGGACTGAATGAAGAGCAGAAAGTAGGTGGAATATCAGCATTCAGCATGTACCTCTCTCGGCTTGCTGATTCTAGACTCACTATGATCAGTTGCTTACTGTGCCCACTGCCAGAGCCAGAGCTTCTCCCAATTCCATAATGGACTAGGCCCTCAAACAAGAGCCAAAGCAACCCCCTTTTCCTTAACTTGCTTTGGTCAAGTAATTTGTCACAGCCATGAGTAAAGCCATGATGACTACACTAAACCTCAGAACTGGGCTTGTTAATATGGCTCCCAGCTAGCTAGGAGGCTGCCACACTCAAGGAGTGACCATCCGGCTTCCCCTTCATAATAAGAGTTGGGAGTTAAAATCATAAGCCTCTGTTTATAAGAACAATAAAAGTAAACTGAGAAAAAAAAAGGCCAAGAAACTCAAACTCAGCAAGACCCAGAATGCAGGCTTGGGTAATATACAGACAGCAGCCTTCCAAATGGTAGAATTCTCCAGAAAGAGTCATTCAGACACATTTGAATTAATTTGATCATCCAGCCTAACCTGGAAGAAGCCTTGCTTGTCTCTTTGGATTCTTAACACAAATTGGAGTCTAATTCCATTTCCTTTTAGGTCTGGAAAAAAGGTACACTGTGAAATCCTGGCCTTAGAGCCCAGGCACCACTTAACTTATCTCTCCAGTTTCCCAAGGAGTTATATAGCAGCTGCTGAAAGATGTGCAACTTTTTAAAGAGAGAAGAGAAAAATCAAGCTTTTGGATAACAAGAAAAAGAATGAGGAAGGACCCTTCCCCATATATAATCCATTATGCTACATAATGAAACCAGCAAACTTGCTAGCTGCTCACACTGGTTCCACCCTAGGATGTCTGCTTGTAAACCTGGCATGGTTCTGGAAATTGGGCGCCAGGCCGACTTTGACCTTCAGTTGTGAGAACTGGATGAAGATGATGCACAGAACCCAGGTTCCCACCTGGGGATGGACCATGTCTTTCCCCATAGGAAGAGATTCTGTATCCCATTGCCTGAAGACTCCACCTTCCCAGATGTCTGCTTTTTACTGCAAAGTTTGGCATGGACCCCTTTGAGAAACCACAGAATACTGAACAAGGTTTGATGAATTATTTCGTTAATTAAAATCTTATTTATTTATTTATTTATTTATTTATTTATTTATTTATTTATTGCTCTTCTGGAACAGTGAGAAGATGCCCATTGTTAAAGTGACACCCACACTGGCTTGGAGGTCTGTGGGGGAAAGCAGCCTGAACCATTGTGCCAAAATTACACTGAAGGCCTCAGGAGAGCAAACTTGGCAGATGCTCCTATCAGGAGCTCCTAGACTGTGTGTTCTATAATGCTGCTCATTACCATTTTGGCCCCAGAATTGCAGCACTGATGCTCTGAGGGATATGTAGACATGCAAAGAACATTTAAGCCTTTTTAGCAGCAAGGCAAGAGAGGCCAGTGATCAGCATCAAAGCTCTAAGGTTTTTTGTTTGTTTGTTTGTGTTTGTTTTTGTGTTGACAGTTCCTCTATCTATGGCAGAGGGGTGACCTCACATACCACAGGAGGGAAGGCAGCACTGATAGAAGGATCAAGACCGCTCAGCAGTTAGCTAAAGAGGGCTTCCAGTCCTAAGACTAATATATCTATCCTAATTTCAGCTCCATTTAAATGTAGGTAAAGTAATTGCATCAAAGCTCCAAAGAGCTAAAAATCAAATTTTCATTGACTAAATGGAGGAATGAACAAATGAGGGAATTTTATGAAAATCCATCCTTTAAAACCCCAAGTCTGATATAATTGATATAATTCACCTGTATTTATGTATAATGTAAAATAATTGCATTTGTCTGTCTTTCTTTCTTTCTTTCTTTCTTCTTTCTTTCTTTCTTTCTTTCTTTCTTTCTTTCTTTCTTTCTTTCTTTCTTTCTTTCTTTCTTTCTTTCTTTCTTCCTGTTTGTGTTGGGAGTTATGTAGAACTAACATGCCATAAAGTTGGTATATTGTATGTATAGGATAAACCTTTTTTTTCTTATCCCAACAGTGACTGCATGTGCCTGAGACAATTTTAAACTTCCTTCTATGACAAATTATCTGCTCAGATCAGAGGATATGATTACTCTACTTAACAAGTGAAGAAATACAGATCAGAAAGGCTCGAGCAACCGACCTAAGAACACGGCTATTGCTGGCCCAGGGCTGTGGTCTAACAGCTGCACCCTGGCTCACAGACACAGCCTTGCAGCACTCACAGGTGGCCTCCATAGTCTCCATATTCTCAGTCTTTTCTGTGATACCTAGGGTTCTTCACTTACAAACTTGCTTTGCATTATCTCTCTTGTAGAGACCATGCTGAAAAGCATGTGAAGCTTGGCAGGTGAGGCTTGTCTGTAATCTTAGCTGTATGTGCTCCCCCCTCTTTCTGCTGCTGGCTTTTTTTCTACTTTCCTGATCATTATCATCAACCCCTTCCAGGAGGAGTGCAGCGGGATCCGAAGATGCATGGTCCTGAGATCATTCTACTGGCTGGGAAGCTGATGGGCAGAGAAGAAGCCAGGACTGCTGATGGTAGTCTTGTAGCTAGGCTGGACACACAGATGGAGTGCCCCCAGCAGGGAGCATCCAGGTGCTGCTTCTCATCACTCAATGGTGAGTGATGAGTCTTAAGGATAAAGGCAAACAGGACATACCTATATTTGCCTAGTTAGGGCAGTCTTACAGACTCCTGTGATGACCAGATGTCCTTGTTGCATCAGCCCTGCTGTCTGTAAGCTGTTCTTGTAGTAACTGTAGGTCATTCCTTCCTTCATTTTGAGGTGGTGATTCTTACTACTTCTCAATCCCCACTGCTTGTCAAACAGGTAAAGACTGCAGTGGACCAAGCAGAGCAAGCCAGACACCACACTTGAGAGTCCAAATCTTAGTCAGAAAAGGGACCTTAGAAATAAGTTTATTTTTAAAAAAACACTTTGTTGGTATTGCTGTTGAGGTTGGAGAGAGAGAGAGAGAGAGAGAGAGAGAGAGAGAGAGAGAGAGAGAGAGAGAGAGAGAGAGAGAGGCCATGTGTATAAGGGAAGCTCTGCATCCCTCCCTGTATATCTTGTCCTATTGTGTACTCATCTGGTTTTATCTGATCTGTATCCTTTGCAATGCGTAAGAAAACATAGAGAAGTGTTTCCACGAGTTCTGTGAATCATTGTAGCAAACCACTTGAACAGGAAGTCATGGGACCCTTGGGATGCATAGTAGTCCTCTAAGGTGGGAGGAGGGGAGTTAAGTTATGGAACTGAATCCCAAATCTGTGTGATATGACTCAAACAATAGGAGTACAGCATCAGAATTGATACCATTAAATATATACTCTCAAATTATAGGACACTCTTGGAGTTTCCCCTTGGGGAATAGTTAGTACATGGGAAAAAACACGAGCACATGGCATCAGAAATGAAGTATTCAGAATAGTGTGAGCATCTTTTGCTTTTTTTTTTTAACCAGATGGTCTCCCTCAATAAGGGAGGACACATTTGCTAAAACTATAAAGAAGAACCAGCAGAGGCATCTGGTCTACCTACAGTGACAGCTCCACACAGGAAGTGGCCCATTCCATACTGTGAAATAGCTACAGCCACTTGACCTTTCCTGAGACTTAGGTGGCTGACATCCATGCCAGGTTCTCTTCTGGCCCATGTGCCACAGGGTGCTCTATGACACTGTACACTAAGTTGCCATATAGGAATGGCATGCCAAATGCAATGGGAACATCTCCCATATCTGGGTACATCCCTTTTGAAACTCCTCTGAAAAACTTTGCTTCCCATCTGTTTTCAGCACTATCCACTCCAGGTTGTTAAGGTGAGCTTTCTTTCTTACATCCAACCCTGGACACAATGCCTGGAAAACCATTGGAACTTAGGACATTAAGACAGTCAAACCATAAGCCACAATTCCCCTTCCCCTTTTTTGGCTTAAATTTGAGCCTGAGTTATAATGTTTCCTCAACACCATTCTAGTGCTCACTTCTCATCCACCTTGAGGCTCATTTTGGCAGGATACATGACACACTGTCTTTCCTACTAGGTCATAATAAGAGGCACTGTCTTCTGTCTCTTCTGGACAGGACTGGATATATCCCTTCCTTTCCAAGTATCAGAGTTCATATGAGAGACGCCTTGGTTTTGACAAGTTACTCTCCTGAATGTTCTTGACCACTGTCCAGGAGAAAAGTCTGGGAACCTCAGACCCAAGTTCTGAACTTTCTGGCTGTGGACCAATTCAATAGCAAACCCACAGAGGTCAAAACTGTAACATCCTATTCTCCTGGGGGAGGAAACAGAGTCCAATCATAACCAAAGCATTAAGTCTGGCTGGCTGACCAGGCTGCAGAGCCAACGCTGATGCTAACCAACAACACGTGCGGTTTTTATCAGACTTGTCAGCACTTTTGTGGTATTTATCTTGCAGGCAGACGAAGATATGCCACAAATGAAAAGCATTACATCCCTGGCTTCAGTCCCCATGGCTCGTTTCTGCTTCTGCTAGGAGGTAAGACAACACCTTCCTACGAATAGAGGGGCAGGGCTTTGAGGTTTGGGGCTGAGCAGGTACCAGAGTCCCCCCAAAGGTATACTTTGCTGAGAAAAACCTCCTCTTGTGTATCAAACACAAAAGGAGCTTGAAAAGACCCACATATGACTAGGAAGTACAAGAAGTTGGGGAGGAGAGGGTCCAAGAATGGTTAGGGTTAGGAGTGGAGAGGACACTGGTAATGGTCAAGGCGCCCAGGTGACTTTCCCAAGCAACCCAGCTGAGCTCCTCTTTCAGAACAGGCAAAGCAAATGAACTGAACAGTCTTTTCAAACCTACAGGAGAGCACATGTTCCAGTAGCCACCAGGGTGGTGTATTGAATCATTAATGAGCTTGCGTCTGGGCTGTCCCTGCCTTGCCTCCTGCCCACTGAGAATATCCCCTGTGCCTGCACCAACAAAGCAGCACATCCAGGGCAGAGCCCAGTGCCATTTGTGGTAGAGACAAACACTTCAACAGTTCTACATTCTTTTGTCTCCTTTCCCATTGCAAAATTTCTTTTTTCTTTCTTTCTTTTTTAATTTTTTCTTTTGCAAAATTTCTTAACCTATATAACACTCTGTGATTATCTCAAAAAATCCAATAAAACATTGTTTTTCACTGTTATTTGTTCAAGAAGAGTGACATCATGGGCTTGCTTGCCATGCGATTTAGAAAAGAAAAATGCTTCTTCCATTTCCTTGCCAGTGGTGTTTACTAGGCCAGGAGCAGGCACTGCAAAGGCAGTATGTAAGATGACAGCAGGCAAGTGGGCTCTGCTTTCTTATATGAGCAGCTCACACTTCAAACCTGGGTTGTATTTTTCTTTTTTAACACATAAATACCAAGACAAGGGATAATGAATGAGTGGAAGTCAAGTAGAAGACACTGTTGATATAATTTGTCTTGCTGTCTCTTTTTCTGTCTGTTACATTACAGTAGAACCCCAAACTCACTTCTGAGGCAATTACTTTATAATATACCATCATCAACTCAGACCCCCATGCCATGCTCTGAGAAACAGCAACTAAGAGTTATAACTACTTGTTCTCTTGTTTTAAGTAAGCGGTCATAACTTCTTGGCACAACACCTTTGCATTATGAAAACATGGCAGCAGTATTTCACCTAGAATGTGTGTGCAACACAGTTGTAGGAAGCAACCCAAGCCAAGGTTTCAGGGGGAAAAATGGCCAGCTTGCTCCCTGCATAGGAGGGTCTATAGAGACACAGGCCTGCTTCTCCATCAGATCTGCTTCAAACCACCAAAGGCTAAAACCTTTGGTGTCAGAAGGCTGGTATGAAGGGGTGTAGAAACCAAACAGGAATCTTCTACTACATCCTCAAAAGCCACAGAAGAGATGGTGACCTTTACTAGTAATTCCTACCGATCACACTCAGCCCAGGGATTTATGTCTTCTTACCAAATATGCATGCATTAATTTTTTTCTAAAGGACTTTAACCTGAATACAAGATTAAGTTTGTCTAAAGAAAAACTAGGGATGATAGCCCACATATTTTTTTGTAAGGCATCAAATAATAATTTGACAGAAGTCAGAGGTGATACCCTGACAAGATTCCAAACTATGACATCTCCTATCTTTAAAATGACATCTGGAAGGGGAAGGAATGAAAAATTGGAAGCAAGAATTAAAAAGTGAATCAGTTTTCCAAAATCAACAAAGAAACTCCCAGTAGTATATAATTTTCATTTTCTAGAAAAGAGAAATAGTTCTTTCTTTGGAGGCTATTATAACTCCTGGTTCCCAGTCTTCATTTGTAATATAAATTCTAACAGGTTTTGGAAGCCAAGATCAAGTATTCGAGAAAGCTTGTGTCTCAACTCTTTTCTCTGCAAAGTGGTCATGAGGGCAGAGCATCTCTGTTCAATTTTGTCTTAATTTACACAAGCTCATCACAGAAATTGGGGGCTGCATGTCTCAATGCATAAGAAGCTTACATTTCATCCAATCTCTGAAAAACACTCTTAGAGGAGCTGTCAGGGAGGAGACAAGGCCCAGACTGGATTTATGTCTGATTTAACCTTGTAAAAATTGCCTGGCTCAGCAGCTGTTCTCCCTTGTACAATCTGTAGTGAATCCCACCCAGAGACCACACTATATTAGCAGCACCTTCTGCAACCTTCTTTGTTTACAGCTGGAACAGCCCTCTGCAACTGCAAGAACAGTCATTTTGAGAGCTTTTGATGAACACCTAGGGCAACCTCTGGCACGAAAGCCCCAATATGGCCAAGTACCAAGGGGGTGTGAGGTTTTGTATTGGCCATTGTGGGCAGAAAGGAAAACTGGCTCAGAGAAAGAAACGTTCTAGAGTTTCTCTTCTTTGAAGATCAATGAGCACTGGCTGTGTCTGATTCTTTCTTAATTCTTGAAAATTCCAGTGGTTCCAGGTTCACTTCCACTGGGCAAGATCTGGGATTTTTGTACCCATGTCAGGAAAATTGGACAGCATTAAAAGAGGCCTTGGACTCTCTGTCTTGTAGCTGGAGTGGTCCCATGGAAACTGGGGCAGCTGGTAACCTGGAATGAGGCAGAACTAAGCAGAAGGTACAAACCCACCTTCTAAAACACCATTGAGCTCCACAACTCTGCAGATGCTGTCAATTTCAGTGTAGCAAGAGAATGCCCATGGCTGCATTCCTGAGCCTGGTGTTCAATGGCTGATTAAAGGAAACAGTAGGGTGTGCTCCTCTGTGTGACCTCAGGAGCTGAGAAGAACAGCATTAACTCAAACCTGAGTGTTCTTGTTGGCCACAGCCTCTTTAGGCATGGGGTATGTATGGTTCAAGAACAATGAAGCCTAAAGTTCCAGCACAGTGGGAAAGAGAAAGTTACATCCAGGAAAGAGTGGCAGAGCTGATTATTGCTGAGGGCATTTCGATAATAGTTGAAAAATTAGGTTATTAAAAGCTTCAAATGGCTGGGTAGGTAAGGCACTTGCTGTCAAGCCTGCCAACCTGAGGTCAATCTCTGAACCCACGTGGTCGGAGGAGAGAGCCAAGTTGTCTTCTGAAAGCCCCACATCCATACTCGCCCCCAAAATAAGTAAGTGTATTGTCACTTGAGTTTTTGATCTTGGGAACCCTCCTCCACTGCTGGTGGGAATGCAAATGTGTACAACCACTCTGGAAATCAATCTGGTGCTTTCTCAGACAATTAGGAATAGTGATTCCTCAAGACCCAGCTATACCACTCCTAGGCACATATCCAAAATACGCTCAAGTACACAAGGACATTTGCTCAACCATGTCTGTAGCAGCTTTATTTGTAATAGTTAGAATCTGGAAACAACCCAGATGTCTCTCAACTGAGGAATGGATACAGAAATTGTGGCACATTTACACAATGGAATACTACATGAAAAACAAGGAAATCATGAAATTTGCAGGCAAATGGTGGGATCAAGAAAAGATCATCCTCAGTGAGGTATCCCAGAAGCAGAAAGACACACATGGTATATACTCATTTATAAGTGGATATTCAACATATAATATAGGATAAGCATACTAAAATCTGTACACCTAAAGAAGCTAAGCAAGAAAGAGGACCCTAGGTAAGATGATCAATCCTCACTCAGAAAGGCAAATGGAATGGACATTGGAAGAGGGAGAAAACAGGGAACAGGACAGGAGCCTACCACAGAGGGACTCTGAAAGACTCTACCAGCAGGGTATCAAAGCAGATGCTGAGACTCATAGCCAAACTTTGGACAGAGTACAGGGAATCTTATGAAAGAAGGGGGCGATAGTAAGACCTGGAGGGGACAGGAGCTCCACAAAGAGAGCAACAGAACCAAGAAATCTGGACCCTTGGGTCTTTTCTGAGACTGATACTCCAACCAAGGACCATGCATGGAGATAACCTAGAACCCCTGCGTAGATGTAGCCATGGCAGCTCAGTCTCCAAGTGGGTACTCTAGTAAGGGGAACAGGGATTGTCTCTGACATGAACTCAGTGGTTGGCTCTTTGATCACCTCCTCCTGAGGGGAGAGCAACCTTACCAGGCCACAGAGAAAGACAATGCAGCCAGTCCTGAGGAGACCTGATAGGCTAGGGTCAGATGGAAGGGGAGGAGGACCTCCTCTATCAGTGGATTTGGAGAGAGCATGGGAGGAGAGGAGGGAGGAGGCTATGGCTGGGATACAAAGTGAATAAACTGTAATTAATATAAAAATAAAAATAAAAAGATCTGAAAAAATAAATAAGTGTAAGGAAAAAATAGATGTATTTAATGGAAGTAATTTCCTGTCTAATAAGTCTATTTGCTATATGTAAACTCTGGAGTTAAAGTTAAATTGCAGGTAAATTCTTTGCTGTATGCTTCTCTCCACAGAAATTTCTTTTACTGCCACAGAATCTAATGACTTTCCACTAGCTTGCTCAGGAGGACAGCACTAAGGAGGATGGCTGGGCTGAAAAATAGAGACATACTTGCTGGGTTTCCGCAGCTGGGTGTTTCCTGATGATCAAGTATCATTTTATTTCTCATAGATGTGTGCACACAAAAGAAGTAAATGGTTCAGATACATAAACACTGAAGCAATACACCAGGTTTAAATGTACACAACGTAGACTATAACTTCTAATTATAAACTATGGTAATGCAGACATCAAATTTGGGAAACAGTGTGATTGCAAATTTTAATAAATAATCTTGTTACATTTTAACCATACACTGCAGAGAACCATTGATTATGTTAGGGCCTCATTCTGATTGCACTCCCACAGGCACCTCTACAGAATTCAGGCAGATTAAGTAAATCATTCTGCTCAATAGGGGTGGCATGCTTCAAGGAGATAATCCCATTTTACAATCAATGATATGCTAGATTTTAGTTTTCCATTGAAGCTGTTGATCTCTACAGGCATCAGCCATTGTTAGAAACAATGAGTTGTAATTTATTATTAAAGAAATACGCTTATGCATAAACTTGCTGTTTTAGATAAACACAAGCCATTAATATGCTCATTGTTTTAGGTGATGTTCTTGTTTTAATCATCACCTTACTAAAGTAAGCTTCAAATGACAACACTCAACTTGGAATATAGGAGAGGCTCTTGTTATTTTCATCAATCTGTCATTCACTTGACAACTGTGGACTTTTTGTCTACTACCCACCTGGGCAAAATATTCTAGGCACTTGGAAAAAAAAATAAGTGAAGCATCTCTAAGGACTCTGTAATATGGATGGGTAAGCCGCAGCTTAACGAAAAACAACCTAGATGAAGTAGTATGCTCAAAGTTTACCTTATTACATCAGGGACTGAACTGGGGACAAAGAGAAATAAAGAAAGGTGGGCAAGCCACAGGTCCATCTTAAACACTCTTCATGATGTAAATGCAAGAGTGAATGAGCTGTTCTTCTGTGGGCCCAAGTGCAATGGTTGCTGCCTGTGTTGAGCTATAAGCACCACTAGACAGTCATCCCATTTGAAATAACTACTGACCAGCAAGGTACAGAAATTCAGTCTTAAATATTTGGGAGTTATTTTTCAAAATGAATGAAGTGAGCTTGTCATCTTTTTTAAAATCTTCTTTTAAAATTTATTACAATTTATTCACTTTGTATCCCAGCTATAGCCCCACTCTCATTCCCTCCCAAACTCACCCTCCCTCCCTCATCTTCTCCTATGCCCCTCCCCTAGTCCACTGATAGGGGAGGACCTCCTCCCCTTCCATCTGGCCCTAGACTATCAGGTCTCATCAGGACATCTTTCATTGTCTTCCTCTGTGGCCTGGTCAGGCTGCTCCCACCTCACGGGGAGGTGACCAAAGAGCCAGTAACTGAGTTCATGTCAGAGACAGCCCCTGTTCCCCTTATTAGGGGGCCCATGTGGAGACTGAACTGCCATGGGCTACCTCCGTGCAGAGGGTCCAGGTTATCTCCATGCATGGTCCTTGGTTGGAGTATCAGTCTCAGAAAAGACTGCTAGGCCTAGAATTTTTGGTTCTGTTGTTTTCCTTGTGGAGCTCCAGACCTTTCAGGAGCCTACCACAGAGGGCCTCTGAAAGACTCTACCCAGCAGAGTATTAAAGTGGATGTTGAGACTTATAGCCAGACTGGGGGCAGAGTGCAGGGAATCTTATGAAAGAAGGGGGAGCTTGTCATCTTCTGGGAACAACTTAAAGGTATCTGCGGTTGATGATAAAAATTCAAACTTTCAAACAAAATTACTGTTTGGGGAAGCCTGTTCCAACCGGTATGCACTTAACAGCTTTGCGACACTTAAGGACTTTGCTGCTGAAACTGTAGTAGTAACAATGAGTGCAATTTAAAATTTTATATAATGTATTTATTATTACTGTCAATACATTTGTCAATGATTTGGTGAACCATTTTTTTTTCCTAAATACCAACAGATAATGTTTAAAAATTGTGTATACGTTAATGGTCTATTTGAAGTGCGTGGAAACCGATGTGCTTTAATGTAGCAAAGTGAAAAAAGCTAAACTAGCTAAATGATAAGACTTCAGATTCTGTATTGCAAATGGCTTTTAAGGAAATGCCATTTGTCAAATTTTCATGTTCAAGAACACCCACGATGATATGTACAATGCATTGAAAGAAGTCTTCCGTCCATGCTTTAGTTGGGCTATGATTGAATTCCACAAGGAATGGGCTGAAACTCAATCCTCATTGGAGTAAAGGGTAGAAACTTCATGAATTATGATTAGATAAGGTCATCAGTGTGAAGCCTCCATGACTGAATCCTGGTGGGTTTATAAGAAAAGAGAGAGACCAGATCTCTCTCTCTCTCTCTCTCTCTCTCTGTCTCTCTCTCTGTCTCTCTCTGTCTCTGTCTCTGTCTCTGTCTCTCTCTGTCTCTCTGTCTCTCTGTCTCTGTCTCTGTCTCTCTCTCTCTCTTTCTCTCTCTCTCACACACACACACACACACACACACACACACACACACACACGTGCAAAGAACTCTCTGTCTGTTACCATGTGATGCCCTGGACCACCTTAAGATTCTTCCCACTAGTCATGTACTCAAATAAACCACCTTTCTTAATAATTAGCCTCAATCTGAGATGTTGCGTTGATTGTGTTATTGGCAACAGAAAACAGTCTAATGTATCTATGGTATATTCACATGAGGCTGAATTTTTCTCCAATCTTTCAACAAGAATGCTATACATAGAAGACTTCATACAGAAGCAGATAATAGAATCAAGCCATCTTTTATACAAGGCAAATATCAAAGAAACTTGCGAAAGCACAGTTGAAAATATTTTTGGGGGGTTTGTGAAATTTTAATCATTTTTTCAAAATATATATTTATCCCATATAATGACATTTATTCTTAATTTAAAATGTCTTCATAAAACACCTCAACTTTCCAGTACTATTTTGTGTTAGTTATCTAATCCAAATAAAACATCATTGGGTCCCTCAGCAATTTTTAGAAGAATAAAGGAGCTTGCCACCCTCCATGCCACCAAACACTCAAGTATTGATTTTTAAAATATCAGACTTCCAAGAACGTAAGTAACAGCACGTGGGTAGTAAGAGCATAACATACCAAGAAAGTAAGAAGAAATAAAACCAAACTTATGCCACCACCAACAAAGGACAAAAGCATAGGTTGACAATTGCCCCAAACAGAATAAATATAAATAAAATGATCATGGATTTTTCATTATGTTAGAAAAAACAAAACAAAACCTTGGGACATTTTGACTTTGTGGATATCTGTTTAGCTATTGCATTTTAATCCTATTTCAAAAACTTTAGGTGTTTGGCCAGTCAGTCTGAGCGATACCTTTCTATTTAGGACTGCACTGTGTCTTAAATTTCTCTTATTTGTGTGTCATCATTTGTCTCTAAGTCTCTGTGGCTTTTCTCTAGGGTAGTTTTGCAACATATGCCCCAACACACTGAGTGACTAGGGTGTTAGTGAGATTATATGGCACAAGAGGCACAAGTCATGAATGTCTTGGGTAAGTCTACACATGATTGACTCCTCACTTCCTAGGCCCACATCTCCAGGTCTAAAGGGGGTAAGAAGAGCTGTCACAGCACCCACCCTAAGCCTTCTTTTTTTGACTATTAGAATTTTATTCTGATATTCTAT
The DNA here is from genome assembly GCA_028658305.1 of Pachyuromys duprasi. NCBI lineage: Eukaryota > Metazoa > Chordata > Mammalia > Rodentia > Muridae > Pachyuromys > Pachyuromys duprasi. The sequence continues at coordinate 39,626,434 of CM053747.1, forward strand.
TTCATTTAAAAAGATGGAATCATAACCAACCAAATTGAGATCTAGATTCCTTTACAAAACATAGTAGCTTGAAAGACACAGATTAACAGATTTTTATTAACCAAAGCGATGTTACTTTTTTAAATTTTAACATTTTTATTTCATATTAATCACAGGTTATGTACTTTGTATCCGAGCTGTAGCCCCCTCCTCATTCTCTCCTTATCCCACCCTTCCCTCCCTCATCTCCTCCCTGTCCCTTTCCAAGTCCACTGATAGGGGAGGATCTCCTCCCCTTCCATCTAACTCTAGTTTATCAGGTCTCTTCAGGAATGGCTGCAATGTCCTCTTCTGTGGCCTAGCAAGGCTGCTCCTCCCTCTGGGGGCGGGGAGGTCAAAGAACCAGCCATTGAGTTCATGTCCAAAATAGTCCCTGTTCCCCTTATTAGGGTACCCACTTGGGTATTGAGCTATCATTTGCTACATACAAGCAGGGGTTCTAGGTTATAACCATACATGGTCCTTGGTTGGGGAGACAGTCTCATAAAAGACCCCCATGCCCTGATATATTTGGTCCTTGCGGAGCTCCTGTCCTCTCCAGGTCATACTAACTCCCCCTTCTTTCATATGATTCCCTGCACTCTGCTAACGGGTTGGTTATGTTTCTTAATATTTGCTTTGATATCCTGCTAGGTAGAGTCTTTCCAAGGCCCTCTGTGGTAGGCTATGGCCACATTCTCCCTCGTCAACAATACCAAAGTCCACAAGCCTGCCACCTTGCCACGTCAACATTACTTTAGATTTCAGAAGAAGAAGAATGCAAGGCTCTCTCTTTTGATTCCAGCATCATTCAGCAAACAGCTCTTTGCTTTCCCTGGGTCTGTCCCGTTTCATCTTTCTACCGAGTCATAACCATCTTAGTCTTTCCCTCCTAAAAATCTCATCTCAACCTCAAGACAGTACTTTCTCCTCTCCCTTTACTGTCTTCCATTTCTTTTTTCACAGGACATCTGGTCCTGGGAGCATTTCTGTAGCCATGCAGTTGTCTCTGCCTGCTTTTTGTTGATATTAGCTTTCTCTCTTGTAGACCGTATCACACCGGAGCAACTTGGAAAGTTTAACTGTCAGATACGCACTCCTCGAGCTTAGCTCTGTCTTCTAAGTGCCACCTGCAATGGCCTTGTGTGATTCCCATCCCACTTGTGAAAGCCATAGGCTCCCAAAACATCTTACACCCCATACAAAGCCCATTACTCTCTGCTGCTCGTTCTTACTCGTCTATTCTCTTAACTTTCTTTACTGTTTCCCTCTCAGTGAGAGTCAGCATTCTAGTCATTTTGTTCTCATTTTTCCTTCTCCTCAAAATATGTTTCTTCTAGGGGTCAAGAGGCCTTCAGAAACTCCACATCCTTTTTTGCCTGTCGCCGGTGTTGCTTTCTATTTGAGGCGCATCCATCACTTATCCTAACTTCAGAAACAGTTTGTACCTGATCTTCTTCAGTTCTCTTTCGCTGTACCTATCTTTCTGGTGTAAATACCTCTGCCAGGGATGGCTATGAAAAGGAATATAGGGACAGTTCAGAATCTCATGAGAATGTCTCCTTCAGCAAGCCTGGACTAAGAGAAGGAAGCCGGTAGGGGAGAAAGAGGAAATGGGGAGGAAAACCAAGAGTACACATACCAGATGTCCAGAGGAGCATACAAGGAAGGAGGTGCTACTAACAAATGTCAAGACTTCTTAGCTAGGTGACTACAGATTGTTGTGCCTGTGGATAAAGAGGTGTGAGGGGGAGGTCATCCTCTCATCTTCTTGACTTCCTGTGTACACAGGCTCCTACTTCCAAAAACCCCTGACAGAGATAGAATACATACTAAAATCTCATCTAAAAACTGAGATTATGGTTCACAACTCTTTCGTGATGACTCCCTAGTCTTTCACTTGGCCTACCTCTTCAATGCCCCAGATACTGGCTCTTGTATATTTCCAGTGTCATCCATACCTGCTGACTCTACACTCTACTGTCAAAGCCTGCAGCCCAATACCTCACTCCTCTCTTGGCAGCATTCTCCCTCTCTTAGCTGCTTCCTGTTACACCACATTCAACCAGGCACCCGCCAAAATTAAAATAATCAGTACAGAGGGAAACAGTACTTGCTCTAGGGAACTTTCTACCCAAAGGTGTTTCTACCGCGCGATCTCTAGACTCTAGATGGCCCTAAGCTTTGTCCAGCAGTCCTTTCTCTGAGTCAATTTTCGCTTTTTCATTCCTTTATGACCAGTTTAAACCATCATTCTCATCCTCATGAGCTTAGAGTTCTGCTTTTGTCTGAGCAGTTACTTCGCTTTCTTGATAAAGGATGAGGACACATTTATGCGCGTGTTTATCTGTGGTGGCTCATTCTGACTACCAGCTTGAGTACCTGAGAGATGTTCCCAAAGGAGACAGTATGTGAGTCTGAGGCGATCAAGTGGGGAGGACCCACTTTTAATGTGGATAGGCAACATATAATCAGCAGAGGGTGCAGAAAAAAATAACACTGAAAGGCAAAATGACCCCTCAGTATGAGAATTTGGAAAGATTCCCGATGTTTCCTTGGAAATCAAAACTCCAGGCTCCTTCACCACAGGACCATTAGGACTTGGACCTATGGCCCTAGTGGCCGCGGCTCTTAAGAACTAGAGTAGTCAGGTGGTGGTGGCATATCTTTACTCTCAGAACTGGGCAGGCAGAGGCAGACAGACCTCAGAGTATAAGGCCAGCCTAGACTACAGGTCAAGTTCCAGGACAGGCAGAGCTAGACAGGGAAATCCTGTCTGTAAACAAACAAACAAATAAGTGAATAAGTAAGTAAATAAATTAAAAAATAAAAGAATAAGAATTACGTAGTCAGTCTTTTTGGTTCTGAGGGCCCTCACTCAGACTTGGGTTGAGACATAAAACTATCACTCTAGGGTGTCTGGATTTCAGGAAACCTGTTGTGGGGCTTATCATAGCCTTAATCATGTGACTCAATAAATCATAAATGAATCCCTTCTCGTACATCGATGTACATGTTCCATTTGTTCTCTCTCTGCAGAACCCTGACTAACATATCTGTATCGACTCTGTTGTCGACCATATGCTGCTCCCCGCATTTCAGAATGCATTATCCCATTTAATCTTCACGTACTTCGTATGCTATCTCAGCAAAGGGCTCTCTCTTGGCATCTGCCTGTCTCCCCAGAGGTCTCTCTTCCTCTTCCTTTACTGTATTTTCTCCACCGGCTCCATTCCTCCGTGTGCCACCATGCTCAAGTCTCTCATCTAGAAATCCCCAACCTCTCCTCAAGTACCAGTCTGTTCTAGCTAGCCCTCAAGATCACTGTTTCTTGTAACAGCCAGACACTGAAATAGTACTCTTTGATCATTATCACCAACCTCACCCTACTCGCTTTCTCCTTGAGCCACTGCAAATCAGAGTCTGTCTAAAGACTGCCATGGGAAGTGCGAACAAGTGCCACTTCTCATGCTGGAACTGAGGACCCACTCATACATAAATAGTGCCAAAGTCCTTACACCCATTATCTCATATTGCACTTCTTTGTATTTTCCCCATTAATGTTTGTGCTATTACACATTTAACATATGCTCCCCCCCCAACAGGAGGCTGAACCTAACTTAGCACGAATGATGTCTAGTTGACATTTCTAGGTTCAATCACACAGGAGGTGTACATAAGTACTTAATTAATGATCAAATAAAAATACCTCCTCCAAACCATTCAAGGTTTTATTCTCACCTCTGTTTACTCATGGAGAAGACTGAGGTTCAGTGTGGTTATGAAACTTTCTTTAGGTTGTTTGCCTAGCAAGCAGGGGTAGACCCAGACCTCAAACCCAAAACCGCCTACCAAAGCCAGCTCGTTTTGTCTTTCTGTGTTCCATTCTTTTCCAGAGATGTCACTGGCACCTGTACCCAGACCTAAATATATTTGCCTAGCCCAGGCCTTTCTTCTTAGCCCAGGTTCATAGGTGTATATCGTCTTTATGTTTTCACCCGAAAGCCCCACCTTTAGCAAAGCTCAAATCATTGTATTTCCGGCTCTAGCATCTTCTCTCAGTCATACTCAAGGGGGCACCATCTCATCACCTGCTCACATCGCTCATGCTTCCTCTTCCCTTTTCTATAGCAAGTACCTATAATCTACCAATTGTTCTCTTGCCATCATCTCTGTCTACACCTTTCCTGAGAACTGCATCAGCAGTACACTCACAGTTCAGGCTTGTGCATCATGTTGCATTATAAATCCCTAAGTACATGTTGCATTATAAATTCCTTTAAAGAGGGACCAAAAGTTTATATGTATACACACACACACACACACACACACACACATATAGATATAGATATATATACACACACACGTGTGTGTGTGTTTAACACCTAGAACAATGGATAGCAGTGACTATACAATAGTTTTGCTTTGGGAATTTGTATGTGTTAGTATTACAGTGTACGTGTGTGTGATGTATACATTCATGTGATCACATATAGGTAGTTACACTGATCATGTTGTTGACTTTGGGCATCCTTCTCTATCTCTGTCCACCTTGTTTTCTGAGACAGGGTTTCTCACTGAGCCTGTAGCCTGTCTTGTTGTTTGGGCTAGCCTAGCTGACCAGCAGGATCCCAATATCCACCTGTCTCTGGCACACCCAGAGCTGAGTTATAGGCATATGCCACCTTGCCTGTCGCTACATGGGTGACATCTGAAATCAGGCCTCCTTATTTGTGTAGGAAGCACTTTACCTATTAAGCCATCTCCCAACCTTAATAGTTTTATTGGCTGGATGAATAATAATATTTCAACTTCTCTATGATTTTATACTGGTGCCACTTTCATGAAGAACATGAACAATAGCAAAATCACCCTGGCTAAGGATGGGCCTGGTATGTACAGAGCAAAAAGCATGCAGAGGTAATGCCTGCCTGCCAAGGCAAAATGATCTAAAGGAGAACATGTTGGAAATATGCATTTTTCAGCATTCCACCAATATTTTTAGAACACATTACCCCGACTTCTTTCATATGTTGGCTTGGAGACGAGAAGTTGCCAGGCCATGTGTGACAGTTGCTGTCTACATTTGCTATAAAAAGAATGGGAGCCGGCATGCTCAGAGCAGAGAAGCGCAAATGCAGATCTGAGGAAAAGCACCATGCTGCCAGCAAGGTTCTATGGCTTTTACAGTTGGGTTCTGTGTGCAAAGGCAGGGCCTGGCCGCCAGGACCTCCTCATGTGCTGAGTCAAAGGCGTCAGGCCTGAGCTCTGACCTTAGGGTTTGAAAACAAACATTCATTTGTTTAGGGCTCATTGGTCATGTCACCAAACTAACAAGCTCCAGGCTCAGTGAGAGACAGTTTCAAAGAATACGGTTGAAAGAAGCAAAGGAGGATGCCTGAGATCTCTGGTTCCACCTAGCCTCACGCAAGAGATGTGCTCCTCCAACTCACTGAAAGCTCGTGTTTAGGGCACTCCTCAGCTATTTTTAGCTTTCTCTGGAACCCACTCTAGGTTTAGAAATTAAATGAGCCAGTCCTAGGGTCACTGGTTATCTGAAGGCAATGTGTAAAGGGGGCTTCTCTTGTGATGACAGTCAGTAGGGTGCTGCCTGTATCTCCCCCATCCACAGAGGCTGCAGTCTTGCTGAGGTTCCTTTTGGCTTATGATCACTAACAACACCCACCTTCCATCCTCCCTGATGGCTTGAATGAGAATGGCCCCTATAGCCTCGTATATTTGAATGTCTATTCCCCCTTCCCACACCATCACCTATGGCAGAATTATTTGGGAAGGACTAGAAGGTATGGCCTTGTTGGAGGGAAGTATGTCACCTGGGGCAGGCTTTGAGGTTCCAGAAACCCATGTCATTCACAGTTCTCTTTTTCTTTCTTTACTCCCTGCTTGTGTATCACACAGTGAGCTCTCAGGTGCTGCTCCAGCACTATGCCTGTGGGTCACCATGTTCCCCACCATAATGGTCAGAGTCCATCTGAAATGTAAGCCCAATCAAATGTTTTCTTTTATAAGCTGCCCTAGTCATGGTGTCTTATGACAGCAACAAAATGCCCAAGGAACTTCCTAATCTAGCTGCTGAATACAGCAAAGCTGAGGTCCATGGGGTGACTCAATGGGGGCCTCCATGAGCACTTGATGCACCCTGAGCAAGAGAACAGACTACTGGTTGGTGACAGGGCCGAAGCTGAGCAAACCATTGCTAAGCATGCAGTGTCATCCAGAAGCCCCGGCTCCTGTGAAGAGCTTTAGGGGAACTCTGATGGTGGAAATGGGAGATTGGGATGAGAAAGGAATAGGGTGCTTTGCCACTTCTCTGCTTTCCTCAAGTACATGGAGTGCAGATTCTCAGGGAAAAAACAAACAAACAAACAAACAAACAAACAACGAGCCAATCAGGTAACCCTATACCTTGTTCTGTAAAAAACCAAGCAGCCTTAAAAAATTTTTTTGGACTTTTCCAAGCTGGGGACTGTTACCTAGCCATGTCCAACTGACTAGTCACTTCCAGCCTCCCTAGCAGAGAGGACTTCTTCACTTACTGGGAATTATTTCAGTCCAGCTGTACTTCTTATGCTCTCCCAAGCTCCCATATGTGCTCACTGAGTGGGTTGCACTTTTGCAAACTGACAAGGGTCCTTCAGCTTCAGGCTGTTTGGCAAATTTTCCTCTGAGTCATTTCAGTTGCATCACAGCTGACATTTTTCAGGTTGAGGCCGTTACCCTGGCCATTTAAGATGTGAGCCTTGGATATAGAAACCAGAGGGAGGTCAGAGTCACTACTCTGAAGGTTGTCATTTCAGAGTATCAGCATGATCAGTGATGTCCCAGGGAGTGACTTCAGCATGGTGGCCTGGCTCTGTTCCTATTACTACACTTTCATGCTTAACATCACAAGGTCCGCGGGCTTGTCATTTTCCTATCAGTTGCTGGCCAAATCCAGATATTAGGAGAGTTTTCAACAACTGAAACTTGACTGTTCACTCAACTGTCCAGATGTCCTGTCTCATCGTGTGTGACGCAAACTGTGAAGATGACTGTCATTCCTTTCTCCTCTACCCTGCATCTTCCCCATCCTCCTCACAGGCCCATCATTCTATCCCGAATCCATCCAGATCCTTCCTGAATCTCCCCAAATTACCCCAGTTTACAGGGCTTCTAGCATGTCCACAGTGAAAACTGCCTGACTGTTTGGGAATACTCTACCTTTCATGTACTATACCTGTCTGTCTGTCTGTCTGTCTGTCTGTCGTCTGTCTGTCTGTCTTGCCTCCCCAACTCAATTACATGTTCCTAATGACAGGGGAAGAAAGGTCACACGCTTACTACTCTTGTGCCTGCACTGGTATTGGCATGTGGGAGATGCTTGATAAAGGCTTGTGGAGTTGGATGGAATACAGCAACTTGGATCATAAATGAGAGTCCCCACAGGGAACCATGCACACTGACTCTGTGACTTATTTGGTTTCCCTGAAGACAGAGCAGTACATGTAATCTTTTCCTTGCCACAGAGAAGTGCATTGATTTTTTTGTGAACCAATTCATTCTAGAACATGTAATCCAATCCATCCCACAACCTCACTACAAAGTACTTTTACACTGCTTGATATCTTAATTCAATTTTGTTTTTACCACTTAGGGTTCCATTTACTGAAACTGGTTTCTTTCTGAAAATAGTGATTTGCTTGTCTGTTTATAATATTTTTTCTTTTCTTTCTGGTTTTTTTTTTTTTTTGAGAACAGCCAGAGCTGTTCTGGAACTCACTATGTAGACCAGGCTGGCCCTCAGACTCACAGAGATCCACCTGTATCTGCTTCCCAAGAGATTAAAAGCGTGTGCAGCCATGCTTGCCCTTGTAATTAAATTTCATGATGGCAAATTTACTATTTTAAAAGCCGAATCGGCCTTTGTCTTCTCTTTCAGTATTAAACTCACTGAACAAACTGAATATGTTGCTGCCATGACTCTTCCCACCACCCCCAATTTTCAACTGTCATCAGCCTCTTTAAATTCTGACTTTCATGCAGTTATTATCAAACATACTAATACACACCTTCCAATTTTACCTTTTTCCTGAGAGTCAATTCCATATCTACTACAAGAATATTTCTTTCAAACAAAATGCAACAAAAGAAGTCCACAACACAATATTCCCAAACTCAATTTGCATTTTCCATAGAAACTGTATTATAAATAGCAATTCAGCTTGTTCCCTGGCTGAGGCACAAAGTTTGGCTAACCCATCTGCAGTGGGAAGCAACAGAAAGCAATATGCTAACAGTAAGAGGAATTAAATGACACACCGAAGAGTGAACGTTAAAGAAAATTACCATTGTCCTTAATATTTAAAATTGAGCTCTTTAGTTTAGAGACAGAGAGATTGAGGCTGTGGTGGCCATCACTTTGAGGAGTCCTTTAGTGCTGTCATCGAGTTCTAAATCCTGCAGGCCTAAGACTTAGATTCCCAGTTTCCTACCAGACCTTCTGTTTGTATCATCTTACTTTCTCCACTTACCCATTTTCCTCTACTCTCTCTGGCTCTGTCTTCAACCATATGTTTTCCTTCATCTGGATTATGATAACAGATTCCTAGATGGCTTCTCTGGGTCCAATCTCAGCCCTGATATGCAATTTTCATGTGGTATACAGATTAATCCTTATTAAGCACACCTTTCATGGTATCATTGTTTGGATAAATAACATACCATCAACTCCATCAAGGCAGAAAAATAGGGCTGACATTGCTGCTCAGTGGCAGAGTACTCACCAGCATGCATTGGGACCTATTTTGATTCCCAGTAATGCAAACAAAGATAAATAAAAAGGCACACACTCAGTACTGTGGGGATGTGAACTCTCATCACAGAGAACAGCCTCAGGTCAGACAGCTTCTGTCAGGCTTTACCGAGCATCCAGCAGGGTTACTTGCTTCCATCTAAAAAAATATCCAAGCTCCAGAAAAATGACTTACAGGATTCTTGGTCACAGGAGAGTGTGGGCAACCATGCCCTTCAGAATCCCCTGGCCTGCTGGCTTGCTAAAGACCATTAGGTGATGCCCCCATTTGATTAAGCTTGGTTCTATCAGAGAGGAGCTGGCATGGTAAGGATTTTTACCAACAGTAGGAGGACAGGAGGTTAGATGGTCACCTGTTGGCTTCTGTTTTATCCCTCTGAGAAAAATGAAGAGCCCTATGCACAAGAGTAGAAAAGCCCTTGCCACAGCAAAGCATATTTTCTGAGGTTGGCAAGTCTTTTTGAATACAAGGAACAGAAACGCTGTCTTCTCAATGCTATCATGAGGTCTGAGCATATATGAATGTGTCCATGGCAATGATGTATGGATCCAGGTACACAGGTGGCTATGAATCCCTAAATTTAAGACAGAGAGACATACCAAGGCTTTGGATCAGCCTCCACACCCTGACAAAACTCCAGCTAATGTTTTCCCTTGGAAGAATGCCTGCTTCCTCAACTGCAGGCTGGCATTCAAATAGGATCTTGTTTCATATTCTACCCTTCATCCTGTCTCACTGAGAGGAAACATCTAGGGAAAAAGGAATTAGTGGTTTACAACTAGATCCAAGAAATAGTCAGGAATCAAGATGACTGAAAAATCCAAATAAAAGCCTTCTCTGATAAATGAAAGGGAAAAAGGAAGGCTTGACAAACAAACAAATAAATTAACCAAACCAGTGCAGCTAGAGCTGCTTGTTGTCATGGCAACTCGAGCATCTTAATCCAGTCCTTTGGGAGAGCAGAGATTACAATAGCAATAGAGAACCACACCCCTGTAGCCTGAATCCACCCAATGCCAGCCCTAGCTACCAACTCAGCCTTCTCCTCTCAGAGTCCTTGAAAGACGAAAGGGTCAGGAATATTCTTGTTCATTTGTTTCCATTTTTCTGTGTAGTACTCACAAAAATCTATTTTGGTGCCTGTCATTATTGGGTACTTTTTTATTAGAAGATTATGCATTTTCAAAGCACTTCTATACATTTAACTTTGTAAATTTCGAATAGTGGATTTGACATGATGGTGTTTTACCCATTTTGTAGAAAATGGTGCCAGAGAGACGCCACAGACAGGCCATTTAAACCTTTTGATTTTGAAGAGGGATCATAATGTAGATCAAGTGACTAACTGAATATGTAAAGTTGTCAGTGACAAAGCTTTAGCTGCTGTCCCAAGGTGATCACCACGTGAGCTGCTGGCCAGTGTCATTTCAGTGGAAAGTGAGTCGTTCTCATCCTCACTGTTTTAGAAACAACAGCACCACACAATGCTTGGGATTTAAGGGCTAGTTGATAAAAGATGTAGCTTCCCTATCTAGCTCTGTTCCTTATTTGCAGAGGAGCAAACAAAATCTCCGTTCTAGCTCTCCGTCAGTTTGAAACTATGGGAGATAGCTGGAAACAAAGAGTGATAATTGCAACATGCATTTCTGAGTCTCCCATTAGTGGAGTTGTTCCCCTACTGTGCTGAGAGGTGACCTCATTAGGGAAGAGGAACATCAGTGGAAAACTCAAAACCTCTGAACCCTGTGGCAGTTGAGCCTGTGCCTGGGGAAGGCATCCGCAGCTGCTGCTGACAATGGGCTTCTGTGCCCCACTCCACAAAGGCCTTTGCTACTCCCAATGAGTGGTTTTTGTTTTGTTTTATCTTCCAGCAAGATGGCTGCTGATTGCAATGAGCTCAGAATAGCAGAGAGTAATTAAAATTTCATTTAAAAAAATCTGTTGCACAGTTTAACATCTATCTTCACAAGAAACACTGCTGGGGTAAATAAAATGGCATCATCCTTATTTAGCAAGGAAAGGAAAGGAACTCAGGCAGACTGGCACACACAGGGACAGGGACAGCAGATACAAGAAGCTGGACAGCGGATGAAGAGGCACCACGTTGTAGGCCTTTGTCTGGACACACAAGTAGACAATACAGAAAGAGAGATTTTACCTCCACCCCCACCCAGAGCATCTGTCAGCCATCTAATGGCTCAACCAGGGGACTCATTAAGTTCAAACAGTACCGAATAAGGTACCCAAATCCCATGCATCCCTCCGGTGCCTGAGCTGGCCTTCAGTGTCTAGTGAGCAAATATGATGAGTTGATACTTTAATAAGTGTGTGAACCTGTGCACACGCATATTCTCATGTGTATGGGTGTACATGTATGTGTGGGTGAGAGCGCACCTCTGTACACATGGAGGCCAAAGGATAACGCTGAGTGTTGTTTCTTAGATCTTACCCACACCTTTGTTTTTCTGGGACAGAATCTCTTACTGGCTTGGAATTCGCCAAGCAAGCTTTCTGCACCATTTATTACACAGTAGGAGCCTTTATTTGGTCTGGTGAATGCCTATAGTCCTAGGACTTAGAGATGGAAGTGGAGGACTAGGGGTTCAAGGTCATTCTCAGGTACAGAATAAGTCTGAGATTAGCTTGAGCTACCGGAGACCTGTATAAAACAAAAACGAAACAAAGAATCTTTCTGAATTGATTGTGTAGGGTTTAAGTCAGCCATTAGACACAGTTGACCTGCTAATGTTGAGGCAAAGATCTTGGCTTCTCTTCATCCCCTAAAATCTTACTGGGCCTTTTCCAGATTATATCTACCTGTAGCTAGCCAACATCACCAAAATCCGTCCTGTACGACTATCCCAGTATTGTTAACAACTGGAAGCAAATGTCCACCACAAAATAGACTTCTATTTCTTACAAGGAAGTCCACATTCAAAGGCTACTCCTTTGAAATACATACATTTTATTCATAGAAAAAATGGGTTTATTGAAAGCATAGCGCTCTGAAGAAGTTATCTTTTATGCAAGCAGCTGGATGTTCAGTCATGAGCTGTGTTCTGCAGGTCCAGACATCACTTTCTATCAGTTTTGAAGGCTGTCTAGGTGGCAATAGAAATCCAATGATGAATATAATAAAACAGGTTCATTTAGCAATCGAATGATGTTATTATTATTACTACATTACCCATTTCACTCTAAAATTTATGTTCACTTTCAAAACCAACAACCCATTCCGTTCACTAGTTTCAAAGCAGCCTACAAATTTTGTTTAAAGTAACTTGTCATACTCCAACTTCGGAAATAAATACCAAATCAATTTACTTTCTCCCTCTTTCCCCAACACTGAAAGCAAATGTCAAGTGTTATAAAGCCCCCCAATGATATCAATAATGTTATTAAAAATTGAGATTTAATATCGTTTCTCATATTCTTTATAGAGAGAGGCCTAGAAGAAGGTAAGGCTATAAAACTAATAACCATTTTCTTTTTCATGGCAAATATTTCCATTCACGTGGGGCAGGGTAAACCAAGGCTTTTATGGAATCGTTAAGCCACATTATGAGTGATTTTGATGAAAATTAACTCAAAAATGTTCCTGGAGATGCCTGTGTCTGGATTAATCCAGAAACTGGTGCCAGAAGGAGTCACTTCCAAACTCACAGACCTGTCTGTCTGTATTCAGATGTGCTTGAGTCAGCAGACTCTAACAGGCAAGGCTGTGTTTCCAAGGATTGGGGAGAGGGCAATGGCAAGGGGAAGTCTTCTTGGCTCAAAACACATCAATATAAATGCTACTCCTATATCAGCTTACACAAGAATCACAAGCAGAAACATTTTTTTTCTGTGGGGACCTGAAAAATATTGCAAGATAACATTTTTCTTGTTGTGTAACACTGAACCAAACAATGGCCAGATAGATCACTGATAAAAAAGGGAAGGGAGTGATATATTGGAAATGACACCTACATACCCCCCCCCCACATTTGTACAAATGCTCACCTGCACGTACGCATGCTCACACGTGCACGCACGCGCGCGCACACACTCACACACACACACACTCACACACACACACATACACATACACACACACACACACACACACACACACACACGGTGGAGGAGACATCCAAGAAGGTACAGTTTTAATGCTCACATTTCTTACTATCACTAATGTGGGCATTATCTTTACTAAAATGGTTAAGGATGTTTGCCAGTTGCTAAGACAAACATTGGGTCAAAGATTCTGATTTTTCTTGCCATTGTTAGAAAAATAAAGAGCTATTTGTGATTTAATGCTTGGGTATCATAACATTAGTGTCAGCCCCAAAGCCTCAATTTTATCACCCTTTTATCCTTTGTAGTTTTTATATTTAAGGCAATATTGGATCCAGCCCAGTTCATATACAAAGCAGAATCATAACACTTCCTAACAAAGGTCTGTTTTTATGGATTCTTTGTTCATGTTTGTTTACATTTGCAGATAAGCCAGCTGCTATTTATTCCTGGGCTAGTGGAATTGGAAGAGCTGATGAATGGCATCACTGTGTGAGCCAGAATAGTCATGCAGTCTGAACTGGGGTATTCATATTCTTTAAATTAAACTAAGAGGAGGTGTCTGTCTTTCTGAGGTCACAAGTTAGAGAGTGAATCCCTGCAAGGTCAATTCAATGTTATGAACTAATTAAGATGACTGACATAATGTAATAAGTTCTTGATCGTGCAGATTGGCTGGAGGACCCTACACGCCAAAGAAAATTGCCAACAACTCGGGGATACTGCCGTGTCCATGATCATTAGTGTGTCAGCACATGCTGTGGGCGAGGCACGTTACATCTGCGATGCCCGATCTGTCTTCACACTTGTTACTTTGTGACATAGGCGCCCTCATTTTATGAAGGAGAAATACAGACGTAACCATTTCAGATGTTTGTTAGGGGCTATAAAGGACATATCCTGCTGACCTGGAAAATACAACTGCTAAAGTGATCTTTATAATTAAAATTCAACACAACATTGCCTTGGGTAATGAGTGGGGTCAGATCTTTCTGTCTTACGTTGCTGAATTACTGTGAATTAAAGGCTTTTAAGCAGAAATTGTAATCTGTGAGTGCTTATTCCATTTTCTAAAATATTTAAGTCTTTTTCTAATTACAGGAAAATTTTTCTTATTTTACATAGTCACAGAATGGCCTATTCTGACTAATAAAACATTCTAGTTAATCAAGCATTCTGGCAAGAGCACTAATCTTCAAGAAAAGGAAAAAAATTGCATGTTATTTGGATTCCATATATGTGCCCTGGTATGAGTGTCCACACAGAACATCATGCATGCATGTGTGCACACACACAAGAGTAGTTAGAATCATAATACTTCATATTAATTAAGTCCATGTTATTTTTTGGTGGCCTCAGAAATGTAAAAGGAGACTGCTAGTTTCACTGTGTTCACAAAGGCACAAAAGACAAAGAACAGTGTAAAATCTAAAGGAGAGAAGCCAGCATGACTTCATAGAATCCTAGTGGACAGGACCTTACATCTAAAGGGTGAGAAGACATTTCAGAGATCTTGTGCCCAAGTCTTTCACTTTTAGATGGTGTACTAGAGATCAGATGACTGGAAGTCTAAATGATTTAAAGTAATCCAGGATCAGTGGTAGTCACACAGTGGCCAACACATTTGTGACAGGTTTTGCTCTGCTAAATTCCCTCATGAAAAGCCATACTGAACCCACTTATCATAATCAACACACGAGCAAGAAAATGTGTGCTACCTCTTGCCTTCTAAATTTGCTGATATCCAAGCAAACATGGGTCTCTGCTTTTTATTTTTCTGACAGCTTATTCTCAAGTGTCTGTTTGTCTGTCCGTCTGTCTCTCTCTCTCTGGCTAGTGCCTCTAATACATAGATGTCTTGGCACAAACTGGACACAGCAAGGGAAGGCCATTTTGCCATTTCTGGGCAGTTGCTGATCTGTATCTCTCTGCAGTTTCTATTAGCATTAAGATGCATTGGGGGACATTCAATTCCAGTCTTGCAATTTAACTTGCCATCTTTAACCAGGGAATAATTAATCAATTATTACTTAGCTGGCACCACTTTTCCTGTCACGTAAATCATATTTAATTTCAATCTATTATAATCCATTATCAGTGCCAAGCCCACACCCTATATGTCCTATTTGCTTATAGGATGGTTTCACACACAGAGCATCGGAGTACTAAGTGTCCCATGAAGATCTGCAGATGACGAATAGCCTCTGTTAAAATGTGGTTCTTGGGAACACTTTAGAGATTTCTATATTTTACAACTTGAACATATCCGGCACCATTTACTACCTAGTGCAAAACCACCGGAACAATCTAGATCAATAGTCTTCTTAATCTAAAAAAACCATCATTCAAATTAAATGAATACAGATATATACATAATTTATATATATATATATATATATATATCAACTATGTCTTGTAATCTCACCATCTTTACACCAAAAATCCCAAAGCCTAAAACTGAAATATAAATGCTAACATCAATATGCATGAGTTAGATTGGGAAAACTACATAATACATTTTGGAAAAAAAACCACACACAAAAATGTGAAAGTCATGTTAATTTTCTTTTGAATGAACATGGCACCACAGTTATGTAGGAGAGTAGTTTTATTTTAGTGATAATCTCCTTTAAGATTTTTTTATTATCGAGTGGTATTAGTGCTAGTATTGAGTGTACATGTACATGCAGTATGCATGTGGAAGTCAAAAGACAGTTTGTGACGATGGTTCTCTCTTTCTACCTTTACATGGGTTCTAGGAATCAAAGTCAGGCTTCCCCAGCAAGCAATGTCTCACTGGCCAACAAACTCATTTTTAGTAGATGTGATATTGAAATATTTGGGAACTAGGTAACATAAATCTTCAACTCATAAAAATTATTCAGCAGAAAGCAAACAGCAAAATAGCAACAAGAATGTAAGTGGTTGTTGACTGGATATTGATTATACCATTTTTCATGTTTTTAATTTGTTGAAAACTTCATGATAAAGAGCCGAAAATAACTAAAATATCATTTCAAAAAAAAATCACTCAAAATCGCATAGTTTTTCCCTCCTTAACAGAAAACTGCTGTTTGGGATGGATGATGAGATAGCACCAGGACACAAAGAAAACAGTGCTGTGTGGAATGAGCCTCTACACAGGAGAGGTGAACAGCGGCTAGAAGACTGAAGTCAAAGGTGGGAAAGACATGACAGCAATCCACCCAGCTATTTTCTGTCTCAAGGCCCTGGTGATTGTACCTGGCTGGTTAAAACGCATGCAGCTCTAGACACTCTGGCATCTGTCCCCTAGGCAGTATGACAAGGTGCAAAGGAAGGCACCATGTGTGGAGGTTCAAATGTCCCATTTTTCAAAAGCCTGGTTAAGGGTTATGTAGCAGAGAGCACGTGCTTTAAAAAGTATACTATGAATACATGCTGCAATCCCAGTGCTTGGGATGTAGAGGAAAGTTGGGAGTTTGAAGCCAGCCTGGGATACACAGGAACTCTGAGACCAGTATGGCGTGCATAGCAAAATCTTGTCTCAGTGAACCAAGTGCTAATAATGTAGAGCATAGGCACAGTCTTTGCCTAGTAGGCCCTGCCTAGGTCTGGGTTCTACAAACAAACATTCTCGCCATTTTTCTTGTATCTGCGGAGGCCACCAAGGTCCCTCTAAGGCTTTATATGCAATACAAACCCAGATATATTCCTATAATGACATCTAATAATGCTGGGCAGTCTACCTTACTTCCTCTTAGAGCCATGCCAACTTTACCTTTCTGTAGATCAGTTTCCTAAGCTGAAGTTTCGGAATGAAATGCCCAACCCGTGGGTTTCCACTGAGAACCAAATGCAACAACATCTGAGGTTGCTTAGCACCCACTTGTCATTCAGAGGCTCAGGGAGTGGTGGGCATTGCCACCACGGGGGCATCTAGAATCAATGTCATCAAAGCTATGTTTTTTTGAAAAGTCAGGAACATTCTGTCAACACCCTTAGGTTACTCATACTTAGTTTAAGAACTATCTCTTAAGAACATTGATGAATGAATCACTGATATTCCAAGAATGAATCTGATATTCCAAGAATTCATCTTTTTCCTTGTTTATTGGCTTATTTCTTTATTTTTATTTAGAGAAATGGACTCGCTGTGTGACCTAGGCTTGCTTGGCTTGGAACTTAATAATTCTCTTGTGTCAGTCTCTAACGGGTTGAGATTGCAGGCTTGGGTCAGCATACCTAGTCCAAAAATTCATCACAATCTTTTCAACTTTTGCTTTTATATTGTGCATGGCTATGATAAACAACTTTATCAAAGCAGAAATGAGAGGATCTTTGAGATGTGAATATATCTCTAAGAAGCTTTTCAAATGGTTCTACATGGTGTAGAAAACAACAGCAGGGCTATTTCTGTTCGTTTTTTAAACTCTAAGAAAGAAGGAATTCAATGGTCACAGATACTTTAAGCGTATAACCAACTGGCAGCGACAGAGTCACCTTGTCTACAGTGGAGCGGATAACATGCCACATGAAGCATGGGAGGTATCTGGATGTCCCCAACAGCTGAAGATATAAGGCCCTTGTCTATTCTCTCCCTCTCCGTTACCACACACAGCCCACACAGCCGTTTAGCTGAGCCCTGTTAAGTAGATTTATGGATTACATTTTCTAGTTTTAACTAAACCAATCTTTCCAAAATGAACAGCTGGCTTAAAACAAGAAAGCTTTTCACAAAGAAACGGTGGATTCAAGATACTAATAATGAAAGCACACGCCAGCATGAGACAATGATGGAGCAGTTGTTCCTGGTACAAGCATCGTGCTAGCTTGATGAGATAAAAGTAACGATGATAGTAAAAATGTAATCATCGGAATAATTCAGGGTATGGCTTTAAGACACTCCTGGATAAGTATATACTCTGACTCGAGACACTAGCTGAATACACATACAATTTATGAAACTATAAGTGCAAATCTATGTAGCAAAGTGTTCAAGAGCAGTTTCCAGATGAAGCAAGCAAGCAATCAAAACTGTTTAGAGAAAACAATCAAGACCTATAGGTCAAAATAAGCTGGAATGGGTCTCTATTTTAATATAATGGAATATAAGGGGATAAATGCAAAAAAGTCCTACACTCAGGATCAGAACCATCCAATCTCTAAGCAAAGAAGCATGGGAGACTTGGTTTCAAACTAGCTCATATGATAGAAGCCCAGGGTTTTCAGCCCGCAGAGCTGTGTACCAGGTTAACAGCTTGCCTTGGCCACCAAAAGGCCAAGCTGCATCTGGTGGAGGGCTAGTGTGGACATATAGGGCTTGTGTTGTGCTGGAGCGGGGGTGGAAAACGGCTGCTGAGAATTCCTAGAAACTCAGGCTTGCTTGAGTGCATTCAAGCAGGATGTTTAAGGACAGGTTTACAGGCAGGAGTTTCTACCTGCAAGAGGCTGGATGAGAAGTCCTCTAAGGCCAGCCTCAGTCTGAGTTTCAGAAATCCACAAAGACCTAGGCTTCAGGGCTAGCATTTGTAAAGGATGTTAGCTACACAGATGCTTTACTAAAACCTTCTGTGTGTCACCTTTGTCCTAGTAACTACTGCAAAGTGACACCTGAGACAGAGCCCGAATTCAGTCTGCTCTCTGACCATTCACAATCTTGGTGGTTAACTGCCAAGACAGTCATCATCAGACAATTACATCAAAGTTTACAAGGGTTTGATTCCAAAGTAGTTTCCAACTTGAATATTTTTTGATTGTGTGTGTGTGTGTGTGTGTGTGTGTGTGTGTGCAGGTATGAGTATGGAAGTCAGACATCAGCCTCGAGTGTAGTTTCTCAGGAAACCTATCTAGTTACTTTTTAATGCAGGATTTTATCATTGCAATCTGTAGTTCCATGATTAGGGCCTGGCTGGCTGGCCAGCGGGTTTCAGCATAGGGGTTCCTGTTTCCTCCCCAACATAGGGATTACAGGCAGTTGCCACTGTGCCTGGCTTTTTATGTGTGTGCTATGGTCCTCATGCGTATACATTACTAACTATGCTTGTTGGTCCCTAACATTGTTGCAATTTTATATCTGTATATACCACTTCCCTCAAAAAAAATTAAGGACTGTCAACAAAGATCTCTGAGCCTCTGTGTGAATTTTCAACCAAGCACCCAATGTGCATCTCTTCCTCATTCTCTGCCGTATCGTATCAACTTTGAATTGATTCCCCAACAATTTAGGATTTCTTTTGAAATCACACCCCCCTTTGTGACAGCTTGTTTGCTTGCTTGTACATACTGAGGATGTACAGAGAAAAGCTTAAAGCCAATTCTGTCAAGGCTTTGTAAATAATAGTCCATTGTGGAAATTGTGCATCTGTGTGGAGTTATGTACACATGAGCACAGGAGCCTGTGGAGGCCACACCAGAGTGTCTTATTCTCCTGGAGCTGGAGTTACAGGCCACCAGAAAGATGCTGGGGATAGAACTCAGGTGCTCTTGGGGAACAAGGCTCAGGTCTCTGCAAGAGCAGCCAGCATGTACTCTTAACCATGAAGCTGTTTCTCCAGCGCCATAGCAGTACTTGCAAAAAACCTTCTTCCTACATTAAAGACCACAAAAACAAAAACAAAACAAACATAGGATGCTAAGCTTTGAGAGAGGAAAAAATAACTAAGGGCTATAAGTACATGTGTGCATGAAGCAGAGGTGGACCTTGACACATATCAAATTGATAGGAGCACAAGGTCAGTATTTGATGTTTTCTGTAGGTTGATGGGTCAAAAGGATAAGCTCTTCAACATTCTCAGATTGTTACTAGAAATGAGATAATTTTAAAAGGCCTCCAAGCAGGAAGAAGTAGAGGAAGCGCTGCCCATGTGGTGAGTTTTAAAAAATAAGTTAAATAGGTCAGTGATCATATCAAGAAGCTTGGAACAGAATAACGTGTTGTAGCCAACTCAAGACCATTTCACTCATCTATTCAATAGTTAATATTAGAGATTTGATTTCCTTCCTGCCAGGAATAATTAGTCAATATTTCCCATAGAATGAGATTGGCAACTGTAGTTTTGTTAAGAAGATAGTTCCTACCTAAGTGAGCCTCCAAGATGGCCCTCTGGTGACTATTGAGTTCAAAGACAGCCTGGGAGTTAGAGCAGCCCTCACTATTACTCAAGACTGCAGGCTAGGGCTTAGTGGGACAGTGGCCCAGTGGTAAGGTGCCATCAAAGAGGGGTGCTTGCCATTTGCCTGTGTCTCTCCATAATTCTCAGTAGCTCATGACAATGATAGGCTGGGTGGCACTCTGCGGTGTGTGGGACACTGGAAGAATAGAGACTTTTGAAGGTCGCACTAAAATTCTATGATTAAAACACCTCTGAAAATGTGGCTCAGCTGGATGATTAAATTCTACAGTTCCCAGAGCATGTAGGGAATAGATCATCCCTCAATGTTTAATCGAAGGGGCAGAAAGGCAGCCATTTTTTAAAAATCTCTGTACCACCAGCAATATTAAAATAAAAATCACATGCAGATATAACAGTGCTATTTGTACAATTAAATGAAGCAAGGAGTTATTGTAAAAAGACCCCAGCTAATGTAATATTTACTGGAAGGCATGCATCTGTAGCAAATAGACGCTCAAAATGCAACACACACATCAACTCTGTCAGCTCTTGCAAATAGCAACAGGGCTGTCTTTTTGCCATTTGCTATCCTATCCAGGGTGTTGAGCTGTCGGAAGACACAGGCAACACTGTGCCTCCCAGGCCTAAGATGACAGAAACCCACGAATCTGCTCCACCACAGATGCTGGGCTAAGATAACCAAAAAGAATAGAGGATTCGGGAGACAGCAGCTGGGCTAGACAAATCTAACTTCCCACCTGCTGTTGATTTCCACATTCATCTCCTGAGCCCGATACCCTGGCCATGGAGAAAGCTGCCAGCATGTGGAGAAATTAATCAATGTGTGTGCATGGGGTGGGGCGGGGGGGGGAGCTATCCATGGTCGATTTTATATTCTTTCTGTAAACACATTTGTGTAGCACAGAGGCAGCTGAGCTGAACAAGCGTGGCTTTCGGAGCTCTGTGCCGTAATCACCCATACACCTGGGACTCACGCAGCTCTTGATGCGCTTATCTTAGATGAAGGCTTTCATTTATTTTTATCTTTGTACAGTAAAGCTGACTTTGGAAACTAATTAGACATGTCTGGGCTTTTTGTTTGTGTGTTAGCTTTCCCTTTATGCAGGGAGACATCTACTTTGTATTTCTATCTTGTCCCTTCCTTGTCGCTTTTGTTGCTTTTCTTTCTGTCTGAGCAGAGAGCAAGAATGATTTCTGAACAGGACTGGTCAGACGTGTTACTCCTCAGGGCTTGGGGACGTACATATATGAGATCTAAGCATCTCCTTCATTGCCAAACAACCTCTAACCCAAACTACATTGCGGCTTAAGGAAGTGCTCTTAAGACTATCAAATTCCCTACTGTGATTTCCTTCAAAGTTCTAATTAGTTGTGCACAGTAATGAATTCTGTAAATTGCAGTGTTTCTCTGAAAGCTTTTTAAGGTATAGAGAAGCTCCAATAGTGCAGGCTGCCACAACCAGTCTTTGAGAAAAAGTCATTTTGAAATGCAGGCTTCATATTTTTGGAGACATTGCACATCTTAGAAACAATCATAATGTTGAGTCTCAAATTAATATTTGTTGCTTAATGCCATCAAAATGTCAGATGAATGAGTAATTAGGCACGTTTGTACATAGTGTTTATTTGCTTCTTTTTGGAAAGGCTAGAAGCATAATGGAGAATTCTAGTCAAGAAATGTCTTTCAACAAACGTATTCTCAGAGTATCCATTTTAAAATAAAACACTACTAGGTCTATAACTGTCTTCTTTTAATGGTCAGCAAACATCTGGGTTTCTAGATAACACGGGTAACATAAAATATTCATGTTATTTAAGCCATTTCTATATTTTACTCATACTCTTTGATTTGCTGGTCTTGAGGGGGAGAGAAGCTATTACCACTGCTTAATCCACTTGCATCTCTTCAAAGGAAGTTCTCTCTTTGCCTCCTGTTAGGCCATTTTAGGACCATAAGCTACCTTTCAGGCCTGCTTATTTTCCAGTCTTACCATTTACTCTTGTTGTTAGGTGAACTTCACACACCACAGAGGAGCCTGGGGTTGTCTTCTGCCTTGCCTATGTTATTCATGATTACCGTCCAGATGCCCTTTCTCTCTGTCTCCTCACTGAGGTCCATGTTCTCATGTCCTGCTCACACATCCTTCAACTCTACTCAAGTCTCCCTGCCCCTGGATCTTCCATCTCTCTTTTGTCCATACTGATTGCACCACCCCAGGAAGGACTTAGTGTTCTTACTGGAACACCCTGCAGGGTGCCAATGGGCCCTGAATGCCCCCACTCCAATATGCAGCCCAGTCCATGTCCCAGCACTTTCCACTCATTTGAGCCTGAATCCTGTATCCCTGAGACAAGAAGCCAAATCTTTTCAGAGCTGACTTGTTGCAAATTCACACAGTGCCCACTCAAAAGTTGTTCATATGGCCTGGACATCACCTATAGGTGTCCTGTTTTCCTGAGGCAATCCCCATAGGATCAGTCCAACCTGCTTCCCCATGCTACTAGACTCCTAACTTCTCCTTGATCCCTAACCCCTTCTCAGAGATACAGTGGGTAGGCAGCTCCTCTAAGCCCCTTCCCTGCCTCTCCCCATCTCTTTCTCCATCCGTCACTAATGAAAGAAAATTATCTCCCTTTCCTTCCCCCAGGAGGTCTAGTCCATGTTATGCCTCCCCTTTTTTTCTTTTTAATGCTACTTCTTTCTACCAAGGCTCTATGTCCCTACTTACCAGGCAGCTTCTATGGTACTTTATTATTTCATAAAAACAAAGGCAAAATCCTGCTGCCTGACCCTGCAACCATACATATTACTCCTCCATCTCTCTCCTCCCCTTTGCTGTCAAATTCTTTCAGTATGTGGCCCACTTACAGTTTCTGCTTTTTCCATTCATTCTGTTTTACACTTTCCACAATCTGACTCCCTCCTAGTGCTACAATTCTGCTGTAAACAGCACCAGAGGTTTGCCAAGCACCTGTTTCTCGGCTGTTCACTAGCATTTCTTTTTCTTTCTTTCTTTCTTTCTTTCTTTCTTTCTTTCTTTCTTTCTTTCTTTCTTTCTTTCTTTCTTTCTTTCCTTCCTTCCTTCCTTCCTTCCTTCCTTCCTTCCTTCCTTCCTTCCTTCCTTCCTTCCTTCCTTTCTTCTTTCTTTCTTTCCTTTTTGATCAATAGTCTTATAAGAGCAGTTTATGAAGGCTCTTAAAAATCAGAACGTCTAAGTAATCCTCACCCACAGACACTGGACTTCAGTGTTTGGGTGAAGCTCAGCAGCAGGTAACATTTCTGATGCTTACTAGGTGGCTGTGATATGCCCCAGACCTTAGCCAGCTCTGAAGCCAACAAGGGTGTGCATCCAGAAGGGCCTCTACACAATGCAGAGACCAATGGACTGTGGGATCCCAGGCCTGGCGGCTGCATCTACATCACAAATCCTGAATATGACTCAGAGAGCAGTGTGGAAGAGGGGGCAGAAAGACTGTAAGAGCCAGAGCAGCGGGAAGTCTGCTGCGAAACAGTTTCCTAGAAATGGCTGCATAAGCGAGACCAGAACGGTGGCACATCAATGGCTATGGTAACAACGGAGAGGCTGAATTTTATGGGGTCCTACCCATAGGCAAAGAACTACAGATAACTGAATGACTTTGGGGAAAAGGAGAATTAACCTCTCCCAGAAAAAGCCCCCTTATTGGTGTCTAGTGCAAAGTGGTCAGCCTTAAAAGTAGCATGTACTCACAACCAATAAAAATGGACTCAGCTCATATGTATATCTGTAAACAAGCAAAATCAAAGAAAAAAGGCTATCATTTTGAGATAGAAGGATGGAAGAGGTTTGATAGAGGGTAGCTGCGAGAGGGTAGATGGTGAAAAGGGAAGGGGAAAGTGAGTTACAGGATTCTATTTAAATTAAAAACATATTTTAAAAATTAATAATAATAATAAAACCCAGAAAGGTTTGTAGGTAAAGCTCAGGTATGTGCCACTTCTCTGCTGGTCCTCAGCCTCCTGATGGTTCCTGGATAGCCCTTGGATTCCGGTTCTGGTGTCGTCCTCTGTACTCTCCAAAGAACTGTCCTCAACCTCGTGTTTCCCCTTATCTTCCTCTTTTCCATTCTGTTGACAATCCCCAATGTAAACAAGATCCAGACCACTCTCTAGTTGAAACCTGATACTCACTGGCCTGGTACTGCCTATGGACATGTTTCTTCTTGCACATTTTTAGTGATCTGGTTTACTGTAACTGAAACAATCAATGACTCAAATGATACACTTTCTCGTCAGTCCTGTCCCGTGGTACTGCTATGAATTGCTTTCCAACTCTTCGATTTAAAGTGCACTAAACCATGAAGAGAAAAGAAACTATCATAATATGATGGTAGGAAGGTGAATTATTAAAGCTCTGATGGAAAACTAGGCTAGGATTCCTCAGAAAGACCAAGAGGCAACTGGCATGTGACTCAGTACCCACTGATAAGCATTCACTTTAAAGACTGAAAGCTATCCCAAAGAGATGTCTACGCTTACATGGTCCCCATCGTGGTCAATATATGTTATTAACCTATGTGCCCATGAACAGAAACATAGGGCATGAATATGTAATATATGTGCACAATGGAATACTATAAAACCTTGAAGAAGAAGGCAATCCTTCCATTTGCAACACAAACAGAACAGAAGAAGATTCTCAATGGATCAAGAACACATTCTTACTTCTGTGAGAGATAAAAAAAAAATGAAAGAAACAGAAGTAGCGAGTGTGGATGGTAGAATGGTCAAAGCTACGGGCTGGAGCTGAAAATGTAAAGAACGTACTCAGAGGGTACAGAGGAATGAGTTTTGGGCAGGAGGAATGAGCCTTTTCTTTGCCCTTTGCAGTACACGGCAGAACATGGTGACAATGACAGATAATAACACACCGCAGTACATTCCAAAATCACTAATAAGATTCAAATGTTCTCACCACAATAACTGGTAAGTATCTGAAGCGAGAGATATGTTAATTAACTTGACTTAATTTTCTCATGCTATATTTATAGATCATAACATCAGTCTGTTCCCTATAAACACAGACAACTATCATTTATAATCTAAGATAAAAATTAAAACAAAACTTATTAAAAACATAAACCACACCAAAATACAAATTCCAAGTAAGTATCCACTGCTCATCCCCATTTACTTCCAAATTAACATGAAAATACAGTGGGATTCATTGTGGTTTATCAATTATCCTGACTTTTGCACATATACTAAAAAAAGGGTGCTCCCCAGACCACGTAAGATTCAAGAAACCCCACTTTTCAGACAACTCATTATAGATCTTCAAGACATAGCTGACCCTGAGGTTCCTGGCATACATTCTGACTCTCAAATTGAATTGCAAGTATCAAATCAACTTGTCTCCAGGGCACTGTAGGTGGACCTGGCAGGCTGCACAGTGCAACACATCGCTCATTTCCCTCAAAGAGAGCAGAGGAGTATACACAAACACAGAGGCAAGAACAGTCACTTCCAAGCAGCAGTTCGCGGTTCGAGGTACCAGTGGATGCCAACTCACCTGCACGAAGAGGCCTATGGGCACATCTGACACCATCCCAGGACATGGCACACACTGCATAGGGGTATCTGATAAAGCCCAGAACCCCAGCTTCATCTTGCCCTGGATTACATGGGCTCTAATCAGATGCACTACTTGTTCTAAGAAGCATATTCTCAGTGCCTTGATACTCACATATTGACAAACATGTGCCTTAAAAGTCATACTATGTTTATTGCTTTCTATCCTCTGCTTGTGATGCTTCTGCAGAACACAGGGGCGCTGGGGGGTTGGCCATGATGACTATCACAACCCCGTCTCCCAGCTCTTCCTACTTCCTTACTCACTTCCTCAGTTCTTACCTGTGCCAGTGTTCTGACACACCCAGTACCCAGGGGGAATTCTGGGAAAGTAGTCTTCACCATCAAATCCTGAGGCTCTTAAAGGACACAGTCTTTGTCAAAATACAATGGTTATGAAGGTTGGGTCACGGTCTCCATCGAAATTCCATGTGTCCCAGTAGGGAACTGGTAGGGGAAAGGCAGAAACCATCTGCCATGGAGGATGCACCTGGTGCTTTTCTCTTCTTAGTGTGGATTACAGCAGCAAAGCGAGCTGCTTCTAAACAACGTAGTGGCGAGATGTAAATTGACAGATAATCCTCAAATCTCATCATTTACATGGCATGCCTTAGAAAAATACTTGCAACTCATTGTGACAAAGGACAGCAGTCCCAGCATGGGAGTGATGGGGACTGATGAGAGATGATTCTGCCCGAAAATGTGCATGGAAGGGATGTAGAGGAGAGAAGAAACACTGGAATACCTGGTAGTTATTACGTCTGAAGACCAATGCTCAGCTCCAAGGAGCCAATTAGTGCATCTGGTGACAATTTATTCACACAGGAGGAAATGGGGACTCACTTTGAGAATGCATATACATAATAGAATTCAAAGGTGAGACGGGGCCTCAGTATACCCGTGTGCGTTTCAAATCTTTTACTTCATTTTATTTATTTATTAGGTGTGCCGATGTGGCTGTGTATGGGACACAAATGCCTCTGTGCATCTATGGAGGTCAGAGGACAGCTTGTGTTCTCTCCTTCTGCCATCTGGGTCCAGGCACTGAACTCAGGATTGTAGGCGCCTTTACCTGCTGGACCATCTACTGGACTCTGCACATCCTTCTTTATCACAGCAGTGTGTACAACAGCCACGAGGTGAAAGCAACCCAAATTACCACAGTGCGTGCACATGGAGAGCCCACCAGAACACACATGTACATATGTCTGAATACACAATACACACCTACACACAGTGTTATGTAGTGTTTTTAACCACACACACACAAGATCCACAGCCTGCAGGTGTGATTGGCGGGTAAAAAAACTGTACATTTTCTCATTTGCAGGGGTATCCATGTGATCACTGAGCACATTTAATGAAGTCTCATATAAGAGTCATTATTGCATGGACCATGCTTCCTCCAAAGTATGAAGTCAGAAAAATGTCAACACCTCTCCTTTCCAATTAAGGTTTGGTCTTTGCAAAGCTTTACCATCAAGCATCTGTGAATTACTCTCCATACTGTGAGCTACAGACAAAAACACCCTATAAATACAAAGACTAGCCTTCCGAAATGTGTGCATACATACACACAGGCATGTACAAAAAACTTGAACCTCATTCAGCATTAAGCCTCCGGAGTTGTGAAATTAATCAATTAAACCCTGATACCAGTACAGAGATCCTCACAGTCGCTCACATTTTTTCTCTTAAAGTATAAATAAGTAAATGAAAATGTGCCAGGGTCAAGGCGAATGTTGCTCTGCATGTTATGAAGATGGCATGGCTGTACAAGGTCACATGATTTGCCGTTCCTTACCTTTTGGTTGTGAGGTGAGATAACGGAAGGGATGATTGGAGCGGGGCCGCAGCAGCACATCATTAGGTTGAGAATCGAAGCAGCAACAACAACAAAAAAAGAGGGGCAGAAAAGACCATTAGATGACGTCCTTGGATAAAAGGGCAGAGTGTGGTCTTCTTAACGTCACAGCAATGCACAGCCCAGAGATGTCTTGACGCAGCCACAACCCAGAAGAAACGCCCTTCCTTTCTCCATAATTAGAAACCTATTGCTTCTGGCACCAAGACCAGAGCATCTTGAGAATCTAGCTGAGAACTTACTTCCTCAGCCCTTTCCTTAGCTGTTGCACTGGTTGCTAGAAACACGCAGGGCATGATGCCGCCATCAACAATGTGGGACAACAGGGCTGCTTGGACACTCATTTCTTTTGAAATAACAGCTTCTGAATACAAGGGAAGATTTCCACTCCTTAAACCCGTGTTCAGTGCACTGGCATGGACACGTCTGCTTCCTAGCTCATTTTCTTTTTGGGTGCTGAGGATCAAAAGCATGGCCCTGCATAGGCTTATACAGACAGAGCTGACCTGTGGAGACACACCTTCATCCTTTTTACCTCAACGTTTGAGACATGGCCTTTGGAACAGTTGGTATGCATGCTCCTACATTAGAGGCCCGAGTGTGGGGAGGCGGATGCTGCTTCTGTCTGGATGGTGGTCAGGAAAGCCTTGACAGGGCAACATGCTGACTTTAGCCCTCATCCCTGTTATAATTATGCCGAGTTAATGCCCAAGCAAGGAAAATAGGCCATGGAACTCAGCCCCTAAACACACAAGAGCTATCTCTCTCAATCTCTCTCTCTCTCTCTCTCTCTCTCTCTCTCTCTTTCTCTCTCTCTCTCTCTCTCTCTCTCAATCCATACCCCTTCTCTTCTAGTGACCTGACCTCATCTGCACACTCCTCAGAGCTGGGTGACTAAGCTCAGGAACAGTTGTATCAACTGCTATATTAGGAATAAAATATAGTCTAAAAATCAGCGAGGAGAGGGAGTGGAACTCCTTTCCCCTGGGTCATTAAATCACATACATTATTCAGTGCTGAGACAAACTGAACAGATGCGATTGGATGGAATAATTTTGAATATCCCCCCCCCCTTTTTTTTTTTAAAGACAAATCCTTATAACCTGTCTTAAAATGTAGGCCAGAGTCTTCTGGGAAAACTCCCTTTCCTCACCTAATTTACAGATGTTACTTCAGTGCCTCCTTGTAGCTGTCTGAGGTGAGTCCTACATATACGTATTGGTGACCTTTGACCTCTAGGAGGGTTCCCTGAGCCCAGAGCCAGCCCTATAAGCTATACCAAGTCTACTCAGCAGGACTGCGGAAGCCCACTGGGGAGGGAGAGAAAGTGTCTTCCCCTTTCACAGGAAAGTCTCACGTGATGCCCTTCTCACTTGAGCCTAAATAAGCATAGCAGGGACACAGCCCTATCTGGGCACAGGAAGCGTGAGCTGGTCAGAAGAAGTTCAAAATTCCCTGTGGTAGACAGTGAGAGCTGTCCTCTACATCCATTTCCATATCCTAGTGGGTGGACAGTTGGACAGCTCATTCCAGCCTCTGCAGAAGGCAGCCATGGCTGTGTGGCTGGGAACTGTGCAGTGGACTGTCAGTGGAAGAGATACAAAGCCTCATGTGTGATGCATATCAAACCACCTGGAGTGTCCTTTGCTCTTTCATCTCCTGTCGGTTGACTGCCTTACAGACTCCATGGAAGAGTTCTGCCATCCTAGATCTGCAGTTTGCTATTTTGAGAAAATATACCCCAATGCTAAGCCCAAAGGTCTGGGGCCCACCTGTTCCCCTCATTAGCCTGGCCTTCACATCCTCATGGGCCTTGGTTCCAGGTATTAACTTGTATCTGATGCCCCTGGACACTCCTAGCAAGCTCCTGCTGAACATGTGGTGCTCTGAATAATCCATGAATCCTGGTGAATTGGAGCTTGTAGCAAGGGATCTGGAGCCCAGGGAGAGACACAGTCCACTCTACCCAGTTGGAGGAGTAGGTGGCTTTGTATCTTTAGCTCAAGAAGACCAAAAGATCTGAAATCATCCAGAGAAGAAGATCTGACAGTGACAGGCTCCCTTTAATTACATCGACTGGACTGCAGCCTCCACCACAGCCTGACTCATAAAAGGCAACTGGACTTTACATTTAGAAGAAACATGAGCAGGGTCTTCTGGCAGCAACTGGACACATCTAGATTTGGTCAGAAGGTCTGTCTGAAGGTCTTCAGAGCTACATAAGGACTGACAGCTGTTGTCAGCTGCTTAGCAGTCTTTTACCGACCATGCCTCCTGTGGCTTCTCTACAAAGAAAGCAAGACCACAGAAAGCTAGTGAAAGGATAACCCCCAAGTAGTTTTCTTCATAGTTCCCTCCATACTGCAAGAAGGCAGGCATCCCTGAGTCAGGGGTAATTATCCAGCAAAAGGGTGCCACAGTACCAGGCTTCCCCCTTAGAGAAAATATTCAGTCACATGCCCCTCTGTAAGAGCTGCATATGAAACAGCCAAGGCCAAGGTCACACTTGGAGAGGGACAAATTCTTTTAGTACTCAGTGGGGAACATCAGCCATGTGTACCACACTGAAATTGGTGCTGTCAGGGAAGTCAAGTCTTTGATTTATAGGTCCTATCTTCATGTTGCTTACAAAGTAATAGAAGCGGGGCATGCTATGAAAGGTTAAATAAAAAGACAAGACAATAGTACAGATGATGTCATAAAGACAACTGCAACTTGATCACAGGCAGAGCTAGGCAATTCTTTTTTTCCATGTTAAATTTCAAACCCATCTAGTTCACAAACACCGCTTTTTCCTGGTAGTTCCAATCACACTTACCCCGTTTGACTAACTTACCCCATTAATACACACCACTGTGTACCATACTGTTCAACAGACCCATTCCAAACACTGACCAAACTTCCCTAAGGCAGAGATCTTCTATTTTTCTCACTGTTGAAGTACAGTGCCTTGACCAGTACCCATTAAAATGTAAAAAATGCATGGCAGCATCAAGTAAGTGGAAAGCATATCAAGTTTCTCAACACAGAAATTAACATTAAACAACAACCAGGCTCTTAAACTATCCGATAGCTCTTCACAGGGTACCTCAGTTCCTTCAAATGCTCTGTCAGTAATAAGTAGTCAAGATACACAAAGGTCCTCACATGATGAGTACAGTGTGTCATTTCAAACTTAGCAAGAAGAAACTATCTGGAAGATGTTCTGGACTTAGATTGTGACCCACAGTCATTATTTAAATTGATTGGTCTAGTCAATAGGGTGGCCTTTAGACACCCAAATATCCAGAGAACATTAAAACTATTAGTGTTGTTTAAAATATGGTGACAGAGGCTGGGGAAATAATTGATGAAGTGCTTGGCTTGTGGGCATGAGGGCTTGAAACTGGTCCTCAAAACCCATGTGAAAAACTGGGACCCATGGTGCTTACATGTAATCTCAATGCTGGGACGGCAGAGACAGGAAGATCCCTAGGACTCACTGGCTGGCTAGCCTAGTCTAATGGGAAAGCTCCAGGCCAATAAGAAACCCTGTGTCAAAGATAAGGTAGATGACATTCTTAAGGAACGACAACCAAGGTTATCTTCTGACCTTCATGCACGTGCACACATATGTGCACCCCTCACACAAACAAAAAAATGGCAAGAATAGACAACCTACATGAAATGTATGTACTAATACAATACAACTTGAAGCTATAAGAGAATTAGGCTAAAGTACAACTAGCCTATTTGCTGGACTAGCTAGTGTCTGAGAACAACTTCCAGGGCAGAGTAAATGGATACTGCCTGTCCTTGCCACTTGTCATCCTGACACATCTTCTTTATTTAGGATACAGTCTCATATAAGGAATCTTGAAGCCCAAATTCCTGCCTATCTCCTTAGCAACCTCAGTGTCAGGGTATTTGCTTTGCATTTTATGCTCCTCTAGTATCTATGAAAAGAGATGGATTCTAAAGTGGTCCTTAGGACAACACTGTCTTCAATCACAAGGTGAAATGAACTGCATTTGGCCTTGCTGGCTGGCTGTGCTCATCTCACAGCTGTTTGGAGAGTGGATGACAGATGCTCATATGCCATGGTCACTGTCACTGGTATAAAAAATAATACAGAGCTTTGTCTATAGAGTGCCCAGGAAACATACCAAAAAGAATCTCATAATAGTGAAGATAAAGCCAGCTCCACTTGCATGGGGAATTGTGCAGAAACCAATCTACTACAACAATTTAATTTTCAAAAGCAATACTTGGTCCTCAGATACCAAGGCAGTAATGGATTTTTGCTGAGAGTATCTTCATTTGTGAAAAAGGATCTTTTTTTTTTGGGAAACAAGAGGCCTCACATCTAGCATATTTAGTGTCCATTTCATGGTGGTCCTTCTCTGAGATTTAATTTAATGAAGAGGAAAAAGGCATCCTCAAAGCTGCATGGCCCCCAGAAAGCATGCTGCAATGTTTCTTCATTTTTCATTTGTGTAATCTCACCCATGTTTTACATTTTGTAGAGTGTATGCATGTGCACTTATGTGTATGCATATATGTGCATGGGTACGTATGTGCGTACATGTGTATGTGTGTGCATGCTCGTGGAGCACAGGACTGGTGTTCGGTGCCTTCTAGTGTCTTCTTCCTCTATTGCAACCCCCCTTATTTTTTAAAGCAGCGTACGTCATTGAACCCAGAGATCATTTATTGGCTAGACTGGGTGGTCAGAATGCTTCAGGGACCCACCTATCTCCCCGTATCTGCTTCTGTCCCAATACCAGCGTTATATGTGCACACTGCAGCATTGGGCTTCCAGATAAAATTTCTAATATGTTGTCTACACACACACACACACACACACACACACACCTTTACAATAACTACAATTACTGCTCATACAGTATCAGTTACAAGGTACCAGCAAATGTTGCATTTGCAACCATTCCCATCCTAGTCAGGTCAGTTTTCCATGTCTGAGTCTATGATGATCCTATAAATATCCAATGAAACGCAAAACTTATATTTCAATTTATAACCCTATGTCCAGACAATTAAGTATGTCAACCTCCAGAACAGCTGTTGAAGGAGGAGATAGCTCTGCAGCAGGGAAGAGGGGAGGCAGTATTATAGAATATCACACAAGTAGGGCTCTTTGTCATCACTGTCAGGAAATAGTTAGATTTTCTTTTTATGCGAATCTTGAGAAACTATTTGCCACTCTTGGATCAAAACCCCTGAAGAAGGGCCTTCCTATACTGGGATCATACTCAATGGTAACACTCAAGGTAGCTTCCAGTACTATTTCACAGAATTAATACATAGTAGACCTGAAAAATCAAACTTAGGGCTGTGTGTTCCCAAACCTCTATTACTGCCCTCACTTTTATAGGTACGAACTGAGCAGGAAACGGATTCTCAACAAATGGGCACTACTGTGAGTGTTCGTTGTTGATGGAAGGAAACCAACTCCCCTAAGGGAGAAGAGGTCGGGGTTGCTCCCTTTTAAACAATGAAGCAGAATTAAGTAACAGAGAAGACTTAAGCCAAGGAAAGAACCCAAGACCAACCCAGTAATACAGTGACTACACTTCAGTGGCTGGGTGGGTGTGTCACAGGGAGAATGGGCAAAATAAAAGCTCAACTACTTCCAGTGAATCAAACGGGCCTTGAGCACAGAGTTGCCTCAGCCAAGCTTTCTGTAGTAAACACTCGTAAGAAAGGCAACGTTCTTCTGTATCTAAGGGCATGAATAATCTAAGCTCAAAATACTAGCACACAACAGATCTGCCCAAATTCAACACATCTTTAAGTTTAAGATAGACTTCTTGACTCTTTCTCTGATAAAGTGACTTTGTTTGCAGCCAGTTGATTTTTGTTATGAGCACTAAGCACTTACCCTTTTATTGTTACAATTCATTTTTCTTTGGATGGAAATTGAATTACAAAGTTTTAATGCCTTGCAGCTCCTAACACTGATACATTTAAAACTTCTGTCTCTCATTGCCATTTAACTTACATTACCAATTTCCCTAAAAGCAACTAGGTTTTAAAACAATCTCCCTAAAAGACAGTTATTATCTAAAAAGATGTTGCATTATGATACTCCCATTACGATCTTCATCCACTTCTTTCCACAGTAGCAAACAGACTAGTAGTCCTATGACACAAGCTTCATCTTAAATGGCTTTTTGGGGGAGAATGATGAGAGGGATGAAGCAGTTCTCCATACACACAGAGCACAGCGCCTCTTGATGGCATATATAGAGGACACACCCCACCATTTTGCTACAGCTTTGCCGACCTCCATTTATTACATTGCTCATAATCAATTTCATTTTTTTTAATTCAGAGGCAAAGTTGGTATAATAGAAGCACCTGGAGAGTTTTTAATCATAATAATTCCTAGAGCTTACCTCTGGAGATTCTGGGTTAGGAGGCCATGGCATGTATCTAACAGGAACTCAACTATATTCACTGTGGAGTAGGACTTTGGAATCACAATTCAAACAGAAAAGGAGTCATAGAATGGAGGGCAGTTCTCACAGCCAGTGAAAAGTATGACTGTCTTAGTTCAAGGCTAAAAGAAATCCAAATGGTAAGCATACTGGATGTTATCTAGTGGACAAGAAACAGGCAAAGAAAATAGACTGGGATCAAAGATTCCCTCTAGGATTTTAAACCAGGTCATGCTCCATGTACCAAAATCTGTCTCAATGGTCTAAAGAGACCTGAGTGGTATTTGTGTTAGCTACTAAGTAATTCAGGAATTTGGGAGGAGCAAACTCATAAACTTATAAGTAAAATGGGTGCTTTTAAAAAAATTCTATTTTGAGACAGTCTCACACATTTCAGGTTGGACTGAACTCATCATGAAGCCAAGAATGATCTTTATAGGTTTGCTACCCCAAGTCCAGTTTATGCAGGGCTAGAGTTGGAACCTAGTGCTTTGTGAATGCTATGTGAGTACTCTAACAACTGAGCAACCATTCCAGCCTTCGTATTTTATGCTTCAATTAAGACATTTTAGAGAAATTTACAAGAAAGTAGCCAAGGTCACTAAATCAATGTGACTCAACTCTTTTAGGATACTTTGTTCACTCTACTTCTAAACTCACCACATACAAGTGTTGGGTTCTGCTCTTTACCTTTCTGAAATGTGTGACTTATGGTCCTCAAGTGATTGTGCTCACAAATGTGTACCTTGGAGTGTGCCCACCACACATGTTGTTTCTCCAGTGTACATAGATTCTCCAATAACATCTGGCTTTATTTGCTGGAGGAGGGCACTTGTCTGTCCATAGTTTCACTGTTCTCCATACCTGCTACAATTAATATACCTCTGTCCATTCTTACACCTTCTGGCTATATTTAGTTTTCTTTGCACCCAACACTGCCTTCAGCTACACTAGAAAGTGTGAGGAACATCTTGGCATCAATGCCAATTCTGCCTAAGTCTACCCTGTAAGGTGGATGAGTTTTTTTCCATTGTCAGTTGCCTCATTTCTTCACGATGGGCAAGTTTTCTTGAGTTGCTTTGGGGAGTTGGTGGGAGTTCAGTAGATTCTTATTGAACAATAGCAATATCTCTTTTTATGAGAGAAATTTTAATCTAAAATGCATTTCAAAACTACATAAGAATGTCAGGGAGACACAAGAAGCTCAATAACTTGTCAATTGCATCCACTGAGAACACAATTATGAAAAAATGAGCTGTAATGACATAATAGATCTTTCTGTGTTACTTAAAGACTAAGCAATAAAAGAGTAAGGCAATAAACATAAGAGATGTGGCCATAAACAGATCTGAATTCATTTTATGAGCATGAGGTAATGCTCACTCCATCCTCAATTCTACCTAACATGGGGCAGCACAGACATCTCTTGTGCCTTGTGTTCAAATCCTGGCTTCAGTGCTTTGATGAGCTTCTGACCTTGAGAGGGCATTGTAAACCTTGAACTTATGTTCTCAGAGTGGCATAAATATTTAAGGGGATATTGAAGGTCACACAGCACAGTACTGGGCACATTGTGGGAAATTACTATTGTTTCTTGTGGCTGTTGTTCACAACAAAGGGTAGTTTAGAGACTCAGAAGAACCTATGATAGAAATTTGTGATGTAAGGACTAAAACAGTTTCCCAGATTTCACAGACAGTGATCTCTATGTCTAATTTTCAGGGGTGTTGTGGCCATTTGAAATTCCCCAGATGGCCAGCACTTCCATCATGCTTTGTTCTCTGCCCAGAGGACTCTGAGCAAGTCTTCTTCTTGATTTGATCAGAACTTTCTAGAATGCGGAGGTATAAGCTGACACACAAGCTCTTCTTTCTGCTCAAGCCTAGAGTCTACAAAGGGCTATTTTCATCACCACCACGCTTCAGTCTCTGCTGTGATTTTTAATAAAATCACGAAGTAAGGAAAATGAAATGTAATCCAATAAAATCCTTTCCATTAATAAAGGTCACTGAGGTTTCTCTTGATCTTTTCATAATCATGTTCCTACTCTCAAATGTAGAGTGTGCAGTCATTTTTTCTTCAAGGAAGTATGTCAGAGATTAGAGTTTCTGGAATATTCCTTGCTCTAGTTTGCTTTCTGTTGCTGTGATAAAACACAAAGACCAAAATCAGCTTAGTGGAGGAAAAGTTTGTTTGCCTTGTACTTCCAGGTCACAGTTAGTCATTGAGTGAAGCCAGAGAGGAATTAGAGTAGGAACCATGAAGCAACCCTGTATACTAGCTTGTTCATAGGTTCACACTTAGTTAAACTGGCTTTCTTGGACAGCCTGGGAAGGACCATCTTCCCAGGGAATGGTGCTGCTCAAAGTGGGATGGATCTTTCTACATCAATCAACTAATACTTCCCCCAGATTATACCAACAAGCCAGTGTGATATGTGCAGTCCTTCAGTTGAGACTCCTTTCTCACATGACTCTAGGCTGTGTCAAGTTGAGAGCTAAAGCTGACTAGGTCATTCCTATAATCACAGTGTGAGAAATGCACTCCATTGTTTAGTAAGTATTATCATGAAATAACTAATCTTGTATGGAATCTTTAAAGCGAAAATTTCAAGTAAGCCGTGTATAGATCTCTCTATTCAAAGGCAAAGCCATCTACTCCCTTAAACCAATCATCCAGTAAAACACTGAGGGAAAGTTACTACCAGACCGTGCCCTACACTTCTGAGGGTTTCGTTCTATTTTGCTGACATTATATTACTTAGGGTTTTTAAATTGTCTGATTAGAAGGCAGATTTAATTAGAGCACTAATAGAAATGAGAAACATTACATATGTTCCTGTTTTGCCAAAACCCTTTTCAATTATGTCTGAGGTGCCACAGTGCAATGGCTAATGCCAACTTCTCGGGCTTTTAATGACAGAAAGCCTCAAGCTATCTGCACACACTTTTATGACTCACATTAAATATATAATCATAGTACTGATGTGGAATTCAACAGAAGTGTTGATTCCTGTTCTTTTGCCAGATCTGGAATAATCCAGCTGTCTGTATGTCTTATATTGACTTTAATGCCATAGTGGAAGCCAGATGAACATGAAGAAAAAATAGGGATTTCTTTTTCTCTCCCTCTTTTTTTTTCTTTTTTAGATTTCAAAATATTATACCCCATCATTCTTGTGCTCTTAGGTTAGCTACTATCTAAACCTTTCAAAAATTAATTGGTATTTTCAGGAGCTTTGCTAAAAGAATAAAATTGGGGGCTCAGTGGTTAAGAACACTGTGTCCTCTTCAAAAGGATTCAGGTTCAGTTCCCAGCACCCACATGGCAGCTCACAACTGTCTATATCGCCAATTCCAAGGGATCTGACACCTTTACAGATAAAACAAAATTAAATAAATAATTTTAAAAAAGAATAAAGTTGAAAAGTGAAGTAAATGGCAATTTCTCATATGCAATGAATTTTAAGAGAATGAGGAGACAAAAGAAAATGATGGGTCTTTTTACATACCTCATCTTGTTTCTTTCCAACTTACAATCTGATGACAGCTGTATTAGCATGGGGACAAGAACTCAGCAACGGTGTTTCTAGTCTCTGCCTAAGCTGGGTTTAGAGATTCCACACCAGGAAAGGGAGATCTGTACTTTGCAGTGAAATTCAGATACACGGTGCCACACCAGCAACTGGGAGACAGTGCCGGAATTAATGCTTATCAGCTAAAGAGTCCAAATGGCTAGAAAATGGCACCTCCTAGCAAGGTTTCAAGGCTATACATAGAGTAGGCCTGTTACACCTCACTTCCTACTTTCTGCTTTTTTCTTCCTCCCCAGCATAGAGATGGAGAAACAAGAGGCAGGCAGCATCCTCTTCCTCGTGTGTGAGTAGGCTGAGCTTTTCTTCTTCTCCCACCTTCCTGGAATCATTAGCCTCAAATTAACCATGTTAATGGAAAAATGTTTATCCAAGAGAACAATTTGAGAATGGTGGCTTGGTAGGGAAGCTGGCATCTTGGCTCTTGTGTAAATGACGGACAGGTGGAAAGATTTTCTTTCTCATCTGGCCCCGAGCTTACCTGAGCCAGAGAAAAGGGTCAAGAAAAGGAGGCAAGCAATTTAGGGGAGGTGAGGATGAGAGAGCTCTCCTTGGTCAAGTGGGTCATGCATCCTCTCGTCAGGACTTCTCTCAGAGGGAAGCCTGCAGGAAAGGAGCCTGGAAAGAGGCCATGGGCTGTGCTTACAGTGGCAGGGCTGAGGGTGGCTGGATGGAGGAGGAGTGTCACTTGATCTCCCACATGAAGGAACCATAAGACACAGGTTTCCTAAATGTTCAGAAAAATCTTTTCTTGGGTTCCTCAAGAAGGTCAAAAATTGGAAGTGTCCCTACTGGGCACCAACCATCACCCAAGGGGATGGCAGGGAAGGGGGAGAAGCCACACCTATAATGGGCAACCTGCAGGCATAGCTACACATGTAAATGAAACCTGAAATTTAGAGAAAGATGAAGAATGAGGCAAATGAAGATCTAAGAGGAACTCAGAGCCACAGAACACTTGTTACTTCATCCACCTCAAAGACGAAAATGAAGATGGCACAAAGAGTAGATCCCACCTCTCCTACTCAGCTCTCTTCATACCCGTTGGGGCAGGGTGTGCCAAAGGCTATAGTGTGAGCACTTTAAGCCAAATCAGCATATGTTTATTCTTCATTAATGAAAACAACTGGGAATCTACCAAATATGCTTGGTTTAACAAATCTTTTCTGATGGTCTGTTTTAGGCATTTATGCCACAGTGATGCCAACCTGCCTGCTACTGGCGAACAAGGAATATTTGAGGCAGGGCAGTACATCTATAGTGAGTGGACAAATATATACCGAATTCAGGTTATTGGATATGCCAGGTTCAGTGCATCTCACAGGTTAAATGATTTGTTTTTAGCACTTTGTTCTTCCTCAAAACATTGCTTTTTGCAAAAAGGATATAGTCATTACAAAGGAAAGGAGACTGGAAGGTCAGCTGCTAGTACCCAAGAAATGATGGGTCTTCGATGATGCTGATTGTACTCAAAATGGATTGTAGGAACCAGACAAGGATTTAAGATCTCATGTAAATTACACCAAGACAATCACTGTGTTTTCTCAAATAGGTCTCTTAATAGGTCTGCGCTGATAATGGGAAAATCTTTGAAAGCTGCTTCTCACATCCTCCATGCTTTTGTTTCTTTCATTGGTTTCCTACTTGAATTCCTTCCCAGATGAGGATTTGTCCTTCCGAGAGACAACAGGGCATGGCAATCATGGAACTCAGAAGTCCTGCCAAGATAGTATGCGACCTCCAGGGTGAGGGAAATGCTTTGAGGTCCACAGCCAACTCTATGCCCCAGTCTCCTTTCTGAACAGGGTCATTGCCATTCTTCTTCGGAGCGGCTCTTGGGGTGCAGTTTCACTGTTCTTGGTGTACTGTTTCACTGGAACAGTTGGGGTTTACTTCCTCCATTGATTCCATACAATGCCCTGTCTAGGCTAAGCTCTAGCTCCACAGGTTGCTAATATCACCCTCAGTGAACTGGAGGTAAGCATAAGAACAGCACAGTGTGGGTGTCCCGTGATGATCCTAAGGAGCCCAGGACATGGTTTTATTGTTCTGTAGCACACATGCCATCTGAATATGATATTTTACTAATGACCAGAAAAGTTCTGTACTATTGCCAAGGCAGACCTGTTTAAGTGATGGTGGTTTGTTTAAAATGGCTGAGAAGTATAGGAGATAAGGACGCTTCTATCTTGAATCTTTGAAGCATTCCCAGATGAGTTCACTCTTCTAGCCCCTGTGGATATTGTCATCACAGGCCCAACAGTTAATGGACCAGCAGAATACCTTAGAATGGACAGGATTAGCACCGGGCACACTCACGACTGAAACAATGGGCCCATACAGCTCAAAATCCCTTAATATGTCTACTATAACATGTAGACATATGTTCTACATGTTCTCACATATGTTCTACAACCTGGCAAAATCCAGGCTGCCAAATTCTTTCTGGACAGCTAGGAGAATTCTACATTCAATCTTTCAGGAAACTCTAGGCCCAAATAAGCTCTACAGCCACAGTAGTGACTGCATATTTTTTTGTGTCTTTGTGTGTACATATATGTGCTTGTACATTCTTGTGTGTGGACATATGCATATGAGTGCCTAAGCACATACATACAGAGACAGAGGTTGACATCAGATGTCTTCCTCAATTGCTTCCTCTAATTCTTTTTTGAGGCAGGGTCTCTCACTGAATCCAGAGCTCACGGATCTGGCTGGATTGACTCAGGGGATGTCTCTGACATGTACTCAGTGGCTGCCTCTTTAATCACCTTCTCCTGAGGGGGGGTGGGGAGAGCAGCCTTACCAGGCCATAGAGGAAGACAATGCAGCCAGTCCTGATGAGAGCTGATAGACTAGGGTCAGATGGAAGGGGAGGAGGACCTACCCTATCCTCCCCTATCAGTGGACTGGGGGAGGAGCATGGGAGGAGAAGAGGGAGGGAGGGCAGAATTGGAAGGGGATGAGGAACGGGGCTACAGCTGGGATACAAAGTGAATAAATTGTAATAAATAATAAATAAATAATTAAAAAAGATTACAGTCATGCATCACCTGCTTGGCTTTTTATGTAGGTATTAGGACCCAGAACTTAGGCCCTCGTGGTTGCACAACCATCGTCCACTAAGCCATCTCCACAGCCCCTGAGTGGATGTCTTAATCCAGGAGTAAATCCATCCAAGTGTCTAAGCCACTTCACAACTATTTCCACACAACTATTCTGTCATCACAAGATGAGAAAAGGTAAAATAAACCAGCCCTGGCAAAATGTGACCCCAAATGGGGTCAAGGGCTGTATGCAGATCTCTGGGAATGACATTAATAAAATTCTGTTTATCTCTAATACATTAAAATAGTGTTTTATAAGAAAATTATAGTGAGTGATACCAAGAGGAGACATGTTGAACCCACTGGCATTTAGCTAACATAATTTTTAATAGAATAGAGCTGACCTAAGACGGAAGGAAAGTAGGAAAGAAATGCCAACCAGATGACTCCCTAGAGAATAATTTATTTTGGTTTTATGTGATATTAAATATCACCTCCTCCACCAACATTGAAATCTGTATTAGCCTCTCGACAAAGTAAATTTTGTTCATTCAAATACACTATCTGGAGCAATGCTGCCATCCATACCAACAAAATAAACTCCATTCTCCATGCACAATTTTCTCCTTCCTCCCTTTTTATGTCTTTAAAAAATTAATTAGTTATTACTATTATTGGGAGGTGCCATTTTCCACTTCATTGTACAGAAGCGTAGAAGCTTCCAGATCACAGAGACCAGTGGAGTATGAAAGTATTTGAGCTTTGGCCACTGGGCTGAGCTACACTTCTGACTGCATTTCACCTGGTCCATGGCTGTCACTAGCTACTGTTGTCTGGAATGACTGCTCTGAAACCAGTTGACCATAGTATAGAGCAGGGCCAGAGCCATGGATAGTGGTCCTCTCCTGATCCGCATTTCACAGGGCAGAAGTTTCTTTGCCTCACAGTGGCCAAGGTCTTCAGGGAATTTTCCTTCCCGTCCTCTCTCAGAAGGATGTGTGTCCAAGGAGCATCTTTGTCATTGGATAGCTGTTTGTAGACATCTTGATATCAAAAGGTTCGACATCCCCATTCTAGATGATATTTCTACTTCCCCTTTCATCCTTTTTCCAATTCACTTTTCACAACGCACTTCCAATTCCTTTTTCCATTTCCTTTCCGAGTCTCTCTTTCCTTCTCATTTCCCTTCTATTAAACATGACCATAAAGGGATGTCTTAGCCTTGTCCAATGTTTTACTATTCTTTTCTAATTTGATGGTGACTTAATAAACTTTTTTTCCCTGAAAACTTCTAAAGAAAACAACCTAAATTGATTTTTGCTTGCATATACCTTGTAGTAATTAAATTTTATCATTTTAAGTACTTGCTTTCCTAGATTTGCTTTAAATTAGAAAGGTTTTCCCCCCTCCTCTCACCTTAATGATCCCCTTCCTCCCTGTTTCTGTCTTTTAAAAATTAACTAGTTATTGCTTTTATTGGGATGTAGGATGCCTGGCATGGCATGCATGTGGAAGTCAGAGGACAACTTCATGGAGTCAGTTATCTCCTGCTGCCTTCCCATGGGCTTCAGGGATTAAACTCAGGCCACCAGACTTCTACAGCAAGCATCCACTAAGCCTGAGTCACCTCTGTGGTCCCTTTATCTGCCTTTCAGTAGCTCATTCCCATTCTCAAAGGATAACTCCAATAGTCAAGCCTCTAGATTATTTTCTATGCAGATTTCTTTCATTTTCAAAGAACCACAACTTCATGCTTCAGTTTTGAACTCAAACTTGAATCCCATACACCAAAACATTTTTTTAAATTAAAACACCCACAGTGACCAGGAATCAAGCAAGGCAATGTGGATTCAATAAGATACTCATTTTAGAAGAGGTGACAGAGAGCAAATAAGTTATCAATAGACACACACACACACACACACACACACGCACAAATCAGAAACCATATGTGTCATAGAGAAAGTGAGCAGTACGTTAAGGAAGGAGCAGGAAGCCTCCCAGAGAGATCCCTCTTCAAGGTCTGCTTTTAGTCCAGTGGAGACCCTTAGCCATGTTACAAGCTAGGAAAGAGTTTTAGAGAAAGAGGAGAAAACACAAATGTCTCCCAAAAGGAAGGAATCAGAAATATATATGGACTTGGAAAGTGTATTCATGTGACTAGAGACAAACAAAAAAGGAGAGAGGAAAAACAGAAAGAGATTGCAGAGAGGGAGAAAGGCCAGAGCTTGCCAGATCCCCTCTAACAAACTTGGATTTGTTCTTAGGGGCAGTAGCACGTCAAGAGAATTGGAGTGGCCTGATTTTTTTAAAGATCTTTTCTCTAATACATTATTCAGGGAGAATATGACCCTGCAGCATCTGAATCTCAAATCCAGAGCATATTTTATCAGGTTTCCAAGACCAAATTACTAATTACTTCTTCAAAACACTCCAAATGATCATCACTTAAGAAAACACAACAACAAATGAAAGGAAACAAGACAAAACAGGGCTTCTAAAGACAGTGTTGTCCTTCTTAATGCTGAATCGCAGAATTTTCTACTTTCTGGAAGTTTTGATAGCTCTTTCCTACCTTCCCATGTTAATTGGTTTTTTTTCCCTTGACATGGTCTGTTTAGAAACAATTAATAAGAATTCACGATAATGAACTGTTTATGTGTTTCCTGAGCATGTGGCTGGGAAACAGTTCTTGCTAAAGAAAATCAAGAAGCAGATTACAGAAAGAGTAAGAAGAACACAGATGTAAATAATAATTGGTGGCCATTATCTGCCACCATGGTACCTATCGACTTGTAAGTGACAAGTAGGGAATGGTGATGAATTTGTGGAGATTTTTTTTGTAAAACCACCAGTAATGGCCTCCATTCCCGTCATTTGTGCCTGCCCACACATGTGCAGACCACACTGACACACACACACACACACACACACAGAGGCATGCATGCATGCAAGCAGGAATGCACTGTAGAGGACAGCCTCTGACATCATTCCTCAGGTACCATATCCCCAAGCCTCCTTCCTGCCCTTTGCCCTGCGCATTCAATCACAATTTGTGAAGAATTTACTATTTCAAGGGTATTCTTCACCTCACCTGCCCATGTGCGTGGAGAAACTTCCTAGTGCACTGTTCTCGCAACCCTTCCTCTGCCACTGTTTCCCTTTTGACTCTACCGCTAGAGAACAAAGGCAGGACAAGGCATTTGCTGCACAAGCATTCTGCCCCTAGGCAACACCCTAGTCCCTTTCGTGTTCTTTGATACTTGGTGGTTCTGCTGGCTCCTTCCTCTCCAAGTCCAGTCGTAGCCACAGACTGGATACAGAGCGCAGTTTCCCTCAGAAAGGCCCTGGGTTGGCCCAAACCCAGCTTCTTATTCATATAAACACCAAGGGCTATAAATGAGATGGTGTCAGGCTACAGATCAGAGAACTGGCCCAGCTAAAACTTCCCCCTAAGTCCAAAGCAGTCTTTCCCATTAAAGGCTACTTAATAGGTGTAATTGGTAACTGCATAAGAATAATGTGAGCTCATTCAGGTTTTTCATCTACCCATTGGTGCTGAAATAACAGTCAAACAAAAGCAAAACTTCTCTCCAACAGGGTCACTACTGAAGAACCCATGCTTAACATACAAGCTTAATGCCCTCTGAGTGTGTAGTATAAAATGACTTACCATAT
This sequence comes from Pachyuromys duprasi, assembly GCA_028658305.1. Taxonomy (NCBI): domain Eukaryota; kingdom Metazoa; phylum Chordata; class Mammalia; order Rodentia; family Muridae; genus Pachyuromys; species Pachyuromys duprasi. Next base: position 39,670,671 of record CM053747.1, read on the forward strand.
TTTTAGATACTATGTACCTAGATACCATGATAGAAAGAAATACCCCAGAAAACATGATTTGAGTGGGAAATATGATAGACTCTTATTTACAGAGGACTGTGTAAGGATAAAATGTAATATAAGCATAACCTCATGGCGCACAAACTGAAATAACATGTCAGTGATTCATTTTTAAGAATATATTCTCTTCCAAGCATTGCATTTAATTACCATTAAGTCTAAGCAGTCAGAATGATCTTGCAAATGGGAAGTAAGTAACTACTTGTGATACTTATTTATAATTGTTGGGTAATGGAAAATCTGCCCCCCAACCTGATTTTAGACATCAAGTATTTTGTATTATTATCTGAATATTTTATAGATCAGTGTTTTCATATTTCATTTCTGTGAGCTGAAAGCTGAGTTTCACAGGTTTATAAGTAGTAATGGACTTTACCAGGCTTTAGGCTGTTTTGCTAATTTAAAATTTTTATACTGTACATGATTAGATCTTCTTTCAATACAGCTGGGTCAAGGTTTGAAGTAAATCAATAATTTTCATTATCCCCAAAGCCTAAAATCCCCATGTAGAAATTTCTGGAGGGTCACCAACACTGTTGCAGCCATTTTGATAGGGCTCAAGGCAGAAATGTCAGTAAGACCTTTTACATGATAAACAGATGCTGAGTATTGAGGCTTGCTGGGATTGGAGAAGTACACGTTCTGTGCAGTCTCAGCATACGGTGAGCTTAAAGCCAAGGCAAGCATGTAAAACTCATGACATATGTAACCCACATTGCTACTTTTCACCTCACTGTGACAAAATGCATAACAAAACTTAAGAGAGGAAGGGTCTTATTCATTTAATAGTTTCACGGGCTACAGCTCTTCATAGGGAATGGGAGGCAGTCTCTCACATTGCAGCTACAGACAGGTGGCAGAGTGCTGGTGTTGAGTTCTCTTCAGTCCAGAACCCAGCCCATGGAATGATACTGTATATTTAGGGTGAGTCTTCCCATTTCAGCTAACCCAGTGTAGAAACTCCCTCACAGACATGGCCAGTGGTTTGGTTCTTAGGTGGTTCTAGATCTTGTCAAGACAACAGTATTAACTGTCATACCCATGTTTCCCAGAACCTGGTCTGAATGCCCTACATATGAGAAAGTATGCTAAATTAAAAATAGCCTGCATATGAGAACTACATATAATCTGGGTTCCTTTATAATACACTAGTTTTCTAAATTATAAGGGTTTATGCTATTTTCAAATAGCGTTTGCAGATGTCTAAGGAGAAAAAAATCCATTGTTCAGAGAGCATTAGCAAAACACATTTAATCCTTCTCCAATTTTGTAATGAATTCTTGGCACATGAACTATTAGGACCCATGTGCAGAGAGAAACATGCAGTGTATTTACACTCTGGTTCATACTTGAGGCAGAAGAGATGGGCATACCCACTTGAATACACCAAATGAAGGAAATGTAATCTTTGATATTCCTAAAAAGGTATGTTTTGTAGACATATTTGCACAAGAAATCACATACAATTGAAAAGGTTTCAGTTATAATCCTAGATTTTAACCTGCTGTTTGGTCCCTCTCCCAAACACAATAGTACCTTTCCGAACCAGCCAGAAAACACAAAGCAAGAGCCTAAGGAAAAGTTTCACTGTGTGGTAACAGCAGATGGCTAGCAGACAAGGGTTACCACCAGCTTTTTGCTAGCCTTGTCTGGGGTCAGCTTCTCCTTTACCTCCCCAAATAAAACCTCTATCGATTGGTCTTGCTCTTTGATTGAGCGCAGTGATGCTGGACAGGCTGAGTCCACAGGGAAAAGCAGAAGCTGTGTGCACTCCCAGTCAATGAGCTTAAAGAATCTTAGGCCTATAGTGATTCCTCTCATTTAATGGATGGAAGCTTTGTCTTGAAGTCATTTGAAAACAGGTGCCAATGGGCTTGGCCTGCTCTAGGGTAAAGTCCCCCCTGTCTGCTCAACTGTCCTGTCTGCAAACAGCTTTGCAAGGCAGGGAAGAACCCTCTGAAGAGAGGATGCGGGCTCCAAGCCATGGTGCTGTCGGTGGTACTACCGCCTCTCACCCTTCCCTAATAAACTTGTACAACCACTCTGGAAATCAATCTGGCACTTTCTCAGACAATTAGAAATAGTGCTCCCTCAAGATCCAGGTATACCACTACTAGGCATATATCCAAAAGATGCTCAAGTACACAATAAGGACATTTGCTCAACCATGTTTGCAGCAGCTTTATTTGTAATAGCCAGAACCTGGAAACAACCCAGATGACCCTCAACTGAGGAATGGATACAGAAATTATGGTACATTTACACCATGGAATATTACTCAGCAATAAAAAGCAAGGAAATCATGAAATTTGCGGGTAAATGGTGGGAACTGGAAAAGATCATCCTGAGTGAGCTATCCCAGAAGCAGAAAGACACACACAGTATATATTCACTCATAAGTGGATATTAGACACATAATATAGGATAAACCTACTAAAATCTGTACACCTAAAGAAACTAATCAAGACGGAGGGCGCCAGGTAAAATGCTCAATCCCCATTCAGAAAGGCAAAGAGGATGGACATCAGAAGAAGGAGAAAACAGGGAACAGGACAAGAGCCTGCCACAGAGAGCCTCTGAAAGGCTCTACCCTGCAAGGTATCAAAGCAGATGCTGAGACTAATGGCCAACCTTTGGACAGAGTGCAGGGAATCTTATGAAAGAAGTGGGAAATAATAAGTTCTGGAGAAGACAGGAACTCCACAAGGAGAGCCACAAAACCAAAATATCTGGGCACATATATGGGTCATTTCTGAGACTGATAACCCAACCAAGGACCATTGATGGAAATAACCTAGAACCACTGCACAGATGTAGCCCATGACAGTTCAGTGTCCAAGTAGGTTCCATAGTAATGGGAACAGGGACTGTCTCTGACATGAACTGATTGGCCGGCTCTTTGATCACAGCCCCCTCAGGGGGGAGCAGCCTTACCAGGCCATAGAGGAAGACAATGCAGCCACTCCTAATGAGAGCTGATAGACAAGGATCAGAAGGAAGGAGAGGAAGACCTCCCTTATCAGTGGACTTGGAGAGGGGCATGCATGGAGAAGGGGGAGGGAGGGTGGGATTGGGAGGGGAGGAGAGAGGGGTTTATGGAGGGACACAAAGTGAATAAAGTATAATTAATAAAAATTTAAAAATAGAAAATAAAAAAGTAAAGCCACAGAACACTGAGCAAAGGGTTGTTTACCCAAACATGTAACACTTCAGAGCACTGCAAGGAATCAGAGAGAGTATGGGGCAGTTCTTATCAAAACCAGTATCATATATCTAAGCAAAGCGCATGATCATACGGGGATACATATTGGTTTCATGAAGCCTACTTTGTCATGTGAAACCTTCCTTCCTTCCTTCCCTCCTTCCCTCCCTCCTTCCTTCCTTCCTTTCTTTCGTTTCTGCAGAGCCTTGTTTACTTGTAAAGATATAAGTAAGTTTAAACTTCCAAGTAGAGGGAGAGATCCTTCATGTTCTTAGTAGAATAATTACTTTAAAAGTGAGATTCACATTAACTTCACACTTCAACGTGATTTGAGGGTAAGTTTTATGTCGTGTGGCATTTCCCACGATCTAAAGAAAGGAGGAGAAAGAAACAAAGGGAGGAAGAGAGAGAAGAGAGAGAAGAGAGATCCTACCATTTAGCTAGGCAGAATCTCTGAGTCAAAGATTGGCCAGATTTCTGCCATTGTTAGTTGTTTTGAACAAAGGCTGTTTCTCAGCTATTGCGTGCAAATGACCCCTTGTTCAGAGGCTCCCCAAAACGGAGGGGACAGAAGAAGAATACATGCACAACAGGGCCCTCATTGTTGCAGGTCCTCTGTTCTTCTGCTCTCCTTAAAGAACGATTTGGACAATCACTTTGTTAGCAGCTAATGGTAGGATACATTAGTCCTGGTTTTCTGGTCACCCTGTCCTTTACAGAAGCTGACACTACTGATGTCTTTCACAAGAAGGATGATGAAGAGCTTTTTTACCTCTTGATATTCTGTTTGATGCTCAAAAAAAAAATGTTAAGAACTGAAACTCACAGTAGCCCTTCCTGGAGGAACACTCAGCTAGGAATTCGATAGCTGATACATCAGTATCTCTGCTTACATGTTTTGAACCATGCCAAGAAAACAGGCAAAATGTGTGGTCCAACTTTTGGCTTCTCACCAATGATATCATTGCAAGAAAACTTTATTTACACAGTTATTATTTCCAAGCAGCGTTGTGCACTTTATGATGGCCATCCAGAATGAAAAAAAAAAAACCTTTGATTCGTATTGTCTCTGCATTTCATTTGAGAGGAAAGGTTGATGAACAAAATGCTATGATAATAGCAACTCAAAAACTCAGAAACCTCATGAGAATGGCCTCTGCAGTTCCTTTCTACCCACTTCTGTCCCAAGGATGAGTCTACACAGGGGCTATCTTTTAAGGTAGACATCAGCTGTTCTCAGCCTCCCTAATGCTGCGACCCTTTAATACACTTCCTCATGTTGTGGGGACCCCAACCATAAAATTATTTTTGTTGCTATACTTCTTGACTGTAGTTTTGCTATGGTTATGAATCATAATGTAAATATCTGATATTTCTACTGGTCTTTGGCCTTGTCCCATAGGTCAAGAACTGCTGGTTAGATTCTATTTTCCAAAATTATGTATTTTTAGGCTGGTGAGATTGTTCAGAGGATCAAGGAGCTTGCCACCAAGACTGATAACCAGAGTTCAACCCGAGGCCCTACATGGTGGAAGGAGAGAACTGACTTGACATCTCTATGAGTACTGCAGATATGCGCACTCACACCCACAATAAACACAGAGTATATATATATATATATAATCATCTGCTGTTGGCCAACTCGCTGAATGAATGAATGAGTGAATTAATGAATAGTGACTTCCAACTGGAAGCTAGAGCCCATGCCATTACCTCCCAGCACAGAACAACTTGCATGGCCACAGTACTTGTGTGAGGTACTTGGTGCACTCTGAGCATTCTGGCTCAAGTCTTCCACCAAGGGGAGTAGGCCCACCACCCAAGTGTACAGAGGACACCTGATGCAAAACCATGGGAGATGCTAAAGGAGAAAGACCAAGTCCCTGGGCACAGGGATCAAAATCAAAACCAGACTGAAGAAGAGAAAGAAGGCAATAGATGGCTAAAGCCAAATTAGACTTGTTTTGCTGCTGCTTGCATGCCCGGGGCTTGCGAGGCAGTAGAGCCTCCCAACCCCGGGAGCCTGGTCTTCCATGCAGCCGTCTCGTCTCCTGGTTACTAATGTGAGTCAGCTCTGGCAAAGCACAGCTCGCCTCAAAGAAAGAAAGCAGAGTGACCACAGGCAACCACTCTGAAATTCTCGGCTGTCATGCTCTGAATCCATTTTCTTTGTGCCTGTAACTCCAGAGGAAAGATCAGGGGTTAGTTTTGGCCAGGCATGAGTAGCTATGGTGACTTCACTATGAACTTTAGGCTGCAATTCTGCCAAAGAACAAATCATTCTCCAGAAAGGCAACATTCTATCACAGGAGGCCACACACGGGAAACAGCCAAGGTCTCCATTTTCTTCTCTAGGAAAACTCAGACCAAAAAAAGGAGAGAGGTCGAATCCTAAGGCATCAAAGTGCATGATTTAAAAGCAACTGGAGAGTCCTCTCAAAGCCTCTCATCAGGTCAATGGGAGAGTCTGCAAGGGACAGCAATGTGCAAGGACATCCAAAAAGACAGATATGACTGACTCAGTTACCTCCTGAATCACCATCTAGATCATGACCGCATCCTCTTAAATGAGAGATAATCCATGAGACCTCACACACACCACAATTTAAAAAACAACAACAACAGCAACCCAACGCAGACCTGGCTCATACTAAAGAAAGAGGACTTAAGTTTAATTTAGCTAATGAAGCCTTGGAGAGTCAACTGTCCTCCCAAGGCTGCTGACAAAAGCAGGGCAGCAGAAGACACCGCGTTTCAGCAGGAGTTCCACCCTACCAGGCGCCACATGGAATGGGACAAACCTGGAGATCCAACTTAGAACATTCCTGGGAGTCCGCTCTTGGGCATAACCACCAAGTTGGCATGAATCAGAACATTCCACGAGGCTCCCACGAGGGTCTTCTGGGTCTATTTTAGGTAATGATTAAAGCCAATGGGGAGTTATATATAAATCCTAGAGAGAAGCAAATCCAGATGTACAATGATGTGTTCCTACGGGATGAGACAACCAACCCCTGTCTTACTAACTAAAGCTGGGACACAGGATAACAGAGTGAAATATCATAGCTCATTGACCTTTCAAATAGTTGGAGCATCCTACACACAAGATACCAGCTCTCACTTTCAATCCCACTCCTCCAGGCAGGAAGCTTTTCATGAAATCAACGAGTATTAAAAATAATGAAGGCAAAAGAAAACAAAAACACACAGACACACGAGCAACACTAAAACTATCTAGTAGACAGTATTTATATATGGATATTATACAGAGAAATGTAACCTAATTATCAAAGAATAGATCGTGAATTTTTTAAATTTAATTTTATTTATATATTTATTTACTACAATTTATTCACTTTGTTTATCTGTTGCAGCTCCCTCCCTCATCTCCTTCCAGCCCCTACCACCACCACCCCCAGTCATCTCCCCCTATGCCCTTTCCTTAGTCTCTTGATAGGGGAGAGCCTCCTCCCCTTCTATCTGACCCTAGCTTATCAGGTCTCATCATGGCTGGCTGCATCATCTTCCTCTGTGGTCTGGCAAGGCTGCACCCCCCAGGGGGAGATAATCAAAGAGCACTGGGTCCATGTCAGAGACAGCCCCTGTACCTCTTACTAGGAAACCTGAGCAGCTGATGGGTTTCCTTTGAACAATTCATGCATGGGTCTTGGTTGGAGCATCAGTCTCTGAAGGCTCCCCTGGGTCCAGGTATTTTGGCTTTGTTGTTCTCCTTGTGGAGTTCCTGTCCCCTCCAGATCTTTCTATCTCCCTCTTCGTCTATAAGGATTCTGGCATTTTGCCCAAAGTTTGGCTATGATTCTCAGTATCTCCTTTGATACCCTGGTGGGTAGAATCTTTCAGAGGTCCTCTGTGGAAGGCTCCTGTCCTGTTCTTGTCTTCTCCTACTTCCAATATCAGTCATATAATATAGGATAAACATACTAAAATTTATAGTCCTAAAGAAGCTAAACAACAAGGAGGACCTTAGGGAACATGCTTAATCCTTATTCAGAAGGGCAAACAGGAGACCATGAATTTAAAAGGAAGACATGGGAAAAGGGCTGAAGAGGAGAGAGGGGTGGAAAGGATGTAAATAGAGAACTCATGTATGAAAAAAAGCCTGAACTGTTTAAAGTAAAAAATAAACAAAAAAGCCAGAACCAAAATCAGACAAGCAAACCAACCCACACAGATGAGGCAGAGAAGGGGTTAACTTTGAGGTAGTCTAAAGGAGGCCTGCTGCATCACGCCAGACCCAGAGAGAAGTGTTCTCAATGTCTGTGAAGAAATCTTCTGCCATGTGATGGTAAACAATGAGCCTTGTCAAATTTTTCTTATTTTTCATTATAGGAAATTTAAGTGTCACAATACTTCAAGCGTACGGCATGGATGGAAAAGAAGATGGCACAGTGACTCCATGACAATGGTAAATCAAGTGCTCTGCCTGGCAGGAAAAATGTCATTAGCCTGAGAAGCGATCTGGCTGATGTCATTTGTGAAACAGGGTAATATATCTATTTAAATTTATGGGAGAAAACAATTGATTTTATTTCCTACCATCTACTTTTTGAGGTCAAAAGGAAAATATTTATTATGCCTTTTTAAAAGAAATGGCACTCATTACAAGCTCAAAAATAAGTTGCAATAGAGTAAATATTTCCACTGGCATATCATGAAACACAGTTGTTGCTAAACAGCTGGTTGTGAAAGGCTCACATCAGCTCAAATGGATCATTAAGGTGGAACACAGCTCCACATCGGCTCACTCGCAAGCTCTGGTCCTGCAGTCACAGTACGCCCAACTCAAGGTCAAGGGAAATGTATTCTTCAGCTACCTGATAGCTAGCGGGCTAACAACAGAATGTGCCCAAAGAGGGATCTAGGCATTTACCAGTCTCTTTATGCTTCAGTCAAAACCACTGTGCTCTCAGAAAGATGCTCTTTTTTTCTCCCAGTAAACACACACTAGGAATCCTTGAAAAGATCTGCTCCAAGAAAACTTGAGCAGAAGCTAATCTAAGTAACGCTTAAGTTTGTGCTCATTTTTAAGGCTAGATGCAAGCAATCGTTGACTAAAAAAGATGTTTCAAATATATTTTGAGTGAAACAATAGGCTACAAGACAAAATAAAGTCTACTGTTAGAGGGTATGTGTTATATTATGTAAATATTATGTATATATCATAGTATACATTATACGTATATATGTGTGGTGAATATACACAAGAAAATGGTGGATGAATATTTAAGTAGAAGTTAATAATGACTGACTTTGCAATCATACTTACAATAATTTATAATACTGTTTTCTTTGTGCATGTATGTATGAATATGGGGGTATACTTGTGTATGTGTACAGAGGTGTGTATGTCAATGGAGACCAGAGAACAACATTGGCTTTCATTCCTCTGATGCTGTTCAACTTTTCTTTTTGAGACAGGGTCTTTCATTGGCCTGGTAGGCTCAGCTGTCCTCCTAAAGAGTTAACTTTAAGTGGTGACAGCATTGGTGAGATTTAGACAAAAATTTTAGCCTTGTTATCTATTAGGTGTGACGCTGGGAAGGCTGTTTATTATCTTCTATTGTCAATGTGCTCATTTTAAAACTAAGAATTAAAACAGAGCCCCTCTCACAAAACTGTCGTAAAGCTTACATGGGACTGTGAGTCATTTTCCTCTAGTAAAACTTTCACGCATATAGCACTCCTTATTTATTATTTATTTTGTTACTATTCCCTCCAACTATCCTGAAGCCCTGGGAAACATCCTCAGACCATAGAACATCCTGGACCCACCAACAGGATATCCAGAAAAGAGTCACCTAAGATAGAAGGGACACACCCAAGCCACGGCCTTGTATTCTAACCCCATCTCTCCTCCAGCAATCTAGACTTCACTTCAGAAAAGAAAACATTTTTATTTCTTTCAAGAAAATGTCTGAGGATTTTGCTGTGATCTTGGAATGAATTCAGAGACCTGTAATTTTGTTCTTGGAGTCTAAAGAGGAATGGCTCATTATTTGAGGCAGTTTGGGAGACTGAATGGAGAAAAGTAGCCTCCATTCTAATTTTATTTTATTTTTTTGTACTTGCATTTTAATTTTGTGCTACCTTTTTATTAATTAAATATGTTCCCTTACAGCTCCATACATGTTCACAATGCTTTCCGAAGACGCTCAGCCCCCACTGAGTGTATTTCCAGTCCTGTCAGCCCTGCATCCTACCCATTCCCTGAACCTTTAAGTCTCAACCCGCGCTTTCTCACTTCGGAGCTCAGTGGTGCTTCAGTGAAAAGACACACCTGTATTTCTTGAATGCACCTCTCCCATCCTATTGAATGATAGAAATCCTTTCCCTTTTCTTCACTCCACTGTAAGGCGCACACACACACACACACACACACACACACACACACACACACACACACAAGTAGTAATTAAAGATGCTTATTTCTTCATGGGTTTTGGTTTTCAAAGGCCCTGGCATGAGAATATGTTCATTAGAAAAACAAACGTAATCTACCTTTATGCTCCTAAGTCTGTTCTGCATGCCAGGAAGTGGGTAAATCTGTCTCTCTTGGGAAGTTCCCAAATGTTTTCATTGAAATAGAACATCTCATTTAACTCTCATTTCCAGGATGAATTCAGAATTCATTGGGCAGATCTAGTTTTTTTTTTAATATTAAATGACAACTGAATTGAAAACATGTCTTTTTGTCCTTGGACCAATATATGCAGATATATCCATGCAGAAATATTGGCTCCATGCACTTTGGCCAAAAGAATAATTACAACCGTATTAGTAAAGTGTGTTCATGCATGTTCTTATGCATCTCTGTGTGCCTACAAAGCATGTCCACCCACATGAATGTGAGTGAATATAAAATATGTATGGATTATAGATCACCGAGTAATCTCAAATCCAAAGAAAGATCTCCAAAATTTTATGTCCTCTATACAAGAAAACAACCTGTGATGAGCCCTATCCTAGAAAATATTATCTGTACATCCATCCACCAGTTAAGACTCAAAAATCCATTCTCCACAGCCCTTCACATTTCCTGCACCACACACAAAAATGTTCTCCTTCCTTCCTTCCATATACCCATTATTGACCTACATGTCTTTCTTTCTCCCACGGTAAGATAAAAGGCTCTTGAGAGCAGAGAAGTGGGGCATTCTTATTTGTATTTCCTCTGTTCCCAGTGCCAAACACTGAGGATCAATAAAAATTTTCAAAATAAAATGAACATTCTACATCACATTATTGTTACCATCAATTTTTGCTTTCATAAACTACCAAGAGTTGCATGGGCCAGAAAATATGACTCAGTGATATAGCTCCTGCAACATTTTAACTTCTGACTTCTGACAAAAGCTGGCTCCTCTTAAGATCTTGTTAACACACTCCAATGGATACACAGGAGATAGTTCCTGATGTCTGTGACCAACTCCAGTAAAATCAAAACTGAGTGTTGAGGGTTCAAGGAGAACTCATTTTGGACAGCATGGGATACTTAGGTTGGAATGTGTAAGCTCAGGGAGAAACTATTGGTCTTCCATTTATTTCACTTTAAAAGAACCTTTGTCCAGATACTACAACACTATTCTCAGAGGACACAACCAGCTAATGAGTTTTGATCAACAGAGAGATGAGCAAACAAAGACGGAGTATGCAAATCAGATATCATGGTGCCATGGTACGGGGGAGGGGAGAAGAGGGGAAAGGAACTTCTCGACATTGGATAAAATGTGACACTGAGAGTTGGAGAGCTTTAAGCAATGTTCACTTTGACTGGGCAGATCTTGTAATTTCAAAGCATCACAGTTGAGTGTACCTAGGAACAAACTTGCTGCTTCTTTAGCATCCTGTCCAGAGACATCCCACATTCTGACTGGTTGACATGTGGGTTTGCGTGACTTTGCTGGACTCATCCTCAGATAAGGCAACTTCCCATTTATCCCTTTTTAGAGTTCAGACTCCACAGGAAAACATAGCGTTACATAGGGCATTGCTGTATAGAGGTCAAACTTCATCTTATATTAAAACTCAGAGAGGTGCAGAAGGTGTCCATTTATTTTCAACTGACTCCCATCAACACTCTGTTCCAATTAACAAGACATTTGTGTGAGCTTATATCTTGCATGGAGCCATAGAATTTCCAAGACGTTCAGACCGGATCTGAGGCTTAGCAATAATCATCTCTGAAAGAAAAATGGACACCATGGGTTCACAGTACAGAAGTTACAGCCTGTGGGCTTCCTCTGGGTGAAGTCTACTGGTGGGTTTCTACGTAATCACGTTATGTACAAGCACTCCAGTGAACCCCAGTCCATTAGCTATGCCATCTGGCCAATGTGGGGTGTATACTCTTCAGTAGCGTGGTCTTCTCTTTTTTGATGTCCAACTTCAAAAACATTTGTGGAATATTTGCCAAAAAGCTCTGAAACTTTACATGCATCATTGCATTTAATCCTCACCACTCCCTGACATTAGTATTTCATCCTGAGGACCTTCAGCTTATGCACAGAGGTTATGCTTGTACATGGCCAGTGAGAGGCAGAGCAGGAGCAATAGGTGAAATACTTTGGTATTTAAAACCTAGGGTTTTAGTTGGGGCTAGAGGGATGGCTCAGTGGTTAAGAGTTCATACGCTACTGCAGAGGACCTGTGTTTGTATCTCAGCACCTACATATGCTAGGTCCACAACTGCCTGTAACTCCAGTTCTAGAGGATCTGCTGCCCTCTTCTGGACTCCATAGGCATCTGCACTAACACGTACACATACTCACACACATATACACATAATCAAAATAAATCTCAAGACCAACTTTCTACTGCTAGCCACTAAACACCACCCCTAGAACTCTTGATTTCTTTTATCCAAGATCAAAATTATAATCATTTTCTTAACCCTCATCATCACTTAATGTTGCCAAACAAAATCAAAAGTAAAAAAAAAAACCAAAAAACAAACAAACAAACAAACAAACAACACGGTAAGAAATCACATTTAAGCATGCTGATTAGAATTCTCCTTCCCATTTCACTCCTCAGAGCACCAGGAGGAGGAGACACAAGCAGCTGGCAACTCTGGCCCTGCCTGTATCCGTTTGCATTTGCACTGCTTCCCTCTTCTGAGCCAGCAGCATTTTCCCTCTTCTCTTTGGGCTTTTTCGGAAACAGATGGGCTACTGAGTGTTATCAGTTCAATCTACACAGCTGGAGTGTCTCAGGGTGGCAGAAATAGCGGTCTTCAGAATAAATTCTCCTCCCGCAAACAACTGCAGCTTCTCTGGTAATAAGCCCTCGACAGGGCTGGGGAACATTCCTCCCATTCCAAGATCCACGGTGCAGTTTATTTTAAACCACAATGTCGTTTAGTATTTTGGCAAAAGAAATGCTTCATATTTGTGGAGCACCTGATCCTCGTGCTGTCTTGGTAAAAGGCAAATCCAGCAGAAGATTGTATTAGGGTTTCAGAACGATTCATCCCCAGCTTTCCCGTTTAAAATAAAGCAAGATGGGAAGAAACTCATGGCTGCTCTTCTCATTCCTTGCTGAGGCTAGCCAGCGCCTTCATGAGTAGAGCGCCACCTACGTTAGGTTGTCTGCTCAATGCTCACTACCCTGCCCCATTTGTATAAGCTACAGGCCTCATCCGACATATCTGGAGTGTCATGTGATGTGCAGGAGTTTACAGAATTATAATGTTTGTGGATAAATGTAAATAAAAAGAAAATTTATATCTCTGATCAAATGTCTTTTTAATTTAGGTATTTTGTAACTGGAAAATATATGTGTGTTCAATGGGGCCCAATAATATCTAGGAAAAAAAGAAAATCACGTTATGTAGAGTAAAAGTGTCAATCTGCTGTCCATAGAGAAGAAGCTCATTTTGTCCCATGACAAAGTCCTTATTAAGCTGCCACAGAGATAATAACATGTACAAAAAACATCCTAAAATATGTATTAAAAACTGCATAACTCTAGTCCTACAGAACTAGTTTTCCATAATGACCTGAAAGCTTTCTATTTTACATAATAGTTGTCTGGAGTTATTCTGTACATACTCCCTCAAAAACAAAAACAAACAAACAAAAAAAGCAAGCAAAAAACCCCACCAGCCTTTAACAATTCAGTAGTTTCTAATAAATTTCTAGAGTTATAAAGTCATTACTGTCATCTAATTTTGGAGAATTTTCATCTATCTCCAGGGCCACCCACATAGGCTATTCTCTCTCCCTAGACCATGGCTATAAGTAATGCTTGTTTTCTCTGTGTACATCTGTCTATTGAGGACATTTGATACATACACACTCACATATACAGTGCATTTATACATGGGTACTTTATTTCACAAAAAGTTTTCCAGGCTTATCTGCTTTATCTGCCCCTCATTCATTTTAATGGCTAAAGAATATTCCATTGTATATACCCTTTAGTTATCCATTCACTAGTTGATGGGCATTTGATTTGTTTCTACTGCTTTTCTGTTTGTTTATTTCTTTTTGTCTTCTATCTTTGGACTGCTGTAAATCATGCTACAAAGACCACTCTATGCAACTTTGCATGGATACATGTAAAACACCTACTTTTTAAAATGAAAACTTCAATTATTTTTTAACAACTTATTCATTTATTTTACATACATGAGTGCTCCATCTGCAGTTCACCTGCACGCCAGAAGAGGGAATCAGATCCCAGCATAGATGGTTTTAAGCCACCATGAGTCTGCTCGACATTGAACTCAGGACCTCTGGAAGAACAGTGCTCTTAGCCACTGAGCCATCTCTCCAGCCCAGAAAACTCCACACTAAACAGTTTAGAGTGGCTCTGCCAATTGATGTGACAGCCAAAGTCAATGGCAATTCATAGCCAGATGTGTGCATATTTCCTGACTCACCACTCCTGGCCAAGGGACCTTCTGTCCAGTGTGGCATTAGGCTGTTTAGTCTATGATTTCTGCAGTGAACTATCTGCTATTTCACCATGTGTTTGAATTTCATTTGGGTGGTGGAGATGGGTTTATTTTGTTCCAGGTTCTTCAAGATTTTACTCTTAATTCCTAAATAAGAGATCAATACAAATTACAACCAAAAAAAGTTTAGAGTATCTGATGCAAAAATTACAAACACCCACGAAAGCAGTATCAGATTCTGTATGCTTAAACAATTTTTTTTAGTGGATCTATATGCTTCACCTTTTAGTGTTCTTCCTGTTTCTGTAAACAAAAAACCTTTGACATCCCCACCAACTTCCACAAAACAAACAAACAAAAAACCAAAACAGCAATAACAACAATATGCTAAATCAAGACCTAGTTATGCCTTTACATAACATTACAGACTGTATCACCAAGAGATGTCAGTAAGTGACCTGGGTTTGATTTCAGAGATCTGGAAAAAGAAGACATCAGAGGGAAAATGGAAAAAAAAATCTGAGCCAATCAAGCCAAACCATAGCCTGGTTTTGTTGTTGTTTATGAAACCCCAGATTTATAAAAGATTTTAAAAAACTGTTAAAATTCATTAAATTACTAGAAGAAAATAAAAACCCAAGCAAGAGGGTTTCATGCAAGAAATATGTGAAATCTAACCAAGGACTGTAGGCGGTCTTATGGAATCCACTCTTGTTCATTCACTTGTATTTTAGTTTGGGGTTGGGTGTGTCAGGTCAGTCACAGGCAGGGAAAGAATCCACTCAAGACAGACCACAGTAGAAAAACATGATTATTCAGTGCAGCACAGTGGGACAGTGGGCATGACTGTGACAGAAGAATCTCCCACTAGGATGTTGGGTTATGGCTGTTTTTATTTGGTTTCTGTTACACATGTTGGACTGAAACCCTTCAAACCTGACTGGCTGATGTTTGGATTTGACTCTGGGTGGAAGCAGCTCTGTAGTGTGAAGTGATACTTAATGTAAATTGGTTGTCTTAAGTGGCAAAGTGGGGCTTTACAGAGACTGATTTGTGTCACGGCACAGGAACAGTTTAGCAGACTGTAAAATGAGAGTGCAATGAGCCATCAATGGGCAAGAAAGTTCCCAGCCCTTGCAGCTGTCAGACACACCTTTCCTGCAGTACCTTTCAGACCTGTCTGCCTGCCATGTTCTATACTTGTGGCAGTGACTATAGGGCCTGCAACATAAAAACTAATTGTTATCAGCCTTTTATGGAAGCAGTTAGGAGCCTCCTATCTAACTTAGCTTCTTGAAAATGGATGTCAAGAAGCAGAGGTTTATTAACCGCCCATCGTCACTGGGTAGGGGGTGGGAGGTGCTGTGTTGTAGAGAGGTGATTCATATCGGATTCTGTTGCAGAAGCATAAAGAAATATTGGGTATGCCAACCAAGTTTACTGGGCTGAGGGTTTCTGCCGACAGATGATTTGTCTCTTTTATAAATTTGTTTCAAGCAACACAGCTTATCAGTGAACACAAGGAAACATTAGTTGCCCATGAATTAGCATTTAGTACAATTATCTACAAAAGAGACAAGAAATCCATTTACAATTCAAATCTTCTGCACTCCATTTAGCCTGAAACTTTTTTCAAGTAACAAACACATCCAGGAGCACTAGGTAACTACTTATCATTTTAGCCTCTTTCTTTTCTTTTTTCTTTTTTTCTGTTCTGTTCTTTTCTTTCTTTCTTCCTCTTTCTTTATGCCCATAATATATATATATATAAGACTATTAAGCAAGAAATGACCTTCTAAAGCTAGAATGGGAAAAAGCATACACCTCCTTTGACAGTGTAATAAACCAGGAATAACAAGAATAAACTATAGCAAGAGTATAAACAGGGAGAATCAAATCTGAAAAAAAGCAACATGCAAGTAGTGACAATAATCTTGTTTTTAAAGCTTTCCAAGTCCAAGCCAAAGCTATACCAACCAAATGCCAACAAAAGTAAGCTAAGTTCAAGGGTTCACTTATCCTAGGAAAATAAAAACAAGCGAACAAACAAACAAACAAAAAACCCAAGCCCCTCTTCTTCCAAGGCCAGACAGTCCAAGAAAGCCAATAAAGCTGGCATGAAGTACCCACCCATGCACTCAAGGCCAAGACCCTCTTGACATCATGTGCAGGCTCTGGGGCACAGGCTGTAGAAGTCTTCCTTCGTCAACATGCTAGGACACAGGACAGAATTACAAAGTACCCAAGGAAAAGATGCACAAAGAGAAGCGAACAAAAACAGGACAGGGAAGCATTTAAACTCTAGGAAAAACCAACAAGAATCAAGGTAAAAATTGATTTTAAAGTCACAATTTTAACATCCCTGAGTGATGAAGCCACAAAACAGGTGGGGGCGGGGAGAAAAAGAGATGACAACTGGCTAATGACAAAGAAAGGGTGATAATGAAAAAGGATTGAATGGCTGGCTATCATAAAGGACCAATTAAAAACCTTAGATATGACTGACATGCTAACAGAGAAGCTTAAGCTCAGCACAAGGATCTTATTTGGTACTAAGATAGTGGGAAAGTTTTGAACTGACGGAATAAATTGAGACACTGGCTCACAATATAATACAAAGGGGGGAGCAGATGTAAAACAAATAATAAAAGTAGTAGCAGGCAGTGAGGCAAAAGTAAAGCAAGGGAAATGCTCACAGGTGGCTAAGAAGACCGAACAGAGAATAGAGGCAACAATTTAGGAACCGGGCTGATAATATCTCACAATTCAGGCTTAAGTCCCAAGTGCCTCCTGTGTGCCTTTATTGGGTGTGTTTCAATCCTGCCTTTAATAACAGTTGCTGTTGAGTGAGGGCTAAGGGGTGAAGCAAGAGTGGAATCAGGGGCTAATGAATAGGAACCTGAAGCCTTGCTGGCTCTCCAACAATAGCTAAAGTGCCAGGATGTAAAATTTCATTAATTGGATGTGTTAAGCAGCCACTCCCTTCACGTTCATTTCCTTAA
The DNA here is from genome assembly GCA_028658305.1 of Pachyuromys duprasi. NCBI lineage: Eukaryota > Metazoa > Chordata > Mammalia > Rodentia > Muridae > Pachyuromys > Pachyuromys duprasi. The sequence goes on from CM053747.1 coordinate 39,687,853, forward strand.
CTCTATCCTGCACTTGCCAGGGAATGCAATGGCTTGCGTCACCTGCCTGGCTCAAAACTGATGTGCAGAAATGTGTCTCCAACCAGTTTTTACAATCTAAATGTCACTCTGTGTATTCTGGGTCTAATAATCAAGCAGGTATGTTTTAGTTCTAAGTAGGGAATAAAGGAAATGGTTATAGGATTCTAAACGTTTCCAAGTTCTAGAATAAAAATTAAAGGGCTCTCAACAAAGCTGAGTTTTCTGTGAAAGAGAGTGCTCCAAAGGCCTAGGTGGGCCCTCCTTCTTCACAAAACTGCTTAGAATCTGTGAGTTGCTTTTAGTATAAGTATAGAATGATAGTCTAAATTTCTTTCATAAAGATTTCTGCGTATGTGGATGTGTGTTCCTGTGTGTGTTTGTATGAGGATATGTGCATGTGAGGACAGGTGCCTGGGGAGAGCAGAGGCATCAGGATCCCCTTGGAACCGGATTTACATAGGTTGTGAACCACCTGATCTGGGTGCTGAAAACTAGGGTCCTCGTCAAGAGCAACTATGCTCTCAACTGCCAAGCCATCACTCCAGCCGGAGGATGGCCTAAATTTTAATCAAATTTTGTTCATGTTTAAATACTGTGTTCTTTTTTATATATTTTCTTAAGTACATAAATATAACATAAATACTGACTCACCGAGAGATTCAGGTGGCTTAGGAATTGATGGAAAGACCAGCTGTCATGCCAGTGTGGCTCAGGAGCTAGGAATCCCAGAGGCAGGCAAGCTTCTAATCTGAGAGTGGCTGGGCAAATGTCACCTACACAGTCCTCACACCATCCAAACGAACTTCAAGACCGTTGTTTAAGGCTGGAATAATGCCGACTCCAGACACCAGGATCACCTACCTCAATGAGCACATCGAGTTTCATATAGCTCCTTTCCTGCAGCTGGCACAAGTTAACCGTGCCGCTGCGACCACACGTGCACTGTGGGTGGGCACATGTGCACCCAGGTGTGCCCCTCTGGGCACTGTAGCCTCGAGTGTTTCTTCAAGGCAAGCCTTATCACATTTACAATTTGCAGTTCATGAAAAAAAAGGTCTTCTTGGAAAATTAAATATGTGTGAAATAATATTCCTGAGGAACATTTCCACACAACCTAAAAAAAAAAGCCATTATTATTCTTGACATTACACAAGGGTAGAGTTTATTACAATCTGAGCAAATAATGAGCTTGCAGAATTAGGAAAGAATCAACCTTCCTTCATTTTTATCAGGTACTAATCTATACTTGGGGGAAAGAAAATAAATACAGCCGCATTCTTAATCAACTGGTACAAAAACAAAACAAAACAAAACAAAAAACAAAACCAGACTACCATGTAAACAAAAGAATGTGTGCAAACAGGAGAAATAGTCATGGCTTGAAATCCACTTATGCTATAAAATAACATAGTCTGTTTGGGAAGCACGTCCTAATAGATGGGCAGAGGTGGAGTTCCACAGGGAAGATGATACAGAGAGTGACTGCGGCACTTGATGAGTGAGTTTGCCACAGCCCCTTGGCGAAAGCTAACACTCTAGCATGGCAGGTCACTATTACTAATTAATAGAATTATTTGTTAAGTTTCAATCATATTTTCTTCAAAAGGGTCTTAGGAAATACATATTTGCCTAAGGAGAATAAATCCAGTCAAACAAAGTGGAGAAATTGGATAATCAGAAACAGAAAAGGAGTCGGTGTACGGGGGAGAAAGACAGGGCTGAGCGTGACGGTGGGACTCATAATTAAGGAGCAATACACAATGCAGCCATAATTTAGAACAGATCATAGAGGAGGGAAGTTAAGTATGGAAAGAAGAGAGGGATGAACATAACGAAGGAAAGTAATGATGCCATTAAAAACAAGGTCACACATTCAGCAGAGCTAACAACTCACAGGGGAACTGAGGCCATTACCAAGGAATTTGCTGCCTCTTTCATATTTCATTTTAAAGGTTTTTATACTTATTGCAACTTCCTGGTGCTGCTATAACAGTGGAGGCTTAGAAATGCAAGCTGAGTCGCCAAAGAATATTCTAGTAATTGGTAAGTGCCAAAGTGGAAAAAGAATAATCCCAAGTCATGAAGAAGCCAGCTAAAGTTTCCCTTAGGTCTTCCGAAAACGTGTAGGTTTGCCTCTGCAGTTACACCCTAAGCTGGGCTCCATTACCTTTAACAGATGCAAGTCTCTTTCTGGGACCAGGGCACTATGGCAGACAAAGAGGGAATAATCCTGTTTCATATATTCTCCTTTGCAAACTCAAGTCAGTGAAAAAAGCTGAGTGCACAGTTCAGGGATGGTCTACAGTCATCATATGAGAAACAACACAGCCACTGTCATGATGATCTTATAGAGTAAAATACCTGAGCAGGTCTGAAAAGAAGAAACACCCTTCCTTGCAGGAAGCCTGGGGAAAGATGCCCTCCTCCCTTGTTGAAGACTTGGGTGTAAGTAATCATTTGCTTCTGGCTTCCTTTTTTCCACCACTCTTTTTATTCTTCCTGTCTGTTCACTCACATTCCTCTGTCAGGCAGCTGAAGGGGTGACTATCAACAGAATTAATGTAGTTGAGCTACTGGTCCAGCAAAGCATATGGTGGAGGAAACAGGGTAATTGTCATCCGCAATCATATGGCAAAAACCTCAGGAGAAACAACTCAAACCTGAGTATTGCCTCTACTTCCCAGCAGATGAGGGAGGACATTTATTCTTTTCCTCACTGCCCTCCTACTTTCTCATGTTTTCTCGATTCCCTCAATCAGCCTTCTCCAAGGCCATCTGCATCTCATTTTGATGGTCAGTCTAGGAAAATGGATGTTGCTTTGTAGTTCAGCAGTTAAAGCCATAAGTTTACAACCATGCTACTGAGGTCCACCTTACTAAGTAAATTTGAGCTTGGGAAAAGTTATGTCACTGTGCCTCAGTTTCCTTTTCTGCAAATGAAAAAGGAAATAACAGTCCTCAACCTTTTAGTGTTGAGACCTAGAGGTTGTTTTGAACAACTATTTGTAATGTGCATAGAAGAATGTCCCTCTGGACTTACTGTTCTCAAGGAGGATGCATTGCAGAAGGGATGCAACTTCCACATGCATGTGGTTCCTAGAAACAATGGTCCTATTCAACAGCCTTAATCATCTCCAGGAACCTGAGCACTGTCCAGTCATTCTCTCTTGCTCCTGGTTCCCACGCCCATCTGCCTGTTTGGCATCTACCCCTGAAAATTCCTTGAGTGCTCTGAGCTCAGGAAACAAATTCAAATGGGAACACAATGTTGTAGGCTTTTGCTGTATTCCAATTCTTTATTTCAAGCCACCATTTGGGCTTCAGATCTAAAGTTTCTCCCCAAGGAGGTTTTATCTGACCAGCCTAATTAAAGGAGCCTCTCCTCCCAGGCCCCTGACAGAGCCAATCATTCCTTATCTTGGTATTCCATTTAGTGTCTACGTAGCAAGAACACCACAGCTGAGGTTATTGCTCTCTCTCTCTCTCTCTCTCTCTCTCTCTCTCTCTCTCTCTCTCTCTCTCTCTCTCTCTCTCTCTCTCTCTCTCATTTGTTTGCTTACTTGATTATCTGGTCCTCTGACAGAATAAAATTCTGTGAGAAGAGTCGCTGCTTATGCTGCTTATCTCTGGACCCTCAACCACTCCCCATCCTAGCACATGCCTGGCATCTATTAAACATTAAACCAGGACTTCATTTACATAGTTTTATCTTCACAACACTCTTTTTTAAAGATTTGTTTTCATTTACATACATGTATATGTATCTGTGTGAGCACATGCTACTTGTGTGGGTACTGATGAAGGCAAGATGAGGGCAAGCCAAGCCCACAGAGCTGGAGTTAGAGGTGGTTGGGAGTCACCAACAAGGTCCTTAGAACTGAACTAGGGTCCACCAGAAGTAAGTGCTTTTAACCACTGAGCCATTTCTCCATCCCCCAGAGCATAGTCTCAAAATCAGGTCTTATTATCATCCATTCTACAAAGGAAGAAACATAGATAAACGCAGATGACAAGCTGCTTCAAGATGTGTCACTGGGCGGCAGGAGGGTTGGGCTGTGAACCTGGCCCATCCGTGTTACAGTGGGGACCCTCCCATAGGATTTGTCTAACCAATTACCAACTTCCATTCAGCCTCCTTGAGACCTAGGTTCTTCATCTGTAAAACAGGGTTAATTAGTAATGATCACTCTGTTTTAAGCATTAAAGAAAAGGGGGACTCAAAAATCATTGCTGGTACAATTTATTAGGCTGCTGTTTCTTGAGAAGGCGTTTGTTGGCTCAGCATGTTCTGCCTAGGATGCTCTAGAATATTTCAGGACTCCTGGGAGGAGTGGCCACTCTTCTGTTTAGTTGCTTCAATATGGGTTCTGGTGTTCATGAAACCACACCCAGTCACAGGACTTCACAGCCATTCATCTGCTCAGCACAGGAGGCCCATTGATTCACTGTGATGAGAGCTGGTACGCCTCAGATACAAGGTCTATGGGTAACACACACACACACATACACAACAAGAGAGAGATTGAGATGATTCCATTTTGTGGAAAATGGGGGAATGATGTTTATGATTATGAAAAAGAGAGGAGGGTACGGTGATCGATTGGTGATTGATTTTACCATAAAGGGAAAATAAATGGCAACACAACCCCTAATAAGCACACTGCAAATATTACTTGATAGGTCAGATACACTTTTCCTCCCCAGTTACATTTGCATTATAAAATTATTGTCGTTTGTTAAGACCACAGGAAAATACCAAAATCCAGCCCCTCTCTATATTCAAGGTTATCAGGAAATCTGAACTGAAAGACCTCCATGGTCCCATTTTCTGTCAGCACTGTAACAGTTTAAAGAAGAGAAATATGAAATAATGCATAATTCAAACCCAGATACCAAATCCCTTATTTATATAAATCACTCATATAAAAATATACCAATGTCTGCAGTTGAAGCAAATATAATTTATTATTAAAGATGTCTCTTTGCTTAGAGAAGGTACCAGAAATGTTCTTGTCAATGAGACCTAGAGAAGAGTTTGGCTACAGCTAAGAGTTAGCTAAGATTCAACAACAACAACAAAAATCATGCAGTTCTCCCATATTCCAGTTTGTTGCTTGATTTTGGTTTTCTGAGGTGGGGTGTCATGTAGATAAGGCTGGCCTTGAACCCCTGATCCTCTTATCTACATCCCAGGCTCTGGAATTACAAGCATGGATTTTAAATTATGGTTTAAGTGGACCACATTCCCTCACTAATCCAACTTTTACTAGCTCATCAGTCATAGGCTGGGGAAGCACTAGTAGAATCATGGCTCATGAAATATAGATCTCAGATTGAGTGCAGTGAACAGAGAGACTGAACCTTCTGGGATGCACAGACTCCAGCTGTTTCTGACATGTGGAATTCACCCAAATGTGAGCCTCAAATGTGCTCTGGCCAGAGGAAGAATGAGACATTCTCACAGGAGTTCAATCTTGAAAGCTCTGGTCTCTTCCTCACAAACTAATGTTCTAGCAAATGAAAAACCTTTCTTCTGTTGAAAAATAGGAGGATCAAGAAACCCACCCCACCCCAGCTCTGTGGGAAAGACCCCAAATCTGGCTATCCCAAGATACAGACTGCAACGTCTCTACCGTAATGTCTAGCAGAGACCTCAGTCTAATATGTGGCTTTGATCAAACTGGTGCCAAATGGCTGAACTTTCTTCTCTATCCAGATACCCAAATCCACTCCACAGCCTTTTCCTTAAAGCTGCCCTTTTCCTGGGGAGTGACTAGGTCCACCATTAGCTATGCGATGAGTGGTCACCTGGACACCCAACTCACCCCTATCCAGACTTTTGCAGCTGCTCTAATTTCCTGCAGAGGGCCACTTTTTCACTGTGTATGAAGCGCCGAGACAAGGCTGATCTGTTTTGATTGTTTAATGTAGTCTTAAATTCCACAGACCTAGCAGCAATTGAGGCAGCTTGCAGGTGTGTTTGTGTGGGAGTGTATGCCAGAGGGCATTTCCAGCAGAGAGGCATAACACACCGGCTTCCAATTGGTCTGGAAGCCTAAGTGGAAGGCAGACCACCAGCAGAAGGTAATGGCTTCAAGGCCTGTGAGCGCTAGAGGGATTCCTGACTGCTGCCATCAGCCTGCACTGAGCCAAGTGCTATTGTTCCTTTGCTTGGATCCCATCTGCTTTTGTTGCTCCTAAGTGAAAGGAGGGGAAATGATCCCTCTGGGCAGAAAGAGAATGACTTCCGTGTGCCTGCTGGTGTTCCTGGACTCTTACTGGGTCTCCCTTGAACTCAAGTGGGGCCCTAATGTCCTACCTAGAGGACAGAGATTGGGCACTTGCAGACTTTCAAAGGAAGGTTTAAGAATAAGAATTCTCTATCCAGCTGTGCTTCATAGGGCCCTAAACTTTAAAGGGGCTGAAGGATCTTCAGGATAGAGCTGCCTTGCAATTATGTGGGGGTAGTGGCAGAGGACGTTCAGGATGTGAACCAAGTCTGAGAGAAAAAAAAGTTCCCTTTCCAGTTGTTTTAACAGCAAAGCTTCTTGATCTCTTCCTGCTTTGTTTTTGGTGAGAAAGGTACGACAGGCAGCTCAGGCTGCCCTGGAGTTTGACTTCTTGCTTCCAAGAAGGCCCACCATCCAGGGAAAAGCATTCACCAAGTGCACCTTCATGTGGCACAGAGAAAAGCCACTTGGGAGGTAGAGGTCAGCCTGGTCTACAGCCTGAGTTCCAGTACAGCCAAGGCTACACAGAGAAACCCTGTCTCGAAAAACAACAACTACAAAGAAAAGAAAAGCTAGCCACATAGAGATCTTGTCTCCCTGCTTGCTAAACGAAATCGTGCTGCCTAACTTCATGGCCTTTAGATGGGAATTGGAGCACTTAGAAAGAAGCCTAGGTGTGGCAGGCTATATCACATGATGAAGATGTCACCACTGGATGTCCCAAAACATAGCCAAGCAGACCAGGTAGCTTCTGCAAATTGTGTTTGTTATGCAATCATTTCGTCTTTCACTCACTAGGATTTTGTTAGCCTCAGCTAGCAAACAGAGTTAGACTCCCCCGAGTCTCTTAAAATTCTCGAACACACTGTGATCATACAGAACCTGAGGACCATAATTGGACTTAGACTTTCTAAACTGAGCATTCTTAACCGGAAGTCTAAAATCTGTAATGTATCCATAATGTGAGCTGCTTGCTGCCCGAGGCCAGAAGAGGACACCAGAACCCCTGAGGCTAAGCTAAGACACTGGTGCTGGGACCTGAACTCAGGTCCTCTGAAAGAACAGCGACTGCTCGTAATCTCTGAGGTACCTCTTCAGCTCCAACACTTCAAACTTTTAAATCAACACAACCTATAATTGCAATTAAAGAAAAAAAAGTTTCATTTATGTGTGGATTTGTCTCTTGACTTCGAAGAGTCCTTGGCTTGTGGGCAAATTCATGTGACCCTCCCCATCCTATGCCCAGTTTAGCCACAAGTAGAATGAAATCATAGTATTAAAGTATCGTTTCCTGAAGTTGAGTTTTGAGCAAAGCACAGAAGTGCTTGTCAGTTCCTCTGCTTTTCACTTTCCGGTTGGAGGTCATGTAGGATCCAGGCTGAGTTCACCTACATTCCTTTACTTATGGTATCATGGGGACGTTCATTCTCCATGCTTTGCTGTGTTCACCTACAAAATGTAGAAAAGACAGACCCAACACCACAGAAGGCATGTGATGAAGGTGTATTGTGGCTGCTCAAGTTTGCTCTTTCTCCTCTTCTTCTTTGCCCTCTTTTAAAACAAGACCTCAGGAAATTGCACTGGATAGCCTTTACACTCCCTGTAACCTGAGAAGCCCTGAATTTGAAACCTTCCTGCTTCAGCCTCCCAAGTAGCTGGAACTGGAGGCTTGTACCACCAGGCCTGCTTTGTTATGAAGTTTAAGTGTATAGCATTTAGAACAGAGATTGGCACAAATTAAAGGCTTAAGGTATAGTACCCGTGACTGCTCACAAACAAACTCAAAGCTGTGGTTATTAGAAAAAAAATATATATATATATACCACTAATGACAACAGAGTTGTTTGAAATCATTGCAAGGGTAAGTATGCACCAGAAATCTAAAAGACAGGTGTGGAAGTGAATCTTACTGCTCCCCCAGCAACAGTTCTTAAATCAGAACTCAATGGGAGGGACTTGTGTTGTAGTAGGTCTGCTGGGACAGTGCTTGCCTTGTAGGCAAGGTGCCTTGGGTTCCATTCCCAGCACTACCTAAACTACAAACAGATGTAGTGGAACATGCCTATCTATCATCCTGGGATGTGAGAGGAGGGAAAGGAGGACATTCAAGGTCATCGTTAGGTACACAGAAAGTGTAAGATAAAGTTGGGCTAGAAATCTTGTTGTTGTTGTTATTATTATTACTAATCTCCATTAGAACTTGGTTTGTGACCAGACATGGTATTAAATACCTATAATCCTAGTACTCAGAAAGCTGAGACAAGAGAGAGATTGAGTATGAGGCTAGCCTGGGCTACCAATCAAGCTCTAGGCTAGCCAGGGGTACAGAGTAAGACCCCCCCCAAAATCAAAACAAAACAAAAAACTGCCACAAAACAGATGAACAAAAAGAACTCAGTCTGTGTTCAGGGAAGAATTCAGTATATACACAGTGCTCTTTGTTCCTTTTGGTCCTCTTTTGCCTTTCTTTTCAATCTCCTTATTCTTTGCCATAGTGGGAAAAAGGAGAATGCAGGTTTGAATTCTTATCCCATCATAATGATTGCTCTCTAAGCCACAGACTTCTGAAATTGTCCAGTGGTCATGCTGACCGTACCCTAACCACATTCAAGGCCTGTGTGAGGCTCTGTGTGCAAGGCTCCCCAGCACCAGCTCTTCTTGCTTTATGTTGCATGAGTTATTTACTGTCCTCAGCCCCAACCCTGGACACGGTCTCCTTGTTAAGTAATTATCTCCCTTCACCTGTGCTGCATCCCTGCCCTCTGACCCACTTTCCTCCTCTTAGCATTTTCATCTAGACCTTCCTACCCTCTCATGCATGTCTAATTATTATAAGCTGTTATTCCCAAGGATATAACTACAGCGATGAACTATGTCTGGTACTGGAACCCTGAGTGGCCTAGAAAAACCCCACATCCAATCAAACATCTGCACAACACCATCTTGAAACCGATCATTTGGGCTGAATCTATCCCTGGTAGAAAGCAAAGGACCAGGGGAGCAGGGAGCCCACAGAGCTGAGCGGTAGCAGGGTAGGATAAAAATACATTTGAATAAGCAACTTCCTTTCTTCCCAGCTGTTTGTTCTGGGGCAAGGTACTTAACCTCTTTGAGAAGCAGTTAGCTTCTACCTTAAAATAGATGTATTTTGGTGTGTGTGTGCATGGGGAGGGTCGTCTTTACATGGATTGGTGACAGCTGCCCACAGGATGTCTGCCCCATACATACTCCAAATCCCTTTTATTCTATGCTTTCTTTTCTTTTGGATATTATCACTTTCATTCTGTACGCATCCAATGAATGTATTTGTGTGTGTGTGTGTGTGTGGTATAGGGCAGGGTGAATGTTTAGTATCTTCCTCCATCACTCTCCACTTTGTATTTTTACAAGACTTATTTATTATGCCTTTCTCTGTGCATATGTGCATATGTATGTGCAAGCGTGTGTGGCACATGTGTACAGGTGCCCAGAGAGGCCTAGACGGAAGGCGTCACATATCTTGAAGGTGCTTATGACCAGCCTGACTTGTCCTCTGAAAAAGCAACCCGTGACTTCACCACTGAGTCATCTCTTCGGCCCCTTTCCCTTTTCTTTGAGTCACGATCCCCTCACTGAACTTGGAGTGCATTGATTCTGAAGATTGTCTGGCCAGTAGACCTTAGGGATCCTCCTGTCTCTGCCTCCGGACACTGGGGTTACAGGCACATGCTGCTCCTGGCCCCCACCCTCGAACTCCATCCCTTCATGGGTGCTAGAGATCTGGAATCAGGCTCTTATGCTTCCACAGCAAATTTGCCCAGTGAGGCACCGCCCCAGATTCCATTGTTACTTCCTAATGTGTCATACAGTTTACTTAATGACTATTTTTACCGCCCATTACCCATCTTCCCCACCGCTTTTGAGCTAAGACACAGACAGGTATCTTTGACCTCCTGCTGATGAAGTAACCCCGCATCTCTAGTGCAGAAACAGGACCTAGTTCACAGTAGGCGTTGATGAGCGCATTGAGTGCATGAATGTCACTATGAGTAGAATCTAACTGTGCTACCTCGTGATCATCCAGTCCCGTGTACAATTTAATTTCTACAAAGTCTCCCCCTTCCCGCATCTTCGCTCAAAGCAATTCAACTATCCCTTGTCTCCCCTCTTTCTCGTGTACTACAGCTTTGAAACTTGAGGACCAGTGAACTGAAACGTGTGTGAACATGACTTTCTTTAAATATTTCCCTGGCTGATGGCGTCATGTGATGGGCGCACTGTGCCTCCTTGTACTGTGGCCCTGTTAGGAGGAAGCAAAGGAAAATAACTTGACAGACATCTCCACCATCACTCCCTCCGTGGCCCCTGGGTTTTATGTATTCTCTACACATTCAAGAGATCGCTCATCACTCCAAATTACTTGGCAAAAGTGAAGTCACATGCTAAACAGCACTAGGTCTTTTTGCCAGCTGTGTTGTCTACCTTTATTACTCAGTGATGGGAGACTTTTCCTTTCCAGAAATTGTATTGATCATGCACCTGTTAATACGGGTAATCAATAGTCTTACATACTAACTCAAGCAAGACAAAATTATCATGAATGTTAACCAAAACATACAACGAACACTGTTTTTTTTTTGCCAGAAACTTTGGATTTATCACCTAATGGTGCATATTGTAATGTAATATTAATAAGGTCAGGGAGGACAGTTAAAATTCTTTACTCATAGCTACCTACTGAGATTGTAAGACAAAGCCAATAGAAATACTGTAGTCTATAGGTACAAAGGAGCACAACTCAGTGCAGAAAAATCCCACAGAATTTGAAAATGCTCTTTTTGTCAGTCTAAGTGTATACATTTCACTTTGTGTGACGTTAAGTTAATATACTGAAAACAAAATTCTTGGTCTCATAATATAATAAAGTGCTACAGACAAGAATACTTTGAATTACTTTAGGGAAGAAAAATGAATTCTCAGTTCAGCGCATCCAAATAAACATTACCACCTTTCCTTTGGGGAAAATTCACTTCCTTAATGTGTGATTATCATTATTAGCCCTCTTTGTCTTCCTCTTCTTTGCAATGCCTCTCCAGCTGCTTGCTTGGAAAACAATTTGCTCCTTCTCTGCAACACAAAGCTATCTTCATTTTTTTCTACCCTTTTCAACAGACCTACTCTATAGACTGCTGATTTATGCCACCCTAAAGCCACAAAACTGAAAAGTCTAGGCATATTATGATTTTGAGCCACGGGTGCTCAATTTAGTAAATTTAAACCTGATTAATAGCTTATATGCTCTAATGTTTAAAAAAAAAGACTAAGTTTTAAGCTTTCAAGGAAAGAAGTAAAAACCATTTGAACTTAAGCCAGATGTGGCGTTTAAGGAAATATTAAGATCAGGCAAAGTCTGGTTTTTAAACTGATTTGCTAATTTTACATTTTCAATAAAACTAGCTGTTTTAGCCCAAAGCAAAATAATAATAAAAATGTCTTCTAGCACCTCCATTAAACTTCAGCAGAACAAGTCAATAAAGATATGATATATCTATGAATAATGGTATGGTTAGGAGCTGAGTTTCAAAACCCCATTCCTATAAGGGCGGGTGTCGAGGGTACATTGAAAAACAGCTGGGGTAGGGGGTGGGGCAAAGGAGAGTAAAAGGAAGGGAACTCAGAACGCTTCCTCCATGCACCTATGACCTACAAAGGCCTACCTTTTGTCACTTACCAGACACAGGCATCAGCAGATGGGGCTCAGATTGTGGCTTTGCACACAGATTTTAGAGTTACTAGTGGGTCATCAGGGACTTGGCTCACCTCTGTACCACATCAAACGGTTGAGAGAAAACAACACGGCCCTTGACTTTGGACGGATCATGCTGAACTCACCACACGGTTTCGACTTCCACTCAGAATAAAGCCTACTGCTGGATGGACGACTTTTCCCATAACCCTGACAACACAACACTCTTTGGAGTTTCTTCAAAGATCATGAAATATAATTTATTCATTCTCAATCTCTCTAATGCTTGTCTTTTTTGTTTTTCAAACAGAGGCTCATTTTGGAGTTCAGGCTGAGCTGAATCTTGTGATTCCTCTTCCTCCATTTTCTGAACTCTCAGGTTATAAACATGCCCCATGCCCAGATCCTAATTCCTGTACTTTAATCCATTGCCCACTACTGATGGGTAAATAAAGAACATTCTCATAAGACTTCCTGATTGGGCTGGAGAGATGGCTCAGCGGTTCAGAGCATTGACTGCTCTTTCAGAGATCCTGAGTTCAATTCCCAGCAACCACATAGTGTCTCACAAACACCTGTGATGAAGTCTGATTTTCTCTTCTGGTGTGCATGAAAGCAGTGTTCATATACATAAAAAAATAAATAATTAAAAAAGACTTCCTGATTCTTCCATTATTTGGTGTCAAGACAAGACTGTCTGAGTGTTTATATTTAAGCTTGTAAGGACTCTTCTCCTAATGTCTATCTGCTCACTTCTGATGAAGCAACCTCACAAAATCAAACTAAGAAACAAGATTCTGCAGAGCACAGTAAGCACCATTACCATTCATTTTGTTAAAATGATTGGGACCCATGTGAAGGTGGTTGAAGTTCAGGTTTTCGTTAAAATGCTGAACAAGCCTTTCCTATGACTCTAAAAACGAAGTCTGGCCTACATAAGGCACCATGTGGACCATGGCACTTATGTAGGAGTCCAGAGGGTATTCTATTATCTTAGATAAGCTATGTCATCTGATCTCCTCGATGCCTGTTGCATGGTGTTCTCATGATGGACAGTTGCGGAGACTCTCCTCTCTAAAGCAGGAGGAAATCTGCTTCCTAGGAAAACAACAACCACAAAGCAATGTGTGCACATCTTAATGTAAATTTACTTGATAATGACAATAAGGGAAGTATGAGTGATGAAGAAGAATTGCAAGTCATCCATGCTTCAAACTCACCCTCCAAACAACCTGTCATGTTCAACATTTCCCATCATTAAGGAGCTTAACACCCTTTGACCAGCTGAATCCCTTCAGGAAGGGTATTCCTAGATCATTAATATGTACATAGCTTCAAAGGGGACAGACAAAGCAAAACTGAATGATAATACAGCTAAAGACCTATAATAAATGTGAGCAGCAGGAGATGGAGATTTATAGACATGGAGGTTCACTTAGAGGTGAAAAATGAAGGAAAAAAATCAGCGCAAGTCACTAGTGTGATTCAGTTTGGGCTTTGCCCCTCATTCCTTCCATCATTAGCCCTTGCATGAATGCTACAGACATGGTAAGATGAGAGAAAGAAGAAACAGGATATCAATTCATGTCCCATTGCAAGCTCTTGTAAAAGGTTGCCAAAAGTCCTTCAGTTTCTGAAAAATGATTTTCTCTGCTTGTCGCTCAGTACCGCCTGCAATGTTCTTAATGGATCTGTTTGCAAACAAGTCACCTTGAGCAAGAATGACTATGTGCTCGAGGTGATTGAAATTACTGTCTACGCCTTAGGAAAGAAAAGATTCAAAGGTCTCAGGCAAAATACACCTAAGGGGCTGGGGAAATAGGTAAGATGGTTAAGTGCTTGCTGTGCAAGCCCCCAGACCTGTATCAAAAGAAGCAGGGATATGGAAATCCCAGTACTCGGAAAGTGGAGAATCATTGGGAATTACTGGCCAGCTGCCTTAGTCAAAGTGGTGTGCCCCAGGCCAACGAAACTCTGCCTCAAAAAATACTTAAAAAAAAAAAAAGAAAGACAGCTGATCCTGCTGACTTCTTCGAGCTGCCACATGCATGTACATACATGCACGTAGGTGTGTACCCACTCAAACACAGGAAAACATAACATATCTGTGGCCTTAAAGTAATCTTCAAGTTGGTTGTATTTTTATTTTATTTTTGAGACTAAAATGTAATTATAGCTCTGCTACATTTTAATTATTCACAGTCTATACTGTTACAAAGAGAATTTCAGTATAGTCAATTTGTATCCACACACACAAAAAAAACCCCTCAAGAATAGATACTGAGAATAGATACAAGAATTCTGATACTCTGAGATTAAAACCTACTGTTAAATTTCCAAATTTGTATTGAGAGTGTTGGTTTAAGTTCTGAGGGTAGCCGGTATCCCACCTTTGTTTATTTATTTTTTTAAGTTGCCTAATAAAGATTCTAGCACAAGCTGTAAATTTGTGTAGCTTTCTTTATCTACTACTCTGTTCACACCTCTTTCTGACTTTCTAAATTAGAAATGGCTTTTTTTCACCTCCAATGAATGCAAAGCATCAGCCCAAACTAAAACTTGTGGCTCACACTTTCTGATGTGAAAGAGACAGAAAAGAAGCAGGGGGGGGGGGTGTCCTGAAATGAATGAGCTTTCCACAGCCACTTTTTGAGGATGTTAGTAAGACCTCAGGAACAAGAGCCTGAGTTCTGAGTCCTGAGCTGTGGGATCAGTTCCCACAGACATAGCCATTGAAAAGTCAATGCCAGGATGCCCTACTCTTCCCAACATGTCCACTGATCAATGAAATGTGTAGTCAAGAGGACCGATCAGTCATAAACTGGTTAAATGTTACTGGAAGATTGGTCAGAAGTCCGAGGTGCCTTTTGGAACATTTGTCAACAAATAAGCAAGCAAGCAAACAAACAAACTTTACTTTGGCAGTTCTGGAAGACCCAGATAGCATTTTGTGGAATCTTTTTGCTTCCTGGATCAGGAGTCTTACAGGGTCTGCTTCTTGGTCACAACTGTACTCAAGACAAGATGGTTCCTCCTTCAGTGTCTCTCTTTTAGTTATGACTGAACCACTGTTACCTTCCTGATAAAGGTTTGACTCAGATTCCCAATCACCTCACTCAACATAATGATCATAAGAAAATAAGGAAACAATAGAGAGAAGCTAAAGACTAAATTTACAAAATGAAAATGTCCATGTCCATTACATCAAAGATGACTGTATTAGGCAATCACAGAATGGAACAAATATGAGTAATAACTCCGGGACTTGATGCAGAACAAAGGAGGCAGCATGGTAAACTACGTCTCATTTTATCAAGTCTCAAAGCAAACACAATCTAGTCAGGACTTCCTAGCATTGCAGGAGTAGTACAAACAGAATAATGGTTCTCACCTAACAGACAATCGCAGTGTTGTCTTGGTTTTCACCTGAACAGGTGAAATAAAAGTTTGCAGACAGGCCAACATCTCTATCAGTCAAGACAAATCTTTGTCAATTTATACTTTCACTGACCTTTATGGATAGAAGTGCTATAGATTCCCTTGGCATCTCAGTAAGTATTGAATCGCCGTGTCAACTCCAAATCCTATTCAGTGTTTTAAAGACTTTCTATATGCACATAGTTGTAAAGTATGCATACAGGAATACCTATTCTGTTCATGTTACTGTGTAGAAACTCCAAGGGTCTGGGCTGCCTCAGTAAGATCATCATCAATAATAATACTGTATTTGTTGAGAATTTACTATGTGCCAGCAACTGTTCCAAATGTTTTATAGGAATGGATTCATGAATAGTGTCTTACACAGATATAGAAGAGTAAGCTGAAAACAACAGAAGTTTTGCAGCTACTATGTGGTAACCAGCTGGCTATAGAGTCGACTATGATACCAAGCCTCACAATAACTGCATCACAGGGTATGCAACACGAGGGCACTGGGTAAGGAGCCAGGAAACATGGCTCTCAACTGCTGTATTTCATGGTATCTGAGAACGCATCCATTTTAAGATATGCCAATAGTACTGTTTATGCCACCAAGAAAGACAAAACACTACTTACTACACAGTGACACAGTGGGCCAAAGCAACCAATGAAAATATAACCCTGATTTCAGAGCTGTGAAAATGTGGGGGTGGTGTATATCTAAGAGTGCATAAATACTGAATAATTCATTTAATCTGGGATGCAGTTCCCACCGCCGGGAACTAGGAAGCTAGATCTGGTGATGTCAAAAGTACACGACAGCCTGAGAACTATACAGACGACTTACAGGAAGAGCCAGACAGGTGAGAACTGTGAGTTGCCTATGGCTCAATACTGAAGGAATAGCTTGCTGGCAGAGCAGCACAAATCCAGGTTGCTCCCAGAAAGAGTACCTCCTTCAGTTCCACACACCAACCTCAACTTACCTAAAGGGCTCATAGTCCGTCTGTTTGTCTTCAAATTTTCCATCTTTTCAGGATGACCCATTTACACTTAAAAGCAACCTTTTCCAATTAAAGTTATGTTTCCTGTGATGTATTTTCTTGTCTTGGGGCATGGGACCTCTTCACCATCCTTTTATTTCTGTGAACAGCCTAAGGCTTTAGCGAGAACAAGTGCACCAACACTGCTCAGACTTAAGCAGAACCTCCCAGCATTGTTTGGGACAAATTTATAACACAAACTCTTACCTTCTTAGGACATGGAGAGTGAGAAACGTGCATTAGAACAAGATTCCTTTGGGGCCCCGTAAGTACAGTAGGTTTGAGCAACACAGAACAAGGCAAAACCCTGCCCAACATATAGAAAAATATTCCAATGATATTAACTATTACTTACCACACACCTAACACGTACCAAAGGATTTTCATCTGCCTCATGTTCAACAATAGAGAGAAGTAAAAGATGTCTTTAAACTCATCAATCCAAATAGAAGTGCCTCCTCTTTGCCTTTTGTAAACCTTATTGGCATAAAAATAGCACGTCCACCTCCCCATCTAAAGACCAGGCTCTGGTGGGCATGAAATCTCAAGACCAGATGTACATGTTGCAGTCTGATATTAATGTGCACACATGGGCTAAGATATCTGAAATTGAGTAGTTTCTTCAATAAGACAGGAATCATAGTATCTATTGTAAGGGTAAAACTAAAGGACAATTATAAGGTCCTTAAAAGTATATAGGATGCAAGAAATAAAATAATGCGCCCACGGCCAGTAGCAGAAATCTGTTAAGCTAACCAAGTATGGAACATTGGCTTAAGAGTTTGCCCTATGCTTCAATTTCCTTAAGAAAAGAAAAAAATGTGTTTGGAATCATCCATCAATCTACACTCCTGGGCGATTATAGGCAGAGATACCATTATCTCTTAGAAAAAAAGCCCTCTTGCTAGTAAAGGTATCTAATAGAACATTAATTGTGTTTGTGAAACCAAGATGCAAACACCTTCCTCTCAGGACGACAGACATGCATAATTTGATAGCATAAGAGGCACCTTGTCTATTTATTGAACACCAGTGACAGACAGGGTTTCTTTTAAGAGTTCTTAAGCAAATAAGGATGCTCATGGCTGCTGAATAAATTAAGCTATTCTTATTTGACCTTGCTGGACTGGGTGTGAGTGACCGACATGACCCAGCATTGTCTGGGCTAATTCGTAGATGTGTGAGGCATACTTACCACGTCCAGACCCTTCTTGTCTTTGTTGCTTTTCTAAAAGGTTTCATTGGATTGCTTATTAAAACCACTGTATATAAAAGTACTCCTCTGAAAGATTCCTCTGGCTTCCCTCCAGCTCAATTAGCAGGCTACTTCCAGTTGATGAAAAGTAACAGTCAATATCAGATTATAGTTAGCAACTATTCACAAGAGTAATCAAATTAGATTTTGGTATCTATGGTGACACAACAAAAATTTCCACTCAGCCTTGTAGTTTAACAATAAGAATATCATTGCTTTATATTAGATTATTGCTCAAAATGTTTTCTCAGAATTTAATCTGCATCTCAGGAGATATACAAGCCTATAGGTACATAAAAAATCATAACCACAGCATTTCCAATTTAAATACTAAGTAGCCTTAAGACTCCATGGGAGCCATTTATGTGGCTCTTGGCCCATCTTTTCTTTTGATAACTTGTTGTTCTCAGTTACCAATTATGACTGGCCATTATCAAGGTGAAGTATCAACTGTTTTTTCAATTCAGTTGAACAAGCCTATAAGAAGAACTGGACCAAGTAGGAAAATGATGGTGAAGAAGAAAACGACAAAACAATGATAGCTTCTGGGATATTTATATGCTAAGTAGGATATTAAATACATTGATTAAAGACATCAGTACATCAGACTTCAATTCAAGAATGCAGGGTGTAAAGAGAATGTACAAATATGTCTATTTCATAAACTCAAATTTGAATTAAAATTTAACTCCACGTAGGTCAACACTGAAGACTGGAGTGGGTTCAGTTCACTGAAGTCAAAAGAAAAGAATCCCTTTAAAAATAGTTTTAAATCTCTTGCGTGATTCAGAAGATCTATATGTAGACCACCCCAAGGAAGGCCACCACCTTGATGAAAGCCTCTTTGCTCAACGTGTGGAAGAGTTGACAGAAGGACTGTCTTCCACCACACCTGTCATTCAGAGTCAGCTGCCAGACCTGCAAGGAAGGGTGGGAGTCCACACTTGTTACTTCCTGAAAGCTGAGACATGGCTGAATGGAAAATGGGAGCTGCCCTAGACCCCCTGATCTACCTGGCAGGCCCCACCTGCTTCTTGCCTCAATTCTCTTTCCCCTCTGCTGGAAGCAGGAAGGCCAGGGTGACATTGTGGCTTGGTAGTTAATTACCCAACCAGGAGACAGAGTGCCAGGGTCCCCTCTTACACAGGTCCCCAGTCTGTGTTAAGGATCTCTCTCTCTCTTTCTTTCCATTAGCTTCTAGAACAGAGATCACATGACCTTTCCATGTGAGAACTAGATGAGGTAAGTGGCCTATGGAAAGTGACTTAATAAATGTAACAGTGAAATTATTATTGCAAGATACCAACTGTCTTTTCTTCTCCTAAGCCACTAATATGGTGCTTAACCTTCATTCAAATGCCAATCATCTTGCTCTGGATCCAAAACAAAGTGAGAAACAGCACAGTAGGAGCCGCTCTTCTATGTCCCTTAATGACTTACATTTACCCTGGCAACTAAATATAAAATGACTTGGCACTTAGGAGCCTGTCAGGTACCTAGGGAAACAAGCCGGCATGAATCCGACTTGGTCTGTGATTCTGTCTATAGGACACAGTGTTTTGGCAATTTCATCACAGCCGTGTCTCTTTCCCCCCTGTCTCTATGAAAACACTGTTATAAGATCTGCGGCATCTGAAATCATATCAGTTCTAGCCTCCTTTCAAATAATTAACGTAATACTCCATGATTACCAATTATTGCACAATTGGACAGATGCTCGCTTACATGCGAAAGCAGCACAGCCTCTGAACACCACTCACAGCAAGCTTGACTGACAGTTCCTTTTTCTTTTTCTTTCTTTTTTTTTTTCAGGGTGTTTAATTTTCAAGTTTTAAATGTGCCTGATTTGACAACCTGTATGCGATTTCGGTGGAATATTTCTGTATTTTTTTTTACTTGCAAATGTAAATTTTCATCCAGGAAATGATGTTTCTTTAGGAACATTTCAGACTTTCGGGACAGCTAAGTGTTAACTCGTAAACCTGCCTCTTTCAAATCGTCGGAGTAAAGAACATTTCTGTAGTGGGTACTTGACAATCACACCCTGTATTACTGACTCAGTGGAGTGTATTATCTCCTGCTAGTCTCTCATTTCATTACCACATAAACGGACGGTAGGGAAAAAAATGATGATCTTTAATTCCATACACCTTGTTCAACCTCAAATCTATTCATTTTTCCAGAGCTGCAGTCAGATAGCCAAGACTATACTCTTCAGGATCTAAATCTCTCACGGTATCCTTGAGGATTTTGTACTTAAATTATAATATACTGCAATACTATTAGGACTTAATAAACCTCTAATGATGTCTTTGTGCACAAGCTTTCTGGAAGGAAGAAGATCCTTCTTTGAGAAGAAAAAGTCCAAGAAGAAAGAACTCATTTCTCAAATCTGTCGGTCTTGAAATAGTTTTGCTATTGTCCAGTGCCCGTGTCTTCCCAGGGAAGGGAAATTACAAGACAAATGCTCTGGCTGTGTTCTCAACCACCAAGAACCGGTGATTTCTGGGGATGGTCTTATGGAGCTGCCTGTATATCATAGCAGAACATTCCCCAATATCAACACTTTTTCATTTTTTAAAATGTGTCAATTGATTTTTATTTTGTAGCATGTCAATCAACACATTCTAACACTCTTGCAAGTTTCATAATTTAGCATCCACTGCTTTAATGGTCATTTGAATCCAACGAAGGAAAGATAAGAAGACCTGGGACACGTTTTTAAAGCTGATTTGTGTATTTGACCAATTAACTCTACATCTGTCTCTGGGACACAAAAGCCAGACACACCGCGTTCTATAGGGAGAAACAAGACCAGGCAATGACAGCCTGGACAGAAGCAATTAAGAATAGGAGTGGACCATCCTGGGCTTGAGAATTATCAACTCACTGGTTCGTTATCTTGCCTCCAACTCCACATCCAGTGAGCGGGAAGCAGTCTCAGCACCCACTATACAAATACAGCTGATAAACACAGAAAAAGGTGGCTTCAGCACACCCATTTTGGACAAAGGGTTGGCCTATCATACGACTCCATGTCACAGTCTGGTCAGAAAGTAAGGGGAAACTAACTGAAATAACAAGAGTTGCAACAATAGAGACATCTAGTACTCCGTGGCCAAGTCCCTGGGGACACTTAGTTACCATTCAGTGAATGAGTGTGAGCAATGAAGTCAATCAGACGCGTACAGTATCTGGTGCAAGCAGGCCACTCCCCATGGTCCCACATGAAGCACTCCTTGGACTAATGTTCTTTACTTCCCTACCCAGGAAATGCTTTTATGTCCAGATCAAATACCACATTCTCAACAGCACTTGGGTTGAATGACTCCCTGCCAGTACTAGACTCTCTATCCGTCTCTCAGAACAGGCAGCTTTGTTAATTGCTTGCTGACAGTGTTGTCTCTAACAGGCCCCTAGAAATGGAGGGCTATGTCGGCTGGTTTCACAGGCTCTGGTACCTGCAGCATAAATGCATAATATCTTTCATGAATAAACGAGTTGTGTTATTTATTCATGAGTCTAGATCTTCTGTTGACACCTGCATAGTAATTAAGTATTGAAATATTTTAGATCAAATACTTAAGAGCAGTCCTGCAGCCAGGCTCAACCATATTACCATATCAAAATAGTTTTATCTCTTCTTTTCCACTTGCGATTCAATGCCAGTGTTACATAGAGTATTCTATGCAAATATCCAAATAAGTGGCCTGAATGCAATGCAGCCAGAGGCAATAAAATCATTTCTTTTTCAATTCCAATTCAGCTGAACGGAATTCTCTGAAATGCTGGAAACAAATCTGTTGTGGTTCTTTCCAGAAGGGAAATGTGCGTACAACCATGTCACTTCATTTTGCATTTAGAGGGAGGAAATGTTTTTGCACGGAGCAGATGTTTCAGCGGGCTAGTGTTGAGAGAACCTATTTGGTGTTGAGGAGTGAAGCTAAAGAAAACTGTCACTAAACAGTGGTTTAGAGGAGGCAGATTCCACACCTGCCTTATAGTGTCTAGGTCAGGGAAACAGTGAAAATATTTTCACTTCTCCAGAGAGTCTTTTTCCTCCTAATGAAACTAATGGTATATTTTCACAGCCCCACTGGGGCCAAGGCTCTGCACATGGGTAGGAGAGGAATAGGCAATTGTCACAGTTTACAGATCAGAAACTGGAAGCCAGGATGGAATGGGCAAATGGCTTCTTCATGGTTTGCTCTGGGGCCAGAAGGACAGCTAAGCTGCACAGTGTGCTAAGTCTGCTTCCAGGACATGGGGTACAGAAACCAGTCCCACTCTCCTGAACCAAGATCCTCCCTCTTAAGGCCCTGTGTTCTTCTGCATGTGGCCGTCTGACCAGGGACACTGAAGTTGGTGGTGCTGTCCCAGGCCTGGACATGACAGAGCCCCAGCCTCATGGGACATAAGTAAATTCAAGGGAAGACTGAGAACCTTTGCCCAAATGGACACCTAGCCTTTTACTGTGAACCAATGGTCAAATCTGGATCTTTCGGGTGTTTTATTTCAGTATATAAAATCCTTTTCCTGCTTTCATTTCAGCTTCCTTTTTGCTCAATAAAAAGTCACAGGAGGGGAATGAAAAGTTACAAGTCCTGACCAGTAACAGTGAAAAGGTAAACTTTGAAATGACATTTTTGTCCTTGGCATTGTTTTATTCATTATTCTGAACAAGCTCATGCAGAAGCACAAGAGTTGTTTCTCCTCCTTCCCTTTGTGGAGGTGAGAGGACACAGAGTCATTTTCTCAAGGGCGTCTGGATGTGAGGCTTCATCCAGATGAAGATGTGGCTTGTTAAAGATGTGTTTCGACTATTTTTAAACGGGGTGCATGAGGACAGGTGTCTGTGGTGTCATGTCCTCCTGCGGCAGCAGTTCAGGGTGGTTGTGGGTTCTGGGAGCCACACTCTGCTCTTCTGTGAGAGATGTGCCTCCTCTCAATCACCAGCCAGCCCCAGATGAGTACCCTGCCATATTCCCCTTTGTTCTTGTTGACTTGATCTACCTAGCACCTTAAAAAATTCCCTCCCTTTAGTTGGTCAAGGTGGTATAGACTTGCAAATTCCAAGCACTTGAGTGGTTAAAGGAAGGAGATCAAGAAGCCAAAGCCAGCCTGGGCTCTATAGCTAGACCATGTCTCCACAGCCCTCCCAATTTCGTGCTCTTCATTTATTATACTGGTAGACACAGACAAGGGGAGCTGAATACCTCTCTCTGAAGACCTGAGCTGGTGATTTGGGAACTACACATTTCACATTAAGGATCACAAAGGAACATTACTCAAGAGGAGGGCTCTAGCCATCCAGGTATTCCTGGTAGCTCCCCCACCTCCAACAGGTGAACACTTAGACTTCCTTATGCTGGTGTATCACCACTAGAATATGGGAGGGGCTAACAGGGGCCTGGAGTGGGAGGGCAGGAATGCAGAGTATGGCTCTGTTCAGACAGGTGCTATGTGATACAGTAGACACTGGCTATGAGGGACCATTTTAGTTTCTATGGGATGAAATGTAGAATTCAGTTCCTCATTCTAGCTGCATGCAACAAGTCGTGTCCACATTCCTTCACCGAAGAAAGTGCTATTGAGTAAAATTGTCCTCATCACGGGAAACAATATTTTCTTTTAGGCATAACTCAGACAATACGAGTCATGTCAAGTGGGTCCAGAGCATACCTGAAGAAATGATCATTGCAGGAGCTGGGCCACCAGGGCATACAAATGAAGGTATCAATCACATGACCACCTGTTTGAGTCCTGTCTCCTATAGTACTTCTGCGCTTGTCCTGCGTCACAGCTTCCTATGGAACCCAGATCACCCAAGTGTATGCTCTCCTCTTCAAACTTTCATGCTGTGCTCTGAGTGTTCTCTGTCAACGAGGACATTGCACCACCAAACTCCAAAGCAGGTATGTATAGCCCATGGCCCATGATCCACTGCCTTCAATTACAGCCAGATACAGACCACAGTGCCAAGCTGGATGTAAAAAGATCATAAATACTGCTGTGTCAGAACCTGAGGACAAGGACTGCTGTGTGAACTTCCTGAAAAGGACTCCAGAAAATGCCTTCTCACACCAGATAGGGCTGTTTCTCACCAACAAGAGAAGCAGAAATGATTTCACTGAAGTCCAGCTTGATGAAACAGTGAGTTTCATTAGAATCATTCACAGATGCCTGGCTGAAGGTTTTACTTATAGTAACAGAGGCAACTAATAGGGCAGAGGATGGGCTCTGTTCCTGACCTTCTCCGGAGTGACAGTTTACTGCCTTGGAGAGGGGCATGACTCATGAGCGACCCCCTTCAGCAACTCTCTATAAATCAGTGGTTGGGCTTTATAAACCCTCTTCTCTAGTCACCATTGCCTATAAGTCCTTGGAGAGAGGTAAGACATCCTGAACCCTCTATCCCCATTTTCAGCTATGGAAAGTTATTGGGCCTAACTGTGCACAGGTCTCCATCAGGTAATCTTAACTGTTGACAACTCAAGATAGCAACATCCATATTGTATTCAGAGGACAACTGTCCTACAACAACAACATGGTAGCCCGGCTGTTTGGGGGTACCCCAGTTGCATTTCACTTACTGGCACTGTAAATGCTAACATACTGCAGGTCTGTCCTTCAAAATCCCACTACCTCTGTTACCTGGCCCCTTCTCTCTACCTCACAGCACAAACCAACTCCCATGAAGAAAAGACTGAGCTCAGTACAGTGCCTTTTAGGTGCATAAACATTACATTTGCTATTTCATAAGAATACCTCCAAGATTCAAACTGTACAGGACATTTTAGATTCCCTTCTGCGTCTTTCTGGGCATGGGGTTACACATTAATTGATCAGGTAAGAAGAGGGTAGCAGGTGTGTGCCAAATTTCTCACACACATACGTTCCCACAGCCACCCAACTTGCATGCTTTTAAATGCTCTATGCTTGGTTTAAATGCTTTGTGGAAGGTTCTCTTGTCATTAGCCTAAATTGGAATAAGATGCTTCCATATGGCCCCAGGACATTAAAAAAGTCAGCAAAACTTTTGAAATAACACAATTAACATAAAATAACCTTATCATTAAAAATTGAGAGACAACATCCAAAATGTTGAATGCCATGTTAAAAATATTCTTGGAGTGCCAGAAGGTGGGGTGAATAGAGAGAGGTGTAAAGACAAACACATGTAAGAGAGGCACTCCTGTGAGGACTGGAAACTTTCTCAAAGCTAGTTGTCTCTCTTTCTCACTGTCTGTCTGTATCTCTGTGACAAGGTCTCACTCTTAAGCCTTTGGCGTCCTGGAACTTTCTATGTAGTCCAGGTCAGCCTGAGGAAAACTAGCATGTTTCAGATTTTCCCCCTACCTTAACAGAAGCTATAAACAGAAACTGAGTCCTGCTGTCTGCCTGCCCTCGGGGGGCGTGATCCTATCTAGGCCACTCTGTCAATGAGATCCAGGTCCTCAGTACAATTCCCATCAGCAGTAGCAAATCCCTAAGTAGTACTTGGTAAAGTTGTTCAGCAAACGGCTTCAGGGAATACCTCACTATTCATTCAACAAACTCTCAATGACTATTTCCCGTAAGTGCACTGCCTCCCGGGCTTTGCTGCCGCTGACAGTTGCTCTACTGTTACAATCTGAAATCCCGATAGTCCCATATCTACCGGCGAGCCACACAGACCACGCCATCAGAGTGCATTCTCTTCCTGCCCCTTGTATCGTCTTGGAAATAGGCAGGGCTCTGAGGCATAGATCTCTTCTAACCCATGTTTTCACTCCACCCCATCTGCCTGCCCCCAGAATAGGTCTAACCATCTCCCTCATGGGACTTCCAATGGCTTCAGGAGACACAGAATGATCACCAGAATACTTTTGTGAGGAAGGGACCCCCATAACCATCATTTCCCATTTATTAAAAAAATCTTCCTTCTTCTCAAGTACTTGACTCCTGCCTTTTCTCCCCTATGAGAAAATGGCCTCACCTCCTCTTTTATAATAAAGATAGGTGCCCAGAGGAATGGGGTTTTATCAGCTTTTGGAGCTACATCCACGTGCTGGGTTGAGTTGTGATCCTGTGGTCTCTTTGGTCCCTCCTGTTACAAAGAACAAGTGGAGTCTTCTACGGACGGTCCAGGTCCCCACTAGCAATGTTCCTGCTTTCTTGCTGGACCGCCTCCTTACCCATCTCTTCTCTCTCCTCTGCCTCCAATCTTTCCCCTCACCTGCTGATTTCCTCCTGCACGCGGAAGTCTTCACAATAAATAATGACCCCCCTCTAACTGATTCCTCCTCCAGCCACCTGTGTATTTCTTACCTCCTCGGTGCACTTCTTGGAGGGACCTGTTTCTGCATCTTTTGTTGACATCCCAGTGCACTATCCACTCACTTTCATCTCCACATTGGTCCTCTGTATGACCTTTAAGCTCTCTGGCTTAAGAGAGAGTTCCTGGAAGTTCCACTCTCCTTTGATTCCCATAGTGCTATTTCTAGAGTTTCTCAAAGCACAAGCACATTGTGGAACACTGAACACACATACTAGCTCACTCTTAGCCCACGTGTGCTGAGCCCATCGTGGCTGCAGTCTCCTGCAGGCAGCTTCACTTCAACCCAGCTTGAGTCACTTTCCTTTCCTTGTGACACCCCTCTCAAAACACAGCCTGTATCCACATCCCTAACCTAAAGTCACATCTGCATTTTTCCCACATTGTGCAAATCCTCTAGGCCCCACAGGCACTTCAGACTTCATAGACTCCACCCTCCCCAAACATAGGATATTTTCTTCCTGTCCACCACATCCAGC
Source organism: Pachyuromys duprasi (assembly GCA_028658305.1). Classification (NCBI taxonomy): domain Eukaryota; kingdom Metazoa; phylum Chordata; class Mammalia; order Rodentia; family Muridae; genus Pachyuromys; species Pachyuromys duprasi. Next base: position 39,714,343 of record CM053747.1, read on the forward strand.
CTTATTTCAGCTGGCTCTCCTGACCCCTGCCAGAAGCCTCAGTCATCATTCATGGTCTTTCACTTTCATTTCTACCAAAAGGGACTCACCACTGCTTTCTGCTGTCCCCTCTTCCAATTCCACTACCTTCTCAGCCCTCTTCAAAACAGAACAAGGTTGTCTGACTTTTCAAAGGCATATACCACTTGTTTCTAACCAGAAAGATATTGCATCCTGCACACACAGTCTCTCCTGTGTGTGCATATATGCGCAGGGCCAGTTGCATGCACGTGGGTATGGAGGCCAGAGCCAAAGGTGGGTGTCTTCCCCAATCACTCTCCACTTTTTATTTTTTGAGACATGGTGTCTAGTTAAAGTTGAGGTTCAGTAATTTGGCTAGAGAATCTGAGGGACCTTTATGTGTCCGCCTCTGTAGTGAGGACACATGCTACAAAGTTCAGCTTTGTGTGTGCCGGGGCTCCAAACTCAGGACCGGCTGCTCTCACAGCAAGTGCATTATTGAGACTTCTTCTGTGGGCACGACTCTCCTGCTCTCCCTAGTCTTCCTGCTTCCACCCAGGCTCCTTCTGGGCCCTACTCCACACTGCTTCATTCCCTTATATGCTTAAAGGTAATCTGATTGTTGTCGCACAGTCCAAGTCCTGCAAACCTGTGGCAGAGGCTTCGTCTTGATCTGCTCCTACCCACATTTCCATCCACATCCTGCACCCTTACCCACTGCCCTCTGCTGCGAGCGGATGGGGACTCCAAAACTCCTTGGAAGTCCAAAGACGTTTTCTGTCTTTGATGCATGATAGACTTTAATCTACACTGAGGATCTTTCTCTACTTCCTCCCTAATGACTACTCCTCTCCACTAGTCCCTGAATATTCAAACCCAGGAGCATTTCTGTGATGAAAGGGTTCATACAGCCTGGGGACAGGGACCATGTCTTGTTCATCTCCGCCCTCCCTGCACCAGGCATAGAGAAGATAATCATTAAGGATCTGTGAATCAATAAGTGAACTAATTAATGAATACAAACAGAGTGCTGTGTGCCAGGACATCTGTTTAATATAACACAAATACTAATCACATAATAATTAAGCATAATCAAGTTTAGCCATCTATCGCTCTTCTCCAGTGGTGCACCAAATCTTCTGCCTTCTTGATGGAAGATGGCCGAGTAGTCTCACGGTAAAGTGTACTATGTATCATTTTGTGGTCAGTAATTGTGCTCTCTTGGCCTGAATTGTCACATCTTTGAGGCCCAAGATTCCTAAAACAGTTACAATGGCCGGGTATTAAAATGAAACCATTTCCATAGAATGTCCCCATCAAATATGTTCAGGAAGACTAGAGACATAGCATTTTGTAGACTATAGAATCAATCACAGGAATTAGTCGGCTCTAGCGCCTCTTGCCTGTAATCCCAACACCAGGAAAGGAGGTAGGAAGATGGGGAGTTTGAGTGCAGTCTGGGTGACATAGCCAGACGCTAACTTGGAGAAGACAAAAGCAAACAAACAAACAAATCGGGAAGGAGCAAGGAAGTTTAGTTTGTAAAGTGTGAACCCAGGTTAAAATAAAAAAGCTGTATGTGGTGGTGCATGATGTTGAGGTAGAGACAGATTGGGCCCTGGGTTCCCTAACTACCAGCCTAACCTACTTGGTGAGCTCTAAGATTTTGTCTCTGTACATACATGTATGTATGTATGTATGTATGTATGTATGTATGTATGTATGTATGTATGTGTGTATGTATATATGTTTGTGTGTATGTGTCTGTGTGTGTGTATAAAGCAAAAACAAAACAGGCAAATGAGTAAAGACAGGTGCCACCTGGGAAATAGCATCATCTGAGACTCTCCTTTGGGCTCTACATGCATGCCAAAATGCATTACACATGCACCCACAGGCACACAAGCCCCCCCCCCATGAACATGCACACACACACACACACACACACACACACACACACACACACACTCACTCACACATTCACACAGATGAACAACCCACAGAAACCTGTCTTTGGCTTCATCTGTAAAACAGAATGAACAACCAATATGATTATGGATCAGCATTTCACAGAGTTTTCATGAACACTAATGTTCTCCACAATAGTGATACTGCCATTAGCTACCATTTACTAAGGTCACCCTAGCTGTCAGAAACCATGTCAAGTTTTTTTTTTATATATATATATAAAGGTTGCTTATTTAGCCTTCAGTATTACCCTAGACAGGACACCAAGGCTCTACAGAACTCTCTCCAGGTAGTGTCGTCAGAGTACCTGTATGTAAGATTGTCAAACACTGCGGTCCCAGTGTTTAACATGGGAATGAACCCATGCTCCAGTAATTTTGGACACCTGTCATACTAATGTCCTCCTTAAAGGCTACCGAATACCTTGACCTTATAAGGACTCAAAGTTTGTGGGGAAAGAAAGCATTTGTTCAATACATTTTCCAAATGTATGGGCCTCCAGAGGCATTGGTAGCATATCAGAGGCATGGGCTCTGTAGAACACAGTTTAGCTTTAGTTGACAGTCAAAGGAATCCTGACCTCACCGGAGGCAGAAAGAAGCTAATTGCAGTATTTGTTACACGCACTAGTGAGGCACCTATGTCTGTTATCAAATGCCAGGTGACATAATAACCAAACTATCTGCGAACCAAATGGCAAGAATTTTCCACTGATGCTTTTAAACACCAATGTCTTTGACCTGAGTCCACGAACTCAGAATCTGATTCACACCAACCTCTTCCTAGAGGGGTACAGTCGGTGGAGGCTGTTAAACTGATGCCTCACCTTTTGAGGCATTTCTTCCTTTCTTAAAGGATGGTCACATCTTTAAAACAGACCCTGAGCTCCCAGATGAGTCTCAAAGACAGAGGAGCAAGAAACTTGGAGAGAAAGTACCTATATTGCAACTAATGTAGTTGGATATTTCACTGTGTGGCCCTCTATCACTTATTGGACTTCTAGTCATTGAATTCTACTTCCTAAACCCCTCATATGAGTCAACCTCTACAGCAAGGCAGGCTTTCCCACTGAGGATCTCCCCCTGGTGAGCAGAAAGCAGAGCTGTAACAGATTTACTAAGTGTGCCACTGAGAACACACAAGATGGTACCCAGGTTCTGCCCACCTAATTTTTTTCCAAAAAGAAAGAGACCATAAGAGTCTCAATTTTTCATCCTCCCAGCATGTGTACAGTAACATCTTCTCTCCAAAATCCTAAAAGAAAATGAAAGTTAGAGCTACATATGAAAACTTGACAAAAGGATGTGTAATTTAAAATTCAATCAATATAGTCACAGTGTGTAAAGCACAGAAATCAGCCTCCAAGATGCTTGTAGCCTCATTTTGGATGCTGGATGACTTTAAGCAAAACACTTGCCTTTCTGTCTCTTCCCTCTGTCCCACATGGATGCAATGGAGGCCAATTAATATAGCATGATAGCGAAGCACAACACAATTAGTGCAGCAAAATAGAAAAGACAAGAAGCTAATTTAAGATCCATTAAAATAACCATTACAAAAAAATAAATATATTGCGGTGCATAAATAATCTTAATACCTTCCTATGGTCTTTTACAAGATTAAAATTAAATTACAGAATTACTTCTTGCCTGCAGATTTTTTTTTCTCCTGAACTATTCATCTTCTAAGTTGTGTAGGTTTAAAAGGATCTTGGTATGCATTCCTTTTATGAAAATTACTTATCTGACAGTCCTCAATTAAATAAATTCACACCTACTATACTCATTGGGTAAATGAGACAGATGCATTTCAGAAATGAAAGCACAAGAACAAAGCAAATGGTGCTCTCTCGTGAATCACTAAAATGCACACATGTACTTTATTTTTAATTAAAAGACTTTAATTCAAAAACATTTTAGATGTAAAAAAGTAGTGTTGCTGTATATCCAGTCAACTCACAAAGTATTAACATCCTGCTTTTTGGTGTGGCACTTTTGCTGTGTGCAATGAGCCAATATTTCCATATTGTCATGAACTAAAGCTCATCATTTATTCAGACTTTCTTTGTACTCATCTGGTGTCTTTTTTCTCTTCGAGGATCCTACTCAGAACACCACAGACTCCATTCCATCTCATCATCATGTCTCCTGAGACTCCTCCCACCTGTGACAGTTGCTCAGACGTCTCTGACAGCTGTGGAGATCAAGGTCAGGCCTCTCTTGAGACCTCTTGCTCTTAGAATTTGTCCTGTGTTTTCCTCATGATTAGATTGGGGTTACAGAGTTGGGGAGTCACCCAGGTGATGTGCTGTGACAGTTAATCTTCACCGTCAACTGGGCTGGGTTGAAAACCACCTGGGAGATACACCTCTGGTCTCATCCATGAGGGCGAACCTGGTAATGTCAGACTCCTGCCAACACAGCTGAGCGTTGCTGCCACGCCCTTCCCCCCTGCACTGCACTGTCCCTTCAAACTGTTAACTATTTAAAATTCCTTCCCTTCCCAAGTTACTTCCTGTCAGGCATTTTGTCACAAAAATTAGAAAAGTAACTAATGCAGGTGCCATTATCCTCACATCCTCTCCAACTGGCCCACTTCCGACCTGGACGACCTGCCATGTGGTCCACAGACACCTGGCTGAGGGAATGGCTTGCAGTGCTCAGCACAGCAGAAATGCCCCTTTCTTCTCTCACCTTTCCACAGTAGAGGTGAAGTGAGTGCAGCCCAGTGGTTAAGGAGGGAAATCTTGATGACCATTTCCTCACAGTGTCTGCATAACTTATTGGCAGGTCTGCATGCATGGTTTGTTTTTCCACATACATGAATTTATTCAGTGAATGTTAATTTTGGGCTTTAGGTTATAATCCACGCTTTGTCAATTTGGGCACTTGGTTTCTTTTCGGCCCTTTCAGGTGGTTCTTTGTCCTTCTGATATTTGCCAAGAGATGTGGGGTTTTCTTCTTACTTTTTGAGCATTTCCTTAACGCTACTACTGCAAAATACTTCATACTCCTCTGTATATCTTGTCCTGGCCCTAGAACCAGCTGAATCAGTCGTTGCTCCAACGACACTAGCTTTTTGTACTGGAGAGAGATATTAGAAGGCAAGACATGGGCACCTACTGTGCTTACCACTACTGGAGTAGTTTGCCTTTAAGCCCTCTCATCCAACAGAATGAGGAATTATCTGTATATCCACTAAACTGGGTGTCTGCAGTTATCTATAAATGTTTCTCTCTGCAGCCATCTTTATTTATATTAAACATTTATTTTGATCTCCAGAATTTTAAAGGCATTCTAAAGTTTTCTATTCCAAGTATGTCAGTTGTTAAAACTATTATGTCATTTGCATTTTAAATTTACAGTGGCTCCTAAGACTGATGATCCAACGTGCTTGTTATTTGAAGGTGGTTCAGCCATATCTGTGGGGAGTGAAATGGCCTGCGTCTCTCATATAAAACAGAGATGATGATACAAACTGAAAAGAACTATGGAAGAATTAAATAAAGTGATGTATTTTGGTGTTCAGAATGAAGCCTAGAACAATAAAATTTTAATAGATTGTGGATTAAAAAAACTTAAAATGGGGAAATAGTGTCAAGAAGAAAGTACACAATACTCTCTAGATTTATATTATTGGTGTTACTCCTTTGCCATTTAGATTAAAACAAACCACTAACTTATTTGCCTTAGTTTACTATCTGTGTGTCCCTTTAAAAGAGTAAACAGCCATATTAGTCCTGCATAAAATTACTCAGAAGCTGATTCCTAATACATGGGATCACCATCTACCTTGAGATATGTGAATGGGCTAAAAACAGCTCTCACAGTGAGGAAGAAGAACAGTCACATGTGGGCTGTAATCTCCCCTTCTCCATAATCCATCAGGATGTCTGTCATCTGGCAGCAGCCACACTACTTAATGGAATGTAGTGAGGAGTCCCAGAGAAGAGGATGTTAGTTCCTCCAGCTGATTGGAGCTGTCTCAACACTTGTAAGATCTGTCCACTTAAATCTTCAGTAAAACAATCAGAGGTGTCTTCTGTCTTTCATAAGAAGAAATATGACCACATTTGGCAAAGAAACTGATGTCATTTTCTTTCCCAAATGAGATATTAGTAACATATTAAAGATTATGTTTTCTGTGTACTGAATTTGAGTTTGGTTGATGGGTTTTTCTAGCATATTCTGGTACTCTCAGAGATCACTCAGACTTCACTGAAACTGAACTTGCTTTAGATATTTCTTTCTTTTAATATTATACCTACTAGGGTTGGAATGGACCAAAGCATCATGATTGCATGACAGAGACTCTGAGTGAAGAAAGGACATCCTCCCAATGTAGCTAAATGGCACATCAGGTGTGAATGGTCCCTGGGAGCACAGTGGAGTGTATGAATCTCCATCTAAGTCAACCAGTGATGCAGCCGGTGAGCCCACTCAGTGTCCTGAGCACCTCCATGCTATGAAGAAGCATCCCATTAGAACTCTACAGCACCAGACCTGGGTGTCCTTAGAACAGGTAGGGGAGCACTGGACCCAGAACTCATCTGAGCTTCTGAGAGGAGCTTGTTGGTGCCTGCAGGGACAGGCTAGTTCCAGGTAGGGATCAGACCTAGGTCAAAATTACAGCAAGCCACACCCAGTTGTAGCCACAGAGGGAGTGGCTGTGAATCTCAGGCTAAGAAAGCCACCCATTGGCTGGTCTTACTCTCACTTGTCACATAGTAAGCACTGGGTAAGATTTCTCGCTTCTGACTTGGCATGAAATGTCCCCGCCTGGCATCCTGCTTATCTCTAAAGTAGAATTCAGAGGACTCCCTGCCCTTCAGCACCCCTGGTTGCTGGCACCCTGACTTTTGATGGCTATTAAGGTTCCTTCTGACCACAGGGCCTTTGTATATACTATTCCTTCTCTCTGCAATTTCCATGCTCTCATTCTTCACAGGTATGTTCTTTCAATCTTTTATTTAGATTTATTTCTTTAGAGAGATCTTCACCAGCCTATCATTTAAGGAGGGTCCCCTCTTCTAACTCCTTTATTATTCTAGGTTCAGTACCCTGTTCATTGTTACATGAGCCTCAGAATTATTTAAATTAATTTTACTATTTGCTTGCTTACTTCATGAGGGCAGAGAACACATTGGTTTTGTTGCTGTGTGTCCTGTGCCTAGCAGTGTGTAGATATTGATTAAAATCAGTTGGGTTGTAAGCATCACACAGAAGCGAGACGCAGATGTTCCTAGATTGTGTGTGTCTGTGAAATAGTCAGAACCATCAAATCCTCAGAGAGGATCAGAGCCCAGAGCAGCAGTTGTCAGATATAGGGTGAAGAGAACAGGGAGTACCCGATAATTGGGTACAGGGTTTACCTTTGTAGTGATAACAATGTCCCACTGTTTGACAAGGCAGAAGTGATAGTTAAACAACACAGACAATGAACTAAGTGCCATAGGTGGTAATTTTCTTTTGGTGGTTATTGATGTGATGGAAGAATAAGTTGTGAGTAGCAACATATGCACTGTTAGCACACTGTCTTCCATTGCTGATGTGTATCTTAGTTGTCCTTCCAAAGGCCCAAGTATTAAATATGTTGTCCTCAGTCTGTGGTGCTGGTGGAGGCAGCAGAACATCTAGGATGTGAGCCTGAGAGGAAGGCCTTTACACAGTGGGGATGTGCGCTGAAAAAAAGATATAGGGACCCGATTCCTTCTCTCCCTATATACCAACTGCCTGAGGTCAACAGGCCTCTTCCATCATGTGATTCCACCATGAGTCATCAACCCAGAGTCATCACACCACAGGACCATGCTCTAAAAGATCCTCTACTAAGAAGGAAGACCAATTTTTTAACTGCACAATCTCATCTTTAAAGGAAATTCATCCTAGTCACGTGTGGTGCGCATCTGTAATCCCAGCACTTGGGAGGCTGATGCAGGAAGATCTCAAGTTTTGAGGCCACAGTGAGTTTCACAGAGCCATGATGAAACCCTGACAGGAAAGAAATGATGGAATGGAAAGAAAGGAGAAAGTTACAGGAAGAGGAAGAAGGAAAAGGAAAGAAAGGAATCCTACCATTTGAGACAAGATGAACCCAGAGAACATTGTGCTAAGTGAATAGTGCCAAGCATAGAAAGACAAACACAGCAAATTCTGCATAATCTCACTCCTGGACACTGAGGAAAATGACAGGTTGTCAGGGACTGAGGGTTGGGGATGAGGAGAGAGATGATGGCCAAATTGAATGAAATTTCAGCTGCCCAAGGTAAGTCCTAGAGCCAACTATACATAGTATTTTTCATAATAGCATTTCATTATGCTCTTAAAATCTGCAAAAAGGCAAATCCTAATTCATTTTTTAATTGACAAAGTTATATATGTTTAACACATACAACATGATGTTTAGACATTTTCTAAAATGCTGAAATAGCTAAAATAAGCTAAAACATGCTTCAGGAGATTCTGCTAAGTTCTCTCTGCCACCATTCTTCAATCTTTCATATACTTCCAACACCTTGACCAATACCTTGTGGACTCTCCCACAGCTCTGGGAAATGGCTAATGACAAGTAAAACTGCACATTCAGTAAAGATACTCGACCACACTGAGGCAACGAGATGCAAAAGACATAAACCTGGTATCTATGCAACTGAAAAGCTAAGATTCAGCTGTGGGACAGGGAGCCAGGGGAGAACTGAATCTCTCTCAGTTTACACCCCATACGGATAGCACAGCTCTTCAGAGCTTTGGATGAATTAATTTCTTTCTTACAAGTTCACAGAAAGGAGCAATCTTTATGAACCAACTTCTAAAGCTATAAGCTGAACCTAAGTCATTGCTAAAAATGCATAAAACTATAAAGAAATGCACACTTAGTATCTTAAGGAACCGGGTTAAGGCATTAAAGCAAAATGGCTGCACTACACATATGCATATAACGAAATATCTTAAAGTAGTCCATGAAGTCAAAAGAAAGTCAATTCTTAGTTATCCCCTGAAACCCACCATTTTTCCCCTTTTTGTTAAAAAGAAAATGAACCAAGCAGACAGAATTCTCTCAGAATCATAATAACCACACATAGGTCTTAAAATGTTTTTTAATTTCTTTTATAATGAAGTAACCAAGATCAATAAGACTCAGAGACAAATGCTCTTGAGGCAGGAATAATGAAATCATAAAAGTCCTCAACTTTTCTATGCCAGTGAGGTGGCTGCTAGACCATCAAATGCTACTCAGTGTTTTCTAATGGCCCCTATTCATTACTTCTACCTCCTGTCAGCACAAGCTTCTTGTGGCATTCTAGTGAGTAATAAGTGTCTTGGGTCTCATAATTGTTGCTATAATACCTGACAAAAGTGTCTTAATGAAGAAAAAAAAAGGTTTTATTTGGCTCACAGTCTGAGGGTATCGTTCATCATGGTGGGTAGGAGTGGCAGGTGGAGCTTGAGGCAGCCACTCATCTTTGTCCTCAGACGGTAAGCAGAGTGATGGATGTTGGCGGCTAGGCTTGCTTTCTCCTTTTTATGCAGTCAAGGACCCTAGCCCGTGTGATGGCACCACCAACATTTAGGGAGGGATCCCACTTCAATTAACCAGGTCCAGAAACTCCCTCATAGACATGCCCAGAGGTGCATGCTTAAATATCCCAGGTGATTTAAGGTCTTTTCAAGTCAATGATCAATATTGACCATCTTGTGTGTTCTTTGTTTTCAATAAAAGTATTACTAATCAGCATATGTTGTGTCAAAAGCTTTATGTATATTATCCTTAAAATATTTCTCCTTTTATAAGAAAGAAACCATTCGCCCTGGCAGGTTGTACTTTTTGAAGACTGTCACAACAGCCTTCCCACACCTCTCAGGGTCTTACACAAAGTGGTCTTGCTCCAAAGAGATTGACCATCTATCGCTTCATGACAACCAATTTTTTTCCTGAGGACAATTCCTTCCCCTAGAGCTACAGGCAAGAAAATCTATATCATGATGCCTAGTTTTATGTCAACTTGTCAAAACCTACAGTCATCTGAGAGGAGAGAACCTTGATTGAGAAAATGCTTCCATGAGATCAGGCTGTAGGTAAGCATACAGAACATTTTCTTAATTAGTAACTGATGGAAGAGGGCTCAGTCTATTGTGGATGGTCTCACACCTGGGCTACTGGCCCTGGATTCTGTAGGAAATCAGAGTGAACAAGCCATGAGGAGTAAGCCAATAAGCAGCACTCCTCCATGGCCTCTGCATGGTACTTGTCCTGACTTCCTTCAATGATGAATAGTGATGTGGAAGTGTAGGTCAAACAAACCCTTTCCTCTCAAGCTGCTTTGGTCATGCAGTTTCATCACAGCAATAATAACCCTAACTAGAATACACATCTTTTCTCACATTCTCTACATTAGAGGGCAGTAAAATGTCTAAACAATAGGGAAGCTGTTCATCTAATAAATAACACTGCCAACTGCCCACTGAGTGTCCTCACCTTGAATGTCCCTAGCAAAGTACACACGTGCACAATTGCATTTGTTCACCCTCTCTGTGCTAAATCAGCTAATTTTGTAGTTTTTGTTTGATTGGGGTTGTGCCCCTGTCTTTCTACATATATTTCCACTTATCTTTCTTCTCTGCTATGACACAGGGACAGTTTAGATTTCAGTCAGTTCTTTAATGGGCTTACAATAGCTCTCAACTGGCTTGAGTCCAAACTCAGACTCTCAGGTAGCCAGAGCAGTCTGATTAACATACAAGGGTGTGTTTTCATCCCATTTCAGTTCTTCCATCATCCTCTTCGCTTACAGAATGAAACTCACCTTCTTCAACACTGCAAACTAATCCTCCATTATCCCACCCCATCTGTCCTCAGTGTGCCAATCCAGGCTCACCATCCCCCTTCCTTGCTCCAGTTCCAGCCCCTCTCCCCCATGCCTTTGCTCAGGCGGCCCCCTCTATGCTGCTCTATCCCATTGTCCTCCACTGCACTTTCAAGTTGGCTCCTGGCCAGCGTTGCTTAGCTCAAGTGTCCCTGCTGCTTGCAAGGACACCGGTGCTCTTCATCACTCCTCCATTCCTCCAGTCCATCATTCTTTGATCCACCTGCAGGGAAGTTTCCCCGTCTGGGAGATTCAGGCTAGCTATCTCACTGTCTATCCAACACCCTTCACAACACTAACTACTAACAATATTCAAAGGAACTATTGACTTGTTCTTTCTTTCTGCAGCACCTAGCATGAAGCCTACTATTCTATGGTGCAACACTTAAGAACTCTTAATGATTGGGTGACTAATGATGATATAAACATAAATATGTTACTTTCCCATTGCTATGTTTAATAACTCAGCATTATAACTCAGTGGCTCAACAGGATGAACATTTATTATCTTACAACTTTTGTGTGTCAGCAAACTAAGGATAGAATAGCAGGGTCTTTTGATTCATAGGCTCAAAGCCCTGACCCCACTAAAGTGCTATCTGGTATCATGATCTTATCTGAGTCTCAAAGGGAAAAGAGCCTGATCTTGAGCTCAGGAAGATGCTGACAGCACTTCTTTCCTTGTGGGTTGTTGGCCCAAGAACTTCCAGTGGCTCCCTGCTGGGCACTAAAGACAGTTCCCTTACCATAGTACAATTAGAAAAGAAGCAAGTCTACCAGCAAGGAAAGCACCAGTCATATGTGATGTAATTATAGCATAGTCAGGCACGGTGGAAACATGCCTGTGACCCCAGCACTGGAGAGGCTGAAGCGAGAGGGTTGACTTGAGTTCTAGGCTACAATTTGAGGCCCTGCTACAAAAAACAAAACAGAGCAAACAACAACAACAAAAACAGAACGGATAACCAAATACCTTTGCTATGTGATTTGTATTGTAGAGAAATAGGCATGAGTCTGGCCAAAACTTACAGGAGCTACACAGATGCATGCATATACCAGGATGTGGGGACCCCAGCGACCATCTTAGAGATTGTTCAGCACATACAGATCTTATTTTAATAGTCCTCACCAGAAAGGTGTCATGACTACCACAGCAAGGACCAAGGTGAAGAGACCAAGAGTGTTAGTTTAGGGGCATGCTTACTTTCAAACAGTATTCACTTTTTACATTTAAACAGTTGATCACTTTCCTCTCTTTGGACATAATTTCTCATTGCTATAGAATTCTGCAATTGATAAAAATGTATATAACGCATAATTTAGGTTTGGGGAGCTAAATTCTAAATTCAAAACATTAACTATTTTTCTACTTCTTCATTTCTCTCAGTATCACCAGTTTTGTAACTGGCTCCTCAGGTTGCTAGAATCTTCTTAAATCATTGATTTTTTTCATCTATTTTACAGGGTTTTGGGGGCCTGAGAGGCACAGCTTTATTTAATATATCTCAATAATTTATAGCCAACAATACACTAAGGAAAATATCAACCTTATGAAAAATGAAGTTTAGAAAGTGGGAGATGTTGCAACCTTCCTTAGAGAAAGCAAAATTTATGAAAATAAGGCAAGTGAAAAAGTATATTTTGTACATTTTAAAACATAAAGAATGTGCTTAATATATCAGCACTGTTTAGAGGCACTCCTGTGGGCTTTGTTACATCTCCAATAAACATGATAAATGAATGTATGATGGGGCCTTCCGTGCTCCACACAAATCAACCCTGAAAATGGCCAAGGAGACAGCACTCGCTTCAAGGTATAATTTGTTTCAAGGATTTCTTTTATTCTGACTTCTTAAGTGCCCAGTTCTTTTCATAAATGTTTTCTTTGCTTTTTGATTGACTGTCTTTTTCCTCTTTGACCCTGAAATAAATGCAACAGTCAGAAAGAAGGCCCTAAGTGCTGTAGAAGAAAGGCAATGTGTGAAGGCTAACCAAGAGTCTTGTTCTTCTTATTAAGTGGCAATACTGGAGACTGAACCTAGGCGTTGTAGATTTGAGACAAGTAACCTAGCACAGAACTATAGCTCCAGTCCCACAAGTTAGATGTTCCACCAAAACCATGCAGCTATTAGGATCTTTAAAGGCTTAGAGACTAAGGCATCTTGGTTCTCTAAAATGCCAAGGATGGTCAAAGTGGAGCTTATCTGGACTCTCTTTAATTCACACAATGAGAAAGCATCTTCTAGAAAACTTAAATTGAGTAGTCTCTAAGGTATACCCATGCTTCTTCTTAGATGTTAGGGTTTCAATGGAGCTCTAAGAGCATCCCAAGGATTTACATCGTGAAGTTTCCTTCCTCAAAAGAAGAACCAGATAACAAAGACTATGGCAAGGCATCACAACACTGAGAGTGGGACTGCAAGTTTAGCCTTCAAATTCTCCAACCCTAGCACTAAAGTAGCTGATATTAAACACAATGGAATATCAAGAAATTCAAGAAAAGAATGCAACAAATACTTTTAGGGGAGAGCAATCTTCATTTAATGTCTGGGTAGGTCATTTCTTTGATATTCAGCCCCCTCACCCACAAACTGCCAGTTTTGTATGGAGTCAGTGATTCACTAGATTGTAGCCTAAATCCAGATCCAGACATCTGTGAACACATCCGAGTGACATTAGGGCAAGGAGGAGGACTTAGGTTAGATGTCTCTGCTCATAAAAGCCTGGGGTACTTACAGCAACTGGATTTACAAAGCAGTAGATGATCAGGCTTCCCCACCATGACTTGAGGTTGGAAGCAATAGGTACTCAAACATGAGCCAAAGGAACAGTGTGGGGATCCAAAAGGTGCTTTGCAGGAAGGGACTCTGGGTTGTATGGAGGAATGCTAAAGCTTCAGAGTCCTGTCTTATCTTCCTCTTGAGATTAACTGCCATTGTAACAGTATTAATAGGTAAGTCCAGCACAAGGTGACTGGGTCAGGCCAGTGCTGCCTTTCAAATGAATCAAGGCCTCAGGAGTAAGCCCAGGTTCTCTCTTTCATACTTATGCCTTGTGCCTTTCTGCAGCATTGTGACATTGAAACAATGTCCCATACAAATTTCCAGTACCATGCTTCTGGACTCATCAATTTTGAGAACTCTAAATAAATTCTTGTCTTTATCAGTAATCAGTTTGTGACATCCCATTATAGCAACAGAAAGCCCAAGACAGTTGTGGGAAATCCTACTGTGGGGATGGAGACCAGGACTAATCCTATCATCACTATCAGTGCAGTTCTCGTGACATTTACAGGAAGAGGCTAGGGCTCTTTTTCACAGTACAGAAAAGTCTGGAAAATAAGATATTTGACAAGTCAGTTGGTTCCTTAAAACAGGAACCAGGTAAAATATTCCTTCAGTTATTGTAAGGCAGGAGAATACCATTAGACCATGCTAATGTATACATTTTTTTGTGAAATGATTTGGTCTTTCCCAGTTATCTGCTCATGGCATTTACATTTACCCAGAATTCAGTGAGTTCCCAGTTCTCTGGATGGTGGAAATGGGCACCACTGCAAAACTCTGTTCAGATTAAGCGCAAGATGGAAATTCAGCTCACATTTCATTAAAGAGGGCTTCAAGACATACCAAATCTGCTTTCCACGGATCAAGGATCCTTCAAACTCCATTTTAATTAGCAGAGTTTCAAAGGAAAGGTCCTTTATCTATTTATTCTTTAGAAAGGAAGTTCAGCTTTTCCTCCACTCGAAATTGCTTTATTGACTCCAGTTACAACAATTCCCTCAGGTAGGTGCCACCAGCACATATCATTCAACCAAGGACTGGATTCGATTACTGTCAGGTAAACAACTTACTCCCTGCACAGACTGAGTCCCAAATGAAATCCCCATGTTATTGAATCGAACATCCTTCCAAGAAGAAAACTTGTAAGACCTCTCATCAAAACATGCACCTTGATGCCACAGAGAGCTAAGAGTTAGGAGCATCGTGTCCCCAAAGTGATAAACTCAACCCTTGAGTCCACATTTGTATCATCCTTCAGGATAGCAATTTGTAATAGGTATCAAAAGTCTCAGAGATCTGTTTACACCTTTAGATGTAGTTATTCCATCTGAAGGAATTAATTTTACTGAGAATAGAAAATTAGTATAGAAAACTGTGAAGATCTTCATTTGTGATGTTGTTTAGAGGGAGAAATTTCTAAGTAAATTATATTCAACAATAAGTAGTTGACTACAATATATAATTTAATATCCTATAGTCATCTTCGGATACTAAAGATAATGTGGCAAAAAGTACAAAATAACAGAAACATCACAAAGAACTTATGAAAATTTGTGCTCTAATAATTACTTCTAGGTACTGGTGAGTGGGCTGAGGCTTTAAGAACTGGCTATTCTTGCAGAGGACTCAAATTTGGTTCCTGGCAATTACATGGTGGCTCACAGCCATCCACAGCCCTGGTTGCAGGGACCCAACAGCCCTCTTTTGACCTCCACAGGTGCCAGGCACAGACATGGTATACATACATGTGTACAGGCAAAAAACTCATGCACATAAAAATGAATAAATGTAAAAATTTTAAATGCCTTAAATGCAGGGGGGAAATGCCAAACACCAAAGCGCTAAAGCTATTTATTCCTAGAAACAGAACTTATTGTTAATTTTTATTTTCTTCTTTTGACTACTTTTGTAAATTTTCTACAAAAGTGTGTATTACATTTAATAATAATCAAAAGAAAGTATTGGTTGCATCCTCATTGGCCTTCTATTGCTGTGATAAACAGCATGGTCGAAAGCACTTCTGGAAGAGAGGACTTCGTTCACCTTCCATGTTACCGCCCCTGACCAAGGGAAGCTAAGCTAAGAACTCAGGGCAGGAGCTTTAAGTGGGAATGGGGGAAAAAAACCTGCTAAGCTTTCCTCTTCTTCCTCCTCCTCTTTCTCTTTTTCTTCTTCTTCCTCCTCCTTCCTCCTCTTCTTCTTTTCTTTCTTTTCTTCATGCTTTATTTTTTTTTTAAGCACTGTCCTTTGAGCTCTTTAGTCTTACATTTTGACTGGTGTAGTTTTCTTTGTTTTTTATTAATTAATTACGTAATTAATTAATTACTTTGTTCACTTTACATTCTGATCGTAGTCCTGATGCATCAGGACTGAATGTGTCTTCTTCCCCTGTGGCCCGGTGAGGCAGCCCTGGCAAGGGGGAAGTGATTGAAAGCATGCAACAGAGTCCATGTCAGAGACAACCCCCACTCCATGCTTAGACTGGACCTAGGGCCCCCTACACAGATGCAGCCGATGGGCAGCTCAGGCTTCATATAAGCTACCTTCTTAAGCAGCTCAGACCTCCCTACGTAGGGCTGAGCCCTCTATGTCAATTAGAAATCAAGAAAAATGCCTCCAGAGACATGCCCCCAGACCAATCTCATGGAGGGAATTCCTTCAGTGGAGGTCCCCTCCCTAGGTGTGCCAAGTTGACAAGCAAAGTTAGTTATCACAGGACATTACACTTAGATGTAAAAGACTATCTCCTACTTTACATAGATTAATTCTGCAGCTTAGAAGGAAAAATAATTAATTCATGCTAATATTATCTTTAAACTTAATCCAAAATTAAATGAATTAAAATGTATTCAAATAACTAATAGATTATGAAAAGAAAGCAGACAGACAGTCCACAGCTTCAAAAGGTCAATGAAAAACACTTTTCAAATGCTTGGTGAACGTTTTACCCTTTTAGATCCAGTTATTCTACCTAAGGAATTGAGTCTAACTCCGGACACTAATCCCACCTCCCCCATGCATATAACCTTAAACAGAAATACAGCACATCCCTTTTGGTAGATCACAAAGACCCCACACCTGATCAATAGGTTCTCCACAGTAGTGTGAGTTATGCTTTGCATTGTGACATAAAACAATATGACATGGAGTAGAAGTGACAGACTAAAGAAGAACACAAGAGTCACAATCCTGTCCTCTCCACAGGAGGTCCAGGCAAAGTTCACTTTGACCTTCCCCTGATAGTCCTTCAAAGAATGTATGTAGAAAGAACCATTGTCCTGTACCATAATGAAAGCGGACCCTTGAACATCTCAAGATGTCCTTCTTTGCCATTAACCTGCTGCTTTTGTGAAGCTCGCTTGGAGATATCTAAACTCACTTGATGATATCTGAATTTCTGGGCACAGGCTACTTATTGCCTTGGGAAGCAGAGGTTAGATGCTAGTCTGGGACTGCTGGGTTCAGGCCAAGATGTTACTAATATTTAAGACTTTTTTCACTATTGCTTGTGTGGAGACTGGGCTATAATCTTAAGATTGTTTAAAAATAAGTCATTTTAAGTGTAATCTTATTTTTAGTTTTAAGTGTAGTTATAACTTTCCTGGTGATTTTCTTTGGCCAGACTCCCCTCAAGTAAGTAAATATTGAATTAAATAAATAATGGAATTTAATAGAAAAATAAAATTCACTCTGCTTGTTTATTATTTAGAGAAAATGTTGCACAGTGAGAAAAATAGTTAACTCTACATTTTCAATCTTACAAGAACTCATGTGTTTCAGTAAAAGAACCTGAAGCATAAAGTTTCTCATCTCCTGAGCACATAGGTATCTTCTTCCTGGCCACATAAAAACCATGTGTGAAAATTACAGTACTTCAAAGACACATCTTCAACCATATCATTGTTCATCTGTGAATACTCATGTACTATTCATCCGTCTACTATCTATCCATCCATCCATCACCCTTCCTGCTTTCTTTTCTCCTCTCCTCCCTCTCTTTTCCCCTTCCTTTCCTTCTCCATATGCTTATCTATCTATCTATCTATCTATCTCCCTTTCTTCCTTCATTCCTTTTTCTTCCTATTTATCTATCCATTCCTTCATCATCCATCTTTCTTTTCTCCCTCCTTCCATATTCATCTCCTTTTCCTCTCTTCCTTCCATTCCTTTCTTCCTGTTTATCTCCCCATCTACCTTTCTTTCTGTCTAGTTATCATCTGTCTGTTTTGCCTAGCTATCCATCCATCCATCCATCCATCCATCCATCCATCCATCCATCCATCTAGCTATCTATCTAGCATCTGCTTTGTTGCTACCATGAAAACATTTAAGAGGCTGAACATGTACTTTCTCAGCCAGAACCTCTGATCTTGCTATTGAAAATAGCCATTTACTGTTCACTTATTGCTGTAAAAGCAAGTTCTAGCTTCAGGTAACAGAGCTATGCATAAAGACTAAGCATAAGTTACAGGTCCTCTGTGCCTTCCAACAGCTGTGTTCTGATCTCACCAATACAAGACAGGAGGCAGGAAAACTTAAAAGGAAAGACTTTGAGGTCCTGCTCTCAACTGGCTGTGTTCAAAGCATGCCTCCTCTGTTACCAGCAAGTTAGACTGAAGAAGACTCTTCCCTCTTTGTGTCTTCCACTGTGACATGAGGTGGTATTAATATCAGTCCACTGGGACTGGATTAAATGAGTCTAATAAACACAGGGCTTAACCAGCACATGGCACCTACTGAGTCCCAAATAATACTCTTGCTGTGACTTCTACCAGTCACATTCTAGCCATCAAATTAGTGTAGTCAAACAAGCACCCACTGATAAATAATTGTCAAAAGATGCTCTCTCTCCCACATCACTTTCTCTAAATGCCACTAATAGGGATGAAGAACATGCTATAATTCACCTTTAGAAAAAGAATCACTTGCTGCTTTGTAGCTCCGGTCACCTTACCTTGGAGCTTTAAATGACAGAAGTTCTAACGATCCCCCAGAGCTGATCCTCAAAGAATGTAACCCAGTTAAAAAGCCAATTAAAAAAATCCTTTTATTCAAAGAAAAATTTCTTTGAGCTGGCCACTTCATTCAACTCAAAGAAAAAAGCCTGTTTCTATAACACGCTGGCCTAGGTTGGAAGACAGGCTGAAATAAAATAAAATAAAGGACTTTTATCTAGCTGGAACCAATCAAGAGTGAACAAAAGAAAGCAATATTAAGTATCCATTAATTTGTTTGTGATGTATTTTGTTGGGAGGGATAAATAGTGCATGATGCATGTTGAGCCTTGGGTCTAGCTCAGTGTATGCTGCTCTCTTGCATTTTGTAGCTCCAGCCCACGTGGTTCCATGGGCAATGACTCAAAAATGGCTCCCACGAGGCTGTTTCAGGAAGGAAGGCCTTGAGGGAACAGCTTCCTGCACTACCGCCATTTTCCCACCAGGTGCCTCACCTTCCCAGCTGCTGACACCTGCTCCTAACCTCCTGCCGCATCTTTAAGAACTTATCTCTGTCTCTGCACTGACAGCTGGGCTCTGGAAAGCATCCATATTTTCCCACAGCCCAGGAAGATGTAGAGCCAGAGGGAGCCTGCCCAAGGCTGGGGTTCTTCCTGGCCAGGTAAAACAAGCTTTCCTCCTTGTTCTAGGATAATGCTCACAGCAAAACCAAGCTCGCATCTTCATTTCCAGGAACAATTTACATATTTAGTGAATACATTAAAAGCAGGAGATAGTTTAGTTCAAATATTGACCTGTGTGGGTCAGAGTATGCATGAGTGTGTATAACTATGTAAATGAGTGTGTGTGTGTGTGTGTGTGTGTATGAGTATATGTGTCTGTGAGTGTGAATGTGTGACTGTGAGTGACTGTGGGTGGATGAGTATGTCTGTGTATGTGTATGAGTGTGTGTATGTTTATGTGTATGAGTTTGAATGAGTGTAAGAACTAGCAAAGTACAGTACAATGAAGCAGATTTTAAACTTGTTTAATGCTATTTTTTCAATTGCTTTCTTATTTTTCCTGAAGAGTTAAGTAAAACCTGGCAAGTCCATCATGCTGTGTGAATACCTTTTGAAAGGGTTACAGGTCCAGAGTTGCTTCAACAGGTTGACATGGGAAGACTTGGAAAAGAATGGGCAGAAAGGAAAGAATTTTCTTCTTACCCTGAATTCAC
The DNA here is from genome assembly GCA_028658305.1 of Pachyuromys duprasi. NCBI lineage: Eukaryota > Metazoa > Chordata > Mammalia > Rodentia > Muridae > Pachyuromys > Pachyuromys duprasi. The sequence goes on from CM053747.1 coordinate 39,734,131, forward strand.
AGATCTCAAAAGAAGCCAGCAAATCTTGTTTCCTTTAGCTAAACAGATTGTATTGGCTTTAGGTAAATCTTGCCAAGGTTAAATATTATAGGAAAACATTGCTAAAAACGGTGATCCCGAATAAACTACTGTGAAATTTTACTGCAACAGGACAAATACTCAAAACATCTCATTTACATTTAAACCCTTCTGACCATGTGTAAGCTGACAGCATCATGCTGTATCCTTGCAGGTACAGGCAGCCCCACTAGACACAGGTATGGGGCGTGTGATATAGACACAAGAAACATGTGCTAGACAGAAAGACATGTGGAGACAGCAATGCAGAGCTCAGAAGACTCTTCTTAAAAGAGATGGGACTTCAACCTCACATTCACTTAGAAGCAGGCCTCAGCAGGAACAGATGGGAAGGGAACAGTATACATTAGGAAAACGAGGGGTGGCTACTGATTGGCCAACAATCTATAGTCCTTCGTGTTACTCACAAAATAAAGCTTAAACCCCCAAGGAAAGCCAGTTCCCTGGACTGTCCTCCAGATGTCTTGATAACCTCATCTCCAGCTGAACCCTATTTCTTACCCTGGGTGGAGTCACCTGTAGTTTCCAGGGCTCCTGTTTTATTTCCACTGGTAGAAAGTAAAGCAAAAAAGAAGGTTTGAGGAGATCACAGAGGATTTAAATGGTAGAATAAGGTTGAGACTATAAAAGATGTCTAGGAAGAAGAGACGGCTGACTTTCATTGAGCACTTACAACATATAGGGCACAAGTTATCATTAAATGACCAGGAATCAGTGAAGACTTTTGAAGCAAGTGAGTGGCAGCAGTAACTTTATTTAAGACTTGGGTTACCGGCCAAAGGGTAAGGAGGAGAAGGAAGTTAACAGAGCTCCTTTAAGGGAGCAAAGGAAATGGTGAAGTGGGACATGAGAAAGGGCAGAGATGGGACCCTCACAAAGTGACAGATGTGACAGCTGAGGGAGAGAGAAATGACAAGTAAAGAAGGAGAGAAGGCAAGATGGCAAATGCTCACTGGGAAATATTCAACTTTAATGACATGCTACGTGGAGGCAGAGTAATGTGGGCTGTGTCTGTGAGAGCAGAGCTGAAGACACAGTGTTGGCCCACATCGGCACCCTGAAGCCATGAAGACAGGTACGTGAGGAACAGCGGGGGAGATTTATAAAACCAATAACAAAACAGTGCTTCTAAGGACACCTATATCTGGGGAAAATGTAAAGCATGGAAATGTAAAGACATAGGTAATTAGAAAGAGGAGGTAAATGGGAGCAGGGTGAGGGAAGGGGAAGGCCACAGTGGGGTCAAAGCAGAGAACAGTCTACAACACTCATATCTGGAGCGTGTTGCTCATAGAAAGGATTGTCTATGGCACATGGGTGATGAGGAGGGAAAGATAAAGGTGGGCATGAGTGCTCTTTAAAAGCCAGCCCTGACAAAGAAAGAGGAATGAGATGGAAGGAAGGAAACACCGTGTCTCTAAGGCTTCAGGGAGCCTGCTGATGTCTGCAGGCTGCAGTCGAAGGCCTGTTGGCAAAGAAAAGATTGCCAGTGCACAGGAAGGGCACAGACTATGACACCAGGGTCTCAGGAATGATAAGCAGCAAACATGGGTAAGAAGAGCAAGGTCAGCGGCTGAAATTAGAAGGAAGAGGAAAGTGGATTAAGGGAAAGGGGTCACTTGGGCTCAAGGGGGTGGCGCTGAGGGATCAGTCTCAGGAGATGCTTTCTTCCTGTGACACGCGAAAGCTTCCTGGGGAGGGTGTGAAAGCCTCTACCTGTGTTCACCTGACCGCAGGATCACTGCATCAGATGGGATCACTGGCCTTCAGAGGGACAGAAGAACGTGAACTGCCTTTGGCAAGTTCAGTGTGATTTAATTGTTGATGTTTAAAATAAGAGTAAGTGTGATTTTTTTCTATATACAATGAAATGCAAAAGAAAAAGCCTTATAGATGCTTATATATTCTTTCTTCCAGAGTTCCTATGGATTGCCAATAAATAGGCCTACAACTGGGCCATAAGAAAGACTCAAAACAAATCTGAAGAAAGTATCCCCAGTACAGACCTTCATAGACCACAGTAGCACACTCTCCAGGGGTGTGACATTCGGAAAAATCTCTCCCCCAAATTCCTAATATGAGAACGTTTTAAAAGCCTTTTTGAACATAAGTGATCGTAATGAAAGTATGGGTTTGTGATAGTCTTACATAGAATTTAAGAATAAAAATCAAAGATGGTAAAATCCAACTTTCATCTATTTTCTGACTTTTATGTTAAGTACAAACTGTGATCCACAAAACAGTGTAAGAGGCTGCTCCTAGAGTTGACAGAACATACATGTCACCATAGCGACTACTGATAACTATTGTAGCTGCAAATGATTTAACTTATGAAGATTATATTATGCTGTTCCTTGAATAGTTAAATTCAAACAGAAATCTTACATGATAATTTATGTACCACTGGGAAGAATCATAATTCAAAGTGAAAGACAAGTCTTACCTGAGAGCAGAGCCATCCAGAAATATGGTCCCAACCAGAGAGGAGGAGGGTAGATGGGAAAAAAGAGAGAAAAATATTGAAATCAATAGTGAAATAAAAACATTTCCATTTTCTAAACCAACCAACAAACAACAAGCATGGCAAAGTGAGAATCACCACTGTTTCATGGCAGAGTAAATCAACTCTAGCTGCCATTTGCTACATTTATGGTGGCTAAATACAGAGACATCCCACATACAAACAGTCCTCCCAAGCAGAATATGCTATAGCAAAGTACTTTAAAGTTAGGAAAGGGTAGGCAAAGTAACCCCCCCCCCAGCCAAATTCACCCACAACTTGTTTGTGTAATAAAGTTTTATTGAAACACAGCCTCATGTATTTTTTTAAAGCATTGTAACTATGCTTTATGCTAGTTTTATGCTATACTGGCAGACAGAAAAATATGACTCACTAAAATACGATTTTTTTAAAATTTACACCTTCATTTTCTTTTAAGACAGCCTGACAACATATATATATATATATATATATATATATATCTGAGGCTGCCCTCTAACTCATGATCCTCTTGCCTCAGCCTCGCAAATGTTGAGATTTCAGGTACATGACACCATTATTGGCCCATTACCTAAAAGGCTTGCTGACTCTCAAAGTGATGACCAAATCATTTGTTTACTACTTTTGTTCTCAGACAGCTGCATACCATCATGAGATGGTATGGAACAGCAAACTGTTCCCTATAGAGGTCACTTTCAGTGTGTGATTATTATATAACTGGAACATGGCCAGTCAAGAAATGAAAGGTATAAAATATATGTGGCATCTCAAAGACTAAGTAACAACAGAAAAATAAATTACTGATAATTTAAGAAATGAGGACTACATGTTAAATAATAATACTGTATATACTTAGTGGAGTAAATGTATTATTAGAAATGTTCTCACTATTTTTATTTTGTTAATGTGGCTATGGGAAAAACGTTAATGTATTGTGAGGTTCACATTTTGTTTCTATTGGATGCTTGTGGCCTAAAGTCTAGACCCTGAATAAATAATTCTCTAAAAGCTAGAGTTTTCCCAGCTCCTAAAATAACCCTAGTCTTTATTCCTAGGACTTAAGTAGCAAGGGGTAGGTAGGTAACTTGTCACTCTTCAGTTTTCTTAGCAATTAGTTTGTACAGCTTTCCTTGTTAATTTGGACTTTAAGATGGTTAAAGAAAAGAATGAAGATGATGTTCAATTACTGTCTTGCAAGAACAATGCAAGTTACTGGGATGAAACTGTTGAGCAATAAATTTGGTGAAAGCCAATTAGATTTTTCCATCATCCTTCAAAACATAGTTAAGAGCAATAGAAGCTACATCACTAGCCAGGTCTTGCAGCACACAAAGAAATAAGTGGAGGGGCTGGAGAGATGGCCCAGTGAACAAGCATGAGGATCATAGTTTGGATTCCCACATAAATGTTGGGTAGGCATGGCAGCCAGCTTATAATTCCAGACTCTAAGGCAGAGGCAGAGCAAGTTGGCTAGCCAGATTTGCAAGCTCTGCTTGAGACAGCCTGCTTCATTGAACAAGGTGGAAGAGGAATCAGAGATGATTCCCAACAACTCCCTCATGCACGCACGTGGACATGTACTCCAACAAATGCAAAATATGCATAGAAATATACACAACACACATGGGGGGGGTGTAAAAAAGAAATCCTCTGCTAGGTAGTCAAATTCAAGTATTCAAGTTAGCCCGAATTTGCCAAATGCAAAATCACTTCTGAATGACACAGCATAGGATACATTCTTTCTTATTACTGCAACCTCATGCACATTCGTCTCAGCATTTGCCTTGCTTTACACCCAAAGGTCAACAGATGTAGAATGGGGTTGTTTTAATCAGTTAACTTTCCCCTTTGGTTAGGCATGTTATTTCTATGTAAATCTGAGATATATAAAGTAGACAAGCTGACAACCTTTACATAAATGATGAGGCGTCTACAGCTCTGGTGATGAACATTCACATCAGGTCCCATAGTATCTGTGAAACCCGACAAGCACATCTCATGAAATAAACACCCATTTCTCCCAACGATACCCAGAACTAGCACATGAAGTCTGATTGTGAAGAGGAGAAGCAGTCTCATAGCAACTGCCGCAGGCAGGTAGGATAAGAGGTGGTCCCTCATCATCTTTATGATGATGACTAATTTCAACTCCATGGGGCCAAATTTGAATATGTGCTTGTGTGTGTGTTCATGTGCATACCTACATGTAAAAGTGTGTAAAAGTCATAAATGTGTAAAAGTGATAAGTGTGTAAAAGGTTGATAGAAGGTGTCTCACATTCTACCTGGAGTTTAACAATTCTGTCAGACTGGGTAGCTATCAAGTCCAAGGGATTGTCCTATCTCTCATCCTGAATTCTGGCATGTTGTGTTACCTAGCTTTGGCTCTGGGCATCCAACTCACATCCTTGGGCTTCTCAAACCTAAATTGTTTAGGAGATGAGCTAAAGTCCAGTTTTTCCCCAAAGCTGGTTAGAGCTTTCTTCATCATGGTCTTTCTGTTGTGTTTCCAAATATCTGGTCACCAAAGTAATGCTCATTCTATTCCAGGCCAGTCCACTATGCCAGACAAAAAGGGATACAGAAAAAGTAAGCTACAATTCTTCCTAGCTTAAGGTGGGTAGACTGAGTAGACAAATAAAACGATCATAAAATCATCATGATGCAAAAACAGACCAGGATAAATCTGGAGGGAGAGGTAAAGTGTTGTGAGCTCCCAGGGTTGAGAACGTCCTTCCAGTTTCAACCAGAGAAGACGAACCCAGGGGCCTTCTTGTGGAAAGAATAGCATGAGCTAGAGGGTGACAGGAGGGATTCTTTGAAGAGAGAACTGCCTTAAAAGGGCAAAGAGGCAAGAAAGTGAAAAAGCAGTGGGCTTGCTGAAAGAATGGTAAGTAGCGCATCTTGGCTAGAACATTGATTTAGGGATTAGGCAGAGATCATTTGAACAGCATGTTGGAACTGGGTCACTGAGAGTGTCTCCACACCAAACAAAGAGACCTGGGCTGCCGTGGGCATGCTGGGGAGAATCCATGAGGACTGCAGATGGTGGGAATAACAAGATGTAGAGTGGCATAAAGCCAAGATCCTTGGCTGGGTCTCAGGAAACCAGAGTTGTGGGTGGTGCCCACACCCACTGTTGAGCCAGTCATCCTCTGGGACTACGCTTTAGAATTGTTTCTTTTCTTGGGGGTGGCCTGGCTCAGGCAAGTTCTCAAACCCCTACACTCTAAGAAGGGCTGAGTCTTGGGAGGAGAGCTGTGCTTTGGGGGAGATTCGTCCTGTATTAGTGGAGCCAGAGGATGGAAGGCTGGGGGACCAGAATGAGGGCATGAGATAGGAGTATGAGGGCATGTCAGAAGAACTAACAAAGAGTGGCATAGAAACTTTGGAAATACTGTAAAAAGGGAAAATACAGAGGACTCGTTGATTCAGTGTGTTAGATAGAACAGGAAGAAGTCAAAGATAGCGGCAAGGTTTGGAGTCTGAGTGCAGGAGATAATAACTTCACTCTTAACAGCCAACCCAGGTCCAGACTCAGAATAAACTCCTTCCATGTAACAGACACGAGGCTGGGCAAGGGTCCCAGACACAAGGATAGGGTCCCTGTGGGCAAGAGGTTTCTTTACCAGTCCGAGTGGGAAGCTGCTATTGTTTGCTTTTGATTGTTATTATTGTTTGGGGAATTTTAGCCTGAACCTGGGCTAAGAAAGACCATATCCCAGACAGCTTAGTGGGAGATAAGATCAAAGCAATGAGAATTCACAGGCCACTGCTCTTGTTTTTCTCTGTATGTCACTTTGAGCAACCCATGCAACTATTTTGCCTTTTAATTGGCTCATCTTTAAAGCAAGCTGATAGCCTTTTCCCAAGAAATTAGGATGAAGACTCAATAAACTAATTTTTGTGGGAATACTCTTAATTAGAAACACTTTTTGTATGTCATTGATATGTCTGTGAATCCCAAAGCCACTGTTGACAATTCAAAGAAATGATTCCCACTAAGTCTGGCTTTAGGGAGCCAGTGAGTTATAAGAATGTGATGAGGATTATTTGCAGCATGTAGTGCAGGCTGGCCCTAAATTCCCTGTGTCCTCATCCTCCTGCTCTAGTTCCCATTTGGCAGGATTCTATACCTGAGCCACCATGTCTGTCTAAAATAATAAGTTTAATGCCATAGTCTTTTAAAAAGTCTGTGGAAGTATAGCTCAGGTGGTATGAAAGGGGCTGGGGAATAATGGAGGGAGGTTTAAATAGTGAGGAGAACGAGAGAGAAGGCAGAGGAAGAGGCTGAGAGGATGAAATAAAATATAACAACAATAAGAAGGTGTGAGAAAGCTGTATGGGAACCTACTATTTGGTAAGCTCATCAAAAATATAACAAAAAGAGTTTGCACACAGGTACCCTACATGGGATGGGTAATGTTCCTACCAGAATTCATAAGTTATTAAACAAAAACCCTAGCACCAGGTACGCAGTACCTGCATTTGAGTTGTTGGTCAGGGGGTCCCAGAGAATCTCAAAACAAGACAGTCTGTTGCTGTTGCTCTTGGTTGACTATCAGACCTTTTTAGTAAGACTCTGCCAATGAAGGCACTACATACTTTGGTAACAGGGCTTAAAGAAATCAAATTGGTACTTAAAGTGGAAGCTTCCTCCATGCTGGCTAGCTTTCATAGTTATAGAAGGTACTACAAAGGCTACTGGTGCTTAGGCAGAAGAGACCCAGTGGTCTTCCCTAACTGCAAACCCTGCAAACTAAAATGATGACCAATATGGAAAGACTTGCGGTTAGTTTGATAATGGCATGGGTGTTACAGGAGTAACCATACACTTGGTTTTCAGTTGGATTTAAGTCCCACCTACAGATGGAATCTCATATCTGATACTATAAACCTGGCCAAAAATGCATGGTTGATGAGGTCAAAATTTTGCACTACGATTGCTATTCCTCTTCCTCCTATTTTGCTAAAAAAGATATAGTTTAAAATTGCCTTTTAAATACTTACCTATACCCATAGATCAGTATGACTCTCAGTCCTAATCAGAAAAGCTTCTTTTTATAGCAGGTGACAGTTAACACAGAAACTTACAGTTGGTCAAAACACATAAACGTGTCATAAAATGCTCAGAAGCAATCAGTACGTTCTGGACATGGTAGAACCACTACATTCATGAACTCAAAGCAGCTGTCCTTTTGGCTAAATGATCAAGCCACTCAGCAGTCCAGCATGGATGGGGAGGGGAAACAGCCAGTCTCGTCCATAGCTGTGTAGCTATTTGGCAGATGACGGCTCCTGGGAGAAGGAGAGGTTTTCTTCAGTTGTGTGGCTCCTGAGGGGTTGCCTATGTTCCAGTGAATAGCTACATTACATAGATGTGCATATGTCAGCACTAAATGGACTCAGTGGGTTAAAAAAAAGATATGAGGTTTGAAGTGATACATTTTGTGGAGAAAGAGTCCAGAAAGATTTGGAGGCAGGGGAAGGTGAACATAATCAAAATGCAATGTGTACGTCTATGAAGTATTCAGAAGATATATAAAAACATTATAATGAGGAAAGCATTACATTTGTACTGCGATAGGGTGAGCATACGTTGGTATATTTTTGGTGTCTTTGCTATTATAATTACAAGTCTGTCTCTCACAACAGGAAGCTAATGCCTGAAGTGGTACTGAGGTATACAGAGTGTCCTGCTCATCAGTGAGAGATCTTAGATCATAGGTCTGTTATAGTTCCCAGTTCTGCTCATTCCTTCTTTCTCATCAGAGGTCTCATCTCAGGGTGAGGTGAATTTTAAGACATGTCATTGATCTAAACACAAATGAACTAAGGTTTCGAGGGAAAAAAACCATTTCTTGAGTTACCAAGCCAGGAATCATTGTTTACACAGAACTGTAACTAAGTCATTCTCAGTAGATAGACTAATAGTGTCTGAATTGGTCTCCTATAAAGCAGAGTACAGAGATATTGTGACAACTATTTCTCTCCATGTTTAGATATCTTCATTGTGTCTTATTTTGTTTCATGGTCTTAACTCAATCAAAGAATTTGAGTTAAAAACTGACACTCTCCGTTGCCTTTTTGACTATGAAAATGTGGTTGGGTTCTGATTAAAGGTTATTAGAATCCAGACTATTTTCTTATAATAACAGAGTATTTCCCACACACTCAAAGTGTTTAAAGAGAGTCGAAACTATTCCTCAGCCCCAAATTTCTCATCACAAAGGCATCGTGTTGGCTTAAATCACTTTGGTTCTGGGTTTGGCTAGTTGTGGTAACACTTTCCAGTAATGAATCCCTTATTTAATATTTATGAACCACAGGCTATTTGTGAATCCCCAAAAGCTGCTGACAACCAAGGAAAGGGATTATTAAAACAATATTTTATCATCTTCTTCTGTCTCATCCTACACCATCCTTCCCAGATTGGAAATAGCTTCCAAGCACACATTGACTAGGTCTACCGAAAACAGTGCTGTTAAAAAAAAACAGTGAAGCAAGAAAGATGAAGAAGTAACCACAAAAGCTCACGAGCAATTCATACACACCAATAAATTATCTTACTTTGGGGCTATGGATGGATGGTTCATTCTTACAATGTAATTCTAAGTGTCTTAATAAAAGGAAAGGAATCTTGATAAGCCTGAGATACGCCCTCAACCCATCTCATCACTAAGCACTAAAGGATATAGGCCATTAGAGCTTCAGTGGGTTTTCCCCTTTGGAGGGGTTGTTTCTTTTTAGGTGGTGTCTTGTCTTGGAGGTAGTGGTTAAATTCTGGGACTCATGCATTCTAAACACACTCTTATCAGTGAGTTACACGTCATCCTTATAGTTCTTATAAATTAAGGTGATGAGTTCTACAGCTTCCCAAAGGTAGGTGAAAGTGCACAAAAAATGATACCTATATTTTGTCTAAAGGTCAAATCACCCATGTGAGGTGTTTTCTAGTGCCAGACACTTTGTGTGTATGTGTGTATGTGTGTATGTATATCCACATACAATTAGATAGGCAGACAACAAAAGAAACTGCTTGGCATTTGGGCTATATTAGGGGAAGTACCTCTTTAGCATGTATAGGGTTTCATCCCCACTGCCAGGATACACTGAACCTGAGGTTACATTGTCCTATTCTCTCAATGGCACACAGCATGACAATAATATAAATTGAGCCTGAGCCTTAAAGAAACAGGGCAAATCTTAAAGAAATCATGATAAATTATGAGTCAGAACTTCAACAAATGCAAATTCTAAGTCTCAGGAGCTTTCCTCCTATTGTGGATGTTGAATAATATCAAACAAAAGGTCTAAAATAATGATCAGTCACAGGGATACAGCGTGAAAAGTTTGCTGGTCAAGAGTCTTTGAAATGGTCTCTACACAATCCATGTGATTGATTTCTTAGGGCATTTTTTTTCTGGGGATCCACCAGGATGGCATGTCACAACACCGCAAAACATTGTGGGCGGTCAATAAGATACACGTTAACTCATGAAAAGGTAGGCGAGGGAACAGAGTGCTTTATATAACAGTGGAATTCCAGAATCTCAAAAAAAAAAAAGACTACAAGGCATGCATAATAATTATATTTGATGGAGACAAGCACATCTCTCCATCCTCTTCAATTAAAGACTAGAGGGCTGCATTATACAACAAGGCAAGGAGCAATTTAAGCATATATATAACAGAACATAGGAAATTACAAATATCAAATGTATAACACTACGTTAGCATCATGACCAAATGTGTACCTAGGTAAGTGTGCTTGGCATATTAAGTAGTTAACATCATACAATTTCATTATTTATTCATTCATTCATTCATTTTTATTATTATTAAAGGGCCAATATAAGAAAATGGCTTCTTAGAAATTGTGCTTCATCAAAATGTTCAAGGAAACTAGACAAACACCTTTTTTTCAGAAGGCAGCTCCGGCAAGGCCCTAGATACACAACGTTGGGGTTTGGTTGCCTTAAACTCATAGGAGCTTTTCCATTCTCCAGAGAATGGCCATTGTTCTATTCTTAGAGTTCATGAAAAGATAGCGCCCCCTTCTACTGAAGGTGAAGTGAAACTTAGCCAGAGCTGAGGTCACAAGTGAGGAACTCCTAAGGTTCTCTCTGCATCCTTCAGCTGGTTTCCTTCTGTCTCCTCACATGCGATCATGAAGCTGGGCTGTTCTGCCCTACCTCGTCTGCATGTCTGTTGCTGAATTTTAAAATGACAGCTGAGCCAGTGCCCCTGTTGCTAGGGAGGTAATGGCGACACCCACCATTATCATCACTAAGAGTCATGGCTACTACTTCTCCAGAGTGCAGAGTAGAACAGGACTTTTCAGCTTTGCCTCCCATGGTAAGTCCCACAGCAAAAACCATCACTCAGGAAATAGCCTATTTCAGATTCTCGGCTCATTCCAGGGCTGCAATTACTACTTCTAATTCTAAAGCCAGAAGCAGTGATGTGTCTGAATTCCAGGGAGATGACTGAATGGAAATGTTCACATCTGATCACCTCTCACATACAAATTACTGTGTATGCCAATCTGGCAATTACCTCAAAAGTGATAGCAAAAACCATGCAATCAAATTCCTTATTATGGTTGCTTTTAATCACAAGAGGAAAGAACCTACCTACAGAAAATTTACTGAGGAGAGAAAAATGGTTCTCTGTCACTATTTTAATTTTAAATCAAAGCATTTCATTTGGCAAGCTCTTTTAATTCTTCGGAAAGACTTTACTGAAATACCATCTAAGGATAAGAAAATCATTAGCTCATTACCCCCAATGGACAAGCAAACTTTTACCCCACAGAAAACAAAACCTCAATTACCATAACATTCTTTTACTGAATCACAATGGTAGAACCTGCACATTTCCAACACCACTTACAGGGAACCAGAAAGGTGACACATAGGATACAGAACAGCATCACTAGAAGGAAATGTGGGTAGGAGTGAGCTAAAACACATCTCTAAGGCTTCCCATTTCTCCTCTTCCAATAGGTTGGTTGACAATGTTAGAAGGCAGTTTCCTGGGTCTAGCTGTCTCAGAAACAAATTCCAACTTGCTGGCAAGGTAAAAACTGAGCTCATATTCCCAGGCCCTGGGACTCAATGCCTATCCTTCTTTAGGTGTTTTCGTTTGTCTGTTAACCAGTAAAGGATGTAAAAGGGGAATTTGCCATTATCTGTTATCTATGTTAAGGCACACAACTTGTAAATGTGCTGCCTGTCTTGACTTAAAGCTTGTTCACTTCTTTGTTCCCTTTATTACTCTAAATTCCAGGCCAAAGTCCAAAAGAGGAAGTTACTGCTAAAAGCTGAGGGTCCTGAAGCCAGGTGACCTGGAAAGGCCTAGTCAGCCACATTTACTTTCGTGATCAACCCCTTGTGTCAAATATGACTGGTCAATACACAGCCCACCCTGCTCCTGTTCCCATCTTTCAAAAATGTCCTACAACCTCCCTTTGGGGACACGGTTCAGATCCTGAACTGGCCACCTTGACTCCATGTGCTCACAGAAAATAAAGCTTGCATTTTAAGCTTCAGTCTCTGAAGTAAGTTTTTTTGGCTTCTACCCTGACCTCAACAAGAAGATGCAGGGGATTACGGGAAGCACAGGGGATGCAGAAGAACGAAGCATGAATCTTGGAATGATGATGGTAAGAAGTGGAACTTGATGCACTTGTAGGACCACATGAAGTACCAGAGACCTAGGTGGGGCCTGGCTTAGGCAGATAACATTCCTTGCCTAAACACACACACAGTATAGGAATCAGGTCTAGCATCTGTTATTTTCATGGAAGTTAGAGAAGTTACTCAGTATATAATTCAAATGTTATTACAACTAAATCTTCACTATTTGTTGATTCTATACTTACATAAGCAAACCCATTGAAATGTGTTTGTCCCCTCCCAAATCAATCCCACCAAAGCCCTTTAGGTCATTCACAGAGCAGTCTAAATCCCACATTCCCAGCTGAGGTCAAATAAGGCAATACCCTGCTTTCTTGCCTCAGCTCATAAACTGTAAACAAGCATCGCTTTCATACTCTATTCACTGCTACATTTCTCACAGTGCTGTGCTTTTGTTAGTGATTCTTCGGTCTCAAATGGCCCGAGGGTAGTCTTGAAGTAGCAGAGCCTAGTGTTCCCCAGTGTGAGAAAAATTACTATGAAACTGCGAATGTTGAGTGCTCATCATCTTATGGCAACAGTCAGGCTGTTGGCCATGCATACCATGTTAATGTATCAACAGTGGCATCTTTAAATAGAGGGAAGCACAAAATAAGGCCATACTTGGATCAGTTTGGCCAAAATACTGAGGCCAGAGATTTGCTCTGATTCAATGTGTGTGGAACCCTTACAAAAAGAATTACAGAAAAACAAAGGAACTGACCATTACAATATCCTTAAGACTCTAGGGAGTCATCTAAGATAATAAAGATTAATGTGTGACATAGCTAAGGGATATAGGTGTCATCTATTACTTCCTTTGGCAGCAGAATGAGAGTTTTTACAGACTGTAGTTGTACAACTGGGCCAATGAAATCACTTTATTTGTTCTTGTATACTACCTCAAATCCCCAACAGGACAAGTGAAATCTAATTAGCAACATCAAGTAGAAAACACATGACAAGTTCATTGCTTGTGATTCATCCAAGAAAAACTTTCTGTAACAGACAATAGAGGGGTTTTCTCACATCATGTCAAGATATCTGGATAACTTACACATCTAATGTACAACTCATATTAATGTACAACAAGACTGAGATCATCAAATCTAGATGAAGAAGTAAAATTTGTTAAAGTTACTGTAGCTATCATCCCATATTAGCTATCAGCAAGAGAGGAGCCATCCTCTTCCTGAGAGTCAGGTAAAGAAAACCATTTCTACAGGCCCCTTACACACAGTAGGTATGTTGTCATGGTGTACAGTCACATAGCTAGTAGTAGGCTAAAAGAGGATTCACAACCAACGTCTTCATGTCCCTGACTGACTCTTGTGCCACCACACCTGAGTGGTCCCACAAAAACAATGAAGCAAAGGCCAAAGCCAGGTATTCTTAGTGTGATGGGCAACAATTTTCCTTCACCAGCCTTACTAGTTCGGTTTGTCCCACTATTTCTTTTAGTTCAAATTGATCATTATTCTGATATTCTAGTCTACTAAATTTATAAATAGGGCATACTTTGAAAGTGAAATAGGTCAGCAGAAAGCTTTATGCTATCGAGTACCATTGTCCTAACCCCCACTACCCTCATTCCCGTTTTCTGCCACCTTCGGTGACTTTTTCTCTGGCATGACTCCAAATCTCTAAATTCTCCATTCAAATGGATATTACTAAGGTTTTAAGTTTCATTCAGTAGCTCAAAATTCATATTCTCATACCGTCTTCATCTTCTTGGTGGTTTTTTCCTTAAATACGTAAAATGTATATTATTATGCTATATAAGGGCTGTTCCACACAAAGTAGTATTTTATTTTAAAGTAATTACTACTGGACATGGTAGCACACACTTGTAATCCCAGTACATGAGAGGTTAAGGCAAGAAGATCCTTGCAAGTTTGGACTACATAGTGAATCCCAGGCCAGCCAAGACTGCCGAGTGGGAATTCTATCTCAGTTCTCCCAAAAAATAATACTAAAATAATATTAACTTCATTACAAATCCAGGCATGTTTGATAACCCCAGTACTCAAGAGGATGAAGCAAGAACACCAGCTTGAGCTACTAAGGGACTCTGTCTCTAAAACCAAAACTATAAAAATTAAAAATGGGAAAATGCAAAATAAAATGATGACTAAGTTGTTATTAAAATTATTTTTAAAATGTTAAATTTAATAACCCACATAAGTGGAGAGATTTTCAAAGCCACAGTCTAGTTGTTTTTCCCTTAGTTTACCCACCTGTCAGAGGCCAAAATTTAAATTCTTTAATCATATCTTGTATTGTATAGACTAGAGAGCTCCTTCTCTCCAAACCCCACATCCCAGGAGCCCTGAATTTTCCTGTTCTGACCCAGCTCCTCCTTAACCCTCCATTTGATCTCAGACTTCCATTTCCTTCTCTCTGGAGACATCCAGATACGTAAATTGCCCTCAACTCCCCCTTCTTTCTTGACATTCTCACTTGATTTGCTGACGCCCATCTCCAGGATAACTCCAGAAATGAACTAGAGTTATTGATTCTTGTTATCATGGTCATGAAGCAGGGCGCTGCCTCCTCCAACAGCCCCGTCGACTCAGTGGACGCTGCACAAGTTTTCTTCTACATTTTGTTTAGCTTGTTACAGAATAGACACACTCATAACTTCTATGCTAACGAAGCCATGTCAACTGGTTTAATTTTCAGCTCAGCTTGTGTCTGTACTTAGGCTGAGATCACATCAGCCACTAACACCAAAAAATAGGTTTGCAAGTTATATTTGGAAGGTATAAGTTTTCTGAGCCATAGTGATACTTTTAGGTATTTAGCTAAAATATCTAAGGATTGCATTACATGTTGCTGAGAATAAAAGGTGAATGTAATGTAAATACTTGAGCAATCCTTGTATGACATCATCCCTGTTAATACAGGGGCCAGAGAGGCTAGTTGAGTAAGCTTGGGATTGAAAATGTTATTCTGATATTGCATAACATATCAGCATTGATGTGCTTAAAATGTGCATGTACACATATTCGGATTATATTAGCTAACCCTGTGATACACTATGCAGAGCAAACGAGAAATGTTGACACAATTTGACAAAGATATCCAAGCTACTATATGGAGAGACACTCCTTCCCCAGAAAACTGCCCAAGAAGCATTAATCTATGGACTGGTTTTAGAATGTGTCAACTCCACATTTGGTAATTTAGGAACAAACAGTGCATTTTTCTACCATCTGAGAAGGCCCCTGGGCTCATGTGATTCATGTCTAACCTCTACCAACATGAGTGGGGGGGGGTTGTAATTGCATTCCATATAAATCTAAACCCCAGGCATGCCTCTAACAAGTCTCATTAACATTAAGATTGAGAACATCAAAAGTGGGATTATTTAAATGACTTTCAGTTGAAATAAAATTGTATTAAAGAAACTCAAGTCATTCCTAGAAATCTATCTCACCGTAGTGATATGATTTTGGTGCTTTGGGATGTCTAGTCTAATAATTTCCTTGACAGATCTGGATGAGAAAATTCTTTGCATACACAGATGAAAAGTCACCGCAGTAAGTACTAAATGCCCAAAGAGGTTGTTTGACATCAGCCATGTCAGTGACACACAATAACTTATAAATGAGTCCATGCTGGAGAAAATTTGTAACGTGGATTTTTTAAAAAAAATCTAGACCTTTAAAAGACAATTTTAAAGTTGTGTGTATGTGTGTGTGTGTGTGTGTGTGTGTGTGTGTGTTTGTCTGTTGTCTGCCTATCTGTGTAGGGGTTTGTGTGTGTGAATTCTGGTGTCTATGGAAGATAGAAGACGGAGTCCAATCCCCTAGATCTAAAGCGATGGGTGGTTGTAAGCCCCTCAACTTGTGTGCTGGAAACCAAACTCTGATCCTCTATGAGAACAGGGAGTGAGTGCTCTTAACTGCTGATCTCTCTCTCTCTCTCTCTCTCTCTCTCTCTCTCTCTCTCTCTCTCTCTCTCTCTCTCTCTCTCTCTCTCTCTCTCTCTCCAGCAATGGGTTATCCGTAGGTGATTCTTCACAAACTAAGATTTACCTATCACTGAGTTGCAGCTTCCAGGCTCACAGTGGAGTTCATCACATTGGAGTGCAACTTCTCTTGCTTGGGTGTCGTTGTTTTGTTGGTCAGACTACTTGCCAGCCTGCTGAATGCCTTCAACACCATTCTACTGAGTTGTCTCTAGGTCATCTGTGTCCTACACTGACATGTTTCATGTACTCCAAGATCCTTAATTTGTTTTTTCTATAGGCAAACAAATTACACATTTCCTTTTTGTGTGCATGTGTATGAGTTAAGAGAGGAAAAAGCTGCCCGTTTTAAAATTTGATTGAAATAAATTGAATTTTGTGTTATTGAATTATTTCTTTGTGTTACTCAAGGTGAGTCTAGGTCCTTGGATAGAGATGGAAAATAAAAGCAGTCAGAGATAATGACTCACCTCTGTGCTTCTGTCAGCCTGCTTGGCAACATCTAGAAGTCGGCGCTGCTGATCTTCTAAAGGAGCACTGAAATGAGGCTCAGAGGCCAAGAGACCTGAGTTGTGAGTCCCGAGCTGCTGCCTACTCATGTAACAGGGGATAACCGCCTACTCAAACATAGCTTGCTTTCCTGCTGCAAACTAGATATTAAAACCATCCAAGTCAGCATGGCTCTGATGGGCAGAGTGACAAGCCAAGACTGAATTGATGCTAGCCATCTTCATTATTGCGGCGACTCTAAAGATGAATGAACGCAGGCTACAAGATGGTAAGTCACTCATCCAGTCATTCATAGGGTTGGGTCCAGAGCCTGTGCTTTTTCCCACACAAAGGATCCACCCACAGAAGAATATTTTAAAGGGTGCAGCATCCTTGTGGTTACTATCTGTGACAGTTAATCTTCTCCGTCAACTAGACTGAGAAGTACCTGGGAGACATAGCTCTGAGGCTGTTTCTAAGGGTGTGTCTAGATAGGATTAGCTAAGGGGAGAATGGCGCACTGTGAACAGGGGTGACGGCACTCTAAGGACTAACACCCTAAGGACTAGCACCCCAGACTGAAGGCAGAGGGAGAAAGGGGAGAGACAGTAGAGTAACTGCACCCATCAATCTTTGCTTTTTGGCCGCAGACACAGTTCAACCAGCTAGTTCATGCTCCCTCACAATATTTCCACCACCAAGATAGATTGTAGCCTCAAACCATAAGCTTTCATCAGGAATTTTTGTCACAGTTATTATAAAATGAACCAGAACCCTACATTTACAACTAATTGTTCCAAAGCAATATATTGGTGGTTCCCTATCTTCATCCTTGAAAGAATTACTGTCCCAAGAGTGAGTCTGTTGGCACTTGTCCCTTTCTATGACTGTTTCACCGAAGTTTCTGAAAGGTATTAAAAAAGTGGAGGCACTTGTCTCCATGGGAGAGAGAGAGAGAATCAGCTTTATCAGAAAACACATAATCCCAGGGACACCATGCAGCCAATGCACTTCCTATGCTACAGAATTATTCCCTTGGTCTTCTGTGATTTCAGATTAGGCCCTCATCACAAATCTCTGCTCATCTCACAATTCATATTCGTTGAGTAACGGGAAAGAAAATGATTACCCATGTGGTTTAATCTTCTGGCCTTCTATGCTATGTCTGGGATGTATACTGCTTCTCTAAGAAGGCCCCGGAGTTTTTCAAATTAATTTGTAATTCCTTTGAAATATTTCCCTTAAAGTATAGAATCCTATCTTTTGAAAAATCCTTACCACTCATAATTCAGAGCTCTGAGCTTCATAAGTGTTCTTAAGCGCAGCAGGCTTTCCATAAATATTTGCTGACAGTTCAGTAAGCATTAGCTGATGATGGTAACCCACTTAAAAATATATGCAAACTGTGCAGAGGTACAAAGCACACAAGCCACCACAAGTAACTCACGGAACTTTCTCAGTCCTCCAGGATTATCAGCCCTGCCCCCTTCCTCCCTACCATTCTTATCTGTATGCCTCTGACTCTGTCTCTGTTAGTTTTCATTGTTGATTTTAATGGGTTTAGAATCACCTAAGAGACTCACTGTTTTGAGTATTTCCAGAAAGGATTAGGTGGGGCCCATGAAAGTGGTGGCAGCATCCAGTGGGCTGGGTACCTAAGATGTAGGGAGGCAACTGCCAGATATCTTTGATGTCAGGAGCAACCTGAGCATCATCTTGTATACAATGGTGAAAAAAATGATGGGGGGATATCTTAATTATTCTGTGAGTTGAGCAAATCATTTCATTCTATCAATCTGCATACTAAATGGTCAAACATTTTAGCTCCAATGGTGTTTTCAACTGACAACAGCATTTCCTGGAGCCTATGATGAGACAATTTGGAAGACATTGGCCATTTGGAACCTGAGAGAGTTTGAATGATTTCAACATTGGCTCAAACAGCTTTGCCCTCACTGTCTATACCTGGCAAAGAAACAAATGGCCTGTAAGATGAAAGTGCTTGAAATGATTATTTAAGGTGTTTAAAACATCTACCATCTTACAGTAGTGTACTTGCTATTCTTTTTTGTATCCAGCTAATGAAGAGATCCAAGACAACCTTTATGATGGAGGATGTGTTTTAGGCAAAAAACAAAAACAAAACAAAAACAAAAACAAAACAAGAGTAGGTAATTCCAGATTCTTTCTGGTAGGCATCACAGGCAAAACACAAGCGGCAAATTACCCCTACCTTTAACTGTTTGTTTATTTTTTAACCATACCATAAGTCATAGTTTCATAATCCCCCATTTTACTGCTGAAAACATAAAGCATAATGAGGTAGAAAGAAAAGTACATATGTTGTTGTATTATTTTTACAAACAATTTGTCAGACTGTGTTGATGTCTAGAGAACCACCTAGCAGACTCTGCTGTTTTGATAGAGAACTTTAAAACACATTGACTGTATCTAATCCTGTCTGGGATCCTTTTCTAGACATTGAGGCTAATGGAGGTAAACGCATAAAGCTCTCTAACAACCACAGAATGAAGCAAACAGTGAACCTGGGGTAAACAAATTAACTGGATGTCCAAAATTATCTAAAATGGAAGAGGAAGAGGACCTTCCCTAGCAGTGGACTTGGAAAGGGGCAGGGAGGAGATGAGGGAGGGAGGGTGGGGTTGGGAGGGAATGGGGGAGGGGGCTACGGCTGGGTTACAAAGTACATAACCTGTGATTAATATAAAAAAATTAATATAAAAATATCTGAAATATAAAATGAACACACACAGGACTAGGTATAGAAGGAGAATCGTCCCTTGGGTACAAATTTCAGCTCTTGCCCAGAGCTGAAAGATAAGGATGACAATTTGCCCTGACTTATAGATGGAGTCCCCCCAGCTCCTTCACAGAAGAAACTAAACCTGAATTTGGACCAGCCATGCCTTTCTAGACAAGATTGTGGAGGACACCAAGTCAAACAATTCCAATGGGAAGTGCTCACCTTTCCCATTCTCCCACCTCTAGAGGGCCCAAGGATGCTCCACAGGAACCCCTCACACCTGCAGAGAGGAAAAACTGGACCAAAGTGACTAGAGAAGCCTGGGGACCCTGAAAGTTGTCACCAGTTATGTTTGAGGTTCCTAGGAAGTTCTTTGTGCAGGTCCCAGACCAAAATCTTCCCATACACATGAAATACGCCTTGACACCTCAACAAGGGCGAACACACTATTTATCAAATGCCGAAAGCCTTTCAGCTTCTGGAAAGGCTATGTTAAAAGAATTACCTGCTGTTTTCACCCAAGATCAGTAAACAAGAAAACAGAGGCCTTGACTCTGAAATGATTGCCTTGACCTTGAATGCATATCCTAATGTTTATATGAGCTTTAAAGACACAAACACAGATGCATACAGAGACCGGCCAAAATCCTGAAATACCGAATCAGACATACGTAGTTTTAAGTCACTTCTTACATTTGTTTTGTTTTAGGGGAAGACTCTGTTCATGCTCCCCTAAGTCCTTCAATGAGATTCCTCTTTTCAGATTTTTTTTTCCTGGAGATGGCCACTGAAATGAATGAGAAATATCCAAGCCTTGGCTAAGCAAATTCTTGGCTTTAACTTCCTGGGGAAGTGCTTTGTGGGTAGGCAGCTGAATGAGCTGCTATAAAAGCCAGAGAGCTGGCATTTAGTCATTTCCGTTTCATTCCTGCTTGCCTGCATTAGAAATATCAGGCTGCTCAGACAGAATCAATGTCTTAATGTCCGATTTTAATCAACTCCCAAAGGACCTTTCAGTAATGAAGGCCTTCCAGCAATGTGATTCCCTCAACGTTGGGATACCACCTTTTACCAAAGCCTTGAAGTTCTGATTTCGATGTGAGTGTGTGGGAACCCAGGGGCTGTGGCAGCCTCCTCTTCTTCTCCCAATCGGTCTCTTCTTTCATGGTTCTGAGAACTGGATTTATCATGAACTTAATACATCTGAAAGTCAATATTCTGTGTCTGCTGCATTGATCACATGAGCAAGTTTCTGATACAATGACAAGTGACATCCAAGAAGTTCCTTCATGGGAAAGAAGAGATTACCCTATCACTTCCTCCTTCTACCCCGCTAGAGTGTAGATATGATGCATGCAATGACTGAGCTCTGGTAGCCACGATAGGCCATGAGGTAGAAGTCTAGCAAAGTATTGACAGCAGAAAAATAGGTTCTTGGGACCCTGACAGCATAATTAAATCAGTGTGGTTTTGGACCATCTATGTCAATCTAGAGCTGATTGAGGAAGACACTGAACTATGCAATTTCAGAGTCCTGGAATTAATTGTATTAATTTTATCCAAACAGAAACAACCACTGTATAGAATCTACCACTATTTAGGGTTTTGGTCATTCATATCCAAACAGAGCCCTACCTAACTCATATGATGTTATTGGCACTCTGCCTACCAGAGTCTCAAAACCATTCATGATCAGTTCTAAAGAAATGGGATCTTTGGATTCTGAAGTGGGTTTTTGTGAAGGCATTGGCTGCAGTCCTTCATCCTACAAGCCACACAGCAAGCACAACAGTGAGGATGGTGAGCCTCACAGAAGTCTTGGAAGAATGTGCTCTCTCTAGAGTGGAAGAACATACCAAGAGCTCAGCACCTCTGGGGGCACTGAGAAATATGCTCTCCAATTCATTAGCTGCATAAACCATCAATATAGTTATCCCTAAGGCCTGCCCGCCATGAGTCCAAGAACGCACTAACCATCTCAAGCCATGTGCTTATACTGGCAACATTATATTATGTGAGCGGAAGTAACTGAGGTCAGATGCCTCCATCTATATCCACTGAATCACCATGTGCCTTTAAGCTCGCCTTTAGACTTGATGGACTAACACCAGGCTCACACTTATGAGTTTCTGTTCTACTGATTATACAAATACTATTGTGAAATGCTTTTTACAGACCCCCCTGAGCACATCAGTGATGGGCCGCTTGTTCTAACACATTATCAAGCTCCCTACTAGCTCCCTACTGCATAGAAACAATCAGTGCTAAAGCTGTAGCTTGATTTAATTTTCTACCTTTATGCTAGGGCTTTAGTACTATCTAGTAAAAGGCATTATTGTCCTGAATCCCAGCCAAGCAAAGTCAAACTGTCTGTAGTAGGGTTTTAAAAGCCACACTATTCTTATAATACAATAACCATGCAAATGACATTTTGGGCAAGCCTGCATGAGCCAGCTTATTCACTGTTGTGACAATTAGAAGATCACCATGACATTGTTAGTTGCCTTTTTCATAAAAGAAATATTGTCGGGCTTTAATTGATATACTCTATCAATAGGAAATATCTTTTTTTGAATTCTTAAGCATAGAAAGATCCACAGTAGTTCCTAAAGCCAAATACTTCTGAGGTTTAAGAAGGATGAAAGTATATTCGAGCTTATCTGAAGATTACTCTCTCATATCAACTACTATCTGACTTAACCCCCAAAAATCTGAAGAATGCCTTAACTCAATTCTGTTTCCTGTTAGAATCAAACTTCTAAATAGTGTTTAGAAATATTTATATAGCATCGTTTCTGTTCTTGGTTAAGTTTTGGGACTAGAAAACATTTCCATCAGGACATCCTAATAACCAATACTGTATGCCCTGTAGGAGTGCTCTACAAATTTTAATCAAGCATGAATGTATCATCACATTAGCTTATGGCCCTTCACAGAGATGCTTGCTTCGCTGGGTCAGTTCAGCCACTCAACCGTACACCCAGCACTTACATGGATCCTCACATGTGCCAGCTGCTTGCATTACAGTGTTTGCTTCTATTTCTTAACATTTCTTACTTTACAGGCTAGCAGTGGGTGACTAATAGTAACCACCAAGAAAATAGTAAAAGCAATACATCAAAAAACTACTTGAAGCAGGATCAAATGTCCAATAAAAAGATGTGTGTGAAACTACTTTACAACTCTGGGGCACAGCTCAGAGGAAGGGCATTTGTTAGCATGAGTGCAGCCCTGGGCTCAATCCCCAGCATCTCCAAAATGCTTCTAACACTAAGCCTTATTCCACAGGAGACTCACATCCTTAAAGCTCTACAATAAGAAGTGCAATGCCGTGCTTCAAATAGGCAAACTAAGTAGTTTCACCATCTCTCTGAGGTTCCCTTCCCCTTCACTACTAAAGAATCATCATAGTCTGTAAAAATAAGATAATGAATGCTTCAAAGGTAAGGTACAAATGAGGTAGCCTTATTTGTGGGCCTCTGAGACCCTACAGCTAAGCAGGTGGGTGGCAATGTTCAAATGCCTTCACGGCACCTTACACATGAGCTAAATGCCGAGGTTACACCCACCAGAAGCAACTTGTCTGATGTTCTTCCAGTTACATCATCAGTTCACCGTCTGCGGATGAGCAGAATATTCAAGGCTAGGATACAAATGTAATGAAAATATCCACGGAGCTTACTTCATACTACTTCATAAAGACAGTGTGACTAGTGCTAAGAAAGGACAGATCCTGCCAAAAATCGCAGAGAAATTGTACACAACAGTAAGACTAGTTAACGGCATAGCTGTCTTCAAAAGAAATATTCTGATGATATATTCCCAAGGATGTAGAGGGTCTGTGGGAAAGTACAATGTTCTTGAGTCAGAATAAGGGGGTAGAGAGTCAACCATAAAACAAAAGGTACCATGTTGTAGTATTGCATAATCTAGAAATGTTAGGAGGGCTGATAGCAATTTGGGCCAACCAGGTGGTGAGTGACAGAGACAGGAGAATCCAGGATGCCCGCCTTCACAGGGATGGGCAATGCAGACAGCAGAGTGCTCACATGCCAGCTTCTTGTTCAGGGGACGAAGGAGAAGAGAAGCAGATATGTTTTGTATTTGATCTGTGAAACTATTTTTCATCAAAGGTCACTTATTTATTAAAATAAAAAGCTATGTCATTTGGACAGTTTCAATATTAATTTTTAATGCTATCTGTGTTATGAATATTAAGAAAATGTAATGAGCTGGGCTGTGGTGGCACATGCCTTTAATCCCAGCACTCAGGAGGCAGAAGCAGGTGGATCTCGGAGTTTGAGGCCAACCTGGTCTACAAAGCAAGTCCAGAACAGCCAGGGCTACACAAAGAAACCCTGTCTCAAAAAAACTAAACATATAAATAAATAAATAAATAAATAAATAAATAAATAAATAAATAAGATGTAACGAGTTAGTTTCCATTCAGCTGCAAAGACCCCATGTTTACTGTGGCTTATTCTGTCCATGGCTATATAAATGTTTCTGAGTTCCATGTCAAATGAGTTGAGACATTTTTGTTTGCTTTTCTTACATTATGCACGTAGTTATTTTTGATATACTGTGTTTGCACATATTTACAGGGTATAGTATTGTAATTTGGCCATCCTTGTAGGTTCCCACAAGTGAGAGAGAGTATATGGTCTTTCTCTTTCTCTATGTGGCTTATTTCACTTAGTGTTACATACTGCACTTCCATCCCTGTTCTGTAAATGACATAATTTCATCTTTCTATGGTTGAATACATATCATGAATTACATACCACATTTTTTTTCAATTCATTTCTTTACTAGTAAACATTTTGTTGGATTATCTATCTTGGCCATTGCTAGTACTTCCAAAATAAATACAGGCATGAGGCATGAGGATAATGTCTTATGATAATTTCTCCAGCTTTATAACCAATATTGGGATTGCTGGATCTGTTTTCAGCTTTTGGAAAGTTTTATTTCCATGCTGTCTTACACAACAGTAGTGCCAACTTGCACTCCCAACACCACTGCAGGTTCATGAAACATAAGTGTCTGTGGAAACTACAAGTTGCTACATGTAAAAAGGCAGTTCAATACACAAAGCCTATAAAGTAGGTGATGTTATCTCTTACACACACATGGCATTGGACACTATGTGAGTGACAGAGATGGCCCAATGAGAATGTAAAAGAAGAGACAATGGCCAACTTACTCCAATATTTAAATGTGGACTGAAAGGAGAAACCAGTGGGTAAAACCAAGGAAAGTAGTAACTATCAGGAGACAATAACTCTAGTGAGCAAGAGCAAAAGAAGAAATCAGCAAGGCTTCTGAGAACAGGCAACAGCTTCCGAGAGGATTTTTATCACTGGCACTGAAGTCCAGCAAGAGATTCAATTGAAAGTTCTCAAAAGCCTGTAGGCAGTTAAGTACTGTCTGTAAGTTAGCTACACAAATGGGCTCTAGCTTGGACTCAGTAAGGACCACAGAGTACCAAACAGGGGGCAGTGCACTGACACAATGACACACAAGGTGTCACCCTCAGTAAGCATGGGTAACTAATCACAGCTTGTTCAGTCCAATCCACATGGCAGGATTCTTAGCTATACCTAGAACATAGGAAGGAACAAATCATGATCTGCTCCTCCCCAAATTAGGAACACACGTGGTCAGAAAAGTAAATCAATGGTACAGTGCACACCTCATGTACAGGAGGACTCTGATTCAACAACCAAACACACAGAGAGGGGGAGAGAGAGAAAAAGAGAGAGAGAGAGAAGAAAGAGAAGAGAGAGAGGGGTTCAGAGAGAATCTTGTTTACTCCAGAACTTCCTGGAAGCTCTTTCTCCTGTTTCTCATAAAGTACCACACTGAAATTTTCTAATGAAAACACAACTGTATCGTGACACGAAAAGGGAGACTATTCTTTCTTGACTTTTTTAAATCACTTTTTAATCTTCCAATCATTATAGCTATTTGTTGGAAAAGATGAAGAGAATTCAGCTGAAGCTCGATTTTACACAATTATTCACATCAGATATGTAAATACCTCTGTCTATGTTGAACTGCTAGAAAAATTTCCAGGAAGAGGCCTAGCTGGTATAACATGAGAAGACAAAATTACATGATGTGGACATAAATGTATTATATCATTCTTATTGATCAAAGAACAACAAAGAATCTTACTTGCTTTGTCTCTAACCTTTTTCCTGCTTCGGATACAAAGGTTTTGTTAATGTAGTAAGATGTCCTCAGTTGCAAGCACAAACACGCACACATGAACACACCTAAATGGCTGATTTTAATATGAGTCAAAAAGTACAATAATTACTTTTTTAAAAAGACAATGATGAAGGATGTTTTTGTTTGTTCATCCATGCCGTTGCTGATATCATTGTAGCCCTGGGAACTGACTACTAGCTAAATGAGCTGGCTATGGTACCAGGGAAATAACAACTATTTGATACTATTGATAGATACTATTTCAATTTCTTCTTGTGTAATGGTTGAGGAGAAAAATGACATCTTGCAAATTCAATTCTAAAAGCTTTAAAAATCATTGCATCTTTATATCTAGTTAAAACAAAAAGCTTTATGATGATGTCAACACAATGCAGTTTCTATTCAAATGAGATTTGTTGCGATAACTGCTTTCCCCCATCTACCTCATTCCATATCAGGATCCCAGGGTTCTAATTGCAGCCCTCTAGAGCTAGAGCAGCAGTAAGAGAAGAAGGTGGAGTCATTTATTCCACGTGAACTGCTGGAGTTGCACATATGGTTTCAAAGCAGCATCTGCCAATCCGTAGGTCATTGAGACATGCTATAAAACTGTACTAACCCTTGATCCCTCCCAACAAATATCCATGAAGTATGGAGGGGGAAAGGCATACAGAAAAAAAGAAGGGCCCAACCCAGAATCTAACTGGCTACACCTGTCCTTCTTTGTGTCACAAAGAAGGCTTAATGGTGTCCACCAGGAGGCAAAAATGTTAGCTCTGCTCTTAGAGAGGACAGAATCCTCGAACACAAGCCCTTGCTGGTGAAAACCATGCAACAATAAGCACAGAGCTTCAGGAGTTTGGCTCCCAGGAACCCCAGCTGGGTGGGCATGGCACTGTGGCCTGCCTGTAATCTCAAGGATTGGGAGGAGGAGACAGGAATCTCCGGAGCAAGCTTGCTAGCCTGCTAGGCTGAAAGATATGTTCCAAATTCAGATCTTACCTCAATATGTAAGGCAGAAAGAATCAACTAGAGATTCATGATGCCAGCCTCAGGCCTCCACACACAAGCATACATGTGCACTCAAAGCAATGCACACATTATGCATGCAAGCACATGCGTGTGTACACAAAGACACACACACACATACACACCACAGACCCCTGATTTGCCTGGTACACGCCAAAATGACCTGTGGTTTAGAAATTCATGTGTTTACACACATCCTCTGTTTTCTTTTGGGATCAGTGTCCACTCTGTTGCTTAGGAAATTGGGTAGTTAATCTGCCCTTATTATAGCACATGATCTAGAATAGTGAATGAACACACTGAGCCAAACTTCACCTCTTTTTCTCTATCTGAGTCGACGCCTGGTAATCTTTAGGGCCCCCAGAAAGCACAGTGAAAATTCTTAGGAAGCAGTTATTCCGCAAGCAACCAGCACGCACCTCAGGCTCTGCGGTCTACCCCCAAGGTATCTCATTCACTTCCTTTTCAGATATTCTTCCCCCAGTGCTGAAGAATGTCGTGTGGATTCTTCTCTTAAAATGCTGGGCTGAATAACAAGGCTACACAGTGAATAGTCATTACCAAATAAAGGTCACTTGGATTAGAATGAATACAGCATCAGCAGAGAGAGACCTGGGGTCCCAGGTAGAGGGACCCATTGCTCAAACTCACAGCTGGATTCCTACCTCTGAGAGTTCTAGAAAGTCAGTTAGCATCTTGAAAGCCCTTCAACTGTGTAATAGAGATAATGAGCAGAGCTGTCCTCAAAAGACTGCTGTGTGGATGCAATGGGGTGACATGTCAAAGTTCTTGGCTTGGTGCCTGACTTATAGTAAGGGCCAAAGAATTACTGCTATTGTTCACAGAAACGCCAGTTGCTAAATAGATCTATGAATGAGCTTAGTAAATTGCGCCAGTTATGGGCATTTCCTTTTTTTTTCCAGTTGCAGCTGTTATTGGATTCCAATCTATTTAAATTAAATATTTAAAACTTGGCACACCAGCTTCACCCTGGGATGGTTCGGCTCATGCAAAGCCTACCCAGTGCATGATAATGCCAGGTTGCTGAATCTAAGTTCACTCAGCCTACCACTGCTGTGTCAAAGCTAAGCCTTCTTTATACATTCATCTTATGGCAAAGATCTTAAGATGGGGGCAGTGACCTCAACAAGAGTGTTGGAGGGCAATGCTTAGCCCCAGTTACCTGTCTAGATATATTGAGTTGGGAGTCAGCCAAGCTATCCATCCTAAAGTACCTTTGACATCAGAGGGTCACAATCAAAACACTTTCACGGTATCTGGTTGTAATGACAGCTGCCTATCATGTGATCTTTGTCTGCAGACAATGCAGATGAAGCTGGGTTAGTCTATCCCACCAAACCCTTCTAGCCTGATGCTCACTGGAGCTGGAACAGACAGCTTCAAACATCACATCCATGACTACGATAATCAACTGAACTAGAAGTCTCTTTACTGACCGGAATGAAAGATCCCTGTGAAGATGGGGCACAGGAAGGAAAAACGTAAGGATAGGAGAAAGTAGCCAGAAGGGTACCAATGAGCCTGAGGCGTGTAGAGAACTTTCGGGGAAACTGTGACGTGACAGGACCTGCATGGAAATCCTGTGGAGAGCAGCATGCAGAATGCCAGTTGGCTATGGCACACTCAGGCTCATGGGTATGTGCTCGCCATCACCAGGAGACTTGAATGCAGATCCACCTGCAGCTTGGGCTGCAGGCCAGTGGCTCTACAGCCAGAGTTAAGTTCCAGAGCTCCCCACCTTGCTGGCCCCAGCCCTCTGCTTCCTGCTCCCCGATTTTCTCAATCTGGTTTTCTTTACTTTCTTACATGTGCACTTCCTTGGACATATTTCTGTCCTTCCTGGAGAAGTCTAGCAGGAATCCCCCACACTCTGAAGATTCAGCCTCTTACTCCAATTCCTGGATGTGTTCTTATGGGCACATCGACATTACAAAATGGACCTCCATCTACTGCCATGACCTATTTCACAAAGTACAGTTTTATATATCATGACAACATTCTTTCTGCATCATGTGGCACTGTTCAACAAAGGTCTTTCTTTATAGCTGCATTCATGCATCTTAAAGAAATGAAGGAACCACGTGGTTGTTTTGACTGTGTCCGGGGTGACACTGTGCTGAGGAAAATGAGCCCCGTGGGAATAACTTTACAAGCTTGTTCTCTTGCCATGAGGCCCAAGCTCTGTGCACAAACAAGTCCCCTTGGCCCTTTGCAGGACTGGGAGGAGCCAGCACCATCTGCTTGGGGAGACTGCTATTTCCATCTAATAGCTTGCCCTGAGCCAGCACACCTCTCTGTTCAAAGGGCTGCACAATTTCACACTTTGCACAACTGTGTTTTTGTGTATTTTAGGAAATGCAAAATAGATTGTACTTTACATTCTATAAATGCCAACTAAAAAACAAAGCAAATGTTAATAATGTTCCCCAGATCTGCCTGCAGAATGTATCAGTTATATGTAATAGTGTTAGTGTCTAAAGCAAAAAAATAAAAATAAAAAAAATTAGACTTGTTCAAGAACATTATCTGTGACTGTGCCTAGAGCAATATCTCTCAAGCACACCAAAAAAATATATCAGGAGGGGAAAAATCTTACTTCTCTCTAAGAAATTATGTTTAATTTGGGACATCGAATGGGACAATTAGGCCAGGTACCTTGTATCAAAATCTTGGGCAGAATGCCAAATATTCAATGTGAAAACTGCCCTGGAATTTGACTAGAGAAAATTTAATGTACTTTTACAATTACGGATAGAATATGGAAATTTCACAAGGGATTTTTGTTTGTTTCAAAGAAATTAATTTTGATGGCATCTGTCAGCGCTTTAGACTGCTTAATGCTATTCAGGATATGCAATAGTGTTGGGACTGAAGTCAGACAAGCTATACAGTTAGACAGACAGAAAGTTAGGGACAGAAGTCATCCATTATTTTAACATTAATCATATTATGCAGTATGCCTTGTCTCCCTCTTCACAAATGTGGGATAATCTCACTAAAGAAAGCACTAAAGAGAGTAATTTGCAGACACCATGATCCCTTCCTCCTAAGAACTCCAGCCTTCCTCTCCTAAAATCAGGTACATTCTCTTATTTGCTCTGGGTTTCTAACTGAAGAGTGTCTCCCTACAAACACAAACAAAAAAAAATCTCACATATCCTGGAACTTCAGAATTTTGCTTTATTTAGAAATAAGATTTCTACAGATGTAATTAATGAAGTTACTGTTGCACTGGATTAGGGGAGCAAGTTGAATTTAATGGACTATGTCCTTAGAAAGCCAGGCAATAACACAAAGAGAGAGCCACACGGGTGATAGGGCAGAGATTGAAATGACACAGCTGAGGATGAAAGAATGGCTCCTCTACACAAGGCCCCACCAACACATCAGCCTCTGACTTTGAGGCTTGAGAGTCATGAGACAATGTATCTCTGTCATGTTAAGGCCTGTAGTATGTGGTATTTGTCATAGATGCCAGATGGAACTTACACATACTCATAATACAGTTATGAAATTCAAGAAACTTAACACTAATTAAATTTAACACTAATTAAACAATATTAGAATTATAATTTCATTAATACTCACAGTAATTTCTTCTATGGGCGTCTCTCCCAAGCCAAACTCTAACCCAGGATCACACATTAAGTTTTGCCATCATCTCTCCTTAGGTTCTTCCATTGGTCCATCTGAATCCATTCTCCAACCTTTCCTTAACCTTCTAGACATGCAAAGTTTGGATGAGTGTGGTCTACAGGGTTGGTAGACACAAAATTGCTCAAGACTTTTGCCCATGCCAGGCCTGGGACCATGAACTCCTCTGTTTCTCTGCATTCTCTCTCTTGCCCAACATTACCCCGTAACAAGAGGTCCGTGTGCAGCCTATGCTCATCACAAATCCTTTGCTGACCTCAAATCATGTAATTCCCACTAACCTGAAGTCATCAACAGGTACCATTTCAAGTGTTCCTTGGCATTTAATGTGACCCTGACCCCATAGTCATTTCATGAGTCATATCTTACTGACACCCCCATAGTATGTACTGTGTACTTGATATGCATGTTGTTTGAATTTAATTAGACTACTGTTTCAAGAAATTTACTGTACAGTTAAATACTTGATTCTTTCACCAACTGCATTTTCCAGCTTGATTTTGGTATTATAGCACAAGGGCAAGAAAGAGTACAAAGTATTTCTTTCCATTGCAGAAAAACTGGTAATTATCAATCAGTAATTATTTCCATAAGAAGCATTACTCTTTCAGGTATACAGCTGATGTTTGCTCATTAGCCAAAGGCACTCCAGGGAATAGAACATGACTCATAAATAATAGGCAAGGTAGTTTTATTATCAGCCCTGGATTTAAAGGCCATACAATTCTGCTATTCGTTAGAATAAAGGAAATGAAGCAGTCAGAATCAAGACTCACTAATTTCTATTTACTGCCTAAAAATACTTGATTTATAGACTATTTCTGAGAAAATACATTTTAATTCTCTCAAATATAAATAGTTATTTCTTAAAGCCAAATCCAAATGGATTGCTCAGTTAGATTCTGCTTTAATAAATATATAAGAAGGTTCCATAATTAGCATATTACAGCCAGAGACATGAATCAAATAGAAAACTAATTTAGCTTAGAATTGAAGCAGAGAATGCTCTGACATGCTACTTTGGTTCCTGTTTTAATGGTCTCTGAATATGTGCTATTGGTTTATTAGATGATCTTACCTTCCTTTTAAAAACAGAATTAGTGGTTTGATTTGGGTTCAAAATGCAGTCCAATATCCTAAATCAAAGACGGGGTCCCCATTTTCTTAACCTACTTGCTGGCCTTTGCTCACTTTGGACAATGAAGATTTATTGTTAAAGTAAGAACCCCATCATGCTTGGAATCAAGTCATCCGTGCCCTTCTGCCTTGGTTGATTTTACTCCTGCCCCCCTTTTCACAGATACTTAAAGAAAGCATGGCCAGTGCCTTGTAAAGTGTCACAAAGAATGAGCTCCTTCAACTCAATATTACTCCTTCACCTTCTATACCTCTGATGCTTCTCTACGATCCTGATTTCATTTTCAAATTCAAAAATGGCTACAGTCTTGGAAAAGCTCTCTGTTGTTAATTGACTCTAGAGAAAAAGCAAACACCAGTCACACACTTGCTGAGATCCCCTCGCCTCATGTCTGATTATGCCTACTCTCACACACACAGGGATTCAAAACCTTCTGGTTACATGTACCCAATGGAGACTTCCTTTCCCCACAAATATCAAGGTCAAGACAGATATAGTTTGACACATTTTAATAAGTCTGAAGATGTGATCTCATGTGGCTCTGAAATATTTTTAAATTAGTGAACAAATTAAGAAGGTTTCCATGTTGGCCATAATGTTGAGTTGTTTTCCTTTTATAAAAGTTAAGGCTAAGCCAGGTATGGTACACACACCAGTAATCCCAGCACTCTGGGAGGCAGAGGCAGGTGGATCTCTGTGAATTCCAGGCCAGCCTGGTCTACAAAGTGAGTTCAGAATAGCCAAGGCTACACAGAGAAACCCTATCTCAAAAACAAAGAAACAAACAAAAGTTAAGACTAAGTATGGTAGGCTAGTCTCCAGGAACAGCCAAAGGCGTCAGCACAGGTCATTATAGTCACTGTAGCATCCTGAAACATCCTAGGTAGTCTATCAGGACTGCACAGTGGAGCTCATGATAATCTTCCCTCAATTACTGGGACTGTGCTCATTTGCTCTGTGGGCCCATACCAGCATCTATACTGTTCAAGCAGCATTTAATACCATTGTTGGGAAGCCCCCCAAAAGAAAAAAAGAGAAAACACTCATCCCTGGAAAACACAGAGCTCTGTTACTGCTCTCTTTCTGCCTTGACTTACTGATTTAAGAGCAGGATACAGAAGAGAAAAGCAATCAATGTATATACAAGACATTTCAACATATGCTCCCTTGATGGACAAGCGGTGTCTCCTCAGAACTACTATCAGGAAGAATGGCCTTACATAGAGAACCCTCAAGTAAAAATCTTAAATTATTAGAGGCAGCCCTCAGATATTAGCTGAGTTAAAACAATTCACTCAGGAGAACGGATTTACAGTAGGATTTTTTTAGGAAGAAAAGTACATGTATAAATAAAATTAGAAGTAAAATATTCACATGCCTAAAGAGAGTCCTCTGAAGCTGTCCTGGTTAAAACCATAATTGTTTCAGTGAAGTGCTTTGATTGTGGTGAAGATATGGATCCCTCAGATCTAGGAAATATCCAGTGGAATTCACTCTATATGTAATTATTCTTAAAGCTAGAATGAAAGCATTGTCATGTGAACAGTGCAGCTAGGGATAAGTTCACCGATTCTTTACTGAAATGTCATTATTCACCTTCAGAAATCAGTGTCTAAAAGTATATTTGATAGTGAGAGCATAAAATCCAAAGTAAAGCCACACAGCTTCCATCTCAAATGGCCATTCTAATGGTACAGAAGTTCATCGAAATGTATAGACTTCAAGCCTGGTTAATTTTGGTGTGCAACATTATTATAATAAAGTTTATAAAATGTGTTTTTAAAAAGGATTCATGAGAGCCAAGTGGTGGTTGCACACCTTTAATCCCAGCACCTGAGAAGCAGAGGCAGGTGGATCTCTGAGTTTGAGACCAGTGTGATCAACAAAGCAAGTTCCAGGACAGCCAGGGCTACACAAAGAAACCCTGTCTGGGGGAAAAAAAAAAGAAAAAGAATTCATGAGGATTGAAAGCGTGTTAGCATAAAGTTTTGAAGGAGACTTTCACTCATTCTCCATTACTGCAGTTAATGAATTCTACAACTCCATGTGTGTCACCTATTACTTTCTACATGAAGAAGGAAGTTGTCCTTGAAATTGACACAGTGCTTCAGCATCTCAGCTTTTTACTTTACATTTTTTTCAAGGAGTTCTTGTATACACTAATTTTTCTCAGGTGTCATGTGAGGGCTTAAGCACAAAAGCCAGTATCAGAATGACAAGTACGACCTGGAAAGGACAGGAGCTCTGCAAGGACCAAATATATCAGGGCACAGGGGTCTTTTATGAGACTGTTTCTCCAACCAAGAACCATGTATGCATATAACCTAGAACCCCTGCTTGAATGTAGCAAATGGTAGCTCAATATCCAAGTGGGTACCCTAATAAGGGGAACAGGGATTATTTTGGACATGAACTCAATGGCTGGCTTTTCGACCTCCCCGCCGCCCCCCCCCCCGAGGGAGGAGGGAGGAGCAGCCTTGCTAGGCCACAGAAGAGGACATTGCAGCCAGTCCTGAAGAGACCTGATAGCTAGAGTTAGATGGAAGGGGAGGAGGTCCTACCGTATCAGGGGCAGGGAGTAGATGAGGGAAGGGTGGGGGGGATAGGGCAGAAATGTGGGAGGGGACTATGGCTGGGATACAAAGTACAGAACCTGTGATTACTATAAAATAAAAATGTTAAAGGAAAAAGAAAAAAAAGAATGACAAGTGAATTCAAAACCCACACTTCACCCTTCTTCACATGTGGAATCCAACTTTCAATTATTTTTGACCCCAAACAACTCAGGTCCGTGTTTTTCCACTTAATACCTCAGTGTCATCAAAGTGTGTGGAATGCAACATTCCCAAAACACAGCGCATTGTTGAAACTTCAGATCAAATGCTTGTTCTGCACACTGTGTGGCTGGCTCTTTGGCTATTCATACATGCACAGGCAATGACAACTAGGTCGAAACTGCAGCTCAGCTGGGAGCAACATTAAGACACTGTCAAGTAGAGGAAGCCATTCCACTTTTAGGCCTGTTCAGAGAAACACGTGTGCATAGGAATCCATACATCTGGCAGGTGTGTAACCTTGCAGCAGTCCCTTATCCTGTATTTTACCTGCCAGTTGGCAAAAGGAAAGGAGGTCCTAGAATGTCTATACCCTGTCGCTTTCTCTGCACACCTTTTTCTGCAGGTCTAGACCCAAATAGTGGCATGGTGCTTTAGAATGATGGCTACTGGCTGGAGAATACAGAGGGTCCTACAGTCTTCTTTGCCTTCTTTTCCACCATCTGGTAGACCCAAACCAGAGGTAGAGTTTATTGGAAAGTCACCTCTGTCAAAGGGATGCTTTCTGCATAAGGACCCAGGTATATGAGGCAGGGAGTAGCTTTGGATTTTACACTTGTAAGATGGCCTTACTCCTGGAAATTAGCAGGGTATCTCCTTTCTGAGTGACTAATTTGTTTTGGGTCACTTTGGGTTTTTTTTTCCTATTATAACACCTTCTAGATATCGTATTTTATATTTTCTGAAAGTGAGAATGTGCACTAGTTTAATCAGGTCAGATTTTGCAAGAAAAGATCTAAGCCAGTGCTATTCCCCTCCCTTGTCTCACAGCTGGACTCTAACAGTCAGAACTCCCCAAAACCCCCAAGAGACAATGCTTAAAAATTATGTTTTTCTTATCACCTTATAAAGCATTTTGGCTCCTTTTTCTTATTTCATATTTGATTACACAAGCACCCATAGGTTTAGCTTTGTGCCTTTAACCAAAGGTTCTGTTTAACAACACACAACTACTCCAATTCACCTTAACAGAGAAATACCTCAAACCACATGTATGGATTTTATTTATTTAAAGTGTAAAGATTTTAAAGTTTTATTTCAATTAGGAGAGTTATATAAAACATCAAATGAAAAGTGGGAACCTTAAAGCCATGCATATGTGGAAGAAAAATATTAGATTATAGTCCCAGAGTATTATTGACAGAGACAGGTATGCCATTCATTGTCCCTGAGAGTTCCCATAATGAGCTGACAGTAGCAGGGCTCCCTGGACCACAATGAATGAATCCACAGTGAATCGCAAGAGTCAATCTGAAGAGTAGAGGCCATTGCTTTCAAATATGAATTTGATCACATGTAGATGCAAATGAGGCTCCTGTGGAAACACGTGCAAGGCATTCACAGAGGTATTCGTCTCAGAATGACATTCTATAAGACCAATCGGGCAACACAAATGGGATGCTGCCAGAGTCTTTGGAAACCTGAAAGGCACATACACTGGCCAAGAAGGACATGGCATCACAGAACAAACAAAGTATTGTCCTAAGCTGTCTTCAAGGCTGTGCACCCGCTCTCTGAAGAAAGAAATCTCACATATTGAGAGATACGCTGAGGCTCTTAAACTGGAGACGTGGTCCAAACAGTTTTGGGAACAGAAAAAGAGTAAGACAGTAAAGGTACCATGGTTCAGTGACGGTGACTTAGGACATGTTCTCACATGCCCGAGAGACACATTCAACTTCCACTGTCAAGTGTCAAGGGAAAAACACCCAAAAGATTCGAAAAACAGAAGAAGATGGAGGCGGGGTGGATTGTGAAAAGAAAAGCAGACTCTACGTATGAAAGTCCGTCAAATGAGCAACTACTCCTCCCAACCCCATGCAGGAGGAAGAAGATACTGATTGGCTCACCCAAGGTCTGTTAAAACTTCATTCAATATACATGCCCTACAAACTCTTATCCCTGTGATGCACCCTGAACTGGGTTAGCGGAGAACAGAACACAATGGTCCACAGAGCCAGCTACTCTGACAGACTTCTACATAGCAACAGCTGAAAGGCAAAAAAGAAAGGAGGATGAGGAGGGAGAGAACGTTGAATGTTTTGCCACAAATCAGATGAAAAAAATAAAATAATCAAAATTAAAAATCAAAAAAGTCAAGTTTTAGAGTAAGAACCATGATGCCATCATTTGGAAGCATTCACTTCAGTCATGATCGAATTAAATCATTAGTGATAAAATAAAAATATGATCACCCATGGGAGCCCAGAAGCACTTTGTCTTAGGAGCCAACCCCGGCGCTGCTACACCAATATTTCAAGCTTCTCACCTAAGTGATTATGGAGCATCTACTAATGTGTATGGCATGGCAGGAAATGAAGGCCAAAGGAAATACTGGACCAGGAGACAAATCTATGGTTTGGGCTTTCCTCAACCCAATCTGTCAAAATTGGTCAAGATTCAATGAACTAGTGTCTTCCATTCTGCTGCGGAGAGTAGGAAGCTCATGTAGTTTTGTTGTGCCCTCTTCTCTATGGTAATTGCCTTGAAACATTCATTTTTTCACCAAAAGGAAATGTGTGACTATCATAAAGCTGAATCCTAATTTTGCAGAAACCTTGAAGATAAAAACACAGGACGTCCAAGAAATTCCTCTCCAAGCCCTCAGTGTCTGTCTGTGCTTGCATCTCTCAGTCACAGGGGACTCAGCTGGAAGCCTGCATGGAAAATGCAATTCCCTTATTATGTACCTCCTTTTTTCCATTAGCCCAATATCTGAAGGGCACGGAGGAACATAAAACCAAGATGATTCAAAGGACACCTCTATAATTCCTTCCTTCTCTGAAAAGGAGTGTTTACTTGCTCATCCTTCTCTGGAGAACAGTCTACCCTCCTCAACACAATCATTCAATAATTAGTATAGCCACATAACAAAAATACATGTCAACAGTACTACTGTATGGCATCTTAGTTTTAGATTTTTTTAATACTCTAGGAAGGCACTCTGGAAGACAGCAAATGTTCTTTCCTTCACACACTTACTTGACAAGGATTTACGGATTAGCTTTTGCAGTAGGCATGGGCGTCTTCTTTCCCAGTATCTCTTTAGGGAACTTCTGCTCCTCCAGGATCAGCCCATGGAGTTCAGGTGAGGCTAATTCCTCCAGGATTAAGGATGACATCATCTGACTAGCCAAATAATTGCTTCAAAAATGGGCATTTGACTCGAACCACCTTAATCAGAATCACCCCTAGGGCTTTTGTTACAACAACTTGAAGGAGACAAGTTTTTTATTTCTGGGCTCAGTAGCCTGGAATTGCTGGTTGCTTTAATTGCTTCCCCATGGACAGAATCTCCTAGGCAAGAAGCCAAAAAGAGGGAAACACAGTGGGAAGACGGAAAGAAAGGTGTGCTTAATGACATCAGCTGCCCATTGTGTACCTCACGTCTAAAGTCCTGCACCTCACCATGAGTTTTTGTCTGCAAGTTCCAATGAAGTCTGTATGCTGATTTTAGCCATGTTTCCATTCCTTGCAACCCAAGGGATACCAGTCAGTTGTGAGGGCCACACAACACATCAACTTCTGGCAGTCAAGTGGGCATCTGTGTCGCTTCCTCAAGAAGAGAACAAATATGGACAACAGTATTCAGTAATGAGAGAGGCTTCACAACTGGAGTTCAAGTTCAGCAAATATTGTAGACATATCACTTTCCATTGTCCCCATCCATCACCTAAGCATAGCTTGACTTACCTCACAGCCTTAGCTGAAGAAGTACATGAGATTTTAAATGAAAGGCACTTAGCTGATTCAACAGCAGCCATGACTATTATTAGCAAGGAAAATGCTCTTGAGTTCTACACTGCCATTCCACATTATTTGAACAGAAACTTCAGGGCTTTTAGATCCAGTTCCCCTGGAACTGGGGCAGGCATTCTCAGAATAGCATCTACCCTCCAGGAAATGCCGTCCATTACCCAGGAGTCCCTCACGGTGTTTGTGCAAGTGTGCACTGTCATAATCAAGTCACCACTCCACACCCAGGAGGGAATCTGGGATGCCCTTTCTTCTTTTCAGCCAGCTACATGTGGGGCACGTGCTCGTGGAGCGCGCGCACACACACACACACACACACGGGCTTCTAGAGGAGTCACGGTCTCATTCACTTCTCGATGAACACCAGATAATTTCTATTTGGGGATTAAGACAGCCTGATTTCTAACTTCAGCGTGAAGAACTGGGAAGTCTCCCTCCCTATCATTACAAGCCAAATCCTAGATCCTACACAAGAAGACACAGGTACACATATATACACATATGTATGTGTGGGGGGGGTATAAGCAGGTTTTAGAAGTTCCTCACAACACAACCATCCCAAGCAGCCTTGACCCATCCAGGAGGATAGCATTACCACAAAACACTCAATGATCCATCAGGGAATCAGCCATTTATACCTTGCGTGTGTTGCACTAAACGGGTACATTCAAGCCTTATACCGCCTCAACTTGTATTCACTCCCATTTCACTGGCGCCTCCCCCAGCCTGCACCCTGTTGTCTACACTGTCTGTCCTCACCCGATCATGTTTTGGTTTGGAATGACATCGTAATAACACCACCAATATGTCTAACAATCAGCTCTGCCAGTCACAGCACTTTTAATGTGTCAGAGTCTTGTAAAGGAGGGAATATTATCCCAATTTTGCTACTTAGCTCTGCATTCTCTCTCGTCATAGCACTTATCATAACTGTACTTGTATCGTTTTTGTTATTATCTGTTTAATATCTGGCTTTCCTACTAAACCATCAGTTCTGTGAGCACATTCTCTTCTCGACACATTATCCCAGCATCTAGAGAAGTGTCTGCCACATAACAGACACTCAAACAATATCTTCTGATGGAAAAAAAAATCAACCATTGAGTAGAGAGTGATATTAAAAAATAAAATATATAAACAGATAATTCATTGGTGGCAAAATGTCAAGACAGCTCTCCACCCCCTCCACACACACACACATTGTCCAAAATCCTTGCTTTGTGCGGCTATGTCTCTTATTTATTTGAAGTTCTTTTTTAAATTTATTTCAGAATGGAAAGTATTCTAGATGATCAATCACCCAAATGATTGAAATGCCTTCATTTGAATCTGCTTACTTCCTATAGACGCTGGTGTTTCGACTTTAATGGACAATCTCTATGTCTAGTGAGTGCGGCAACAAAGACCAGTGCATTCAACACGCTTTGAACAACTCTGACATGCCCAGCCTCTCCCACATCCCCTCAGATGACACAGCTGCTGTGACAGGCACACACTCTCAGGGGAGACATTGCCTGAAAGTGATTACCTAGAAGTGACATCATGATTTATAACACCATTTTCTAAATTCTAAAGCTGTGATTTATAATGAATCGGGCGATGGTCCTGTGGGACCTGGCTTCCCCATAATTAGGGTTATCTGAATTATCCACTTTCTTCTAATTTTTTTGTTTGTTTGGATGAAAAAAAAAACTGTCTGCAAATTATGGAACAGAGGCAGACTCAAGGGCGCCATAATTTGAAAACAAGCAGCCAAGGAGTTTAAAAATAATAAAAATGGAAATGGGATATAATATCAATAGTTTTTCTGCAGGAATTTCTAGAAATGTAAAATGCATGGGTATTTAAACATTCTAAAAACATGATATGTTTTAATTTTTTACTGATTTTTTTTGTGGCATTTTCCCTTTCTACACAAAAGAATAATGGAATAAGATTACCAACGTGAGCCACTGGTGGAGTTACAAAAATAAAAAAAAAGCTAAGTGCTATTTGTAGACAGACATTTTCCACTCATTGTTCTTTCAAATAGATCCCTTTAAACTATAATTACTCACATAATATAATTATTTTTCCATGAGATATTCAAATAAGGCCTAGAATTAATCACATCATGCTTTATTCCCATCTACTATTTTAAGTATCTTCTTCAAAGCAACCTGATGGTCTACCACAATAGTGCCTCAAAATTAAAAAAAACAAAACTTTATATGTATATATGTGTTTGCTAAGGATGTAAGTATGTACACCACAAGTGTGCAGTGCCCATGGAGACCAGAAGAGGACATTAGAGTTAGTTACAGGTGGTTAGTTGCCACCAGGTGACTATTGGAAAACAAACCAGGATCTTCCACCATAGCAACAGTGCTTCTAATCACTGACCCATCTCTCCTGCCACAGCCACCTGAAGCAGGTAAGTGTGGAATGCTTCAGGTAGGACCTGAAATCAGAAAGTTTATTTTTGGCTCAGTTCATTGAGAAGAAAGCCATAATAGCTGTTTGCCACTAAAATATAGAGAAACTACACTGCTTAGTTTTAAAAACATGCTGCCTTATTTATTTGGCAGAATCTAAATGTGCAAAAGGCACTTGAAGTAACAAAGGGACCATTTCCCGGAAAGCAAAGCCCTGTTTATGAAAGTGAAAAAGAGACTGAGCACATACAATCTAATTTTGTGTGTCTGAAAGGCACAGTGGAAGCGGCTAGAAGAACTGAGTGGATATTTGTCTTGAGGTACTGGGCAGAAAGGGATGACTTACGCTGGCAGAAAACGGAAGCATCTTGGTGGAGAACAGTACTTGTAATGTAGTAAGCAGGTGGATTTTAAAAAGGCAGCGAGTAGGGGAGGAACAGATGGGGCCAGGGCTGGAGTTGGCACAGAGGATGAACAAATTTAACTGGAGAAGCAGTGATCTAGTACCACATTTGTAGCTAGGATCTTCTTTCTGTCCTAATTAGAGCGCACTGCAATTTATTAGTGGGACATAAAGGTTAAATTTTTTTTTTGCTATGGAAAAATATAAGCATCAGATGAATCAAGCAGAAATCCCCATTTCTCTGGCAGCTATCCCCAGAGTGTAACTTCCTGCGGACTCTTCGGTATCCCATCACATGGGCCTCTGATGGGCTTTTGAAATACCTGGCAATGTCAGCTCCCTTCATGATGGAGCATCTCCTGGCCTGGGAAAGGAGCCAGGATGTGGGCAATGAGGGTGAAGCTGTACTTGTGTCACTGGCAGCTGTGTGCAGAGGGCTCCTCTCAGGGTACGGGGGCTTGTTGCCGAGCCTTTTTCTACTCTACCCTTTACTAACTTCTGCACAGGCATGACCCTAGGACAGCCCTCTGGAGCTCTAGAGTCACCACCTTGTTTCTCTAATGCTAGCTAAGGTCAGACAGGCTCCTGCCTCTGTGAGCCTTTGGAAGAGATCTAGAAAGCATTTATGCTAGGAAAAAGAAAAGACACTCCAAGTCTTCATAAGAACAAACCCCCAAATTTTCAAGTCTATCTTGTATGAAATGGAATCACCAAGTAGCTACAACCAAAATATATTGCCTTAGACAGGAAGATACTTTTTGATGGGAGTAACTTCTTATTACTTAATTTAATTATGGTTCTTATGAGAAACATTCCAGATAAGCAGCCCTAAGTAATCATTTTATGTCTCAACTCCCCTTTGACTCATTCATTTCCTTGCTTTTTACCGTACGCCGGGGCCAGGGGTGGGGCTCAGATACAGTTGCATATTAAAATGTACTTTTCAGGAGACCATCTTCTTTTCCCTGATTCTGAATGCTGATGACATTCTCATTTAGATCCTTGCCGAAGAATATGGGAAGTGTCCCAGGAGCAGTTTTAGCAAAAGATTAAAAAAAAAAAAGCATGCTTCATAGGATATTATGTGCAGTCTCATTAGCTTTTCTTTTGAAAACATGCCCTCCAGAAACAGAGGTCATAACGCATATCAATCCATCTTGTGTTGAATTAATACACTACCTAATCCAAGAATTCATTGTTCCCCAATAGGAAGTTAACTTTTACTCACATTAACTTCTTTTCATGAGCAAGTGTGTGAAGCATGTTAATTTATTTGAGATGCCAACCCTCCTCTCTTCCTGCCACGGCACTGGACTATGCAGCTCACACTTGCCCCAGATGTTCTCAGGAGGCATCTACTCTGGGCTGGCTGGTAGGGATAGAGATTAAGCTCAGCAGGGGATCCCCTAACCATAGGAATTGTTGCTAACAGCTTGACATTTGTTACCCCATCAGCCATGCGGCGGTTTTTCTCCATGGAAAAGCAGTATGTAAAGACAAAGCTGATGGGGAGGGTCTTTAAAATTAAAGACACTGATCTTCCACAGGGAAATTTTTCCAATCGCATTTACAAAATCAGACACAACTACCAAATTCCAGGTTCTCTATTCGTAAGAGAGCACACATGGTTAAGTCATGAACTGGCCCTGTCATTGATGAGGCCAAAATAGCTACAAGAGATGCAGAAGATTGGATAACCCCATGCTGGGGATATATTCTGAAAACTGATGCCAAAGAAAAATTTCATATAAAGGTGCCTATTTTTTTCAATACCATTTATAATACTTTTTTAAAAATTTGAACAGGCCAGAATCACAGCGAGAGTAAGGTTTAGTGTAACACTTCATCAATGTCAAAACGTCACATGAAAAGTTTTATAAAATGTGAGCCAGTGGCAAAGTTCTGTAGCTAGTTGTACTGATTTGTACTTATATGAACACAAGTGAAAATCAGAATCAAGTTTAATGTTACAAATTTAAATGAAATAATACTGCATCTTTCTCCTAAATTATCTCGTTTATAATGAGACTTAAAAAAACCAAAAAACAAGCAAGGAGAAGAAAGGTAGTGAGTGAAACAGAGTGTGGTTCTTGCTTTCAAAGACAACTCGGTGTCTTAGCCCTCCCCAGGGGCAGGTTCTACTACGCCAACCTCCAGTCATGTGGTGTTGATTTATTGCCTCAATAGAACCAGCCAAACAGAACCAGGCATGGGTCAGCAGACTACTAGGAGTGGGGCCATGTTACATTTATGCTTAAGATATGGACAGAGACCTTAACAGCAAGTTTCGATCTATGTTTTCCTAGAGTGAGGTCTACACTTGCCAAATAAATCTGAAAATACTAATAGGGAAGGCAGAGTGATCCTCGATTGCCATTTCAGCTTTACAATTCTGTTATTACAAGATCATCCCTTCTCCAAAAGTAAGAAAAGAGATGACAGCAGCATGCTAATTAGTGCTCTAATCCTGGCTCAATATAGCAAAACATTAAAAAAAAAAACCACATACACAATTGTGACAGTTCCCATGTTGTAATAGCAACAGAGCCTCAGACTTTAGTATTTTATAGTATTTTAAATGCTGGTGTAAACATCGGTGTATGCCAATGAAAGATCCTTATAGTTAAAATTCAGCTTAGTTTATATGAAAATAATGTCAAGCTCTAGCAGCTTTCCAATTCTAGGTAGAAAGCAGGTAATTATAGGAAGTCTGTTCAGAAGGGCTGCTCAGTCAGCTACGATATGAAAAATGACATCACGAAAACTGGCTCTTGTGTTAAGCCAAAGCAAGGTGGATGGGTACCAAATCCATCGTAAAATCCTCATTATTTCTTGTATGTCCTTTTAATGCTCAGGTATTCCAGGACTGGTGATAAGGGAGACACGGTTTAAAATCCCTTTTATTAATAACGGGCTAACCAACGTAGAAAATGAAGCGATTATCTTTCCTAAGTGCAACAATTCCATTTTTTTCACCTACTGAAATTTGGTAGATTTATCCAGTGTGGACTTAATGTGTCAAGCTCTACACTGAATAGCAAGATGAGAAAAGGTGTCGACAACCAGTAAGGGAGTCACAGAGGTCCTATGACGTCTGGGAGGCAACTGAGCTCTTTGTTGAGATGAGAGAACACGAGTCTATTGCTTTCCCCATCCAAGTCATCAGTATAGCTTTAATAAAGAAATAAAAAGTATCATAAAACACCAGGGTGGAGAATGGGAAGGAAACCACCAACCTAACAAGACTGAAACATATTTCTAGAAAATAATTCCTAAAAAATAAAGCCCAGCAGAAATCACACTGTTGGGGGACCTACAGGCCAGAAAGGAGATGATCTTCACCTCAGAAACTCAGGCAGACCACGGGTTCAGAAATGCCAGATACTATGAAAATGACTGAGGGTTGACATCACTCAGCATTAATTAATGAGGACCAATGAAAAGATTCCAAAGAGAGTATTGAGGGCAAAATTATCTTTTGTCTGGATCCAGCCTAATAGAGACTATTGATCAAAATGCAGGATGCAAGTCCTCTCATTGGAAAGAGCCATCTGGCAGTAAGGAAAGTTGAGTTTTGAAAGTCTCATGCTTAAACGGAGGCACTAAATTTGGAACACCTGGCATGAAGAGAAACCTTTACATGCTCCCAAAGTGAAGAACGAAGGTGTCTGCACACACCCAGAAAGCAAACTGTCATCAGGCTTCACATGAGACTCACAGGCTTGAATATAATGATAAGTGCCTTCTACTTATGATGTGGAAACCATTTTCAATCTCGGTGTCACATCTTGTCAACCTTATAATTGACAGGACCGAATAAAGACATTGGATATGCGTCAGCAATGCATAGGCTGCTGATGTATCATTTACCTTTCACTCCCACTCCTTAAGAAATTACAGAAAATATTTGCCCAAG
Source organism: Pachyuromys duprasi (assembly GCA_028658305.1). Taxonomy (NCBI): domain Eukaryota; kingdom Metazoa; phylum Chordata; class Mammalia; order Rodentia; family Muridae; genus Pachyuromys; species Pachyuromys duprasi. The sequence continues at coordinate 39,778,995 of CM053747.1, forward strand.
TGAAATCACATGGAAAACCAGGAAGCAAAGGACACTAAATCTAAAATCTGGATTCAGCCAAGAATGGTGAAGGATCCTTCCTAAAGATAGCTGTGCAGAGGGTCAAGGATCAGTCAATACAGCAAGAAAGCAGCACAGCAGGAGAAGAATAAAAGGTTGCCTTTCACAAGAGAGATTCTACCAATTTGGTACTTTCCTAGAAACCTGGACATGCTAGTTAAACTTTAACAGAATAGAAACTATGATTGGAATCTGTGCATCCTGAATGGCAGTAAGAAACCTTACGTGGCTATCATACTGGGGGAAAAATGCTATTTGTTCAAGTTTAACTTTTACAATTTTAGTCCTAAAGACATTATGGATGGAATGATTACAATAACCTAGTATAGTTGTTATCAACATTGATTATATATATATATATATTATTCGTCTATAAACATATATGAGACAGACGTTATACAACATCAGAAGATGATAAAAGTGAGGACTGGAGGAAGTTCAGGACAATATTAACTCTGGCTTTAAAATGAGAATCAAGAGATACAGTTGACAAAGCAAACTGTCATTTGGTTGCCTTAAGAATTTAGCTGACAGAGGAATTTTAAATACTGACAGACCTGCCATGAGACAAAAGCCAGAGAAAATAGATTACACAGTGACAGACACTCCTTTGTCCAAATGATGATTAAATGTCAATAATGTTTAAAATCAATAAATTAAGTAATAAAAGTATAGATCTACATGACTAGGAATTGCTTGTGTGTGTGCTTATCTGCCAATATGAAAATGCTCTAGAAGAAATGAGTGAGGTTATTCTGTTACAAGAAAAATTCATCACATATATTAATACTTTTCATTTCTGAACCATGTGAGTTACCTTTTCAAATACTTAAATACATTTAATTTTAAGTCACAAAAACAGATTTATTTGTGTAAAGGCAAACATGCAAAGAAACAGGAAGATGTAAAATCGGATCCTTTCTCTAGAGATGGGAGGTGGTACCCTTAGAATAAACACTTGTCCTTATAAACTCTTTCACAATGTTCTATTTTTCTTACCTCACATCTCTAATGAACCCCTCCCTCCTCTCCTTACAGTCCCATCACCCCACCCTTTCCCCCTTCCCTTTCTCCTCACAAAAGGGGAGTCCTCTCCCCTTACTAACCCACCCTGGCACATCAAGTCGCACAGGTATCTCTTCCACTGAGGCCAGACAAGGCAGCCCAGGTAGAAACAAATGTTGTAAAAGCAGGGAATCAATTCTGTCAGAGACAGACCCTTACACAATATTCTTAACAGTAAAAATATCAATGATGATTGAAGATTTAAGTACATAACATTTCACAGGGAGAAAATTACTTTTTAAAGGGGGGATACCTTTTATAATATTACAATGGGGGCTCAGTGATAACAAGTGCATACTCTTCTTGCAGAAGACCTGAGTGTGGTTTCCCAGCACCTAGGTTGGGTAACTCAAAACTGCCTTCAACTCCACCTCCAGGGGATGCAATGCCCCCGCCTGCTTCAGGCACCCACACTCGTGTATACATACCCACACAGGTCCATACACAAATGCACATATGATGACACATGCCTGTAATCCCAGCACCTCATAAGCAGAGGCAAGAGGATCCTTACAAGCTGACCCAGTACGTAGTAGGTCAGCCAGGCTTGCAGAACAAGACCCTGTCTAAAGAAAAAAGGCACAACAAATGCATTATTTGATGTAATTGATGTATGCTAACTACAAAGTAGAAAGAGAAACCTTTAAGAAGAAACAGTTTTAACGTACGGCCACAAGCAGAACACCATCCCCTCTTCTTCTCCAGTCATTCGTAATCACAATGCAATCTCCAAGAGAAGATGTTTCACCATTAAAAACAATACACAAATATATTCAATGCCTTAAACATGAAATAAAAGTGAGAATGATTAGTTCTCTTTTAAAAACTTTATAAGAAAGATAACAAATATATAAATGGTTAAATTACCCATCATTAAGAGATGAGACTTAAATTTCTATATTAACTTTTATAGACTACACTGCCCATAATAAACTCTTTCGTTGTGTATAATTACTAATTGATGACCGTATAAAATATGTCTATAATTACTACCAAAGTCTGTTTTCATGTAAACAAAAAGTACAAAACACTAATACTTAAAGAGTCCACCACAGAGCCTATCTCAGCCCAGTCCTGCTGGTGTGAACTTAAATGGGTCACCTCTCATCTTCCTGCTTTGCATCATTTATTCATCTACAAACTGTTTGGATTAATCCAGTTACATCTAATCACTCCAATAATTTTTGTTTGTTTTCTACTTTTCACTTAATTTACTGGTGATAAACTATGATAGAAAAACAAACAAACAAACGGACCGACAGAGAGACAATAAATGTGACCAACTCACAGGCATTAACATACCATTAGGCTAAGATTCTGGCCAGTTCTAATAGTCTGTCACCTTGTGATGTTCTAAGACCATGTACCAAGGCTTTCTCCATGTGCCACCACTAAGCTCTAGTTGGTAAATTTCATTGGTCATTTGTCATATTCTGGAGGTGGCAGAGTGAGGAGATAGCATGGACAGATCTCATTCCCAAACTGTTGACAATGCAGGTTGAAAGGAGACCTAGCACCAGATAGTGCTGTATGAAAAATTCCTCAGATGACTGGGTTAAGCCTAAGGTGCTAATGAGGCACAGAGAAAGGCGCAATTAACTCTGTTAAAGCCGTGAAAAGGAGCCAAGGAAAAGAGAAGGGAATTACAAAATGCATTTGAGTTTTGTTTTCTTATTGTGAAATTTCATTGTTTTAAATTTAGCTCGTTAATCCTGCTTACTGCAGCCTGATCCTATTACCCATCACAATAACACCCCATCCCTGCCTGTGTCACACACAGGACATTTCTATCTGAAACACTGACTTCAACGCTGAAAAAGAAAACGTAAGACATCAGCAAATGACCATATAGGATGTGGGGACAGCAAAAATGATTCTACAGCCACCCACAGACACAGGTGCCTTTGGAAGCTCTGAAATCCACTTAAGAGGCTATAAAATCCTGCTAGAGCTCAAGGCTCAAAAGGGTCATTTGAGAGGGTAGAACTTTTTTTCAGGTGACAGATTCACAAACTACAACCTGGCAACCTGGCTTCACATCCCAAAACAGTACATGTTCCCTGTGGAGCCAGCCATACACCTATTTGTTTGGGGATCCTAGTATCAGAACTACCCATCCCGGGGGCTGGAATGCTCAGGTGTTGGGTCCCAGACCTGCTGACTGTATCCTGGCTATAGACCAGAAACATCTCTGAGGCCTGGTTCTAACCCCTCTCAAGAGCAGTCAAAGAGCAGCCTGACAACTAAAACACTGTGGGTGCGAAGGGACAAGCCAATGAGTCCACTGGGCAAGGCTTCCTACTTCAGCTCCAAGTGTGGACTCTGAAACACTCCTATGAGTCTGTTCCACTCCCTTAGCCACCAATCCGCACAGTTATGCCTGTGCAGTCAGGCACTTTCTTAAACACCCAAGGAAAGCCATACCCATCCATGACCGGTAAACAGTTCTGTCTATAATCCCTAAAGCAGACGCCATCTCGGTACAGACACTATGGCCCAAAGGCCTAGAAACAGTATAGTCCACCCAGGAACCATACAGAAATTTTGCTCACTATAGTCCCTGTACAAGAGTAGAACTCACCAAGTACACAGCCACATGACCCACTACAAGCCCACTCAACTGTCATTTCAGAGGTGACCACACTCCCTTAGGATGCTAACAAGAGAATTCCTTAGCCTGCTGAAACCAGTCTAGAACAAGAATAAACAGGCAGTCCAACTGCATACAATGCTATAAAAACAAACAAAAAAAGCAAAACAGACGCAATCCAGTGTGATTCCACTGAAACAGCAGAAATCAGGCCCAAAGAATAGCCTAAAAAAGAACTGTAAATAATCACTGTAAACCAAAGAATCTAAGCGTGGTAGCACACATCTATAACCATAGCATTCAAAACCTGAGACAGAAGAACCAGAACTTCAAGGGCAGTCTGGACTACAAATCAAGAACAAAACAAACAAGCAAATAATAAACAAAGAAACCAAACAAAGAAACCTGTGGTACTACAAGACACTATAAACAGACAACAATTAGGAAATTAGGAATTTAGAAATGAGGGAAACAGAGCATGAACAAGAGAAGGTTAAGAGAAAAAATAAATAAACAGGAGGTAAACAGCTCTTTCAGTAAAGGATTTGTCCCTGCAAGTACCAAGACATGAGTTCAAGCTCTACAACCCAAAGGAAAAAGACAGACATGATGGCAGAGACAGCTGGATCTCTGGCGCTCACTGGACAGCCAGCCTAGCTAACTCAGCAAGTCGGAGCCTGTGAAAGACCCTGTTTCTTTTAAAAAGAAGAAGAAGAGGAAGAAGAAGAAAAAGAAGAGGGATTACACCTGAGGAATGACACCTCAGTGTAAGTCAATTGAGTGTAAGTCAATTTTATCTATAGCATAAACATCAAGAGACAAGACAACTAAAAATAACTACAGCTATAATAATTTCTTAAAGGTTACTCAATATTAAAAGATGGAAATAGTGCCATGAATTATTTGAAATGTTGGGCAGAGGAAGTAAAAGTGAAGGAAATGTATAAGTGTATGTCGTGAAATTTAAGTTGCTTTATCAGCTTGAAATCACCTGTTATAAAATGTTCCATGTGAGCCATGTGGTAACTATAAAGCAAAATTTATCATAGATACATAGAAACACTATGAGAAAGGAACAAAACCATCTGATAGAAATGATGATATCATAGGAAAAAACAAAGGACACACAGAGCAACTAATAAGCCAAATGATAAATAACATCAGTAAGTTCTGCTTGTTCACAACTACACAGAGTACAAATGGGCTAAATTCTCTAATCAAAAGGCACAGAATAATCATATGAACATAAATATAAAAAGGAGATTTTCTGAAATCTAAAAGAGACTCATTTCAACTTTAAAGACAAATGTAACACTCAAAGTAGAGGAATAGGAAGAGATGTTCTAGACAGATGAAATTATGAGAAAGAAGTTATAACTATCCTAATATTAGACAGTATAGACTTTAAGTCCAAACCTATGAAAATAAGACAAAGAAGACAATTATATAGTAATAAAAAGATCCGTTTCACAAGGTAATGTAAAAATTGTAAACTCATATATATTTACTCAACTTTGGAGCACCTAAATATATAAAATAAATATTAGAATATCTGAAAGAGATAGCAGTAACAACTAGTAACAATAGGTAAATTAAATATTCCCATAGTCAATAATGCATAGGTCAAGGCTGGAGAGCTGGATCAGGGGTTAAGAAGATGTACTGCATCTATGCAGGGGTTCTAGGTTATCTCCATAAATGGTTCATAACCTAGAACCCCTGCACAGATGTAGCCCATGGCAGTTCAGTTTCCAAGTGGGTTCCATAATAATGGGAACAGGGACAGTCTCTGACAGGATCTGATTGGCCTGTTCTTTGATCACCTCCCCCTGAGGGGGAGCACCCTTGCCAGGACACAGAGGAAGACAATGCAGCCACTCCTGATGAGACCTGATAGACTAGGATCAGAAGGAAGGGGAGGAGGACCTCTCCCATCAGTGGACTTGGGGAGGGACATGGGTAGAGAAGGGGGAAGGTGGGGAGGATTGGGAGGGAAGGAGGGAGGGTGCTACAGGGGGGATACAAAGTGAATAAACTGTAATTAATAAAAATTAAACACACACATACACACAAAGAAGATATACTGCTCTTGCAGAGGACCAGAGTTTGGATCCCTGAACCCATGCGGGGTAGCTCACAACCACCTGTAGCTCTAGCTATGAGGGATCTGGTACTTCTGCCCTAACACAGGCACCTCCACTCATGTGTATATGTCTGCACATAGACACAGACACATATAGATAATTAAAAACAAGATAACTTTTTAAGAAACCTGCAGAGGTTATTCAAATAGTAAATCAATAAGAAGAGAGCAAACCTGAATTACATTAAACTAAAAATATATGCATAATATTCTGTCTTACAGCAGTAGACTATTCATCCTTCACAAGCACACATAAAATATTCTCTACATGGACCCTGTCAGGTCATAAGACAATTCTTAATAAATGTAAGATGACTGAAATTGTGTATCTCCCTGAACACAATACACTAGAAATCAATAACACTGGAGATGTGGGTGACTCATACATAAAAGTTCCTGAGCAACCAATGAGTCAACAAAGAAGTCAAAAAAGGATTAAAAAGAAACCCTGAAATAAACAAAAATGGAAACACAATAAAAAGATGCAACCAAATCAGTTCTCAAGGGAGGTATCCAGCAATAAGCAAATGCCTTACATTTGCCAGAAGGAAGATTCCAAATACCTCAGAACACTTTATGCAAACAAAAAAAAAAAGAGAAGGATAAGCTCAAAATTAGTAAAGGGGAGGAAATAGCAAATAGTAACACATACATGGACTTCAAAACAAGTTAGAAATGATTAATACAACAGAAATATAAAATTAGCACAACTTTTGTAGGCTAACTGGGAAAATAAATCAGAAGTAAGAAAAAGAGGCATCTCGATACCACAGAAACACTTAGATTCCAAGAGACTACTGTCAGCACTTATGTGTCAGCAAATTACATGACCGAAAAGAAATGTGAATTTCTAAAAATATGTAACTAGCCAAGAAAAAAATTATAAAAATACAAATAGAAAATCTGAATGAACCAATAGCAAGTAAGAATATTGAATCTGAAACCAAAGATTTCCCATCAAAGGAAAGCCCAAGGCCTAAGGACTTCACAGCCAAATTCTGCTAAACGTTGAAAGTACTGGAAGTACCAATCCATCTTAGCTATTTTCAGTTACTGAGACAAAATACAATGATCAAGGCAACTTATAAAAGAAAGTGTTTCATTTGGGGCTCGTTGTTCCGAAGGGTAAGAGTGCATGAACCATTACATTGGGGATCATGGCAGCAGGCAGCCAGGCATGGTGCTAGAGCAGTAGTTGAAAGTTCACATCTTAATTCAGAAGCACCAGGCAAAAAGACCTAACTGGGAATGGTGTGGGCTTTTGAAACCTCAAAGCCCACCCCCAGTGACACATCTCCTTTAGTAAGGTCACACCTCTTAATCCTTCCTAAACAATTCTACCAGCTGATGACCAAGCATTCAAATATATGAATCTTTGGGGGGCTGTTCTCATTTAAACAACCACACAATGTTTAAAGTACTTCATATTTCCAAGAAAATTGAAGAGAACATTTCCAAACTCATTTTAATAAGTCATCACCAAAACAAAAGCAAACAAAGAATGCTGAAAGGAAACAAAATTACCGGGCAATATCCTCAATGAATATAGATCTTTAAAGTCCCCAATCAGAGTGATAGCATATCTAAGTCAACCCCATGTTGAAAGCATCCACAGTTAATGAAATTTTGTCTGGAAGAAATACTTGGAAGAGAAATGAACATTAGGATTCATAAAATGCAAAACACCCCAGGTAGGGTCAATTCAAAGAACCATCTGAGGCATGTTCTCCAGAATGTAGATATTTAAAATCCCCATTCATCAAAGTGATAGCAGACCCAGTTCAATCCCGAATTGAAAGGATCATTGATCAATGCTTGAGATTTCTGTCTGGAATTCAAGGTTCATTCAAACACATGGAGATTAATAAAAGTGATACATATTTACAGAAGGAAAGACCAAACTATAACATGATTAGGTGTTTAGATAAAGAGATATCATCTGATAAAACTCAGTGTCCTTTCATGTACAAACTATCAACAAATTAGCTTCAAAAAGAATCTATCCTAACAAAGAGAGTCATATGTATTGTCATGGAGCTCACGTCTTACTCAATGAAAAAGGAAAGCTTTTCTTTTGAAACCAGAAACAAGGAAAATGCCCACTCCCACCACATCTGTTCAACGGAGTACTAGAAGTCCTAGCCAGAGCAATTAGATAATAAAAATTAAAGCATTCAAACAAAGATTGAAAGTGTTAAGTTGCTGCAGACGACATAACTTTTTATAAAGAAATTTCTAAAGACGCCACCAGAAGGTTGTTCACATAAACCAGTTTGGCAAAGTGGAAAGATAGAAAATCAATGTACATAAGCCACTAGTGTTTCTACATGCTAACAATGAATTATATGAAGAAGAGATTAAGACAACAAACCCAATCACAACCTTATTGAAAACAACTGAGTTGTAGTTGTCCATATGTGTGTAAGGCCCTCACTTCGATATTAAGAACTGTAAAAACAAACAAACCAATTGAAAGACAAACTTATGAAATGTTTTAGCCCAAAATGTTTAAGGTCACTAGAAAGGAAACTTTATAACACTTATAAAGGAAATTGAAGACACAAATAAATGAAAGATACCCCATGTTCATAGACTGGAATATAATTTATGAATGTCTAGCTATCCAAAGGAACCTACAGGATCAATATAATACATACTGCATTGAAATATGTATGCTTCCTGAGAAGTAGAAAAAAAAAGATATCTAAATTTCATATGGAGCCACAAAAGACAACAAGTAGAAATAAAAAGTAACAACAATCTAAACAAACAAAAAACAAAAGATGAAGTTGGAAGCATCTCAAAATCGAGTACAACGGTAGAATTAAAAAAGATCCAGACCAACAGAAGACAGTAAAATCCAGAAATAAACCCAAATATGCATGGGCATTAAAACATGAGAGAAAGAGACAGAGATAGAGAGAGACAGAGAGAGAGAACTGAGTACCTGTACACACAGCAGACTGGTTTCTTAACATCCTCTATGAGTCAGAATGTATATTGAGACCAAATAGTCTTCCCCAGAGAAGACTCTCACCCCTTTTTCCATTTGGAAAAAAAAAATCAAAATACTTGTTCATTTCATGCTTTCACAGGGTCACTTTCTGTACTTCTCCAGAAACTTTGTCTCCAAGTTACCTTGGTGTCCTAGAACATAATTTTATCTGTACATAAGGTTTTTAAATCTATTTATGCTACGTGGTCTACCACCTGCCACTTATGCTTATAAACCACCAGCACTAAAATATAAGAACCCTAAAAAGAAATTAGTATGAGTTGTTTTTCATTAAAGCAGAACCAGGGTGGATGGACATGAAAGAGACTGAGGGCCCATAGAGTCTGCTATAAGACTGGACCTTCTATGATTTTTAACATTTTTGAAAGACACATAACAAAACTTCGCTTCAACTCGGTAGTCATTTTTAACAGCTACCACACAGAAGAATATCCAGAAAATGAGTACTAGGACAAGGTCTGCAGTTGGTTCTTTCCGCTGCACTTTCCAAACAGATTCACCCTCTGAGAGAAATCTCCTGCCTAGTGACTGCAGACCTTCCTTTAACTTAGCTCAGGTAAGAACTATGAGGCTGTCTATAAATTCTACGGGATGTTCATCCTACACAGTTTACTTTAGCCTCAAGGTCACCTTCCGTCAGGCCAAGTTATGGTTTTCTGAAAAACTGAAAAGTTCCTTTTTTTTTTCCTTCTCCCCATTTCTGTGTACAGTGACATTCATTCCTCCTAAGGCCATGGTATGAGCTGTAAATCATGTCCCTTCTTTGCTCTATTCCATATCCATCCAAGCCGATACCACCAGCCTCCCCTTTGTAGGCCTCTTGTGGAGATCAGAAAAGAACCTGAGGGGGGTCTGCTTCTCCTTCTACCATGTGGGTTTAAGGCCATGAAGGTCCTCAAGCTTGGCAGAAAGGACCTCCAACTTCTGAGCCTCTCCCAGCCTTGCAGTCCTTGCTTAAATCCTTCCGTTCTCACAATCTGAATTCAATTTCAATCTAATTACCTGGCGCAGCCTCTACAGCAGTTCTGCAGAGCATCTAGACCAGACGCTAGTCTCACCCAGCTTCCTATGGCTAGCTTTCCAAAACACACCCTCATCAAGTTATTCCCAGGCACCAGAGCTTCCTTTGACCTCCAAATTTCCCCACCTAAAGAGCAGGGGCACCCCTCCCAAAGCCATCAGTTCCTGCTGACTCAGCGATGTACATACTTTACTAGCTGGCACCTTTTACAACTCAATTCAGTAACAATCGTTCCTCCTTAGAAGGCATAAAAAACACCCAGAGTACAAGAATGAAAGCTACCAGGAAGGCTCTTCCAATGAGATAGAGTTGGCAGGGCACTGGCCTGAGAATCTATCTTCAAGAAGTTTGGTAACCATTGTAGAAGGTATTAGGACTTTTCATTATATTGGATCTCATGAGACTATCACATATAGCATTTCAAAGAGAAATTCAACCCAATTCCCAGTCAAAAGTTATAAAGCTCTTTGGTGAAAGATCCTATTACAGTTTTTGAGTAGCCTTCATCATAAAATATGTCATAAAAACTTACTGTTCTTTTTAACAAACATTAAACCACTCTAGAAGATGAGAGTCAGCCAGTGGGAGTCAACTAATTTCATTACAGAATAATTTTTCATCTCTGTCTGTATATCTAACATGCCTTGTTTTTAAAGACAGATTCTTATCTGAGATATTTGCTATGGCTGATTTAATGAAGTGAGTTCAGTAAGATAAAGTTTCAAAAGAGCCTTCAAATTCCTTAATTCTCCAGGGGGAGAGGGGGGTTAAAGATCTGCATGTGGATCCTCAGAGGATTCTGAGAGTGACAATAGCAAAATACACCTGTTTTAGAAAGCATTCTGGCAGAAGAAATCTGCAAATGATCTACTTAGAGACCTCGGCTCATGGACATGAAGGGCATGTTCCTCCTATTTTAGAGAAACAACAGTCCTGACTGGAATTATCTTTCCAATGCCCTAGCAAAGCAACCCAGGGTTGTTCAAACCCAATAAATGCCACAATGTGCCTAACCATCTTCATATTCATCACTACAGTATTAGGTAATTAATATTTTATTCAGATATTGAATTTGTTTCATATGCCAAGAAAAACATCTTTAATCTATCTTAGCCTTCTTATAAAATGTAACCACATGTATTGTGTACACATTTAGGATGAATGAGGCTAAAAAAAATTGAACACTTTTCTCTTGTGAATCAAAAAAGACGTTTTGTTTTGGTTTGGTTTTTTTCCTTATAGGAAGAATGGGTGTTGAACCTAAGTTTGGAAGTAGCAGAGATGAGGGGACAATATCAATACTCAATGTCCGTGATGTAAGTGTATACCATGAAGCCAATAGCCTGTGATCTAGGTATGTCAGTAAACTTTTTAACATGAATTTATAAGGAAAAAAAAGAATTACATGGGCACAGTTTTGGAAGACACAGTCTACCACCTGGCATATTCATTGGCTTTAGACCTCTAGAAGAGACAACGTATGATGGCAGAAGCGTGTAACAGAATGAAACTACTCACCTCCTAGCTAAGAAGTGAGACAAAGAGCAAGGAATTATGCTTGCCCTGGAAGGGCTTGCTCATGACCTAAAGGCCTCCCAGAAAGCCCTGCCTTTTGAACTTCCCACCACTTCCCAGCACAGCCAAGCTAGAGGTTATGCCTCTACCACAAGCACCTTCAGAGAGACTGAGGATCAGCCTAGTGAAGCAGGCAGCTACTCACTTGGGAGGCTGAAGTAGGAAGATCACTAGTTCAAGGCCTGCTTGAACTACAGAGTGAGTTAAGGTTAGCCTGGGTCTCCAAATAAAAGGGTAGAGAAGGCAGGGGACACGTCTGAGTAGCTGTGGCATGTGTGAGATGGGGTACATATACAAAAAATATTCAAACCATGGTAACTGCTGATACTCCTGCATATTCCGGTACTCTAACAACTTCACAAAATAACCATGGAAATATACTTTAGTCAAAAAGCATTGATTTACAAAAACACATGTTTTTCTTTTAGAAGACAAAGATATTTTGAAGTACTGGTTACTTTTGTGTGTATGCCAGGAGTAATATAGCATGCTTGTAGTCCATAAATATAAATAAAATTATCTTAACTACTCCCATAAAGATGTCATGCACATAAGCTGAATGTTATTAAGAATTATGGGTAAATATTAACAAGTACTAGGATGAAAATAAACCTTCAAAGCTATGAGAAAGTAAATGCGAATGCAATTAATGATCTTACATGATGATGATGAAGAATCAAGGCTCATCAAGGCTGTGACATGCCTCATTATTTCATTCCTTTTTATTTCCAGATAATATTCCATTGTGTAGCTATACCACATTCCTGAGTTGAAGGACATTTAGGTTGTTTGTATTTCTGCTTATGGTTAGTAATGTTGTATTATGATTACTGGGTAATTTTTTGCATAAGCAAGTGCTTTAACTTCTACAGAGTTGAGTTGTTACACACACACACGTACATATATGTTCATTAATATGTAAATTGGTAAGGTCATATAGTAGCCCTTCTTAATGACCACCAGTCTGTTTTCCAAAGAGGCATACCACGTTTTTTTTCCCCCAGCAGAAGTGTCTAAAGGTCCTAACGTTTCCACACCACCGTTCAAGCTTATGTGAGGTGGTATCTCACATGGATATAATTTACTGTGTCGTGATGGCTAAGGAGACTGAGAACCTTCTGAGCTTCTGCTTCTTTGGCCATCTAGACATGAACTCTGAGCTTTCCAAGTATGCTCTGGGTGAGGAGGTACTCTCTATTTGCACTTTGGTTCATGTTTTAAATTAAGCAAAGTGTCCCATTTTGTCAGACGTTTTATGAATGTGGAAACCATTACACACCTTTTCGTGCCAGCTTGTTACATACTTTTTCATATGAAAAATACACATTCTTTGAAATGTGTGATGCATTATATACACACACATGCATGCATATACATGTGCATTAATATGAAAATTTATGAGTGTATAAATCTATACCTATATATAGTAATAAAATTACGTCTAAGGCCCCTGTGTTCTATCATCAAGCTACATTCTCAATCCCACCCTACATTTTTATTTAAAAAGTTCAAATTTAAATTAGTAACTATAAACTACAAAAATTATGTCTGTTGACCACATATCATGGGATGATAGTGTCTTGCATTGAACTCCTTCTGTAGGTACCAACACACCAAACCAAACTAGCACAAACTCATTCCCATAATCCAAATGAGACTGCAGAAAAGAAGGCAGACTCCGGAACAGACTCATTTCTCCAGAAAACAGAAGATTCCAATCTCTTGACACAGAATCACAGCAAAGTCTCTTCTACTAATCCAAAGAAACCCAATGTCAGTTTTTCCCTATGATTCTATTTCCTTGTTCCTATTCATAACATCAACCATTCTCTTACTGCTCAAGAGCAACAAATTTAATTTTGTAGAATGATATTGATCCAGATTTATGAATCTAAGACAAACATTAATTAGATACACAACTATATTTGTTGTAATTTGCCTTTTATGATATTGATACCAACCATGGAGAATGACATCAGTTAAGAATTTATTTGAAAACAAATTTATGATGAAACCTATTATAATCTTTTTGAACGGTACAAAGGGTGCTTTTCCTGGACCGTCTAAAGTTCTGTGGTCCTACTTTTTCATATTCCTACAGAGTAAACTCTATTAACTCCATCTCTATCTAAACACAGTCTAAATGTCTGTGAAACACTCCACACACACCTGAAATGAACAGAATTGCCATAGGGATGGTATCACAGAAAGCAATTAGAACAAAATAGAAATGGCATCACCAAGGGATCTGTGTTCTGCTCTCAAATAAGCAAAGTGGCACAATATGAAAAAGGCCAATAAGAAGCAGCTTCATGGGTAGCCAAACATACCCAAGCAGAGAGGTTGTTAATAAAACATGTATTACGACCTTTGGAGTCAGTCAACTATCCTCTAGTATTTAACAAAATTGTTTAGAACAATGAGCTTTGTCTCTTTGAGCTCATACAAAGTATTTGTCAAAATATATGTATGCAGGTCATAGTACACTTGCCCCTTTATAAAATTCAAATCTAATTGGAAATGTCATAGTCTGTGCAAAAATGTTCTTTTTAATACTAAAAACACATACAGTATAGTAAACATCTGAAATACTTAGTGAACCTGATGAGCTTCAGAAGCCATAGTGACTAAGAAAACTGTTGCCAGCTAGAACAATCTAGGACATCGAAGGGATTCCTGGAGGTGTGCTGTACAGAGTGGGAGGAATGTGCTAAGATAGCTTGCCTATGAAACTTTAAAGGATGCCTCCATCGCAACAAAAACACTTCTGTTTATTCTCAATGTTTACACTTAACCAATGAGTCCTAACACACAATGATGTGAAAATGATGCCATTGTTATTAAGAGAATTTCAAATATATCATTTAAAATCAATTTGGGGAGCAAATTACATCTGCAAGACATTAAACAGATCACATTTTCTACAGAAATACTCACATAATTTACTTAATTTCATACGGTGTCTCCCCTCCCTTCAACAACAGCCACTTAAGGTTCCTATTTCCCGGTTCCTGTTCCTATTTCTTGGTTCCTGTTCGGTTCTTCTGGAATCTTCAGTATTGTACATATTGTTAAGTTTGTATTCTCTTGGCAGATGCATAATGAGAAAATGCTTACAAAAGTGCAGACATATGAAAAATAGAAACTGCATCATGGAAGCCTGAGTCTTTTTGGTCTCTACCCCAGCGTCCTGTATTCTGGCACCCTGGGACAGCACCACATGAAACCCAGCACCCAGAAGACTCTTCTTTCACCAAACAGTGCACTAATTCTCCAGCATTCAGCCTTTCCACTTGAATGGAAGAAAAACTCTTAACAACAATTACAATCCCCCATTTTTTTTTCCTCAGGCATACTACTGGACTTCTTAATGCCCACACAATGCAAATAAAGCAAGCTTCCTTTCACGGAGTGATTAATATGCAAAGACCGCCTGCTTTCTTAGTGGGATGTGAAGAGGCACCACCAAGCTTTTCTAAACCCAGAGGTTTCTACAATTATTCCCACTGTTTATTTTTAAACAGAAGATTACACAATAATGCCAGGCGCTTCAGCTCTAATTTGCCAATATTTTGTAAACAATGGCAATTTAGAGCTTTAAACCCTTTGTCATATTTAAAACTGTGGTCAGCTATTGAGTCTAATGTATTAATTTCTGCCCCAAATCTAGGCTTGCTTGCATTGAGCAAGATTCAGTTATACTTTATTATTATTATTATTATATAAGTAACTGGACTTACTTTTAAATAGCAAGTAATCCATCTGGTGTAAACCTTTGGAAAAAAATCTATGATTGGTACAATTTACTATGAATTCCAATATGAAACTAAGAAATTGCATTTTAATAGTAACCCACATGTTATACACCTTTGTAAAACTTGTGACTTTTCCAAATTATTACATTCAATATAAGACTATTTTAACAGAAAAATGTTTAAAACTTGTTCAACAAAGCAGTACCATAAAGAACGTTATATATTTATACAACAGATCACATGCATATGTACTCATTAAAGATCACTTTTAATAACAAATTTCATGGATGATTTCTAACAGACACATATTTTTTCATCTTTAAGGGAGTGTGTATGTGGTGGGGAGAGGTGTCAGTTGCTTAGTTGGGGTTTCTATTGCTATGAGGAAACACCGTGACCCTGCGAGATTTCATAACCCTTTCTTGTATCCCTGACTCTAAAACCAGAACCATGTGGCCAAAGCTACCAAGTTTTGCAGCTTGCTGGGGCACCAGAGTGACCACTTGTTCATGTATATCTGCGTCAGCTTTCTGTTTTCCAAGGTTTCCTTCACTGCTTAAGCTTGGCTTTCATGGAACTGGCCTGTGGATAAGGCTGGCCTTGAACTCAGAGACTTTCCTGTCTCTGCCTCCCAAGACCTGTGATGGAAGGTGTGCACCACCGTATCCAGCCTGAAACTTTTCTTTAATTCTTTGTCCAAGTTGAAAGCTTAGCTGGGTGGGGTCTTACCCTGAGGCCTCCACTCCCTTTAGTGTCAGGTTTTTCTTTAAACTATTTTCTTCTTGAGCACTGGACTTGACTCCATGACACTTCCTGATGCTTCTTTTCTCTCTAACCTGTACATTTTGTGTTACCCTTGTTCAACCTGCTCCTTTTCATCGTAGATCTCCGTAAGCGGGGCCACTGATCACCCAGCAGCACCATCAATACTAGGCTGTCTAGAAATCTCCTCTGCTGAAGCTGCTAATCCACAACTCTTTAACTTCAGGCAGATTTTTGAACAAGGGTAAAAAACAGCCGTGTTCTTCACCAATATATCACAAGAACAATCTCTAGGCAAATACTAGTATTCTTCCCCTTCTGAAATCTCTTGGAGCTGGCCCCTACAGTTCAAATCCACCCTCTACATGTCTTTCATGCTTCTTCCAGTATGGGCCATTAAGTCCTACCTAAAGCATTCAATTGCTTTTCTGACCGGTCCCACTGGGCAAGTTAAGCAGGGTTACCTGAAGGAGGGAGTGGGAATGATAGGGACAGAGACATGAGGAATGGAATCAAGACAGGATTCTGATCAAGACTCATTTATTCAACACTTGGATAGAATTTTTAAAGCAGAAAGCTACAAGCAACTTCCTTAAAGTAAAAAAACTATTATCAGTCAGTAAAAAATTGCCCTACAGTTCACTTGCAGAAGACTTCCCTATTTAAGAACAGACTGTGGTAAGAGCATCTGTTTCCATCAAGTCTCTCTGAGACTAACCTCCAGACTATATGCTAAAAATAAGGTCAAGAAGTAAAATTCCATAAGCTGACTCCTTCACTTTTCTAATCCAAAGTCCCAAAATCCCCATTTCTCCAAATGGCCTAACACAGCAATACCTCAGTCCCTAATACCAACTTCTTTCTTAGTGCAGGTTTTTATCTCTGTGAAGAGACACCATGACTGTGCCAACTTATAATGACAAACATTTACTTGGGGCTGGCTTACAATTCAGAGATTTAGTCTACTATCATCATGGCAGGCAGGCAGACATGTTGCTAGAGAGGTAGCTGAGAGTTCTACAACCAGCAGGAAGAGAGAGACTCTGGGTCTGGCTTGAGCATTTGAAACCTCAAAGTCAGCCCAACTGACATACTTCCTCTAAAAAGGCCACACTTTCCAAAGTGGCTCGGCAAGTCCACCAACGCTGACCACCTGAGTTCAATTCACAGAACCCACATGACAGAAAGAGAAAATCAACTCCCTCTTGTTGTCCTCTGACCTGCACGCACACTCACATACACACACACATCACAATAAGTAAATGGATATAATATTAAAACAGAAACATAGATAAATTGTAAAGCCGTTGACATATTTGAAATTCACACTTCCTTAAGCTAGCCCCACCACACACATATTATTATGATTAAATAAAGCAACTGTCTGAGAGGTCTGGTGGCTTTCCTCTTGATGCTATACAGGACAGGAAAGACACAATTCAGAGTACTGATTCACAATTCACAATTCGGGGTACTGATTTGCATCCCAGTGCCTTTAGAAAGGACCTACTCTAAATATTCCCAGAAAAAAAAATCAAATAAGTGATTATGCAGGTTCCTTATTTACATATAAACCACTTTCAAATTCCTAAGTCAATTATCATATGAAATTATTTCCTCAAAAATTAATACCTAGAGTCTAGTTTGGCTATAAAGAAGAATAAACAATAAAAAGTGGGGGGATGGCCTTCATGCCCAGTTATCTTAATTAAGTCTGACTGGCAGTTTAAATTCTGATTTCAAAAGCCAATTTAGCTCAAAATGACCTCCAATCCTAATCTAGGGCAGCTAACCTACTTTCAATCTATTATCTTCAAAGAAAGCCACACACCATCCCCCCATTTTTGCTTCATTTATAACAGATGGTTTTTAAAAAAATACATTATGAGTAACTCAAAGCTCAACACACAAAAAGAAAAAAGTAATCTGGGAAATGAACAAATGAGTTTTAATTATCTTTTCCTGACACTTCAGGGTTGTCACAGTTTTATTCCACAGGAATGGACGCCACAATGTAATCAAAGGCACTTTAGAATGTTGTCTAGAGCCTTTGCAAACCTTCTGGGTGTACTCTCCTTTTACCTCAAACTCCCAGGCCAGCGGCAAAGCACAGACATACTGTGCCAGCAGAACATCTCCAGTAAACCTACTACCGCCTAGCAAGCCTTAGCGGGAGCCATTTGTATGCAACAGACATGAACTTGCTATTCTGGTTCACAACAGTGCTGCCAAGTCCATGCTTTGTATCCAAGAACTGTTGACTCTCTGGCCACCCTGGAGTCATCTGAGAACTTTAAGTTCATGAACATTCCTCAAAAGCCTATAGCTGGCCTTCAAACTTTGAACTGTCAATCCCTTGAAGTTACCTTCAGAAGCCTTTGGGGGCGGGGTCCTCTATTTTTGATACACTCCCAAACATCTATCTTTTGCTTTAAGAACTCCGCAAGCTTCTTTCTGTCTCAACAAATCCACACTAAAGTGTGTGGGATAAAAGATTCAAAAGCCGGCTTTGGCTTGCAGTGATTATGAACCTAGGCAGGCCACCAGGAGTTTCTTTTACCACTTATTTTCAACCTCCCAAACATGCATGTCCATGAATACCACACACACACACACACACACACACTTGAAAGTTACAGAAAGTATCAGCCAAGTATCTCTTCTCCCATTACCTTCCATCCTAGTGGAAGTCTGCATGTTTAGAGGTTTAAGATGCATTGATGAAGGCAAATGTGCTATATTTCAGAGAGGACCAACTGAAATTCTGAAAGAAAATACACCCAACACATTTCTTCCACTCAGAGAAAGAGAGGAGTCTGGCTGTCGGAATTTCTTAAACCAGCTAGGCCAATAGGAAATGTGTGTGCGAATGAGTAGAGAAAACACTCCCCAGCTAACATCCCAGGGATCTCTACACAACCCCCCTCCAGCCCAAGCCACAGGCCTCCTCCTATCATTGCAGTGTCTGACTCCCAATCACAGCAAAGGATTACCAGCATTTGGGGAATGAAATGATGCATGAAACATGAACACAGACACTAAAGCATAATAAACATACTCTCAGAGGACAAACAGATGATACGGAAAGCAAAGGAAAGTTTCCCAAACCCTCAACAATGAAAATCATCCTGCATCAAGAGGATGCTACCAAAATAAAAAAAAAAAAAGAAAAGGTTAGTGGAATAGAAAGTTGTAGGGAACAAAAGCTCTCAGGAAGCAAAGGGAAATAGAATAAGGAAATACATGAGAGGATAGAAGAATATTAAGAAAAATTAGATAAGTAAGTAACTTCTAGAAAACAACAAAAGAATGAAAATCTGAAGTGAATAATATAAACACACTTCCTAGGACTGGAGGTCATAAATTTCCAGATTAAGATAGCCCGCAGAGAACCTATCTCAACATGAAGATGAGACCTACAGAAAAGCCCATTACTGAGAAATTACAGAACACCTCAGGCAAAGAGAGGATCTTCCATTCTTCCAGAGGGGGGGAAAAACAAGTATCACATTTTTCAGTTTGGTGTTTATTTAGTACCATTGTATGGTTATTTAGTAGATATTACTGTGTATTATATATAGTACTATTGGATTGGTATGTAGTATGTATTGGTATGTATTGTATATGGTATTATTTAGTCTTACTAGTATTGGTATTTAGTATGTGTTGGTATGTACTATATATAGTATTCTTTAGTATCACTAGTATTAGTGTTTAGAGCCTATTGGTATGTATTGTGTGTAGTATTGTTTAGTATTATTGTATTGACATTTAATACATATTGGTCTGTATTGTATATAGTATTTAGTATTATTTTATTGGTATTTTATATATATTGCTATGTACAATATATAGTATTATTTACTGTTTTACTAGTATTGGTATTTAGTAGGAATCAGGGTGGCAATGGACTTTGCCAGTATAACACTGAAAGTCAGTAACACAAGGCAACACCTTCAAAATTTACAGGAAACATAATGCCCAATCTAGAAAACTACATAATAAAAGTTAACTACAAGAAGTCTATAAAGTCAACAAATTAAAGAAGGCATCTTGGACATAACTCCCAGGAGACAACTAAAAGCAAACATATTTGAATGAATGTCTCAAGAAGTGATGTAGGCTACAGTCTGAGAACTTGACGATTAGCGACAGACACATAGAAAAATAACCAAAGAAAAATGAACCCATTATGGATTCCCGGAGAGACATAAAGTTATATAAGAAAGGAGGCGAGAACCATGGCATTATTCAAAGCTCAACTGTGATAACGTTCATGTTGTCATAATGATATAAACACTGAATATCGCTTAATGAAAACTAGGTATTCTGCGAGACATAGGGAAAGGGAAGTAGGTGGAAATGACACTTGTAAGACCTAATCCCCAACAGAAAAAAGGTAACAAATAAGATTGAAACTGGCAGATTGCTAAGCTGTAAGTATGGAGGTACTAAATGTACAAAGTGGGTGCTTCAGAGGAGTCAAAATAAGGGATGGGTGAGATGAAGGATGAAGAACGGGTTAAGGCATGGGTCTCATGTATTTTATTCCACATTTACTAGAACTATTCAGGTTTTGAAACAATCTTGCCATATCACTTTGGTAAAAAAAAAAATATGAAACAAGTTTCAATAAAGAGGAAAGAAATACCAACTAAAGAATTCCAAGTAATGACTGGGTTGCTGTTTTTCATCTAAAATAAATTTATTATAATTTAGCAGAGAAGTCTTGGCTGACCCACTAACCAAGTCTGTTTTCTTCTCCTGTGGAAAACACCATGACCACAATCAACTCGAGGAGGGAAGGGTTTACTTGGCTCTCACATCCTTGTCAGAGTCCATCACAGAGGAAAGGCAGGGTAGGAACTCAAGGCAGGGACTTAGAGGCAGGAACTGAACGAGAGGCCACGGAGGATCACAACTTATGTAGTTTGCTCTCAGGCTCAGCTTCACTTACCTTTCACCCACCTCCTGGGACCACCTGCCCATGGCTGACACTGCCCAGAGTGGGCTGGGCCCTCCCACAGCAAGAAAATGCTCCATAGACTTGCCTCAAGGCCAGTCTGATGCAAGCAGTTCCTCAGTTCCCTCTTCCCAAGTGACCATAATTTGCATCAAGTTGACAACAAAACTATGCAGCATGCTCATTTTCTCTTACCACTTTTTACTTCAAACCAAACTGATAAACAGCGACATAACAGAGTAACTCTAGAATAATGAACTATGAAGTGACATATGCCCTAAATCACTGGGGATTTGAGTATATCTGTTTCACAAGTCAATGTGCAGGTAAATAATTTTAATTGTACAGTCTTTCCCCTGCCCCTCCCAATTTGCAGTTCATGAAGACATCAGTACTCAGCTCGAGATTTGCTTTGTCTTTTCAACTTTGTAGAACTTGAACTCATGCCTACCTCCCTGACCATCTAACACACGGCTAAACATTGAAGGCACATGTTCAAACGACTGAACTCATGTGACAGACTGACACCTGCTCCGTGTGACAAACTATAACTGTTCTTCCAACTGGTGGTATATTATGAATACCTACTGACACAAGGATTTGCTGAATGCCTATTATTCACACTATTTTTTTTATATGCACACCTTTAGCATTTTGTGATATATAGGGCTTTTCCTTTCCTATCCAAATACTTTTTCTTTTCATTTATAGTCTGATTTTCCTGATTTTTTTTCTAGTCCTTTTTTTCTTTCAAGCTGGTACATCTTTTTACCAGCATATCCCTAACAGTCAACTTCACTTCAAATTCAAACCCTCAGAGCCCTTACAAATGAAGTAGAAGCTAGGAAATCAATTAAAAATAGGTGGGATCTCTGAATAAAGATTGAAAGCTTTCCTGTGGGTCAAGTTCATACAATTTAATTCCTGGACTTTGGGATATCTCTTTTGGCAAATCATTCTGCATCTTCCAAAAGAGTAAGGTTGCTAGACAAATGACTTCTAGACTAATGAACTGTCCCTCTATGATCTTCAGCAATACCTATTATTTAAACATCCTAAGTTTTATGGCTCTACCACCATGACAAATGGACAGATTTGGTATTAGTCTTATTCAAATAGAAGCAAAAATATACATACACTAATATGGTTGTATGTGTTTTGTGTGTTGTTTACATGTGTGCACGTATGTGTATGCACTGATACATGCACACGAGGAGACCAGAAGAGGCAAGCAGGTGTCTTGTTCTATCACTCTCCACCTTGTACCTTGAGACAGGGTCTCCTATTAAACCTGGTGAGGGCCGTTTTCTGTCTAGGCTGGAAGCCAGGAAGCCCCAGTGATCTTTCTACCTCTTTGTCCTCCTCATCCTCAACACTGGGGCCAAAGATACATGCAGCCAGGCCCAGCTTTTACAAGAGTGGTGAGGATCTGGTCTCTGGTTCTCATTGTCACACAGCAAGCACTTCACCTACTGAGCCATTTTCTCAGCCTTTGATTCTTAAAATTGTGTTTTTCTCAAAGTCAATGCCAACTAGACTTTGCTTTTGAAGGCAGTAAAATGCTGAGCAACGAATCATGGCATATCTGCCTCAACTAAAATGCATGGAGATCCTAAGCTCTTGGGAAATGAAAACTAAATGGGGAAAAATGTGGTTTTAATTATAATCAATATCTAAACCCAACACTAATTGTGTATTCCTTCACTGGAAACTTTAGTAAAAAGAAAGGAAGACAAAAAATTACCAAGCTCACTATGTAGCAGACAGTTATATGAATTACCTCATTTCCTCCTCACAATATCCCTATTAGGTAGGCATTATTATTGCTGCCTCACATATAAATAAACCAAGTGTCAGAAGAATTAACTAATGCTCAAGGTTGTGAAAAGGAGAAGAACCAGTCTGAAATGAAGGAAACTAAAGGCCCCTGCTATCCACCCAAAATAAAGAGCCTTCGCTAGATGGTGACAGATCTTGAAGGCTGCCAGATTGTCACCTAAATATAATTCTGATAGAGTAACGTCAGCTTAACTTGTGTTTGACAGCATCTCTTCTAAGCAGAGTAAATACTCTAAAGTGAATGTGTGTTTTTATTAAATCAGAGACAGTAGCCAATCATAACTCTTTGCCACTCGTTTGCTGATCTGAAAAACAAAAGAAAAAGAGAAAAAATACCTAATCAGTGGAAAGGCCAGCAAGTCAAGGGGATTCTGATAAAGCTAGGCATAATGGTGCATACTGTGATCCCAGCACTGGGGTAAAGGAGGCAGGAGGCTCTTGAGTTTGAGACCAGCTTGGACTTCATAGTGAGACCCTGTCCCTAAAATATAAAAAAATAAAATAAAAAATAAAAGGGAAACTATAAAAACTTGTTATGTGCAGTCAAAAGGAATTTTTCAGAGGTATAGGAATATAGGTTGTGTAGTTGGAGAAGCAACTAGCTGTTTAAGAGCACCTGCTGCTTTTGCAGAGGACTCGGGTTTGCTGCGACATTGCTCCCAAATGACAGACCACAAATGTCAGTATCTCCAGTCCCATGGGATCCAGCACCTTCCTCTGACCTCAGTGGACACCAGACACATTTGTGGTACACATACATACATGTAGCCAAAACACTCATAGACATAAAAAATTTAAAAAAATAATGATGGTTATGGCTATCAAAGGTGCCAATACAAGAATACAGAGCAACTACATCTAGAAACTATTCTCTCATTATCAACAACAGCAGCTGTGGGAATCCCTAACTTTGATAATTTTTAAAAGTATGGGTCTGTCCCTTTGCTTCTTGCGATGGATGGTTGTTCAACTTTTTCCTCTCTTGCTCTTTCTTCTTGATGCACAGTCAGTCAGGGGATGATGACCCCAATATGATATCTTGGCTCTCTATAGCATCCCTCTGTCCTTTCCTGTCAACTGTCCTGGATATCATTTACTCCTTAGTCTTTGATTCCTAATATCTTGAACTTCTCCGCTCAACTGAAATGGCTTTAAGATCACTGTGTCCCTCTGAAATCAAAAACAAAAAAAAACCAAAAAAACCAAAAACTCCTAATTTTCTGCTGGAGTCTCACCTTCTTCACACTCTCAGCCACCTCAGAGTTGTTGCCCTCCTTTTCACAGAGCTTTTTGCTCTACAACCGCACACAAGGCACTATATTCCCACTACAGAAAACTCAAGCACTATGAAACATAATCCCTTCTTCTAGTCTTGATGCACAAATAAGTGAATAAGATATTTTTGTTGTTTTATAAAGTCAGGATTATATCTATATATAATATTCATTCCCACTAAGCCTTCACCCCTTTCTCATTGTGGGGGTTATCTAATTTTATAGTTTATACCACTAGGATCTGGTTCCCTCCAGATTGTTCAATGTAATTTCTGAATTATAGACAGGACAGCATTCTGGATGCCAAATACTACATCAATCCCTTAAGGTATGAGAATTTCTCCACAACATATTGATTGTGGTTCGTCCTGTTTTCTGTCTACTGAAACCATAAAAGTAAGACTCCTCCCTCCTGCCTCTGTCTTCATCATCTCCTTAGCTGGGCTCCATAAGGATACCTCCCAAATGTGCATGTACATGTGAGCCCCACCCACCCTCCTCCGTTTCCACCCCTCCTTTAAAGTTGCCCTTGACTATTGGGAAGAGTTCTCCAACCAACCCCTGGTTTCCCAGCAATTTCCACCTTGCTAGTAATGTGTTAGACTCTACGTGTTTTCTTCTGGCTGCTTTCTGGTGTTTTTCAGTTGTCTTTTTGCTTCCAAATATTCAAGCTTTCTGAAGTCAAGTTTCTATGGAGCTTTGTTTCTCTCTTTCTTCCATCTCCCCTCCCCCTTCTTCTCTCCTTTCTTGCTCTCCATTCCTTGCCCCCACAGGTGACCAACTGAATACTTGTTTGGAAGTAGTCTCGCTGTCATTTCTTCTTCCCCCCCTCAAAGCCTGTAAGTCTCTAACCTGTACCTTCTAACCCTGTGTTCTCTGCTACAGATGACTTCACCCTCTCACCTGTCCTTTATTTTGCCGTCTATGACAGTAGCTGTCAAAGTATTTTGACCTGAATTACAATGTTTTCCATCACAATCAGGTTTAACACACACACCAGAAACAAACGTTTAACAAGACCCACCCTATAAAATACTCGTTTCTAATCTAACCCATTCCACTGTTGCATTTCATTCTTTCTTCCTTTATCTCTTTCTTATTTCCTTATTGATGTATAAAAGAAGGCAGTATCGCTACCCACAGTTTAGAAAATAATAAATTAAGATGTGAGGATGCCTGGATTTCCTCCGAAACACACAACATACAATTTCCACATTTTATTAACAATACTATGGTTAGTTTGCAACTTCAAAAAAAACCCTGTAGTCTCGCTGGGCATTATGTCTGTAACTGCAACACTTAAAGCCAACCTGCACTGCAAAGTAAGATCCAGGCTAGGCTGGGCTACAAAATGAGGCCTTGTCCTCCAAAATTAAAACAAAACAAAACAAAGTATATATAATGATGAAAATAAAGAAACTCTATTTCAGGCATCTGCCTTCTGGATATCATACACTTCCCCATTGATTCTCCATCTCCAACATCTCACCTGTGCCCACTATCTCTCTCCAAAGTCATTAAAATGATCATTTTTCAAAATTAGCTGCTTTATAAAATATACTGCAGTGTTTTCTTCAGACTAAGCAGCAATTATCTCAAAAACAAAATGGTTTTTTAACAAAACCACTCAACTGTATTTCTTCTAATAAAGGGTAGAACTGTAAAGCATTTTCATTTATAATGAGTTTCATGCATGTGTTCTTATTTTCGTCTACGCAGATGAAGATACCAGCATTCGAAGATAAATACTGTCCATAAATTCACTTAGCTAGTCAGAACAGAGTGAAATTACAAACCATAATCTTTGACTCTAAACCAAAAAGTTTCCCTTCTCCACACTTGAGTCTTCCTATCATATAAACCCAAAGTTTTCCTCGGACTTGCTGGTCTTTCGATCAATTTATCTGGACCCCCTTCCGTCAGACTCTAGGTCTTCATTATCTATCTGATCTCACAAATTTTCAAGAACTCCCTGCCCTGTCCAAACACTGTATTTGATGCTACATAAAACCAAAATCCCTGTTTACACTTGTGCTCACTCACAGCTACCCTCACAGTTAGCACAGCAGCACATGCTTCCTTCCCTCCAGACCTGATCACCCTCTCAAACATGTTTGTTTTGACTCTTTTACATCTCCAGCAATACCTATCTCCTTTGTCCAGCATTTAAGACTTTCATCTCTTTCCATGAGAAAACAGGTCTTCTTTGCCCCACTGGCCCAAGTTCCCTAGAGACCTGGATCACCTTCTCAGTCCTCCACAGCTTTTCAGATATTAAAAACAACCAAGGAGATTTGTGCCTATCTAAGTAGTTGTCCTGACCCCTTTGTTTAGGGACTTGCCACACACCATCTTTCATAACAACTACTGGGATTAAGTTAGTACTTGCTTTATAATCACCTGGAAGCGTCTATGGAGCCAAAAATAGTCTGAAATATGTTCTATTTTGTTTCTACTGCTTCTCACTCAGAGTCATGCACAAAACAGTCACAGTTTAAAAAAAATTTTTTTCGTTAAACATTTTAGATAAAAATATCTTGGCTCAAGATGAACTAGTCTCTTTAGAAGCACCTATTGATTACTTACTGTTTATTTAAGCTCACAAAAACCCAGTAGGTGGTGTGGGTATCAGGAGCTCAGTACCGCAGATAGGGACACAGGCTCAGAAAAGCAGCAACCTGCAGAACAATTTGCAGTGTGTTGAGAAGATGTGCAAACCCCACAGCTCTCCACAATGTCCTTCCACCATGCCTCTTTGATTAGGCTCAGTCAGTGCAGAGGCACGGCAGGCAGCAGGTTTGTTACTATCTCCTCCAAGGCTACCTGTTTTCAAATCATCATTTAGAAAGGGAGTAAAAGAATTCAACTCATAGAAATTATGGACCAGCCCCACCTCAAGAATAACTCTCTCAGGTTACCTTTTCTTTCTTCTCCCCTCTGGTCATACCGTGCCCTTGTTCCCCAAGCCCAAATGTATCTATTTTGCTCAGGTGATCTGCTCTTTTTGAATCACCTCTTCTTTATGAAGGCAAACTCATCTCCTAAGCAAAGCTCAAGGGAGTCCCAAGCAGAATTGATTGCTTCCTTTATTGTGGTCCAAAGAAGCCACAGAATCATATCTCTATTTGTAAGATGGAATGCTCTGGAAACAGAGGCATGTCCCTCTTGACTTTATAAACTGAATCCAGACACAATCTCCGAGGTTGCTTGACCTCAAGATGTTAGGAATTTTTATTAGATAAAGGAATTTGCCTTGGCCGGTTGTTATTCATTGTTTGCCCAATGACACAGGCCATCAGTCATGCTTTAAAATGAGAACACCATATGTCTCTTCTATTTGGAGGTTGGTTAAAAGCTACCTTCATCTCTCCAACCATCCAACAATAAGTAAATTTCCTTCTCACATACTCCCACAGTGCCTTGTCCCCTTCCTTAGTTTTTGGTGGGCCTGTGTTTTCTTTGTTTAACAGCTATATTCCTCTGCACTGTCATCCTAGGAGGTGCACACAAACAGTATCAATACATTTAGTTGACCACTGTGCTTCCAGTAAAAGCAGAGAGCAAGCACTAAACATTTACCAAATAAGTGAGGGGAAAGTAAAATGATATAATGGTTCTAAAAACCATTTACGGATGATTAAGATATAATAATGGTATTATGTGCCATGTTATCTGCTTTTAGCTAAAACAAATTCTGCAACCTCCTTCCCAAGTCACCTTTAAGTTGGCAGGGCTATTTCCTGCCCAGCCAGGAGGGTATTTAAGTCTGATTCATCTGAATAAGAATACCAATTACTCTATTTTATTTGAGTTGGTAATTTACAAAAATACCTGCAGCGAGAAATCATAGAATTCCTTAGATCTCACTTCAGATTTTTGGGAAAATAAAGGTCAAGTAGCTTCTTTATAAAAATAACCTTGATTTTTATACATGATTCATGTAATTGATGTAAGGTCCATGTTCAGCAAGCTGTAACCATTCACCTATATTCCAAAGCAAGCAAATCCAAACAGACCTAAGCACAGTTGCTAAAACAAGACCAGAGTCTTCTAGAGGCCTATAAACATATGAATGGCTTCCTAGATTCTGAGAGATGGGGACCTGGTAATGCCTTCTGGTAGTCATGAGTTTTCTAAATGCTTGCAAAAGCAAGGAGATTGTGAATTTTCTTGCGAAGGGTCAACATTTTACAACCTCATGGCCCAAGGAACCTAGATTGAACCTTGTACTGATGGCTTTACATCTTATGATAAAAATCACTTTTCCCTCTAAAGTATTCACAGTCAGCATGATGGCGCTGGGACACTTAGCAGCCATGAATTCAAAACTTGGAGCACAACCCATTCAGTATCAGACAGTTAGGAAGAGAGATGGCTGAAGTGTCTACCCAGTTTAGATACCTCTCTTCATCTCCAAGCCTGAGTACTCTTTGCAGGCTTCCCTGACAGTAGAAATTACATCATCAAATGCCACTGTGACTCCCCACAGAGCTGATGGTTAGAACTTGGCACTTGATAAACATATGTGACCCACTGTTTAAAAGAATATGTAACAGGATCTCAAACAGTGTGAAATTACCAGGAATGTTGTGAAATTATGAGGTAATCAGAAACCAATGGCGAGAGGGCAACAATAGGCTGTATATATATTATCCCAGGAATTATACAAAATAGAAAAAGGAACCCAGATATTGCAGAGTTTTTAGCTTCACATCAAAGAGGGAGTATGCAGTGGGATGCAGGTTAGACCGGAGGCTCTGAAGTCACATCAGCCACACGATCTTTGCAATCAAGAAAGCATTACAAATATCAACACGGAGAGAATGCATAACTGGTCCATTAAAATCTCTCATGCCCCATATATGAAATGGGTCCTTTAACTGCAGTCTTTTTTAGGTCCCTGATTGCTTAGAAGCTAAATTATTACCACAGGGAGAAAGAAGTGTGTCAACCTAACTGAAAATCAGTTAACCCAGTGGCTGCCTGTAGATGTGGCCTAAGAGCATTTTAAGCACAATGTATTGAAACTGCCTGAAAGGCCGCCATTTGGCACCCACACCAACATCAAAAGGCAGTGTTCCTAATGAGCATCTGCAGCTGGGAGACAGTATTTCAACAGTGTGAAATGAAAGGGCACAATGGCCGCCAATGCCAGATCATTTCCATCCCTCTACATCAGCTTCATGAGTTAATAACACAAAGGGCAAAGGGCGAGAGGCGGCAAGACTCTAACCTTCAGATGGACTTCTGTATTCCAGTGTCCTCCAGGTACAAGCATAGCTACTTGTGTTATCAAAAACATTATTGCTAAAATATCTGCTAATAGTAAAATCTGTAGGCCTCAAAGCCTAATCATTAGGATTCAGGAGGGTCCTTGTGAAATTCTGCCCTTTCTACGAGGCTACCTTTTATAATATTGCTGAGATTTGGTGAGAATATTTTAAAAAACATGCACGGTTCTCTACTGAATTTTACTCAGAATTCTTCCTTTGTAGCCAAAGATCTCCGAGCCTTGGTCTTTTGACTCACAGCTGAAATGAGCATTATTGATGACTCATGTTTCCAATTTTGTTTGATTCATAATGACATTTTTTAGGATTAACAAAATGCTGTTCGTAACTTGGTGCCATTTCTTTTAGAATTCCAGACATTCCCTACTCTGTAGATTTGTTAGATTGCCAAACTGAAGAACTCTCCATTATGAAGTTTGCATTCAAATATTTCTCTCCATGGCATAAAGTGTTGTTTATGTGTTGTACAGCTCCACAGAGTACAGGAGAGTCTTTTGCAACAGTCGCTCATCCCAAGCTACGACTGTTTTAGCAGACAGACGGCGACAGGTGCCCTCTCTACGATTTGTTCTGGTCTCTATCATCACAGACCCGAGATTGTCAGAGAAAGTTCAAATGTCCTTCAGCAACAGGTAGTCAATCATTTCCCACAAAGTTGAGAAAGACTGTAAGATATCTCTGGACATCTGCCAGCAGCGTTGAAGCCGCTTGCAATCTGGAGAGTGGCCATAGTTCTTCAGCACTGATGACGTAAATAGGGGAAATTCATAAAATTAAGACAAACACACCCTTCATCATTTCAAAAGAAATACTAAATGATTGCACCAGATATCCCAAAGTCCGTATCTCAAGCAGTGTGAAGTTTACAAATGCTGTCTATAATTTAAGAAACTGGGTTCTGCCATGAAGAAAAACATCTGTTGCAGTAAAGATTAGAGTCTGACTGACAAAATGGTGCTATTTATTTTGAAAGGCAATTAAGACATTGTTCCCAGTGACAGGAAAATTTAGAGATTATTTACATTGAGTTATAGATTACCTATCAGAAGAATTCAATTAATGATAAGTATACTCCAAAAGGAAGCACTTCAAGAGCTCTGAGAAGCTGGGGCTCTCTGCAACGAATTTCTTCCTTACTAGCATCAATAACCATATCTGCTACAAACAATACATCAATGCCTTAATTTTTCTTGTATTGTTGGGGGGGTGTGTTTTGGGTGGGAGGGGTAGTATTGGCTTGATTTTTTTTTACATGGATTTATTTTTCTCATATGTGTGGAAGTTAGAGGGCAACTTGTAGGAATCACGCTGCTCTTCTGTCATGTAGATTCTGATGTCCATCGCAGTTCTTCAGGCATGGTGGCAAGCACCTCTACCTAATAGGCCATCTTGCCAATTAAAGCCCTGCCTACTTTAATTTTTGATCCATCTTAAGGAAGCATTCACCCATTAAAAGGAGAAAACCCTTAGTTTAACCAATCAACATGAGAAGACCAGAAAAAAAAAAAAACGCTTCACTAAGCAACGTGCTGAAACACAGCTTTCTGCTAGTTTCCTGATACTGCTAAAACAAAAGGCATCCAGGGTGAAGGTACCTAGAGAGAAGGCACCACGTTTAATCTTGGTGGAAAGAGAAAGGCAATGTGGGATAAACGAAAAGCTAGTAGGGCGCATGGACCTTTTACAGCAGCAACAGCAAAACTATAAGCTGGTGTGGTGGTTCATGGCTGCACTAGCAACACTTGCGGAGCGGAAGCAAGAGGATCATAAAGAGGTTCGAGGCTAACCTGGTTTAGATAGCGAGTTCCAAGCCCCTGGGGCTATGGAAAGAGACCCTGTCTCCCCAAAGCCAAACAGAATCAACAGAAAACCTGCCAATTTAAATAAATGGAGGGCCATACTTCCACAATTCTGGATTACAGTCTCCATTTGACCATAGTCTTATTACATTTTAAGTGAATTCTATGTTAATTCTAATGTGAAAAGCTTTCCATAATAAATACAGTTTTATTTCGGTCCTTTAAATTTTGCCTAAATTTCACATTGTAAATAAAAACCAATGGAAAAAAAAGAAGAAGAAGCCCGTGTAATTACTCTCACAACAGACTTTTATGAAACACATCTTTAATTGCTTAGCAAGGGATATTGGGTATATTTTACATATATGTTACCTTCTGTACTAAATTTGCTCTTTGTTCTAAGTCTGGTGTTATCTTAATAGAAAACCAGTCCTGATTACTCCTTAACTGTTGAAGGCCAGACTAGCAAAGGGCTAAAATTGTCCACTAAGTATGTGCTTTGACCGTTCCAGACCATTCAAGCACATGATCCAGCCAGCTACCATGCAACAAATGCTTGCTTTCACAGACTCAAATTTACTATGCAATTATGCAACCTGTCTTTTTATTCCTAACGGGGCACAAAACAGAGCACCTGATTCACCTGATGTGCGCTAGGATGTTCACTAAGAGCACTCTCCCTCTTATCTAAATTTTCATGTTCCACCAATAACAGAGAATTTGAATTATACCATTGTCTGTGGATACCCTACAGCATTTGCATCTGAAGGGGGAGGGTATATATATATGTGTGTGTGTGTGTGTGTGTGTGTGTGTGAATTTTTTTACATTCTTCCTAACCCTTTCGCTTGAATACTCTGGATTTTTTTTTAATAAGCTGGTAAAAACAATACTTGGAAATTCTGTTAGTAAAACCACTTATTTCTTTTGTTAAACAGTCTGGTATGTGCTTCTTCTCGTCCTCATGGTCTGGTCTTAGGGGGCAGAATAAGGAGGCTTTCGTTCTAGGGGATACTGGTCAGGATGTCAGTCTTGCCTGAGGACAGGGGAACATGCCAGCATAAGATTCCCTCCCTCAGCTTCCACGGGATCCAAACACTGAGGGTTACACCCGTCTCCATCATGGAGAAGACCACCAAGAGATCCTAAAAAGATGCATCATGGAAGATTAGGTCTCCATTGTCATGCTCCTATTCAGAAGGAAGATTTCAATAAACGCACCCTAAGAGGAGGTCATACACAGCACCACAGAGAAGGGCACGCCCCTGCCAGTTCTGGGCTTGGTGGTGGCAAGAACCTATTTGGCCCGCCCTGTCAAGACACGCCCTGCCACGCCCCGCCACGCCCCTCCAGCCCAGCATCTAGTCCTTGGCCAGAGGGTCAGCGCACGCGCGTCTGCTCTCCGGGCCACAGCTTGGGCGCCGCTGTCCTCTGCACTCGCAGGCGAAGCGCTCCGGCGCAGCTGTGCCGTGGACTGGGAGCCGGAATGCTCCAAGCTGATATGAAAGAGGCACGAGTGGGCGAGCATGAGCTGGCTGGACCAAGAGATGTCCCGGGGCCCATCTCTTCTCCATTTTATG
The DNA here is from genome assembly GCA_028658305.1 of Pachyuromys duprasi. Taxonomy (NCBI): domain Eukaryota; kingdom Metazoa; phylum Chordata; class Mammalia; order Rodentia; family Muridae; genus Pachyuromys; species Pachyuromys duprasi. Next base: position 39,811,728 of record CM053747.1, read on the forward strand.
TCCTCGGAAACTGTCGGGCAGCTAGGGACATATCAGGGCGGGGTCTTTCCCGGCGGGAGGCGAGACCGTTACGCTAGAACACCCGGAGACCATCCTGGCAGCTCGGGCGCCACCCGCGCCGCAATAAAAGCCTCTCGCGGCTTCCCGCCCAGCCAGCCTCGCTCTGATTGGTCGCCGGCCGGAGTTGGCTGGAGGCGGTGGCCAGGCTCTGCTCTCCTGCTGCCCACGGAGGGGGGCGCGCTGGGTGCTCCCGGGCGCCCAGTGCACTCCACACCCAGGGCTTAGCGATCCAGTACAGGTACAGGCACACCGGGCAGAAGCGACAGCCATGTGCGGTCCCTTCATCCTGGCTTGCTTTCAGCTGCTGCTTGGCAGCACACGCCCCCCCCGCCCCAGCTGTCGGCCCATCCCACCCAGCTCTCGGCAGCCCCAGCGCCCTTTTCTTCCCCCTCTCCCAGTCCATAGGGACGCCAAAGCGCAAATCCATGGGTGGGGTGGGGGGCAGCAGCTGGAGGGGAGGGTGGGCACACTGAAGAATTTTCCAAGGAAGCAGGGATGGAAATAGCCAAAATGCAATGCGCCCCCCTCCCGGATGCTTAGATCTCTGGGCGGCGGCACAGCCCCCGCCACCCGCGACAGCATCGCTTTGGTCTTTCTCCTGAGCGCCCCATTGTTCACACTTTGCCAGGATTAGGAATAACGCCCAGAGAAAGGAGAATGGGGCGAGGTGTCTTGGGCAGCTGGCTACCTGCCATTCTTCGCTGGCACCGTGCAACCCTAGGCTCGCGGTGCGTGTAAAGGCACACGCGCGCACACGCGCGCGCACACACACACCAGGCAGCCCCGATCACGCCCTCCTCGCCCTCCGCCCCTTTGCACTTCCTCCTGTCAAAACGCGGCGCTGGACCCTCCCATCCTTCGATGCTCCCGGCCGAGGGCAGGCTTTGCAACTACCCAGCAATTTGGCAAATGAAAAACTAACGTCATTTGCACGGGGGTGCAGAAACGACCACACGGCCCTGCGGTGCTGCCCGTGGTTGCCCCATTTTGCAAACCGTTATTCGGGGCGGGGAAGAAGGGAGGGAGTACGCGAAGGCGGCGAGCCCCACTTTATCACACCCCGGGACCTAACGACGAGGGGGGAAGCTGCCCAACCTTATTGTTTCACTCTTCCCGGAGCTTGACAAGTCCCTCTCGGTGGAAGACAAACCTGGGGGCGACACCACCGGAGCCGCACATCCCCGCTGCCCGCCTCCGGGGAAGGGGAAGCAGCGCTGCCCAGCACCGCAGCATCCCAGTTCCAAACCCCTGTCCCACCTCCGCGGGCACACAAGTGGGAAGGGCGTGCGCCGCCGCCACCGAGCCGGGAGGCAGCAGCGCCCAGCGCCGTCCCGGAGGGCACCGGTTTGGCTGGCCAAGCAAGGACGCTGCGATGCGCTCCCTTCTCAGCTTAGTGAAAATGCTATATGTTCGCCTTACACACAAAACCACCCAAAAGAACCGTGCGTCTCTGGGAGAGAGAGAAAGGACAGGGGCAAGCGAACAATTAGCAAACCCGATGTAGAATTAAATAAAAATAAAAATGTACCTGCAGTTCCCAGGAAAAACAAAGTCCAGATGAGATCCTTAGTTCGCAGCATTGTAAACTGCCGGCTGGGAGGGATGTTTTGGCCGAGGTAAATTCTGTGCCTTCCCCTTACGAGCAACTGTGGACAGCGGCGGAGCAACGGACCGAGGAGCAGACAATTGCCAGGCTGGGTATGATTATTTTTGCAGAATTGTTGCTTGCCAGCCACTGCCGAGCTGCGTTCACGCGCTGAGCGGAGAATGAGTGACAGTCCAAGCCTCAGCACACTCTCAACTCGGAGATCCCTGCGCTGGCCCGGGTTGGCTTTGATGGAACTGGGGATGCGAGCGACGGGCGGGGGGCGGAGGTGAGAACCTCACTGTGTCCTTCCACCACGCCGACCACAAATAGTTCCTAACATCCAGGAGGTAAGAGACAGGGGAGGCAGATGCGGCCGCCTGCAAAACGCGGCCTGGAGTCTTCGTGGGAGCCGGGCTCTTTCACATGCAGCCTTCCAGGCTGAGCTGAGATTTCTTCTTTCCACCCCTTCCCTTCATTCATGCCTTCGCAGCTCCTTCTGACCCCAGCGTTTCTTAATCAGAAATCTGAACGTTTTAATAATTAGCAAAAAAAAAAAAAGATTTAGATTCGGTTAGATAAGTTGTGGAATTCCTCCGTTTAGTTACGAAAGTCTTTGCAATAAGAAGCATATGGTTTCTTTTTCTTTTCTTTTCTTTTCTTTTTGAAGTGAAAGAAACTGGTAATTTGGAGAGAGATGAGTGTTGCTGAGATTTGTTTTGTTGTTTGTTTTCTCCTGGCTATGAAGTTTACCTTCCCACAGAGGGAGCAACTCACAGGGCAGCACTGCTCAGATCTCAGAAGTGGGGGTGGGAAGCCAGTCAGAAGAAAATGGAGACACACTTAGAAGTAATATTCAAGAAAAGCCAGAAACTATTTACAAGTACTGGAATCTGCTCTCCCTATTTCTCCTTGGCTCTGGCTTTTCTGTAGGTATTACAGCATAGGGACATAGGATCAAGAGCAAGCCTTCTCCTTCAACCGGGAACAAGCCCCTGACCTTAAGGCTATGACAATCCAGTATGACTGAAGTATCAACACAGGCTTCCATTAATCAAACAGCCTTGTTTGTTAAAAGAAAGATATGGGAAACAGAGTGAAATCAACTCTCGCGTTAGCACCTGAATAGGGCTTGAGCCATGCAGGAATCACAGGTGAGGGTGCTACAAAAGTGGCCTGGCTGTTGGCCTTACACAGTGAGGCCTTCCCAGGGAGGAAACTGCCAGTCCACCTATGCTCTCAAGCCTGCCGTTTTCATTAACGGGCGGGCCCCTCGGTGGCTTTTCTCACTGCTGCAGCACCCAGGGGTCTGTATTAGCTGTCTCCTCCTCCTCTCCATCCTCCTCCTTCTTCTCTTCCTCCTCCTCCTCCTCCTCTTTCTTCTTCTTCTTTTTGAGACACATCTCTCAGCATCCTGGAACTCTCATCTAGCAGCCTAGACCAACTGGGTAGTTATCACTATGCCTGTCCCTGCCTCCTTGTAGCTGAGATTACAAGCACACTCCCATGCCTGGACCAAAAAACAAAAACAAAAACCAACCAAACAAGAAACTTTCTGGGATTAAGCTCAGGCACTCCAGCAAGACAAGTGATTTACAGACTGTACTATCTCTCTAGCCCTGCAAACAATTTTTATAATTATCACATTCTACTAGCAATCTGAAAGCCTGCTGATTTTTCCTAATATCATATTCCTGGATCCAGGAGGAAAACTTTCTAACTAGCTCTATAATATAATAGTTCTTCTAGTGATGTCTCTATAGAGTTTTTATATATATATATATATGTATATATATATATATATCCAGAAACTCTAGATATGTAGATTGCTTTCAGATTGATTATATATATATAATCAAACTCTTTAATACTTTCATTAACATCAATTCAAGTATGTGTTTGGAAGTCACTGTACTTAGTCACGTGTTTGATGTAATGGCTATATATATTTACTATAGTATGATCTGAAATGTTCCTCCAAGGCCCAATAAATCAAATCTTAGCACCCAAGATGGCTTAACTAGGCCAGGTTAGACCATTCAGTCATGGGAACAATGAGAAAGAAGTCAGATTACTTGAGGTTGTACCTTGGAAGGTAATATTGAGAGCCCTGTCCTGTCTGCCCGCACACACTCTCTTGTGTGCTTTCTTCTGACTCCGAGATTTGTTTATTTCTTCCTCAGACTCTTCAGCATGATGTGTTTCCTTATACCAGGCCCAAAGGCAGCAAGGTGAAGCCACCACAGACTGAGAGCTCTGAAACCATGAGCCAAAATGACCCTTTCCTCCCTATAAGCTGTTTACACCAGCATTTATCACTGAGCCAGAAATCTGACTAATGTTATGTACATCACATATATTTACATGTATTTCAGGTTGCTGTCTTTGGTTTCACATTGTCTTTTGCCAGTGTATAAAACGATCACATTATACCTTACAGCTTTATGCGCATGGATAGAACAGACTCTTTCCTAATGAAGTTTTCAGCACAGAGAAAAATAAAAGAGTAGGCTGAGGGTGTAGAGGAGTGAAGGTTGGAGCACCCGAAATAAAATTTTTTCTAATTTTATCATCCAGAGTGAGAGACACACCCGTCCCTGCAAACCTTGCTTCTTATAGCCCATCAGTAGAATTAAAAGATTCCTCTCCACTTTCTCCCCAAATGTCCCTATTTTTAGCCTTCAGATGTAGACAAGTGTAGAAATCCTATCTCACTTCAGCGTGAATAGATTTTTCCTTTTTTTGTCTCTCTCCAGCCCCTCCCACTGCTGTGTAACTGTTCTCTGTTGTCATGACTCATTCTAGAATTCTGTCCCAGCTACTCCAGTCTGCAATCCTAGGATCTTTCCTATGTTCCCCTAACAGGATGGATCACTGGTCCCTAGTTCTTCAGGTCTCTTCTGTGTTATTTTCCCACACTCTGCCCATAAACCATTTTTCTTAAATTTTATAAAACTGTGTCTGTCTATATAACTGTGCCGAAAGAGAGAGAGAGAGAGAGAGAGAGAGAGAGAGAGAGAGAGAGAGAGAGAGAGAGAGAGAGAGAGAGAGACCAGGCTGCTGCACACAGATCTCTAAGGGGCTCTCAGTAGGGTGCATAGGGTCTATACAGAGGAAGGAGAGACCTAGACTATGTGTATAAAAGGAGATTCATGTGTGTGGTCTAAGAAGACAGGCAGAGCAGAAGGCAGGCCGGGTCAGTGTTAAAATGGTATGGCAAGTCTTAGTTGAAGATGGTGTAATGGGAAAGGAAACAGACTTCCAAGATGAAAACAGCAGAATTTCAAAATTTATCCCAAGACAAGATCTGAGGTAGAAGAAGAAACACAGGTCCCTTTGATTTATTCCACAGATAATCTACTCAATAGCTGGCAAATGCTGGGACTGCTCTCGACACAGAGGTTTGGAGTAGTGGGCTTCTATTCTTACAGAGAAGGCAAATGATAAGCCTTAGACATCTAACAAATAAGTGATGGCAAGTATCAAAGGGAAGAAAAAGGAGTATGGAGGGCCACAGGGAGTTCCAGGGTACAGAGGAATGGTCCTTTTGGATGGGGAACTAATGTGGAGACATCTGAAATTCTAGATCAGTGCTTCCTATGTGGTCATTTGAACAACTGCTGGTGATGTGAACAAGAGACAGGGAAGGAAGGAAGATTCAGACTAGATGATGAGCAGGAGGTGTGAAGATGCCAGCTCTGGAAATTCTAGGTCTGAGGCACAGAAGACATCATCCAGTTTCTGTGTACAGGACACAGAAGATATTATGTCAGAGTCTGAGGTACGCACCGAAGGAGAAGAGAAAGAGTAGACTTAGAGAAAGGAAAATGAAATGTTATAAAACCAACAGGGCACAGAAACAAGAAGAGGTTAAAAAAAGTTTCAGAGGCCTTCTTGGATTTGTCTACTCAGAAGGTTTTTAGTGGCTCTGAGAGAGAAGATTCATGGAGAGATAGAATAAAAGACATCTCTGCCCTCAGGATAAAAGGACAAGGAAGAAGGAGGGGCCAGAGATGTGGAGCACCGGTTTCAGTGATGGCAGAGAGTGTGCAGAAAAGGGAGAAGGAATGTTTGAGGGAGAAGGAATCTTGAAAGGGGGTGTTCCTCAACTCTGTTATTATTATTACATTCTTCTTTTGCAGAACTAGGGATGGAACCATGGTCTTGTGCAATGCTAGTTAAGTGTTTGACACCTGAGCTGCACCCCAATTCTCTTTGTTTCTCTTTTGATACAATGGCAGTGGTATCCGGTTAGAAAGTAATTTAAGTCAATGTCAATTCCTGCTCACAATCTCTGTGATTTTATGTACTAACTCAACGTAATACTGTTTTTGATCAATGAATTTGGCTTAGGTTTTAGCATAATGTCTCCATTTAGACCTATTTTCTCCTATTTGTATCAATAAGGAGAACTCCAAATGTGATCCCAGGATTCACAACTACCCCAGGATTTTCCTTTCATATGGACCTGGGTAAAATGCATTCTGAGAAGTACAGAAGTTTGAGACCAACAGAAGAAGAAGAAGAAGAAGAAGAAGAAGAAGAAGAAGAAGAAGAAGAAGAAGAAGAAGAAGAAGAAGAAGAAGAAGAAAAGATAGGAAAATAATGTGTCCATAGTGCTGAGGATGATCCTGGAAAGTATTAGGACTAAGAGATAAAATGGAGCCCAGGGATGTAGAAAGTGAAAGTTCCCAGGGAGCCCTCAGCCTACTCCTTGCTTCTCATATTTCCTAGCTCTGTTGCAGAATGAGGTGGAAGCAACCTCCTTGCTCCCCGATCCCTGTTCAAGGCTGGGCCAGGCTTTCATTAAGGACTTCGGGGTGCTCATCAGTAATTCCAGATGACTGGCTCTGGGAACTTCCAAAGCAGGGGAATAAGACAGGGATCGACCCAGAACGACAGTTTCTCTCTACAGTTTGCACACTGCACAACTTCAAAGCCTGCCTTTCAAATCCCACTCATCATATATTAATATAGCTGTTATGACAATTTTTTTCTGGCATCCATTGAAGTAACGTGCTGAGGAAGGAGTGCTGTTTTCTTCTGCTCTGTTTCTTATTGTGGAAGTAAAAGCCTTATTACAGGGTGCTTTGGAGATCTGCTTCTTCATGAGAAGGGAAGGAAAACAGGCTGGAAAGAAAGAAGGGCCACAGCAAGGCATAGCAAGGCATTAAACAGCCCTTAAGGGCTCCAAACTAGTTGTGCAAACCTCACATTGAACAGTCACCAGACTCAGGCCATCTCTGGAATGTGATCTTCAGCTGTGAGCAATGTCCAAGAGACAGCTGAAAGAAGAGAGTATCCCCTTGATCCCGTGGGGGAAGTCCAGGCTGCTTGGAATGACACCTGCTACCAGTTTATCTGTAAATTAAAGTATCAAGTTTGAGAAAGCTAAAATCTTTCTTTTTCTATAGTGGCAAAATTGTATATGCACATAGCAATTTGCTGCCATGTTAATGCTGATAGTTCTTGGCACTAGGCACATTAATATCATAAAGCATCACCAGGGCCATCCCCAGAACTTGCTCATCTTCCATGGCTAAAACTCTTTGTCTGTGACACACCAATTCCATCCACCACTCTAGCCCCTGGCAAACACACGCGCCACCCCTATGAAGTCTCTTGTACGGATTAATGTAGGAAGAATCACACAATATGTATTCTTTCATGCCTGTCTTATTTCACTTAGCGTCACGTTTTCAGGGTTCATCCATGTTTTAGCACACGTCAATTTCTTGCCTTCCTTTCTAGAGCTGAATAGTATCATGCATGCCATGTTTACTTCATCTATTCATCCATGACTGAAGGTTTTTTTTTCCTTTGTTATTTTTGTCTAGTAAGAAAAACGCTATGTCGAACACAGGTGTATAAACATATTTGAGTCTTTGCTTTAAGTTCTTGGTGCATACCCAGAGGTAGGATTGGTGCTTCATAAAGTGGCTCCACATTAAATTTTTGGAAACGTTTCCAGAACCTTTCCCACAAAGACTGCACACCATTTTATATTCCGACGTTTTTTGTTCTTTATTTATTTTGTTCTCCCTGTTTCTTCCTCCTTTTTCTCTTCCTTCCTTTAACTTTTTCTAGCCACCCCAATGGAGAGAGATGAAGTATTATCGTACTGTGGTTCCTTGCCTTACATTTCACTAATGCCTATTGATATCATAAGTCTCTCCATGTGTTATTGGCCTTTGTGTGTGTGTGTGTGTCTTCTTTGAGGGAGTGGCTGTTTAAGCCTTTTGAAACTTGTTTTTCAATTAGGGTTTTTATTTAGTTATTGTTACGTTACAAAAATTCTTCCTATGAGCTAGACAGCAATCTCTCATCAGAATCATGATTTGAAAGAGTTTTGCATGGCATGGGTTGCATTTTTACTGCTGGTCTGTCTTCTTAGACATAAAATTTTAAATGTTTTATGAAATTTAATATATTTAATCTTTTATCGCCCATTGCTTTTATGCCATACCCAAGAAATTATTGCTAAACCCATATCCAGTAGCTTTTCTTATATGTTTTCTCATAAGAGTTTTATGGTATTTAGTTCGTATAGCTAAGTCTTGGCTCTATTTTGAGTTAATATGTATAGATGGTAATTGGTGAGAACCCAGTGTGTGTGTGTTTAGTTTTTCCAACACTACCATTTGTTGAAAAAAGCTGTCTCTTTCCTATTCAATAGCTTTGATGTCTTGTTAAAATTCTCTTAGCCACTTAAGCTAGGGTTTAGTTTACTGCAGTTCCATTGTCCTGTACCTGCCTTTGTGCTGGTGCCACACTAGTTTGGCACTAATATTTTTTGGAAGTAAGTTTTAAAATCACAAGATGAGAAAACTCCAAGCTCATTTTTCTTTTTCAAGATTCTTTTGACCATGAAAGGTCCTTTAGGATTCCACATGAATTTTCAGATGGATTTTTCTATTTTTGCAAAAACTTACCATTGGGTTTCAATTAAGAATTATGGGGTACTCCTTTCTAATCTTTCCAGAATTGTGGTTTGGCTTAGGACATTTTGGAATGTGTATACTGTTGAGCTCTTACTTCTGCACTACGTGAAACTGAGTCACAGAGTTCTGCTGCAAACTGCTAACATTCTCCTCTTTAACATAGATATGGCCAGATGAAGCAGGATCAAATCATGGCCGTCAGGCCACGGAATGCATGGCTAGCATTGGGAAATTACAGTGAGCAAGCAAAGAAAACATAGGCTTAAATGCCTCCTTGGATCTAAGCTGAGTTCACATCCCGAGCTACCTAACTTCCTGTTTTGTCCAAATAAATACAAAAACCTTCTGGACTAGGTCATATAAAAGACTAGAGAAAGGACCTGGAGATGCCATGCCAAGGTCTTAAACATCACAAAGTATGGCTGGGTTTTCAATAAAGGCCCAACTTACTTTTTTTTTTTTTCTCTTAGTTACCTTTCCATTGCTGTGAAGAAGCCAAGACCAAAGAAATGTATAAAAGGAACCATGGTTCTAGAGGGTTAGAGTCCGTGACCTTCATGGAGGAAAGTATGGTAGCAAGCAGACAGGCATAGAGCTGGAGCAGTAGCTGAGAGTCACGTCTAAACCACAAGTACAAGGCAGAGAGAGAAAACTGGGATTGTTGTGGTCTCTTGAAATCTCTTCCCTCACTGACACACCTCCTCTCACAAGAGCATACCTCCGTGGTGGTTTGAATAGGTTTGGCCCCCATAGGCTCCTGTGTCTGAATGCTTGGTCATAGGGAGTGGCACTATTAGTAGGTGTGGCCTTGTTGGCGAGTAGGTGTGGCCTTGTTGGCGAGTAGGTGTGGCCTTCTTCGAGGAAGTTTGTCACTGGGGGCAAGCTTTGAGGTCTAAGAGGCTCAAGTCCAGCCAGCGGGTCTCAGTCTTCACTTTGGCTGCCTATGGATCAAGATGTAGAACTCTCCACTCCTTCTCTGGCACTGTGTCTGCCTGCATGCTGTCATGCTTCCCACCATGATGATAAACTGTAAACCAGCCCCAATTAAATGTTTTTCTTTATGCGAGTTGCCGTGCTCATGGTGTCTCTTCACAGCAATAAACCCCTAACCTAAGACATCTCCTAATCTTTCTACAAACGGTTCCACCAACCCGGGACCAAGCATTCAAATATGTGAGCCTACGTGAGCCATTCTCATTCTCTCTTATATGTTCTCCCACACATCCCTGGCAGTGAAGGAAGCCTTCGGCTCCTGAAGCCTGACTACACAGGGCCCACAGCCCAGCTTCTCACTCTGTAGGCTCTATATACTTAGGTAAATGAACTTTAGCTTTAAGTTGTCTTTTCCTTGTCCATAAAAGTGGATTGAGACAGCAGCTGCCTTTCAGACTTACTCTAATGCTGATTAAGATAATATTCATAGATGGCTTAGCGTAAGCAGACACCTATTCAACAGCAGTATGTTGAACAAATCACAATCAAGGCGTAGTGTTAGTAGTTGAGAAAGAGGGGGATAAGGCAGCAGGGATAGTAGGAGGAAAACAAGTAAATATATGCTTGTGGACTTGTTACGGTAAACAAACTAAGATAACACAACAAAATTTAATTACAGCCATGGAAAAATAAATATTCCTTGATAAACAGTGACAGGGTAATTTATTTTGATCAGAGAAGGCTCCTTGGAGGAGGTGGTAAGTTGCAACTCAAAGAACATGGAAATTCAACAGAGATTCAGGGATGTTCAAAGACCCCTGTTCTCAGAAAAACCTGGGCAATTCCAGAAACTAATAGAATGCCAGAGCGGTCACAATGCAAAGGGGCTACGTGGTGGAAACTCTAACAGTACACAAGAGCCACCTTGAGGGCTAAAATGAGGAGTTTGCATTTTGTTCATAGTTCAAGGAAAATCTGTCGGAGTATTTTTAGCAGTCCGAGGACACGAGCTGCCTTGGGGGAGTTTAATAGCTAATAATCACTCTAGCTGCTGAGGAGAGAATAATTTGTGGGGAGGCAGGGAGGAATGTGGGGAGCCCAATCAGAAGCCCCTTGCAGGAATCTAGGGAAGGGGTGCCTGAGGAGGTGGTGGCAGCGGATGGAATCGACCTCATTTGTTGGTGAGAGAGAGAGAGAGAGAGAGAGAGAGAGAGAGAGAGAGAGAGAGAGAGAGAGAGAGAAATAAGGTTATGGTTTGAATGAGTAGTGTCTCCCTGTGAGAGATCCCAGATACCAGAGATATCTGACAGCAGAGATTTGATGGCCAGACAAGAGTCTGGAGTTCAGAGCAGAGGTCTACACAGGATAGAAGTATCTCACAGAGAGTCACTAGAATGAAGGAAGGGCATCTAACCTGGGAGAAAGAGGAAGTAAGCAAATATGGAGGGAGGGTGGGAGGGGGAGAGAATATGGAACAAGTTTCAACTTTGAGAATCCAGATGGTACACTGAGATTGAGATAGGGCACCAGAGAGGCTGGAAGTCCGCTTAGAGGTGATGGCCTCTCAGCACCCAGAATCTGACAGAGGAAGCTGTGCTTTCTGGTGAAAGCTGCTCAGAAGCCAAGTGAGGACCTACAGAGGGGCGCCCACTAGATTTGAGATACTAGCGTGACTGGGAAGTTTGAGAAGAGCAAATACACCCTCTGGGTTCCAAGTGGGCACCAGCAAAGGCACGCTGGAACATCACCCCTGTGCACCCACTCAGGCTTTCTTTCAGCTTCTGTGACAAAAGAAACAGAGTGAAGTAGGTTCAGGATTGCCAGCTTGGACCATCACGCATGCAGTATTTTTAAGGACTGTCTAGCCCTCTTTGAGTAACTGTCATAGAAATTGTAGAATTGTTTCTAATGTTTTAGAAGAATTGGTAGATGGGTAATTTGTCTAAGATGTAAGAGGTCCTTTTCTTCCTCCTTATGCTATCTTTGTTTCTCTAACTTGATCGTGTTCTCCCTGCCCCAAGCCTGCTCCTCTATGTGTTCTATGCTCGCACTCCTGTCCTTCGTCACACACTAGAACACAAGAGGACATCAGCTTCAGAATTAAGGAAAGAAGGGGCCCTGTGGGTCTTTCCAGGCTCATTGGAATCTTTGGGGTCAGGGACCTATCCAGGAAGTCTGTGCTACCCTGTCTCCTGAGCATGCTCAGAGAGGGAGAGAAGAGGTAAGGAGTTGAGAAAACAAGATGACAAATGTCCACTTGGATAGTAAAGTCAGCACTGTACTCCCTGACCAGTGTCAACACCACCTCTTCTTTGCAAAAAGAGCCACACCATGTCCCATTCTCCTTTGGACAGAAGCTACAGTGACTACATGTCCCTTGAGAATGTTCAAGAAATGCCATGTCTCCTCCTTCCTTATTTACCCCTTGGATACCAAGATTCCCACAGAGCTGGAGAGCTCACAGGAGTTCCCTGGAGAAACAGAACTCATTCCGGCTGTAATTCCAGGAAGAAACTCCCTTTTACATCAGGCAGAGCTGAGGAGAGGGCCAGGTGCACTCCAACCCCATCCAGCATCTATCCTTGCATAAGCAAAGTGACAATCATGAGAGGGAAGATTCACCCCGGCCAGTCTCTGAGCAGGGAGGAATGTGACAAGCACCAGACCTCTCACCCCTGCTGTCCCTCAGTTCCACACCATAAATGTGACTCGATTGTTGGTTGGAAGAATGGGATCCATCAACAAACCAACAAAGGGATCAAGGGCACTTTGTTCTGTGACTTGGGCCTAGGATCTCTTTGACAGCTCCATGGAAGCTGCTCAGAGTCTTGTCACATCCTCTCTCACTGTGGCCACTGCTATAGCCTCATGTCTTGTCCTCCCATCCCTGTTGGCTCCACTCCCACCTCACCTTCCCCTAAAGCTATCTTTTTGATAAGGAGTCAGTGAATAGCTGTAAGTGCCACTGGCCTGCATAAGCCCCTCAATTAGCTCTTCATCTCCCTTGGAATGATGTCCAAGGCAGTGGCAGCTCAATGTGATTGGGCCCCTTTGCCTCTCCAGTCCAAACTCTTGCCTCATCTGTGCTCTACTGCAAACCTAGGTAACTGCAGTCATCTCCTGCATGAGCTGCTAGTGGTCTGCTTGGTTTCCGTCTCTCTGCTGACACTCAGGATGGCTCACTTCTCTTTCTACACTCCCTATCTCATACATCTTCCTTCCTTCCTTCCTCAGGGTTGGTTGCTTCTCCCGGAATCCTCCAGGTTTTCTTTTATGTCTTGCATGTACATCATATACTATAGTTTTGATGTATGCATCTGGCTTTGGCTTTTCCCCTTTCTGGAACACTAGAAAATTGCCCTACATCCATCGGGTATTTTCCAATATTTGAGAATGAATGAAGATTAGTCATCATTCACCCCTTGGACTACTTGCTTTGAATGAGTGTGTTTTGTTTATAACAACTTTGTGTATATTGTTCCAGGAACAAAACATACAGTACTGGCAATTTCAGATCTAGCAAGGAAAGACAAATTTCATCATTTTTCCAGAACATTCTTGGTCTCAACATCTCACCCTAGCCTCTAAAACTAATGCCTTTCAGTTCTGGGCCTCTTCATTATCTATAATCAGGAACTTCTGCTACTCACTAGTTTGTCTTGTTTAGTGTTTACAAAACACAGGTATCCTGACACCATAGCCACCTTTACAGTCGGTTCCTCTGGCATCAGGTCCCTCATCTCAGCTGTAGAGTACCAGACATAAGATCTCTCCAGAAGAGGTCTGCCTTGGCCCCAAACCTGTTGCTGGCCAGTCCCTCTTCTCCTCTGCCTGGGACATTTTTTTTGCCCCCTACACATTGTTGCCGGCCCCTTTTGCCTTTGCTAATAAGGCTCTTATGAAGCAGAGTGACAAAAAAATTCATTGTGATCCCACCCCACCCTCGTATTTGCTAGATAATTGAGATTACTTTCCCCACATGATTTCTAAACAAGTGAATGGGGAAGCTATTCTTGTATTAGAAGGTCACATAATAATCCTATGCCTTCTCGTATGGCAATTGTATATTCCAGCTACCTAATGTCCTTCTCAAATGTGAAGCTTAGAGCAGAGTTTAACCATCTAAAAGACATCTTGTTGATATCAAGGAGTCATTCTTCCTTATCTCAAGATGCCAAAAATTGCCCTGTACAGTCCAGGCTTATGAAGACCAGCCAATTGCTAAGCCAGAGATAATGTAGGACCTGAGAGATGGCTCTGCTACCAAGACTGATGACATGAGATCCATCTCTGGTACCCACATGGTGGAAAGAGAGAACAGAGTTCCTCAAGTTGTCCTTTGGCCTCCACACATTCTCTTTGGCACACACTTGCACACTTACAATAAATAAGTAACTGTAGGAACTGAAAATTTTCCATACAAATTGTATTATTTACTCTCCATCAAACCTGTCTCCTTATCTACCTACACTTTGGAAAATATGATAGAAGAAATTTTATAGGAGAAAAAAGGATGTTTATGTTGTAAGATAATTGTGAGAGGATCTTTTAAATAAGTTAGTATATCATCTAAATATTTCTATGTATTTATACATCCAAATATCTTCTGTGTTCCCAGGCTAAATCTAGGCACAATCAATTGATATTAGGTACCACCTCTTTCCTTACAGAAAAGGAGTGGGAGAAGGACAGAGGAAAGAAAGAGGGTTTATATACATTTTTGAGCAAAGTTACATACAGTTATTCTTATTTACACACTTTTATTTAACTTTCACATGATCATGTGAAATTTAGCAATTTGCTCAAGGATTTGCCCCAAGAAGGTCTAGTCTTGTATTAATCAGCATAAGGTAGGCTCTGTACAGATAACAGCTAACTCCCAAGTCTTAGTGGTTTAAGAATAACAAATTGGGGGCTGTGGAAATGGTTCAGTAGGTCAAATGCTTGCTGAGCAGCAAGTGTAAGGATCTGAGTTTCAGCTCCAGAATACAAGTTAAAAAAAAAGCTAGGCTTGATGGTACAGCTTGTAACTACAAGGCTGGGGAAGCAGAGGCAGAGGATCCCTGGAACTCACTGGATAGACAGACAGCCTTTCACCATAATCAGCCTAAGATCCCAGGGAGATACCCTCTTTCAAAAGACAAAATGGCTGGCTTATAAGGATCGAGACTCAAGGTTCACCTCTGGCCGCCATGTGTACACATGTACAGACATACATACACGTGGAGAGAGTGAGGAGAGACTGAGGAGGGGAGGGGAGAAGGGTAGGTCAAATTACTTCATCTAAGTTCAAAGTTCTGATTTGTGCTGATTATGACACTCTTTGTTCCTCCATGCTTCCTAAACATGAAAAGGGATATTATAAGAAAAATCATGTGTATGTCTTTAAACTCCCTACCTTCCACTTACACATCCATCTCTTAGACCAAAACAAACCATATGGACATCCCCACTTTCAAAGGAACAGGGAGGTGGAAATGATATTGCCCAGTAGGAAACCTGGGACTATCTAATGAACAACTGTTCTTGCCAAAGGTCCAAACCCTACATTCTTTCCCAGTACTATATACTCACAGCTAGAGTGGGAGATTAAGAGCCTTCAAAGGGACCAGAAGCAGAGAAACATAAATCTTGAGAGTTGGGAGTCATTACCCATGGAAGATCAAAATCAGGAATGAAGATAAGTTATCTCTAAAATATACATGAACGTCAGTGAAGAATGGATGGAGCTCTGTGATGTGACTCAGGCTCACCCACAGATTTACAACACCCATACGAACATGAAATCTTGCAGAATTTTAACAGCCAGGATTTGGTTTGAAGACCTATTGTGTAATAGGCCATCTCTGGCTAAAATTTATATTACAGCAAGGCTTCTAAGTGTAAGGAGGAAACTGCCCTTTTCCTGCCATTGCTTTTGGTATCATGGGAACACTAGAGACCAGGGTTGCTTCTCACATCTTTCTGAAATGATATCTTAGCAATTAGCCAGAAAGTTAGAAGTGATAAATATGCAGAAGAAAGCCAAACTTGGGAGGACAGCATTGTCCTCCCACACAGGCAGGGACAAGTCACCAGCTGAGCTGCACTATCATGAAAACCCTTGAAAGAATATAGACTCACGACAAAGTCTCACCTTTTCCTACTTACAAATGTTGACTCAAGGGTGATCCAAATGGGCTCATTACGCACTGCAAGCAACATCTCATACTGTTGTCTGGTAGATCACACTTAGTCATGGTCAAACTTAATTACCCCAAAGCAGATAGCAAACACCGCTGTAAAGTTCTCCTGGGTAATCTCTCCACCTTAAAACACATCACACCACACACACACACACACACACACACACACACAGACATTATAATCTTCTCTATCTTAAGGAGAAAATTAGGCACTCTAAATGTGCTTATTAAAGTATAGATTCCAAGATTTCAAAATGATGTAACCACTTGGAAATAGGACCCATCTCCTGGGTAAACACAGCCATGCCCTCTTCATTAATAATTTGAAGAGTCCAGGTTTGGCTTCCAGGACTGGCTTCTCCAAAATGCACAAACTAGAGTCTTGCTTGGCTTTTAAAGAAAACGTTGTCCCTTCAGCTGCTTACATGGGGCATGGGCTCTCTGGCTAGTAATCGAATGCATTTTGGTGTTCCCATCTATTTTAGTCATTCAGGTATCCTGTTGCAAGGCACATATTTTAGTGTTACCTTATATTTCAGAGGGCTTAAAAGATGAGCATGTCATAAATAAACATGTGTGTTCTATATTCCAAACACAAACAAATACCAAAGATTTTCAACCTTCAATAAATTTTACTAACCTAAAATAATCTGGTTTTTATATCTGGGGATGACTTTTGGCCTCTGTTCACATGAATGATCAACACAATGTGACAGAAAGATGGTGTCCAAGAACAAAGTTTAAGGGATGTGAATGGGTACACTGGGTAACGTAGATGGGTAGATAGATGATAGATAGACAGACAGATATACAGATGGATGGATACATGATAGATAGATAGATAGATAGATAGATAGATAGATAGATAGATAGATAGATACATGCATTCATACATACATAGAAGGAACTATTTTTTTCTTTTTTAGTTAAGTGTTGGTTCTATTGGTAATTTATTAAAAAGCTCTGAATGTAAAATAATAAAAACTGTTTTCTTGTTCATTCTGGCTGTTTGAATTGAGGCCTCCATCCATAGCTCAGGTTTGCCTAGAACCTGCAATCCTGGGGTGTGCTGAGGTCAGAGGTGGGTTCCACCACTCCTGCTGCTCTGCTGTTTGCTGGAGTGGAATGTTACGTACAGTGCTGAGCTGTGGATGGATTAATGGTATGCGAAAGAGTGCAAGTTCGTTTACTTTCACATTCTTTTTAAAACTGTGGAGGATGTTTGCACTGGTCTTTTCCATGTTTTTTTTTTTCCTTCCTGTCACCTCTCCCACCTCAGAATGGAACAAGGACGCCACACTGCCTGGAGTATTAGGTCTCAATGCTCTTTTCTGTGCTTCCCTGTCTTTCTATCACACCAACATCAATTTCTCACTGTCTTCTGGCTTAGATTCTCCACTTAGGTCAAATTTTTCCCCTCCTGCTCCTCTACACATGCCCTGCTCATTCATTCAGCCACTGAAAAAGGCATTTATTGAAGATCGGCTTTGTGTGCCAGGCTGGAAGGTAGGGACTGGAGAGAAGCAGCATGCAGCTTTTGTCTTTGTGGAGCTTGGAGTCCTGGGTGTGAGGATGGGAGGACAGACCATAATCAGATAATCACAGTGTCGCACAGTGTACCCAGGGGACCCCAAGAGGGAAATCACTGTGTGTGTTTGGGGCTGGGCTGTGTATTGATGGAGAGGTCAAGGACAGCCTCTCAGAGGCCAGCTGAGCTGCTCATTGGGCATTTGCCAAATGAGCAAGTGGGGAGAGGGTATTTTGAGCAGAGGGAACATTCTGTACAAAGGAATGTTGTATCGGCTCATATTGCTAGTCTGTGGCTGTTAAACTCTGATTCATCCTTTTTTCAGACTAGCAGCATAGTTTCTTAAGTCTAAGAGGAAACTTAAATATGATTCAGGCCATTTCCCTCACTTCACAGATGTGAAACCTGAGCCCTAATGTACTGAGCTGTGGATCAAGCTTTGACCCATGGCCAACTTTACCAAGAGTGTTCACTTATTCAACATATTGAGCACCAACCAGGAGAAGGTAGCATGAAATATGCACAAGTTAACTGAATCTGGATTGGGTTTTCTCCTTCAGGAAATTGTGTATTTATGGAGATAGCCAGAAATTAAGACAGTTCCATGTCAGAGGATCTAAATAGAAAGCCTAGCCTTGACACTCTTGCTGGTGACCTTGCAAAGGTTACCCTTGCTCACTGATCCTAAGTTTCCTGTTATATGAGCCAGCATATTAATTGGACCTTCTTCATAGGTTTGTTATAAGGATTAAGTGTGATAACATTTGCAAGGCACAGGCACTCAATAAATCCCAGGGTTTGGTAATAAAGCTTTAATACAGTACAGGGAAGTTAAGTGATGGCAGAGTCCATAGTCAAATTAAAAAGAGTTGTATGACTAATTAATTAACATTTCAATTCCAAGGTCTTTACCTGATCAAAAATTAGCATATAATTCCTTGAGAATCTCAGTTCTTTAAACCCTGTGTCAGGCCAAATTTAAATGGAGATTCTTTCTCCCCTAAGGTCCAGTAACCTCCCACATTATAATGAATACTAATTATTCTATTAGTATCATGCAATCTTTGATATTGGTAGGTCTGAACTGTATCCTAGAAATCAACTGTTCTAGAAGAAAATAGAACTTTCTGACTGTATAGGTTATACTCTCCAGCCATTTGTACTGTGATTTGTGTCACGAAGATCTATAGAAAGCTGTGAGGCAGCACTATTGGTATTTGAAGCAATGTGAGGAAAGGACAGGTGCCACACTACTGAGAGGAACAAAAATAAACAAAGGAGGTGTGAGAAAAAGCCTTGGAACAATGAAAGGTATTCATAAATGGGATGGACTGTTCTCCAGGCAGCAGATGTTTCATGGCTTCAGGAGTTCCAAAAGACATGAGACCCACTTTCTTCTTCACTCTGCCAGACAGACATTTGACATAGCTGGAAAGCAGATTGAGCCTGGTGCTTCTATAACACTAGCCAGCCATTTAAACGTGTGTATTGGTCATATACCATATATTCAGCCCCATGTCTCAGCACTAGCTATGCAATAGTCAATAAAACAACGTGTCTGTCTTAGATGTAACTGTATTCTACAGGACTGGCTGTCAAATCTCTCCCAGAGGTAATAGTCAACACAGAAATCAAGGCAATGGAATCAGACTTTTCCTTATGTATAGCAATATGTGCTTCCAGGTCAGGACAGGATGAGCTTCATTCATACAGAATGGATTTCATATGTCCCTTTGTGAAAGAAAGGCAGTTCTGAGTGCAATACATGGAATAAATAAGAACTGTGAATGCCATACAGAGATTGCCCAAAGCCACAGCTGTAATGCTCAAGTCATCACAATCCTTCAAGATAGAGTTACAGAGCATGACTTAGACATTTGCCTGGCTTTTATTTTATGCGCTCCGTAGTTCTAGCCCCCAAAACCTTTTACTCTGTGACCAGCCCTGCTTTGAGTTTGGGTTTGAACAGCTGCCCAGCCCATCAACAGCACATCAGCGCATTTGAGTAATAACTCATGGGAAGGCATTTGAGAGCTTGCACATCCTTCGTAGACTAGAAGCAAGATTCCATAGCAACAACTTGTCACTCTAAATCATGACTGCTGTTTCATGAACAAAATGAGGATCAAAATAGAAAATATGCAAAGAGTGGGACCATCTTAGAGGAGAGTCAATCTATTTGGGGGGAATGTCACTTTGGTTTGCTTATTTTTTTCTAGGTTAACTGTTGGCTTCCAAAGGTAGAATGGCTTGTTATTTGTAACTTCTTTGTTCACTTTAAAAGAAGAAGAAGAACAAGAGGAAAAAAGGCTCCTTTTCCACGTTCCTTGCATCAGACATCAGGGTTGATGGAAACTGTCAGCTTGTGTTTAAAGTAAGGGAAGCTGAACACTGCATTGAAAACCTTCGCTGATTTGATTAAGGTTTTGCTTATTATGGGTAAATATTGCAGCAGCCAAAAAGTAGCTGGTAAACACTCAAAGGGCTGAGCTGAAGACTGACCTCATTGTGGGGTTTTCTAATCAGCAGTTTTTGTTGAAAAAAAAAATGAAACTGGACCTCCAAATGAGCTCTCATGTGCATGACCGCTCAGAATAAACTCCACTGGTTTAGGGTGGACTCAAGCCACCTACCCTGGCTGGAGTAAACAGAGTCTGGGGCAGGGACAATTTTCCAACATAAACAGCAAAGGAAACCACTTGGAAATGACTTGATAAACTGTTAAATAACAACTGTTTCTCTGAGTTGGCTCAAGGCTGTGAGTGTTCTCAGATAGGAGCAACATCCCCTGCTGTGTACCTGGACTCTAACGCTTTAGTTTCTGAGTTTATTTAGAAAGACAGGGGGGAGGGAGAGCCGAATCATATATGCAAAAAAGGAAAAAGAAACATTTTCGTGTGCACCTTTTTAAGAAATATAAACATCAAGTCTCTGGTTTAATCTTGTTTATTCATTTATTGTGTGAATGGGGAGTTTACACGTGAGTGTGTACATGTCTGCTTGTCCAGTGGAAGTCAGGGGTCAACCTTGGGCTTACATTCTCAGGAAGCACCTATCTTATTTGTTGAGACAAGATCTCTCACTGAGACCTGGAGCTCACCCATTAGGCTAGGCTAGCCCAAAAAATCTGCCTGTCGCCACCTCCTCTTGTGACAAGCGCAAGCAACCATGCCCCACTTTTTGCTGGAGTTCTGTGATTCAAGTCAGGACCTCATGTTAGAATAGCAAGTCCTTTACCAACTGAGCCATCTCCTCAGACAGATTTTCTCTTTTGCCTTTTAAACAGTTACAGGTGTCTTTAAATATGAACCTCCATTTTGTTCTAGAGGCCCCTGTGGGTTCTGGAGGACCAAGTATAGAAAGGATCTAGACCCCCTGCTCGAATATGGCCAGTTGACCACTAAGACCCCATGTGGATCTGAGTGAGGGGATCAGGGGCTGCCTCTATC
This sequence comes from Pachyuromys duprasi, assembly GCA_028658305.1. NCBI lineage: Eukaryota > Metazoa > Chordata > Mammalia > Rodentia > Muridae > Pachyuromys > Pachyuromys duprasi. Next base: position 39,832,409 of record CM053747.1, read on the forward strand.
ACAAACTCAGCTGACTGCTCTTTGATCACTCCCCCAGTAATGATATGGCCTTGCCAGGCCATGGAGAAAGTGGATCCAGGCAGTTCTGATGAGACTTAACAGGCTATGGGCAGATGGCAATAATGGAGAACTCCCCTTTCAGTGGGGTAGGGGAAGGGGATGGTGGAAAGAGGGAAGGAGGGTGGGACTAGGGGGAGTTAAGGGAGGGGGCTTCAACTGGGATATATAATGAATAAATTGTGAAGAAAAATAAATAAAAATTAAAAGAAGAAGAAAAAAAGCACACATTATTTCTGCTAATAGTTTCTTCTTAGCTGTTTCCCTATGTGGCTTTAGTGTTCTGAGTTCTTAACGTTTATGGATAAAATAATGAGACAAAAATTTGTAATGACTGGACATTCAGTGACTAAGGGAAGGGTTCTCTGGTAGACAAGACTCCAAAATTCAAATAAAAAGAAGTTATGAGACAGCTTCAAAAGGCCTAAAGAACATTTTTTTTAAAGTCACTAAAGTGGGAATGGCAGAAAACAGTTGGAAAATATTGATTCTTTTTTTTTAATTTCATGAACATTAAAAACCCCTGTTTTCATAATTTCCAATGAATTTGAAGTACAAAGCACGAAGCAAAAAACACTCAGCACAGGATAGTCAGTTGCTTAATATCAGTAAACATATAATCTGTTTAAAGCATGTAGCTAATCAAAGATATATTACACAGAGATGGGAAGATAAGTGTAGGGCTGCTGTCTAATTAGAGGGAAAATTAGTGAAACAATTTCAAAATGTCGGAACAAAACAAAATCCTCCTGAATTCTATATCCACCTGAACCCTTTTTAAGAACAAAAATAAAAAATCATCATAGGAAATAAAATTACCATGGGTAAATCTAAGCTGCACAAAAAAAGAGAGAGAAATAGACACAGTGTCCCTCCATGAAGAAGTAGACTAAAAAACTATTAAGAAATACAGATTCATGGAAATCACAACTAGAGCAAGTGGGAAATGTTTTTCAGACTGTCAATCTCCTCTAGAAATAATTGGCCATTTAAAGTTTTTGTAAGTCTCATGATGATTATAACATAAAATATGTAACAAAACCTGCACGGGAACATAAAGGGAATGAGAACTATACAGATGAAGAAGCCCATGCCGTGTCTTTGTCCCATGCAATGGACCCTGATCGTTTACAGGTGTGTTTTATGAGTTTAGGAAGATGGTTCAGTTGGCAAGTGCTTGCCTTGCATGAACCTGCATTTTGTTCAGGACCATGTAATAAAGTCAGGTGCAATGAGACGCAGAGGCAGAGGCAGAAGACTCTCTGGGACTCCACACTGGCCATTCAGTGTGGCTTTATTGATGAGTTCCAGGCAGGTGAGAGACCCAATGTCAAAGAGATAGATAGTATCCACGATTGTTCTCTAACCCCTGAAACACCAAGATGGTAGTTTCAACTCAAATCTATGTTTTTTAAAAAAATAAACATAAATGGTCTAATTTTAGAAGGCAGATATTACTAGACTGAATGAAAGTATCAAGAAGTATATTTTCTCCTTAGAAATACTCAAAACACAAAGGTACAAATACCTTCTAAGTAAAAGAATGGGAAATGTTTACAATCATCAACCACTATGCAAGATTTCAAGTCTCACTGTAAACACACCACCAAAAAATCTTACAGGATTCAGTTATGTATGTATGTATGTATGTATGTATGTATGTATGTATATAAACGTATATACATACATATATACATGTCCATCTATCTATGTATCTATCTATGTATGTATCTATCTATCTGTAGATAAAGCCTAAGACTGTGACATTTAAAAAACCGAAAACAAACAAAACAAAACAAACCACTACCACCAACAACAACAAAAACAAAAACAGGAGTAAATTGGTCTGATCTAGAGGGAGGCAAACAATTCCTTCCTTTCTGTTCTATTTCTTTCTAAGACAAGCTCAATTGCAGTTCTGCCTAGCCCGGAACTCACTGTATAACCCAAGTTAGATTTAAACTTGTGATTTCAGTCATTTCCACTGTCTATTTCCTCTTCTGAGTAAGATTTAAGTATCCTCCTTTGGGTCCTCCTTGTTACTTACCTTATTTGAAAGAGACAGATGTGAGGGATCTTAAAGGGCTTTGACCTTATCAATATTTATATATTTTGGAAAATGCAAATTAAAATCACCATAAAGAATCATTGCATTGAGTAAGGTAGCCAAGATCCCAAAAGACACACATAGTTTGTACTCACTTACAAGCAGATTTTAACCATATAGTACAGGATAGACATACTACAATTCACAGTAACAGGAGGACCCGAGGGAGGAGGCTTAAATCTTACTCAGAAGAGGAAATAGACAGTGGAAATGACTGAAAACAGGGAACAAGACAGGAGCCACAGAGCTGACTTCTGAGAGGCGCCACTCAGCAGTGGATTGAAACAGACACTGCGACTCACAGTCAAACACTGGAAGAAGTATAGGTCTTGTGGAAAAGTGGAAGGAAGGTAGAAGGACCTGGAGGTACCAGGAGTTCCACCAACAGAGTCAACTAACCAGGGCCCAGAGGGGATTACAGAGACTGAAGCACCAACCAAGGATGATGCATACACGGGCCTAGGCCCCCTACACAGATGTAGCACATGAGCAGCTCGGGCTTCATGTGTGTTCCCTAGAAAGGAGAGCAGGAGTGTCTCTGGCATGGATTCTGTTGTCTGCTTTGTGATCATTGCTCCCTGGCAGGGCTGCCTAGCCGGGCCACAGGGGAAGAGGATGCACTCAGCCCTGATGTGACTTAATGAACTGTGGGGAACCCCCCCCCTTATCTGAGGAAACTTACCTGAGGGGGAAAATGAGGGAGGGAGTGTGGGACTAGAAGGAGAGGAGGGAGGGGGCTAGGATCGGAATGTAAAGTAAATAAATAATTAAAATTAAAAAATATATATATACATATATACAATACAATCATTAAAAAAACATTGCACATCCATTAAAATGTTTGTAACTATAAAGGCTTGACATACCAAGTTCAGGAAATCACCTAGAGCAGCTGGTACTTCCCCATATTGATGTAGGTGAAATGTGACATAAGCATTTGGGCAAACATCTTCTGTTGTTTTAAATTTTTTATTTTAACATATGTGTATATGTACATTTATTTACTGAAAATGCTATGAAGAACAGTGAACTATGTAGTAACAAAAGTACCACCTGCAACTTTGTATATTCTTTAATATTCAGCATAATTTTACTGTTTATCTAGCCATTCCATTCCAAATTATCTAAAAATAGTTGTTTTAAAGCAACATTGTGATGTGGTTTCAATCTTAAATGTCCCCCAATGATGTTCACTGAAGCTGTGGTCGACCAACCTCCCGTGTCATTGAGAGATGGTGGAATTTAGAGCTCCATACAAATGTTCACAGTGATTTTGTATGTAATAACCAAAGCCTGGAAACAGTCATTCTTTATCCCTGAACTGAAATATCTAGGAACAATTCTAGCATTTATCAATAGGTAATAGGTAAACAAGTTGAGGTGTGTTTGCACAATGGAACACTATTCAGCAACAAAGAAAGAGTAAGGTACCACTCACTCAGCATAAGTTAATCTCAGGATAACTATGTTGACTAAAAGAAGTCATGTGAAACGAGAACAGTATTCATGATTACTTACAGATTAAGTTCTAGAACATTCACCTGACAGGAAGTGACAGAAAGTAGGTAAGTGGTTGCCTGGGATGTGGGCGGGAATTGCTGTGGGACAGTAGGTTAAGGAGAACTCAGGAAATGTTCATTGCATTCACTGTCATTATGCTGCTGATGGTTTTTGTACATATGTTAAAACACATCAAGTTTTGTAGTTTATATGTGTATAGTTTATTATAGATAAGTCATACTTTGATAAAAACTATCTTTAAAATAATCCAGAACACTCTAACTCCTCTGCTTACAACTTTGATAAATTCATGTCACACAGTTTTCTGCTGTGACCTGGTGGGAGCCCTGCATATTTATGACTTGCTTCCTAGATATTTCCATCACTAAATGGACTCAGGTGACTCATGCTGCTTCTCTGGGTTCTGTGGACACATCTTCCACTTGGTTGCTTGCTGGTACCCAAGCACATCATCTGGTCAATGCCCTTTCTCCAAGGTAGCCTCTGTTGATGGCAGGGTTTAAGCAGGCTTCCCTCTGATCATAGCAGAGCCTTATTTAGTACCAATACTTGAACATCAAAATCACTCATTACTTAACAGTAGGCTTGTGTTTCATCAGTCTCTCCCACTAGCCATGAGCAGATCTTGGCATCCTGCATTGTCCATGTCAATGATGTGTTCCTGTCCTTCCAGCACTTGTTCAGAAAGCTAACAAACCGTACCTTGTTCCCATTCCTCTTCTAGTACTAGCTTTTCATCCTGTCCAACTTCAGGAGTAACATTACATCCAATCTCAAACAAACAAGCAACAAACCAACAATTATGCAAGTCTTTGATTTGCAAGAGCTGAGATTTGGGGCAGCAAACAAAAGATGTTTTCCTCTTTAAATTGACTGCAGGACTTGAATGTGATAAAAGGCACAGACTTGAGGTTTTGAAAATCGTGTAGACCTACCTATAACCTCATCACTTTAAAGATGGAGAACAGTCATTTCTTTCACCTGTAAGTTCCCTTGGGCCCCTTTAGAGTGAAGCCTTCCTTTGCCCACTGCAACTGGAAGCAACCACTTTTTCTTAGTTCCTTCTGTCATGGTCACCAGGTTTATCTGCTTTGAGACTTCACATTCATGGAAGCAGACTTTTATGTCTTGTCTAATTTCACTCTTCCAGCTGTTAATACTCTGTTTCTAAATCCCTAACCAGCTTTTCATTGTATACTCATTCCCCAGTTTCTCCATCCATTCTTTTGCTGATTGAAGCCTGAGATTTTCAGGTTTTACCACTGTTAATAAAGGTGAGGTGAACATCACCACACAGGACCTCTGTGAGCATATATTCTCATTTCTCTGTGCTTACTGTCACACAAAAAAAATTTTCCTAAGTAGTTGTACCAGGCAGGGCTGTTCTTACCAGCAGTGTTTGAAAGAGAATTCCAAGCCTCCCATATCCTTGCATCTCTGAGATAACCATCTTTTAGGTTGTAATTATTCTCATAAAGTTGAAGAGGCATCTCTGTGAGATTTGGATTTCCACTTCTCTGATGACGACTGATGTTCAGTGTTTTTCTATATGCTTACTGGCCACTTGTACAACTCTTTTTAGGAAGCGTTGGCTCAAGTGGTTTACTCATTTTAAATATTGGATGGTCAGACTTCCTGTTGTGGGATCAAGGGATTGAATTTGGTCTCCAAAAGCCCTCAGGCAGATTTATGTGTCAGAATTACCTTCTTTTCCTCTGGGTTTTGTGTATTTGTTTTCTTCATAGTTTCTTTGTTTGTTTTGTGTTGGTTTTCTTGTTTGTTTGCTTGTTTTTGAGACAGGGTCTTAGGTAGTTCAGGATGGGTAGAGTTCCCTGTGTAGAATGACTTTGAAATCCTGATCCTCTTGTCTCCAGCTCAACTGTGTCTTTTGAGAAGACTTTAGTGTTGACGGTGTTCAGGTTATCAGTTTACACACACACACACACACATACATACACACACAGGATTTTGAGAGTGAAAATGGTGAGGACTAAAGAGCTTCGCAATGAACTGTATACCACCAGCAATACTTTTGAGTTTGATTAATTAATTATTGAACAATTTCACATATGTACATTGCATATACTGACCACCCTCAATCTTCACCCTCTCCATTTCCCTTTCTACCATGGCTGCCTCTCACCTTCCCTACCAATCTCTTACTTATGTTCATATCTATCCATTTTTTTCTGTGACCTCTAGATCTTAGAATGCCCCAAGATCTTAACACAATTGGCGATGATGGAAGTGACATTCAAGCCGTTCAACTCAGGACATAGACAACATCACCTGCCAAAATGAAAACAAAAAACCTAATCCATCAAAATCTACATTTCTGGAAAAATCTCTTAAGTGTACTAACTTTGCTTTTTGTTATTTTCGCTAACTGCTCTTCTTAACTGAAGTATAACAACCCAGGATATGGTTTTGGTACTTGAAAGCTCACTCTGAGAAAGGCTCTGGGCTGCACTGGGATCCCAAATACCCAGTGTGGTTGCTTGCCAGCTAATAAAGAATTTCTATTGGCTTAAACCAGTGTCCCAGTAGTCTTCTCTGGTAGATACCCACAATTATCCACTGAGTGAAGTGATGGAACTTTTCCTCAGAGCCTGGTGAGTTCAACTGTGGGAACACAACTAAAGACAATGACTCCTTTTCTCCAAGAATCTGTCAATAGCCAATAGCTAAGCAGCAAGGGGTAGGGGCCTGTGAGCTTCTCCAGTGTTTATGACTGTTTGTTGACAGGGTAATACTGAGTGTTCAATGTAGGTAGCTACTGTTGTTGTGATCACATGGTTGTGTTGAGTCTAGAGGATGGCATCTTACAGTCCTTCCCTCTGCCTTCAAGCTCTCACATGTTTACAATGCCCTCTTCTACAAATCTGCTAAGCCTAAAAGAGGGTATACGCATAAATGTCTTAACTGGGGCTGAGTCCAACCAGAAAGCTAAGTCCTAAAGTGACTTGAATATGCACTGTGTTCCACATACTGCGAGATGGTTAACTTTTGCTACAGTGGATGGGGATAGCTCAATGATTATGTCATCTGCAGTGAAGAGGAGTCTGAAAATTGTTAGTAAAGAATCAAGGAAACAGAATAGATCCATTCCTAACCATGAGCTGAGACACCAAGCTATGATCAGCCTTTGTTGTGTTCAGAGCAGAGAAGAGGCTCCTAGGTCCGAGCGAAACACAAACAAAGCCCATAGCAGGAAGAGGGGTAAGTGAGGAGCATAGATGGGTGAGTCTTCAGGCAGACAATAGTTCCAAAGATGGATGGAGAAAACAGACAAGAATCCTCAGGGCCTAGGGGCTGGAAGTGTGGTTCAGCTGGATGAGTACTTGTCTTAGGTGGGGTCTTGAGTTTGATTTCCAATGTTACACACACACACACACACACACACACACAGAGAGAGAGAGAGAGAGAGAGAGAGAGAGAGAGAGAGAGAGAGAGAGAGAGAGAGAGAGAGAAGACTTCTTAGATCCAGTCTGGTAGAAGAAACTGAGAATGTGGGCTGACTCACAGCTGGGTTTGGACAAAGATGGCTTATGACTTAAAGTGGTTGTGTCTGGAGTCTAGAGGTCATTGTGACCTTGGAAACCCAAAGAGTGAGCCAGGAACTTGAAGGTGAGAAGAAAGTTCAATACAGTGGAGGCCAGAGCAGATCTCACATGGAAAGGTGAAGAGATGAGCCACCCCTGGGCTGCTTCTTCATCCCAGATCCCCTGCACTTTATTTTTAAGGATAATTTGTGTGTGTGTGTGTGTGTGTGTGTGTGTGTGTGTGTGTGTGTTGCTTGCAGAGGCCAGAGGCTTCCCCTGGAACTGGTGTTTCAGGTGGCTGACTCAATGCTGACTCAATGCTGGGAAATGAATTCCAAACATTCTCTGTGAGCAGTAGGCACTCTACTCTGTGGAAGTATCTCGACAGCTCAGCCCATGGGATTTATGACAGTGAAATGGCAACAGGTGTGACCTAAGCTCTTTAAAGCCAGGACCATTCCGGTATTATCCTCAGTTTATATTCAGGTGACAAGGCCAGACTCACAGTAGAAAACTAAAGCCAGGAAAAATTTGGAGGAATGGAAGAAAGACACAGTAAGGAGAGCGAGGTTCCTGTGACCTCAAATCCTCCGGTCTTCTGCCTCCTGGTGCTTCCCTTCAATGCGTAGTACACTCAAGGACAATTCAGCCCTGTGCTTGGAACACAGAGCAGTGGGAACAGACATCTTCCTTTCCCCTTTGTTTACCAGTTAGTAAGCAATTATTTTCTTAAATCTGTTTTTTATAAATAGGAAGCTATTTTATTTACTTAATCTCTCCCCGGATGCTACGTCATCTAAAAATGATTACTTATGTACTATTCAATATGAGAAGAAGCTCTTTACTCATTTTCTTCCAGCTACTGCATTGTTTTCTGTGAACTTAAGGTGTGTGTGTGTTTCTTCTTTTTGCACTTAAAGCAAAGAACAGCACTCATTTGGTTCATTTATTTGTGGCTGCTGCAGTTGCTGTTTCTTTCATATTCTGTGCCTGACATTCTCAGGTCTCAATTTATATGAACAGCAAATAATTGTCTGCTAAAAGGTGAAGAACAATGGAGGGAGGGAGACCACTGTCTTAGTCTATAAGGGCATGTAAAGGAGGCTGGGGCCTTCTGCAGTGCAGTAGGAGAGACAGCCAGGTGCTACTAAGCAGAAGTGGCATTGGGAATCGGGCCTCTTGTCATACCCAGGCCCTCCTACTTCCAGGCTGTGGGAGCTTAGGCTTCTAAGTTGTCCCCACTAGGTTTCTGTGTACCTCCTTAGGAGGTACATTGAGTGGTAGGAGCTTGGGACAGAACCTGGCAAACGTGAAGCCCACAAATTCACTTTAGCTTTTATATGACTTGCTGAAACTAGACAAAAGCAGAGGCTTAACGTTCCTTTTCTCATCGAGAGCCGTTTCTGAGTGTGCCAGAGGTGCATTTGGTAAGCATTTCCTTGTTCCAGGTGCTAAGCTTTTGAGGAATCAAAGACCAGCATGCCTGTAAGCACACATGAGAAGAATCAGATGGGAAATCATACCCAGGAACACTGCGTCTTTGATGGTGACTTAAATGGTGCCTTAGGAGTTGGAAGAGGTTAGCCTTCCCCGAGGAATGAGAGAAAGGCCACGAAGAGAAAATCTCTCAAGCCACACTTGGGTTTTCTTTGCTGTTTGAAATTGAGTAGAGGCATGTCTGTGGGGGCAGAAGGGCCTCAAAGGAGCAAACGAGCCCTTACATTGCTCCAGATCTAGTGAGGGGCTTTCAAAGTCTGGGTGAAAGTAGACCAGAATCTAGGCCAGAGCTTATTGGCTGAGGGAAGAGTTGCCCAGTAAATCTTCAAGCGAACGTAGCTTGAGAGCGGGAATTCAAGGGAGTTGATTCTGATCTTGTTCAGAAAACATTCCCCAGTTGATCCTCCTAAAACCAAAGGTATTTAAATATAATTCAGTCGAAGCGAGGCAGCTGTCCCAGAAGTCAAAAAAAAGTCTATTTGTTTCTTGTCGGCTTAGTTATTCCTCTGCTAAAGAAATCATGTGGAGGGGGTGAAGAAACACTGCTCAGACCCAGTGCTGGGGTGGGGGTAGGGGATCTCACAGGGCAGCTGCAACAACAGATCCAAGATGACACTATAGAGCAGAGAAGGACACTTTGAACTCACTGATAAGACAAAGGATTGGAAGCTGGAGAGGGGCAGGCCTGACTTCCTTCCAGGGTGGGACTTGACAGATAGGGATATGACCCGGAGTGGTGCTATGTCATTTGAAAGAGGCTTCAGAAAGAGCCCTGGATACTGCATGCTTCAGGAAATGGAAGTGACCTTTAAGAATGACGACATGAACATTCCAATTAGAGTCTCTTCTTTGTGCAATGACTACTGTTAAATATCTATCAGATCCCAGGCACCCACCAAGAGAAGCTGATCCCTCAGCAGGTAGATAAAAGAGTTGGGATGGGATGGGGTAGCCACCCTTGTGGTTGTTAGAGGAAACAGGAAATGACATCTTTATAGTAATAGGTCCCCCAAAGGTACATGACAAGACTGGCATGTACCCCTTATGGTTTTCTTTTGGCTATCTTTCTTAACTGCATTAACTCTAAAATCCATGATACAGATTTCTGTAGCTTCTCATCTTTTCTGTATTTTATTCCAACTGACTTAAAAGCCTTTTGTGGAAGCTGAGAAGATGATTTAGTTGACAAAGTACCCACTGCATAAGCATAAAGGCCAGAGTTAAGATGACCACCAACCATGGAAACAAGCCAGGCACTGTGGAATAGAGGCAGGCTCCTTGGAACACAATGACCACATAGGATAGCTCATTAAGACTTTTGTGTATGTAAGCATGTGCATAAATCCATGTATGTATGGGTACACCGGCACCTATGTGCATGTGTTCATGGAGGCCACAGGTTAACATGGTCATTGTGGGGAAGCTTTCTTAACTGTTCTTGATTGTTGTAGTAAATGAAAACGAGTTTGGGGCTATTTATTATTTGCCCTTTGATTATTGTGGCAGTATTACTTAACCCGCTATCACAAATAATAAGACACAGACACCTGTTAGATATTATAATTGCCTTATTTACCTTGGGCCAAGCAGATATTTCTACCTCCGCTGCCTCAATAACCTCACCATCCATCTCCCAGCTCTTATCCAATGCCATCCTCTTAACCGTCTTCATCTGAGCTATCTTCCATCCATAATCTTATAAATACTTGTTTTTATTCTCCATCTGTGCCTTTCCACACCATTACTGTAGACATTCCTCCAGGACCACATGGTTTCTTCTCCACGTTAACTCACTGAGGCATCTTCCTTCCTCCTCTCCTCGTGTACATTTCTTCTCATGATTCTCCTATCCTCAAAAGCCCAGGTACCTTAGCCATGCCTACCCCATTCTGCCCTACCCAGGTATAGGTGTATCTGGGAAGTATTCAGATCTTGAGGGCCAGTGACAAGCATTGATACATAAGCAACATACCAACCCCCCAAAATTAACCTCCTCCTCCTCCTTCTTTTTTGGAAAAAGATTCTCTCATTGAACCTGGAGATCCACTCTTTCATGATTCTAAGGAGTTCTGTGGTACTCCCACCATGGAATTCCTAATGTACATTTTAATTGTGATTTATCCACCAAACCAGACTTATCTACCTATTATTCATCCTGCAAGTGTTTATTAAGCATCTACTACCCACTAGGCACTTATGCAGATTCTGAGGTAGGGTGAAGAATTGGAGAAGTAATAACTTTCTTCCCAAGGAGCTGACATGTATGTTTGTATGTATGTATGTATGTATGTATGTATGTATGTATGTATGTATGTATTCTTGGCTGAGCTGCTGTTTCCAAGGAAGGTATCATCAAAATAGGTATTTCATTTCTAAGGCATTTCGTCCCGGAGATATTCTTGCTTAGGTCTACAAGGACATGTTATCTAGAATGTCCACAGTGGCCATGTTTGAGATAGGAGGGAGCTGGAGGGATCACTCAGGTCAACAACTTCCAGGGATTAGTGTAGAATATGAAAATGCAGTGAATGGGGAGCATGCAGCATAGTTGGTTCTAAATTTTGCTATTGAGTAGAAATGCAGGAAATAGAAGAAGGCCAAATAAGCTCTAAAAACATAAAAAATATCATGGTATCTCTAAGAAGGATACTTCCAATGTTGCTATTATCTGTGAGGAACCAAAAATGAAAGCAAGGTGGGAAAAGAAAAAAAAAAAACGGGCTTGAAGAGTCTTGTCGTTGAAATGTTATCTGATGAAGAGTGTGAGTGACTTGGACCTGTGCTCCCTCAGGATGAAAAAAAGGCAAACAAAAGGCAAGGTGGAGGTGTCCAGGGTGAGCATGGAGAATGGCTGAAGGAGATGCAGGCCCTTGGAGGTCCTTAGCTGGACTAATGGATTCCCTGAAAGATGGTATTGAGGTTGTTCCTTCAGTATTATGAGAGTAACAGACATGTGGTAAGGGTGGAGACACAGGCAGGAGCTTGCTGATCAAGGCCTCAGTAGAAGCCCAGATGTTGTTTTAAAGCTGTGATGGGGTGGCAGGTGTTGCACTACAGGATGTCAAGCGAAGGTGCAGTGGGCCTTTGTTGCATTTCTAATAAATCTTGTTTTGTGGAAGAAGGTGTGGTCAGGAGGGAGCAGAGGGAAAACAGATACAACAGTGACCCTATGTAAGCCTAGTGACATTGGTACCTGGCCATGGGGGACCACATCCTAGGAGGAAAGTGTCTGATGATAGCTTATACACAGACATATCTACACACGATCACCTACCATAGAAAAAACTCAATACACAAGCACAATCCCAAAAATATACATCCAGACAAGCAAACTCCAACACAAATACAACCATACAGACTAACATGCATTTCTCCCACATAGACACCCAAGTACAAACACACTCACATACACAGACATACAAACCTACACAAACACATCACCACACAGACATCCTTTCACACAAACATATCCATACCACAAAGACATTCACAAACAAACACAAATACACACACATACCCACGTAGCCACCTCCCCACCACAAACACATATCCACCGGACATCTCTTTACAAATACCCATGCCACACACACATTACACAGAAATACAGCCATGCAGAAAGCCACTCTGGCATGCTCATAGTAACACCTATACAAAGATACCCTACACACAAGCCCCACACAAACACACATCTGCATTCAAACCCATAGCCACACAAGTATATTGTACAGGTTGCTTTTATGTCAACTTAACACAAGCTAGAGACATATGGGAAGAGGAAGCCTCAAATGAGAAAATGTTCCTATTTGACTGGTCTCTGGAAAAGCTTATGGTACATTCTTTCCATTGATGATTGATGTGAGACAGCTCAACTCACCAAGGGCAGTGCCATGCCTGGGCTGGTGGTCCAGGCTAAGTAAGCCACTGGGAGCAAGCCAATAGGCAACGCTCCTCTGTGACCTCTGCTCTAGTTCCTGCCTTAAGTTCCTGTCCTGATTTCTTGCCCTGATTTCCCTGGATTTCATCTTATAAGCTGTAAGACGAAATGACCTCCCTGTGTCATTTTTGGTCAGTGTTTTATACAGAAACAGAAACTCTAAATAAGTCACACATCTACACTAACACACCATTACAAAAGGCATCCAGACACACATACACACTACATTACACTCCAGCATCTCTGGTCCACCACTAATCACTGACTTGGGACAAGTTCTCTGATGACTCAGTTTCCTTATCTAATAAAAGATGGAACCTAGTTTGTAATTACTTAGTATGTTTAGGTTCTAATACAAGTGCATACTCTCTTAGAGCTTGCTGTCATCATCATCATTCACTGGGAGCCAGCTGTTGCCCTACTAATGTGCCCAGCAAACCGAGGGCAGGATTCTCTCCTAGAGGAATACTTTCTGATAAGCATCAGTGAAGGATCCTGTTGCCTGCCCAGCCCCCACCTACCTTTCGCTGATCAAACGCTCTGAACCAAGCTGCTGAAGCATGAGGTAATAATTTTCCTAGACTCTGAGGTATCTGCACAGCCCAATGCCACCCAAGGAAGCAAGAGTTCTCACTGTGAAGAGAGCTAGCAACTCTAATAGACTGCCAGTGCTTTCAAAAATATGTCATCTACTACTTCTGTAGGGCTATTTCGTGTATTCCTCTTAAGAGGCCAAGAAGAGCCCAGTAACCTGGTAGAAACCTGGAGTGATGAAGCTTCCAGTTACACTGACATGTGACACATGGCTTAGGTGTTTGTGGCCCAGCACCCTGCTTCCCACTTGCTGGCTAGGATAGTTGGTGTTAGGTTTCTTTATCATTCTTGCTCATCTTCTTTCCAAAAGCATGCTTCCTAGTAAGGCATTTTACTTTAAGAACACAAGTCATGAACACTTTCACAAGAGATTTAGACAACTGGTAAAATGAGCCTTGGTTCTCTCTGTTACTGCATTTTAAAAGGAGGGCTTTTAGTCTGATGCTCCTGTATTGTGTTGGTTGGTCAGTGAGAAAACGCATGCTTCAGAAGACTATGAACTAGACCTAAGTGATCTCCATTTTAAATCAGCACTTCCCCCTTCCCTATACCCTTGGAATACCAGTGCCCCATCCTGTGCTGGACACTTCCTTTGTCCTGCCTCAGCCATTCACATCCTCTTCTTCTCTTTCCAATATTTAGCAACTCACTTCCCACAGGTTCCACCCATACCTTTCTTTCTGTCCAAGTCTTCTCCAATATCTATAATATGATAAAGTATGCCCCAGGGCGGATAAATGCTCACCTCTGCCTTTCATGTGGCCATTCTGATGCATACACTACCTAATTCTCCAGAAGCCTGGTAAGATCAAGTCTCAGTTGCCCACAGGTGACTAATGCCATTCACCCCGTATCAGCTTTCCCGCATTTGTCTCTCCTTATTTCTCCACTCTTGTTCCCTAGATGGAGTTATCAGTATATACTACCTCTTTCTGAGATGAAGAGGGTAGGATTCTGCTTACAACAGTGCCAACACTCAATATGCTGCCACCTGGCTGCCTAATTTGGTGCTTTGCAAGGGAGGGTTGGCATGGTGACAGATTATGATTTTAAAAAATGGAAATTCGTTACTTATTTCTTTCATATTATTTAATTGAAATACAATTACATCACTTTTCCCTTTTCTCCCTCCAGCCCCTCCAATGCCCTCTTACTCCCAAGTTGATAAACTATTTTTCTTTGATTTTTGCGCAGCTGCCTGCAAAAATAAAAATACATAAAAATATAATTTACAGAGTTCATTTTTGTTGCTTGTATGTATTTGGTTTCAAGGCTGACCACTCTGCATTGGACAACCTAATAAAGAGGATTTCCCTGGAAGAGGTTAATTCTCTTTCTCCTAGCAGTCATTAGTTGCCTGTAGTTCTTAATTCAGGGGTGGGACCCTACAGAATTTTCCCCTTCTGTATGTCCACTGATACTACCATTGTTCTGGTCTTATTTATGCAGCTATTTTTAGGAGAGATTGCTTCACAACAGACTTCTTAGTATTCTAGCTCACAATCTTTCTGCCCCTTCTTTTACAATGTTTTCTGAGTCTCAGGGCTGTGCTCACCATGATTTGTTGATCTCTGCATCGTGTCCACATGTGTTTTTCTGATGATCTCTATTTGTTGTAAAGAAGGGCTTCTTTAATGAGGGGTGGTAGCTACACTTACCTGTGTGTGTAAGAATACGATTTTGAATGTAGTGAAGAATTACTCTGGTCTAGCCAACTGGTAATAGTAGGGTCTTTGCTAATGTCCATGAACTTAGTAGCCCTAGGAAGCTGGGTAGGTTTTCTCTACCAGACATGATTTCCCTCCTGTTGAGTGAACTTTAATTCGAGTTAGACAGCTATAGGTTACTACCAACATGTGGGTGGGTACCATATATTGCCATGCTCATCATTGTTATGCTTCATAGATATGGTAGCTGGGTAGTGTTGTTTACTTGCTTTTCCTCCCTTGGCAGCTTGCAGAGTATTTTCTGCTGCCATGGAAGTTAGATCTCCAGAAAGATTTCCAATTCAAATCATATACGTCTTGTATCCTAAGTGTGTGGTGTTTTCAGCACTAATGGCCCACCTTCCCTCACGAGAGGCAGCCAATGATACATTGGTAGTCTATATTGTTTTGGCAGTCTTGGAGTAGCCTGACCAACCATTTAAAAGGAAGTTTCTCATGCCTGATACTGTTTTTGTTTATTTGTTTGTTTTTATTCTATGATTCATGTGTGTGTCCATGCATGTTTGTATGTGTATGTGTATACTTATATGTATTGTGTACAATTTTAGGTAAATATCAAATAATATGATTCTTTGAGTCTTTATCAAATAACCTTGGTGTTATTTGTAAATAATTAACACAAATCCAATTGTTTGAAACTTAACACAACTAAAAAGCATCATCTGTTGACTAGTGGCTAGTGCAGAGGTAAACTTTAGAAAACGACTCTGCTGAAAGGAGAGACTCATGGTCATAGGTCCACCATGCGCCATCAATTTTTGTTAGAGAGAGTGTAAGGATGACCATGAACATTACAGACGAGTGGTTCTCAGGGTAAAGGTGCACCAAGGTTCAAATAATTGAGCTATTTGAATCCACACCCTGCCTCATTGCTTTTGAGCAGGAGAAACTACGCAAGTCTATTAAGCCTCAGTTTCCTCCATTGTGTGCAGAAAACCTGGAATTGATGTGCAGAGTAAATGGAAAGATGTTTTTAATGCTCTTATAATGGTACCTGATACATACCAGGTGCACAAACTATCTCAGCAGCTCAGTGTGAGTTGGTTTCCATGTGAAGTGTTAACGCTCAGAGAGTTTTGGCTCTGAGTGAGAGGAGGATGCAGAGCATGGAGTATGGAGGGGTGCTCAACCCCTCACATCCTGCCTCTTGTTTTAATATTAATAATGGAAAATGAAAGATTTTGCTGAGAAAAAGGTAACTTTGGCTATTTTAACAAATGTTAAATTTCTGGCCACTTTGTAATTCAAGCAATTTGTGTCTTTTCCTGTGTTCTTAAAGTACCACAGTTTGTCTAGTTGTGTTTTAACAGATGCCTTCTTCTCTCTCAGTATTCTAGTCTGTCAAAGTCCCCTCCCATTCAAAATGCATAGTTGTTTCTACGGTATTTCTGGGAAATTGGCTAATAGCCATTAACTTAATAATACTTATAGAGACCCAGGCATGGCTGCACATGCGCGCAAATACAGCACGCAAGAGATGGAGGCAGGAGGGTCAGGAGCTCGAGACCAGCATAGTTAATGTGAGTGCAGGCTGAGCCACAGTCAGACTCTATCAATTGAAAAACAGAAGGCATGGAGATGTGCTTCTCTGTTGCTGTGGGAAAACAAAAAACAAATCAACTACAACACTCACTCAATATGATTAGAAGTTTGAACTCTTCTAATCATTTTTAAAGATATAGTGTAAATATTCTTTCATCCCTTAAGAGTTCAAACTTCTAATCATATTAACTGAGTGACAGACAGAATTGGGAATACTTATTGTTTTAATTGCATTAATATTCATATATACATAAGTATGTATATAACAACTGTATAGATGTTGAGTTACCATAATGTGTCCTATAAAACATAAAATAACAACTTAAAGAATGTAAATGCTACTGTAATATTTAGTAATATATTCTATGTCCATGTTTTATCAAAATATTTAGAATATATATTCTATCAAAGTGTAATTTACTTTTTTGGTCTTTTTTATTATTAAAATTTTTATTTTATATTAATCACAGGTTATGTACTTTGTATCCCAGCCGTAACCTCCCCCCCCCGCATTCCCTCCCAATCCCCCCATCTCTCCCTCATCTCCTCCCTGCCCCTTTCCAAGTCCACTGATAGGGGAGGACCTCCTCCCCTTCCATCTAACTCTAGCTTATCAGGTCTCTTTAGGATTGGCTGCAATGTCCTCTTCTGTGGCCTAGCAAGGCTGCTCCTCCCTCAGGGGGCAGGAGGGGGGTCGAAGAGCCAGCCATTGAGTTCATGTCAGAAATAGTCCCTGATCCCCTTACTAGGGTACACACTTAGATATTGAGCTACCATTTGCTACATTCAAGCAGGGGTTCTAATTTTACTTTTAATATACTTTATCTTAAGCTAAAATTTGTGCTATCTTGTAAAGTTGAATTTGTATGGAAACTAAAGGGGGATTTTCTTATAAAGCATAGATGGAACAGTATACATCTCAGAAAAACATGGTGTATAATAGTTATGGCAATTTGTTAAGCAAACTTGGAAAATAGTGAGATTTGGAGTGAAGGGGGGGGGTGGCTGGAAATAAAGTTGTCTTGTTGATTGTCTATGTAATCAAGGGCCATGCACAAAACACTGCGGATGCTGGATAGTGGTTATTACCTTATTGGCTACAAGGAATATACAACATAATAAGAACCAACATTGCCAGATGATATACTTTTTTAATCATGTACAATGTGTCTTAGTGACTGTTCTATTGGTGTAAAGACATATCATGAGCAAGGCAAATCTAAAAAAAAAAAAAGAAAAAGAAAAAGAAAAACTACAACAACAAACCAATAAAAGAAGCTCTGGGAGGGAAGAGTTACTTCAGTTTGCAATCACAGAGACATCAGGGCAGGAACTGAAGACAGGGGATGGAGGAATGCTCCTTTTGGGTTACTCCTTGTGGCTTATTCAGCCAGACTTTTTTATACCAAGGAACATCTGCACAGAAGTGGCACTACCTACAATGGACTAGGCTCTCCCAAATCAGTCCACAATCAAGACAATTCGCCACAGACATGACACAGGGCAATTTTTTCCAGGTAGTTCCCCAACTGAGACTCCCTTTGATCAGGCAACACTAGTTTATGTCAAGTTGACAATCAAAACTAACTAGCATGAAGTATAGCTGGGAAGGTATGGGATCCTAATTACTAAGTTGAAGGATAAATAAGAATGTATGACTAATGAGAGCAAGTGAATAGATTTAAGCTGTAGAGCAGATAAACACTGATATAATTCCCTCATGAAGAAAGTAGATGCAGGGACCACACGTGCTATTTGGACATGCCTCTCCACTGTCCTTTGCACCTGTACCTGTCACTGGGTGCTTGGATTTTCCCCTTTCACACAAAGACTTCAGGTCTTCTCTGAAAACACCAGCAAGAACAGAGGTTGGCTTCTGCCTTCTCTAGTGTCTGCACTGGAAGTCTGCCATTTTTTCCAGGCAATTGAACAGTCATTTTTGGCTAAGGTTGACATTCTCAGTACTTGGCCAGATAAGCAGAGTAGGTGGGGGTGCAGGCATATTCAAAGATGGGTCTATCCTCATGAATGACCCAAGGGCACCTGACAGTCTCCTTCTGAGTCCAGGAAACTTGCATTTACTTGGAGTTCTACCCCTACCCAAAGTCTGGCTTTTAAAAGACTCCCGTATCTTCTGAAATGAAGCAGAATATCCATGTGAAGAGATGATTTGCCTTCAGACAAGTAGTTGGTTGTATCATTTGTAGGTGTAAAGAAGTTTATTAACTCATAATTTTTATCAAGTAGTAATATGTGAGCAAATGTTTTAATAAGGTCACTAATTCCATTATGCTGTTTTGTGTTTAATAGCTTTTAAAGATGAAATAAAATTATCATCTCTTAGTTACTCTCCAATTTGCTGCACATTTAATGAGAGATTTTCCAGAAGCCCCTATCTCCCTCACCTCCCTACTTCCTCAATGATGCCTGGTTGCCATAGCACACTTTTGTGTTCAGAACAATGGTACTGATTCACAACTAGCTATCTGGAGTAAGAAAGGTTGACCTTAGGTCATCCAAGCCACCTAGGGGAGGTTAGAGGAGTTCCTTAATCTGGCTAGGCCTAAGGATGTTCAGCTGCAAAATGAGAGCCTACCTCACTCCACTGCTCCTAAATCTTAGATGAGATTATTAATGTATGCCTGTCAGGGAGAACAGGCTAAATAAACACACCAAATTTTCATTAGTTACATATTCTACAGTATGCGTCATATGAAGTTTGAGTGGGTTAAACACACTTATTATCTCATAGAGGGTCAGGAATCTGGGTAGAATTATGTTATCAGTCTCTAAATCATGTTATCAAGCCTCTAAACCTCTGATGAGTTATAATCAGAGTGGTAACTACTCTACAGTATTTTCTGAGGGCTTGACTGAGTGTGGGTCTGCTTTGAAATCACCTGAGTGGCAATTGGTAAGAGTCTGTTCTCTGTGACGTCCTGGATTAAGGGTTCTTGCCACCTGGCTGTTGGCTGGAAGTCTTCTCCAGTTTCTAGACATGAAAATCTCTCTGCAGTACAGCTCAAACATGGCAGGCGACCTCCCTGGGAGTGGAGCAAGGGAAGGCAAGAGGGAGCCAGCAACACAGATGACGTGGTCCTTTTATAACAAACCTCAGAGAAGGCATTCCATAATTCCCTTATACTATAAGAGGCAAGTCACATTGAAAGGGACCAGCCTGATATTCAGCAAGCAGTGTTCTCTGCAATCTACTCTGGAATCTGTGTCCACAACTGAGGTTATTAATAATGTGGAATAAAGTTAACACTGGCCAGAATCATTTATTGTGCAGCCTCTACTTGATAACCTATCTTTGTTTTCCTTTGTTATGTCAAGTTGATATGCCTGGCATGTGGCGCTTTGAAACCTAAGTCTTTTGTTTGAGTTTGTACATGGATTTTACTTGAGACAGGGTCTGCTTGGACCTTGCTATGTAGACCAAGTTGGTCTTGAAGTCTCAGCACCTCTCTTGCGTCGATCTCCTGAGTTAGGGGTTAGTAGGTGTATGCTATCACACGTGGCCACTTAAGTCTTTTAGAGGTCTCTCTCTCTCTCTCTCTCTCTCTCTCTCTCTCTCTCTCTGTCTGTCACTTTCCGCCAAGCTCTTTTCTACTCTCCCTTCTCACTGGGCTTAAGCATTCCCTTCTGGTAAGAGCTCACAAGTGTCTCCTCTTGGGGCTCACTGAATGGCCAGTCTAGACTATTCTCAACTTTCAGGACAATGGAGAACCTTAAAGTGTGTGGGAAGTGCTTGAGGAAGAACAGCCCAGGTGATCCTCTAGCCTCCCCAAGCATGACTGAGTGTGTACAAGTACGCACACATACATGCCAAAGTAGGATGTATATTTAGTTATAGATATTGAGATGTTGCAGGTTAGAAAGAAGTATTCTGAGATTTTACACAGCAAGGTTGATGCATAGGGGGTGAGCATTGTTTATGAATTAGGTAACATGTCTTGATTTTATTTTTCTGCCTTGCCCACAGCTTCCTTCTGTGGTGATGTCCTTTCTTTGGGAAATCTGCTGTCCTAACACTCAACTGAATGCAGTCACAATAGGCACATCTAAGGGGTCACTGGGTCCACCTTGAGGAGCAGGAAAAAACTGGGACCCAAATCCAGTGATCCCATTGCTTGCTTTTTTCTGTACTACCTGGCTGCAAATATATGAAGGGAATGGACTCTTTAAGTTCTTTTAGCAGTCAGCCCTCTGGGCTCTGACAGACAGCTACTTCAAAAGCATGAAGAAAACATGGGATTTTTCCATGCTTCGAAATTGTTTGAAAACCAATACTGACTGGAAAATGCGTCCCTGAGGAGCATTTACTAGCAATCCTCGCCGTCTCTGTCAATCACTTGCAGAGCATTCTCCCTGCATCTTTCTCGCACAAGATATTTGGTTGTGACAGGTCACTAGCTTAGCTTTCACAAGTGCTCTGGTTCCTCAGGTTTGCTTTGGTGTATGACACATCTGTCTTTCAGTGGCAGATTTTGGCCTTCTGTGTATTCAAGCCCATCTGTGAGCTATACAATACAGAACGGAAGTGCTGTCCTGTTTTCTCTACACCCGACCTCTCTCTCTCTAGTGCCTAGCTTTCTTGGCACCAGAGCATCTACCTTGAGGATGCTAAATGATCCCAATAGACTCATCAAAATATGGTAATCCAGGACCCACAGTAAGCACAAAATTCAATCTAGATCTGAATACCAAACGATACGGTTAGAGGTGGGTCCAAGATTTGAGTGAAGGCAAACAGAATTACCCTGGTTTGATGTATGGCTGTTGGGGAAGTTAACTTTCTGTTTATTAAGTTAAGAATAAATGATCTTCTATTGAAGGAGTCTTTCTCCCTCAGTGGAGAGGCCTGAGCTCTAGAAAACACCCAACTGGGAAGCAGGCCTGGGGGCCAGAAACCTCACTCATTGCTCCAGCTTTTGATTCTCTTGGTGTCTGATGCAATTCCTAGATATGTAAGCTAATATATTTCCTTTAAATTTAATGCTATTAGAACTGAGCTTAAAAACTAGGTAGTCCAAAGTTCTGATTTAAATAGAAGTCAGAGGGGGAACATTGGTTTCAACTTGGTTACAAACCACAAGATTTGACAAATAGAACATAGATTTTTGTCTCAAGTAAACAATGGGTAACATTTGGATAACATATATAATGCATACACATATATATATTAGCACAAATTTCTTAATGTTTCATCTATTACACAGGACACACTCCACCTACAAATTTTTCCATGTTTGACATTTCAAAGCAATAATGCCTCCATTACTTTGTTTGCTAAATGTCCATTTCTAGTGTCTGCTTATAGCTCTGTGTCAAGGATTCCACCAAGTGCAGTCGGAGGGTATGCTTATTGATTAACACTGTCTGTTGGGAGTGTGAAGTAAAACAAGGTAGCATCAATTCCACACATAGACCATTCCTGATTTACCCCATGTCTAGAAGTTTTGTTTTGTTTTGTTTCATTTTGGCTTTTTGGTAGAACCAGGTAACACAATTTATTTGACTAACAATATAAATACAGGTAGTCACCCATTTCCTGAGTGTCTATAGTTATGAGCCTCACATGCATTGTATTGTTTAAACCTAATGTGTATATTTATTGGTGACGATTCCTGATGGGGATGCAGAGGAGTTAAGTCCTCATAGATTATAAAAGCCTAAGCTGGGATTCAAACTCATACCTCTGTGGCACTAACATTCCCTTTTGTTCCAATTCGCCCTTCTGCAGGAGGCAGAAATTATCCTGGCAGCTACCTGTTGCAGTCATCTTAAAATGTTACCCTGAAAATTGCTATATACACACATAGAAACCCAGTTCTCAGCCACAAATGGCAAACTGTCCTTTAACTGCGGTAAGCAACAATTTAGAGACAAATTGGAGCCTTGCGCTAGACAGCGTTTGGACAAATGGGTTTCAACAGTTGACACTAGGAGATTGCCAATGCTAAATAAACTGATTTCAGGCTGTAAATGACTACGTAAAACCTGCCTTATGACAAGGTCCAAGGGAGATCAACTTCACATGCAGCAGGAGGGCCTGATGAGCCCTTCATGGAGTTGAGAGGAGACTGTGTAGAGAAGAAAGGCAAGTGGTTGGTCTTCAGTTACCTTATAAATTCAAAGCCTTTCTGTTTGGTTTAAACCCCCACCCCTCAATTCATGTGTTTGAACACCTGGCCACCAGCTTGTAGTGCTAGAAGGTCCCGCAACTTTTAAGAGGTGAGGAATGTTTTGGGAAACAGCTCACCAGGAGCAGGATTATTGGTTATAGCCTGGCCCATTCCCAGTCTCTACTTCTTGGGTACTACGATGTGAGCAGCCACAAGCTTCTGACACAATCAGAAGCCCAGCCATCATGTCTTTCCTAACATGGAACTGTGAACTCAATAAAACCTTCTTCCATCAAATCACTTTTCAAACTATGCATTTCATTGCAGCAATGAGAAAAGTAAGTAATGAACTAATGAACAATGATTTGGCAAGAAGGTGGACCTTCCTGGTAGACTTCCCAACTCCTGAAATGTGACTCAATACATTTCTCTTTCCTATGAACTATTGAGTCTCAGGTCTTCTTCTGTAACAGCATAGTATGACTAACACACTGGGGAAGAAGGCATGCATTAGAAACATTTTATGCTAAATGTTTTTAAAGATCAGCTACAAGGGAGGAGGGAGGTGGTATATGCCTACAACACAGAGAAGGAGCAGGAGGGCCTCCTTCTCCTTAGGAACAAATGATATGAGAGCAGTTGAAGAAAAAAATGTGTGATTTGGGCATAGGTGATGTTATTTCAGAGAGAGTGGGAAAGAGAGGTGTAGAAGGCTGTGGTTTCAACTAGGTACAGTGGTGCATACCTGTAATCCCAGTACCCAGGAAGGCAGAGGCAGGTGGATCTCTGAGTTCAAGACCAGATTAGTCTACAAACTGAGTCCAAGACAGCCAAGGCTACCCAGACAAACCCTGTCACAAAAAGAAAAAAAAGGGGGGAAGGGGGAATGTGGCTTCTACCTTCAAGCTCAGCCCAGTGTGGAGCCTGGAGGCCTACTGACAATCAGCAACCCTTGGCCAGATTATTTTCAGTATTTTAAAAGTCTGCTCAACACTTGCAAGAGCACACTTACCTTAAGAGACTTTCTTTGTGGACCAAACTAAGCAGAGCACAAATGCTAGGAGGGTGAGAGACAGTCCTTTTTACCATCCTTGGAAGGCGTCCTAGGAGAGAGAGGTCCATGCTAACAGCGCATCTATGGCTATGATAAAAGAAGCATCTTTCAGATCTACAGACCAATAACACCCAAGATGCTCAATATGCAAGCATGAAGATTAAAGAAAGGATAGAATTAAATAGAAGAAACTGTGAGGGTCTTCTATTTAATTGTGAGGAGGGGAAAAGAGGCTAAAACAAGCTTAACAGACACAGGAGAAAGTAGATGATGAATGGAGGTGATTCCCACGTGGTAAATGATGTAGAAGGAGGAAGATGTGGTCTTTGATCTTAGCCAACCTTGGAAGACCTGCCCTTCTCATCTTCCTTATAGATCCAGACCACAGCTGGAGTTTTCCTTCTTGCCAAGTGCAAGGAATTCCCACCTCATGTCCCTTTCCTTTTGCCTTGCCCCAAGGGATTACTCTCATCTTCGGGGTGTTCTATTTTAAGCCCACTAAGTGTGTCCTGAGAGCAGAAGGTACCATTAACAGTGCTCAGCATCACAGACTATCCCTGGAG
The DNA here is from genome assembly GCA_028658305.1 of Pachyuromys duprasi. Classification (NCBI taxonomy): domain Eukaryota; kingdom Metazoa; phylum Chordata; class Mammalia; order Rodentia; family Muridae; genus Pachyuromys; species Pachyuromys duprasi. The sequence continues at coordinate 39,856,675 of CM053747.1, forward strand.
GACATTTATTGCATTTCTATGAGCCTTATGAATGGGATGAATATTTCATTGTGCTAGTTACCCAACGCTCTTCATCTTTATTATTAAACTCTAATTTCCTTACATGCTTTACATCCTTCTATATAGCTTAAACTTGGCACTCACAGACTTATCAGCTCCACACAAAACACATTTCTCAGAAAGAAAAAAGGAGAAACTTAAATCAGTCAATAGCCTATTGCATTCAGAGCAGAGCTGGGTGTTGCAAGCTGAAAAGGAATATCGGCATGTACAGTGGCAGGGGAGAATTTTTTTTTAATTTATTTATTTTTATCTCAATCACAGGTTAGGTACTTTGAATAATCCCAGGCGTAGCCCCCTCCCCCATTCCCTCCTACCCTCCCACTCCCTCCCTCATCTCCTTTTTCCTCGCCCCCTCCAAGTCCACCAACAGGGGAGGACCTCCTTCCCTTCCATCCAACCCCAGCTTATCCTGTCTCCTCAGGGCTGGCTGCAAAGGGCAGGGGAGAATTAAGGAGTAGGATATTTCTCAGTGCAAGTTCGAGTCATGAACACAAAACCAGTTTCCTTAGGATTCCTCTAGCAAATATTCTCCCTATCAAAATGACCCACTGGCTTGCTGTAGCTGATAAAATTAAGTTCAAACTCATGGTTGGGCATTCCAGTTCCTCTAGGCACACCATTCAGTTTTGTTCATCTCATCTTTTTATACCCTTCAAAGTAAGGAACCCAAGATGTTCAATATATTTTGAGCATTCAGATTACTGGGGTTATGACACACATTTCTTGAACTAAGATGGTTGGCTATACCTTTCATTAAGGCCTAGTTCAAGGCTATCATCTCCTTTGAACCATTGATGTCCATAGCAGGAAACGCACTGCTCTCCTTTAGGGATGCCCTTTAGGAATGTCCTCTCAATTAGTCCCCAGCCATGGAGTTACCTGGTACATGAATTCAGGTCCTTTTGTCTACACAGCAAGCACTCTTACTCATTAAGCCATTTCCCAGTTCCCTTGATGGTTATTTCTGTATCTAGTCACTTTCCTCATCATGCTGTCCTATCCATAAGATAAACATTCACATCAGGCTCTATCTCATGATGCCTGATGGCAGTGTTGACATATCATGGACTTTGACAAAAGGTTTCTTTCTTTGTTTTTTAATAAAGGAACAAATGAACAGTTCGGGATGTCTTGGGCACAGATTTGACTCCTCCCTTCTGAGAGCCTTGATGTTACAACACATACCTCTGAGATGTCACTATTAAAAAAAAATCCCATCTTGTCTAGAGTCTTCTGACAGACGGCATCACTGTTATGCCATAGGCATGTGTCCCTCAATAGTTCTCATTAACAAGCTCTACATTAGGGCCCGATATCTCCCACAATGCTCAGGGAAAGAAGATTAAGACTTTCAGGTCTGAATTATTTCTATGCCCCCAAGCACAAAAGCACCTCATAAAATATTCTAAAATGTTTTCCCTGGGTGTCAAATACCATAGTAGAAGACATTCTGAGTGTATTAGATCTGAAGTGGGCATAGGGAGAGACAATGTTCCAGGAAACAGAAAGAAAAGGATCATCTTATTAGATGGGCTTGAGATGTCCTCTGAAGAAATTTGCCTCTTACATCCAATTAAGGTCACACCCATGCCACAGTTCTAGCCAATTCTTCAACAAATGGACACTTTAGGAGAAGGGAACCATATGAAGAGTTGTGACTCTCTGATGCAAATGCATTGTGTTGTTGTAACCTGGATACAAAGGAAATGATCTGTAGAATACCTCAGAGGCATCTTGGCCAAATGACAAGACCTAAAGTTATATTAAACCATATTAGTGCTTGACTCAGCTCTAGGCTTTCTTTACATCCCAAACAACCTGAGCTTCCTATCCACACAAGACTTTTGTAAGCAGAAGTCTAATATAGGAGATGTAAATAAAGGCTATCCTATGTTCATCTTCACAAAAAGAATGTGGTTCCTTTGGTCCAGTCAAAATCACTTCCTTTTAAAGAAGCCCCATCAAAGGCATCATCTGCAGCTTTCTCCCAGTGGTCCTTCCCATTATCACTGACTTATTCCGCATCAGTTTGGTCCTGGAGATAAAGTTAAATTAGTACTTAATGTGCTCTAAAGCACTCTGCTGTGGATCAGACCATGGCACCCGGTCTTGATTTAAATAGTAAATTGGATCGCCATTTGCCAGCCTAGTGATTTGTGCTTTTGTGGCCTTTGCAGATCCATAACGGAACCAGTAGCCTTCCTGACAAGTTAATCAGCCTCACTGTCTAGAGTCATCAGAGCTTTCTTACATGTTGAATTAATGTACAGAAACAGAATGGTTGATGGTTTCATTTGTTGTACCATTAATGAAACATAAAACAGATGTGTGAAGCACCGTCTTAGTAATAGAAACTGCATTGCAAATTATTTATCTGCAGAAATCATGTCCGGCATGGAAGCCAGAAGCAGAATGTAGTTTTTCTCTTGACAGTACTAGGTCAAACTATATTAAAAAACCTATTAAGCATAAAGTCTCCTGCTGCAAGTAAATATAAACTGCAGTTTCTCTCTCCTTTTAGTGTAGCATTAAGATCTTATAAAAATCAACAGCGCTTTGGACTGAAATTTGTGTGGTGTTGACTTTCTGCCTTTTTGTTCCTGGTACTCCCCAGATAATTCAGTTAAAGAGGGGATCATGAGAGAAACATACACACTGTTCTAAATTCTCCTGATGAAGACCATACTGGCAATGAAGTGTTTGTAGGAAAAGATAAAATCAACCAGAGAAACTTGGCAGCTGACTCTGGTACTAAGGGAAAGTGTCCATCACCTCGATTTTTGTCCGTTAATATGCAAAGGAAAACATGGCATGCTAAACTCAAGAGGGAATATAAAATAGCTTTCTAAAGAAAGGTTTGGCAGCGCCACACGGCAGAGGTTGTAAATTACAAGGCTTTTTGTAACTTGGAGCCTTAAGAAAGCTGGAAAGATCAAGCAGGCAGGTTAAGTTGTGTTCTTGGACAGTGACATTCATTATCACTAAGGAAACAGAGGAGAAAAAACAGGAGAGAGGGCCAACATGGCTCAGGGCACTTGAGATGCTTTTAAACCATAACTTTTTGGAAGCCATCCTTCCACTGCCCTCAGTGGCCATGCAGAGCAATATTGGATAGTCTGAATGAAAACGAATGAGGATGTTTTCCAGGCGCCGTGCCCAACTCAGCTGAGCTATTCTTCCACTGGTGTTCAGGGAACTCACCCTGAAATTGCACCTTCCTATGGTCTTGCCTCAAGCATGATGACTCCTAACAACTTCCACAGATGTGCAGAAGCAGGTAATCCACAGGCCCTAGCCTGAGCCCCATACAGTGCACTCTGTAGTTTTGTTCTAACTAATGGAGTCAAGAGTACCCCTTCTTTGTGCTCTCCTGGTGTTTTGTGCCTGCTGAAGGTGTTGACCTAAGGCCACTCGATCAATTGCCATTTGCATGTTTTTAAAAGATGCTCCCCTTAGCAGAGTAGGATGTAGTAAACACTGGCTACCAACGTGCGTATTGAAAGCACTTTTCATGGAATCTGGTATATAACAGTAATCCATGAAATAAACAGCAAAGGAATGAATGAATTAATGAGTATCCTTTGGGGAGGAGATTTTTTTTCCCAATATACCTATCCCCTTAAAACAGTTCTCAGCCTGTGGGTTGTGACCCTTTTGGGGGTGGAACAACCCTTTCATGGGCATTGCATATATCAGACATCCTGCATATCAGATATTTACATCACAATTCATAATAGTAGCAAAATCACAGTTAATAAGTAGCAACAAAATAATTTAATAATTGGGGTCACCACAACATAAAAGACTGTATTAAAGGGTCTCAGAATTAGGAAAGTTGAGGACCATTGTCTTAAAACATACATGAGAAACAAGAAATTTCTTTCAATAGCTTCAGAGCTACTTTGGTGTCTGCAATCTCAAATCTTAGCCTTTTGTTTGCAGTTCAACAAGCTAAATGCCTCTGAGAACTATGCCCATGAGCGCTACACATGAACCTTCCAGGGTAGGCACACCCCCCAAGGAAATATTTATGACATTTCCCCTTCACACTGATCATCATCTCAAGTATTTCATGCTGGTGAATAATTTGGGTTTTAAATAGTTTGGCTTGGAGAGTGAAGTTTATGCCTGCATTTCTTTAAAAATGAATCATGGAGTGTCTGTTACATGTTGGGCAGTGGGACCCAGAAAGACCAAATCCCTTGGCTTCAGGAACTCACAGTCAAGTAATGAGCAGGTGTGAAAACATGTTATGATATCAAACATTGTTATGATATAAAATGATACTGGCTTGACTAGAGTAGAATATGACTCGCCTATTGACAGGTAGTCTGAAAAGAGGACGTGTGTGGAAACAGAAAGGACCACTTGGATGGAATTGTAGAATAGGCCGCCTGAGTGGGGGCTTAAGCAAACATGTGGGTAATTTGTATGCTTCAGCTGTTAGTTAAGTGAAGAAATCATGGAATGTTCAGACAAATGGATGAACTAGAAAAGATCATCCTGAGTGAGGTAACCCAGACCCAGAAAGACACACAGGGTATATACTCACTTATATATAAATATATATCCCACTTATATATAAAAAAAATATATATATATATATCCCACTTATAGGTGGGTTTTTGCCATATAGTACAAGATAAGCATACTATTGTGGCACAGACCCAAAGAAGATAAGTAATAAGGAGGACCCAAATGAGTATGCATAAATGTCACTCAGAAGAGGAGATAGAATAGACACAGATAATGGCTGATGATAGGAAACAAGGTAGGAGCCGGAGCACAGAGAGTTAAAAAGGTGGAGATAAGACCTGAGGAGAGCAAGAATGTAAGGACAGAAGGCCTGTAGAGAAAAGAGAAACTGAGGATGGGTACATCCCTGTGACAAGCTGGAGACGAAACTCAGGGTAGGCTTCTGGGAGGATATGAGGAGAATTCAAGCAAAAAATTCTAGTAGCAAAGACCATAGAGACTGAAGAGGACACCCTCTATCCAGACTAGTCTCCAGATATAGAGAGGGGAACACCAACACACTCACAAAAACTTCGACCCAAAACTTACCATGCCTATAAGATGTGCAGGGACAGAGATAAAGCAGATAGAGCAGAGACTGAGGGAATGTCCAACCAATGCCTGGCTCAACCAAAGATCCACCCTATCAGACTGCCAACCCCTGCCACTATGAACGATATTCTGCTAAACCTGCTGACAGGATCTGTCAGAGTTGTCCTCTGACAGACTCTACCCAGCATCTCCTCAAAATAGATGCTGAGACTTCTGGTCAAGCATTGGTTGATGTATGTGTAGGGAGTCTTAGCGAATAGTGGAAGATAAGAGAAAAGAACCTGGAAGTGACAGGAGCCGCACAAGAAAAACAACAGAGCCAACTAACCAGGGCCCAGAGGGGCTTGCTGAGATTGAAGCATCAACCAAGGACCATGCATGAACTGGACCTAGGCCCCCTACAAAGATGTAGCAGATGGGCCGCTTAGGCTTCAAGTGGGTCCTCTAGAAAGGAAAGCAGGGACTACATTGTACAGAGACTCAGTTGCTAGCTTTAGATCACTTTCACCTGGTGGGATTGTCTTGCCAGGCCACAGGGGAAGAGGACATGTTCAGTCCTGATGGAACTTGATGATCTGGGGTGGACTGGAAAGGAACTCCCCTTTTCTGGGGAGAGGGAGAGGGGAAGAAAAGGGTAGGATTGGGAGAGGAGGGAAGGGACAACAAGGATGTAAAGTGAATAAAATAAATGAGAAAAATAGGAAAAAGAAAAAGAAAAGAAGGCAGAGGGAAGAGAAGGACAAAGAGGTAAAGTGGGGGGAAGGAATGAGAAAAAAGACCAAGAAAAGGAAGGAAGGAGCAACAGGAAAGGAGGAAATGGAAGAAATAAGGAAGAGATGTAGAAAAAGGATAGGAGGGAGAAAAAGAAGAAAGGTATATAGGGGAGGAGAAAAGGGCAAAGGAAGGGAGAAGGCAAAAAAGAAAGGAAGGAAGAGCAGAGAGGGGAGGAAGAGGAGGAGGAGGCAGGCCGTGCTAACTGTTGTAAGACTAAGTATCTTTCCCAGTGTCCACCACTCGTGTGGTATCATTACCTTTCCTTTACGACTGTTTCCATTGCTAAGTAATTACACATGAAAGGCTACAACAGATGGTAAATAATCACGTTTTACCAATTGTCCAAGTCCATGTTTTCATTATCAACGATAATTAATGATCCAGGCAATGACAGGAGCTGTGCCGAACAGCCTGGAATTTTCTGTACACCAGATGAAAGACGAGGCAGCTAAATAGAGACAAGTACAGATGTGTTGAGGCAGAATGGGGTTGGAATCCAGTGCGAAGGCAAACGCTTGGGAGTCTCTTTCTGGGTTCCTCTCATTGCTCTTCGATTTGTCAGCCACACAGAGGACACCAGAGGCTATAACCTACCTGTTCTGGCGATTCATAGATACCCCATGGTTTTTACTAGGTTGCCTAAGGAGGGAGATGTGGTCATGTGAATTTTAAAATCCAGACACTTGCAAAGACATGGGCCCCTCACCAAATGTACCACACTGCTTGAGGCAATAGTGTTCTGGGGGCAACAACTCGCAGCTATCCTTGAGGGGGCAAAACGCAGGCTAGAGAAAAGGCGGGGGGTGTTTTCATTTCTCTGGCTGCTGAACTTGTTGGCATGTGGCTCCCTGCAAGGCTGGATCAAAGCCACTTTGGAAAGGGAGACCTTGGGACTGAAGGGCCAACAGGAGGTTTTAGGGCCAGGGCTCAGCCGGCCCCTCTTCACCAAGGGCCCCTTTCTCATTACTAAAAGTTACAGAGTTGAACAAATGGGGAAGGCAGACGCTCTTTGGAATCATTACACCACAAGAGAGGGATTTGCTGTTTATTGAACCATGAAAAACCATCTAAAATCACCCTTCTCACACACTGCTGGTGGCTCAATGCACCAGGTGAGCTGAAAAAAAAATTTAAAAAAAATCCTCTCTGCCTGCAGAAAAAAGGCCGAAACGTTCCACAGGCCACTGGAAAATCCTTTATTCTCCAGCTGTGCCTCCTACCAGGGATCGTCTTTTCTAAAATGCTGCTCCTCAATCTTTCTCTTCGGTTCCTTCGACCTGTAATCTCCAGGAAGGTGGCGCTTCTTTCACTGCCAGTCTAACAGCCTACCCACCAGCTGTGAATGCCAGGAGCCTCCCTGAGAGGCAGCTTTCCTCTGATACAGCCTGATGGGGCTATATTTTCCGACCACCGCCAGCCCCTGCTCTCCAGCCTGCCCAGGAAAATTGATCTGGTTCCTTTTACAGGAGCAGTGAAGTGGATGGGAGGCCTTTGGGTTTAATGGGGTCCCTAGAGTTTGTGGGAGGAGGAACTTGCTTTTATTTCCTGGTACTTGGAACTCACCAGACCAGACTAGTGGGAGGCAGAGTAGGAGGCAAGGCCTCACTCCAGGTGTTAATGTTTTTCCTCTTAAAATTTCTAGAAAAGCTGAAGAATCAGGAAAAGTTGATAGCCTAGCTCAGGAAATTAAGAGCCCATTCTTCTACCAAGAATAAGCATTTTTCCTTTCCTTTTCTAAAACAATTTGATGACATGTATTAACTGTACATATTAACGGGCTCAGTGTGATGTTTCCATATATGCATACAGCATGCAGGGTTCAAATCCAACCTCTGTTCATCCATCTGCACATCACTACCAAACTCTGATTCTTCTGCCCATGTTTCAGTTTCAATACAAGAACCAGTCCTGCTTGATTCTTGGAGATATTATCCTCGTAGATCTTATTTACACTGGATCTTCAATGTCCATTCTGATTTCACCTAGATGAAGTTGTACTGATACTGAAGAACTGGCTGAGGTCAGCATGGGAGACATCTCATTCAACCCAAGGGATGGAGACTTGACCCCCCTGTTGGGGCAACTGATGGTTTAGATAGAAGGTGGACATTTGAGTAAGAAGAACTTTATGGGTGCAAGACAGGGAACAGGGAGGTGAGTGAGGAGTCTCTAGCACAGTTCAGGGCAGTGTCAGGGATCAGGTTGGTCTCACCATCTCCTTGCAAGGAAATAAACCTCTGAGTCACGCTCCTCCTGAAGTGTCCCTATGGTAGTAAATAACTTCCCAAGTACTCTAGTCAGAAGTGTGGTGATCTTGACTTTTATTTTTTTTTCCATCAGTGCCATTTTATGTTGTCATGACTTGTCTAGTTCACCTGCTATTCACCTCTCTGGTCTTACCCTCCATTCCATCCTTACTGTCTACTCTTTATTTTCTCTCCCTTGGACTTCTGATGGTGTTTCTTGTTGTTGTTGTTCAATAGTGTTTAACTCTCTTTAATGGTAGAGACCCAAGCACCTTTATTCATCCTTTCTAGGGATGAGGTTGCCTGTAACCCACATGCCTCTAACAACACATCTCTTGTTGTAGCAGATACTGTAGGTCCTGACTTCCATAGGTCCCAAGGGCAGAGCAAGGTGAGAGATTCCTACAACGTACTGCAGTTGTGGCATTGTTCTGTGATTGTAGTGTTTTGATGAGTTGTGATGGCTGTGTAGCGAGAATAGAGAATAGAGAATAGGGCTAGATGTAGCTCTTTGGAAGTGCTGAATTGTCACTGACTTGCCAACTGGCTGGGTGGCTATGTCAGTGAGCGGACACAGTGGGCTTTGCAAGCTTTAGTCTCCTGTGCCAGTGTTCCTCACCACAATGTCCTGTGTCTGAGAGTACCTGACATCTGGACTGATCAGTAAACCTCATCTGACTGGTCATACACTGTCCTTTGTGCTGTCCCGTGAGCTGCGCTTCCTTTCTCCATACCTTACAGGTGAATAATCAGGACAGGAGGTGTTGTTGCACTGTGGCTGCTGTCATGGACCAGATTCAGCTCCAGGACTTCTGGGCATCAAAGCTGGTGTTCTCTTTAATTGGCAGATGCTACAGTCCAGGCCAGCTTATGTTCTGTCTCTGAGTTTGACCTGAAGATGCTACAATCCAGGCCTCTCTTTTACCTCCCTCATTGCAGCTTTAGAGTATGCAGAAGACATAGCTCTAAGTCACTATTTCCCAGGCTATTCAACAGCCATATGACTTTAAAGGCCTAATTCTGAGGCTGTGGATTTGGCTTATTTGGGAAACATGAGGATCTGAGTTCAGATCATCAGCATCCATGTAACAAGCCACTGATAGAGGTATATATGTGCAATCCCAGTGTCAAAGATGCTGAGACAGGAAGATGGATGGTAATTTCTGGTCACCTGGTCTTTCTGAATCTGCGAGGTTCAGTGCAAGATCCTGTGTCATACACACACACACACACACACTCACACACACAGGAGTGATTAAGGAACACATTCATGCTGACTTTTGGCCTACACAAGAACCACATGCACACACACCATAATCTTCAAATATTCATAACCTTTAGTTTATTGCATTAAAAACACCAAAGCTCAGAATGGTGAGATGGCTGAGCAGGTAAGGACACTTGTCAACAAGACCAAAGACCTGCAGTTCATTCTTCCAAGCCCAGAGTGGCAGGAGAGAACTGACTCCTGCAAATTTTCTGACCTCCATACAGGTACCATGGTGTACCCGTGCACATATGTGCATGCACACTCACAAAATAAAGGAACAAGTAACAGCAACAACAGCAAAAGCCACCAATATGTAAATACATATTGTCTGAGTAGGTTTCACATACTCTCTGAAAATGATGAAGTGAGCAGCCCTCTCCCTTGCCACTGGAGAGTATCCTGGGCTTGCCCAAGGCTACCGAATGTTCAGTTCCCACACAAAGGGAGTGGGCAAGTGAGCTGTACACCGGCTTTTCAAAAGGCTCCAGGACAATGTGGCAATTGTGTCACAGACAACAATAACAAAGCCAAAATCCTCCCAGCCAACTTTCTTCACATGACTGGACAGAGAAAACAGGCAAACACCAAACTGGTGGATCCTTCCCCAGCTCTCCTCCCCAGAAGGCAGATTACAGTAGACAAGCTTGGTTCTCTGTGTCACCCACCAGACAAGGAAACATCCGATGAAGCCCAGAAAGGGACCCGGATATGTGATTTTCATTCTTGTCACTCTGAGCCCTATTTATTTCTAACCTCTGGTGTCACATCCATTTCCCAAATATATCATTAAACAGCAGAAACCGCCTCAGCAGGTAAGATTAACACTGGTCATGCGGCCATTTTTAACTTGTATTTCTTACACTGCTTTGCCCAGGCTGAAAACTAAATTTTTTGTTTTTTCTACCCCCACACTCCCAAAGATAACCCCCAGTTTAATGAGCTACAAAAAAGCAGCCTGCCAGCAAAAATGAAAAGCAAAAACAACAAACATGTATTAAAGCCCCCAATAAATAGTAATTGGCTGAAGATAAGATTCTTTCTCCTGAAAGTCAAAACACCTCCTAAAAATTATTTCAGAAATATATCTCTAAAGGATTAAAATAGATTGAGTGCTTAAGTCTTCCTCTGTTGTGTTCAACTGGGTATTTTCTTGAGAATATTAAACCAAACAGGAATGGAAAAGCTACAGCAGTAACTGGAGCAGGGACCTGCTGCAAATGGCAGAGATGGGTCTTTTCCTTTCTCTTCTCTATACTGTTCTCACTCTTCCTTCTCATTTGGCAATAATAATGGATATGTTCATTTTCTTGATCTTGGAGGGCACACAAGGTAGGACCCCATAGCTCTCTCACAGAAGCCCCAATCTAGAAATGCTGGAGCCAGAGGCTGGCTGGAGGGCATGGAGAATAGAATTCTAGGGTAGTGTCTGGGCTTCTGGGCGTCCCTGAGCTCTGTTAAAAGTGCCATATTGTCAGAGCTCATCAGATGCCCTGGTAAAGACAGGAGAGAGGGACAAACTACTCATAAGGACTAGTCATGGGGCTAAGGAGAGAGCCCAGTTGGTCAAGTACTTGCTTTGCAAGCACAAGGACCCATGTTCAATTCCTGTGCTCACATTAACAACAGCGGGATGCTCTAGAGAGGAGAGAGGTGGATCCTTGAACTCCCAGGACAACAGGTCTCATCTGCTTGACTGGTTCCAGGTGTGTGACAGACCCTGTCCAAAACCACAATACAACACCACATAAAACAAGACTGACAACACCAATACCCAAGGACTGACAACAGACGCTGTCTCCTGGCCTTCACATGTATACATACCCTTCCCTCAATGGGAATGTACGCACGCGCGCATGCACACACACACACACACACACACACGCACGCACGCACGCACGCACGCACGCACGCACGCACGCACGCGCGCGCGCTTGTTTAAGTTACTGGGCATTTCCCAGCTTCTATTTTTATACTGTGTTGGGAAACCTTGAGTAGCACTTGACTGCTTCCTTCTGTTCCTACACATTGTCTTTAGAAGATAAGAATGTTGGAAGCTATCTTGGTGATTACCTTGTCCTCTTTCTTCAGTGTGCATGAGCTTAGAGTCTCTCCCACCTTAAACCCCCTGCTTTGTACTGTCCTCCAGCCATCTCCTGAGCCTTCTCTTTCCTTTCATTGCAAATGCATTGAAAAGCAGCTCTTGATCACTGGGACTGATGCCTTCTGGTCTGCTTTAAACATCCTTTAACATGTCATTGCTAAAATCCACCCACTGAGAAGTCTTCAATAACCCTTGAGATGCCAGAATTGATTAAGGTTTTCCCAATCAGCACTGGATTATTTTTTCCCATGTAGAAGCTGCTCATTGCTGCCATAGGAAATTCTTCCTTTTGCTCTTCTGTGATCTTCCTTCCAGTTATCTTTGGTCTGACACATCTGACTTTTTGTTTCTTCCTAGTTCTTCATTTCATTCACTAAATCTTTAATAAGGCTCCTTGTACATGGCACTGCCCTTCATTCTCAGCCTGTACATTCTATCTGGCTGATCTCTTCAGAACCTATACCTTCACCACTGAGGATGGCTTTCTTAGGACTTCCACAGACTTAGACTCAGCTTCAGAGCAGGCAATCTTATTGTGCAAAGGCATCCTTACCTTGCTGCTTCTTAGGCACTTGAAAGAGGACTGGTCAGAACAGAAACCTCTTGTTAGCTTCCCTCCATTCTCTCTTCCTCTAAGAGCCCTCCTATTTCTATCGTTGTGCCTAAACCACAGTCTTCAGGGGTCACTCCACATCTTCTTATCCTACACACTTCATATCAAATTAACCACAAAGTTCTTCTAACCCTTCACATTGTGAACTTGGATTTGATCTCTTAGAATTATCTCACTGAGATCCTGCCTTTTGCCTCTCCACCCTATGCAGCACTCACAAGGCAGAATTAGTCAGTATGCACTGGCTGAGTCTGGCAACTATTCTATTTACAAGCCGTGGATATTTTGAAATTTCATAATTACGAATTTATAAAATCATTACTCCTGCCCCAGGGAGAAGAAATATTTTAAGGGCAAAGACTTTTCTTTTTACCTTTCGAGTTTTTGGAACCTCCATATTCACTGGTAGATCAACAAAAACACAGGTTCAGATAGGTGAAGTGGATTTCCTCAAAGCCGGTTTCTGGGCTGTCACTGAGATCCGTCTCTCAATTTGTGTTTCACTTTGCCACAGGATGGTAAAGACCTGAAGTTCAGCTCTCCCAGAGGGTCAAGCAGTGTGAATTAGGACTGTAAACTCATGAAAGCAGAAGTCAAGGACTTGGAATCAAATAATGAGACTGGAAGAGAGTTCCCGGAACAAGGTGGCAAAGTGTAGAAAGTGGTAGAGGGAGGTGGGAAGTGCAGAGGACTCACCTAAAGCCTGCCCCTCTCATCTGTGCTATATACTAATTAAAAGTGGGAAGTTTCAAAATAGATGATAGCAAACATTGCTCTGGTATTGTGTCTTCATATCATTTTTCTTCCTTTTCTATCCATTTTCCTTATTTCCAGGTTTATTTTGCCATGCTTTTAAAATAAAAAACGGGTACTCACGGGACAGTTGGGCAATGCCAATCATTTTAGACACTGAAGGACATCTATTGACACTGTCAATATCTGCTTAAAAGTTAGAAGGTCAAAAGCTTCTTGGGGTGTCTCTCCCAGGTGACTGGAAACCCCCATACCCTGCCTGCCCAGGATACTGCACTGTGGATATGGTTCACATATAGCAAAAATCCTTGCGTTTAACTGGTGAGTTTTGGTTCTCATACCTAAGGAACTAGAAATACTATCTCTATTTCATGAACATGTGAGCTTCTTAAAGCAGAGAGTGTATCTAAATGCTCTGTAAAGTGATTAAGGGGGTTTTGAGCCAGAGTGAAGATAGAAGTTGGAACATGGGATGGCTTGCTTCTGACTAGTAGTGAACCTGGCAGAGATTACTCCTGAAACCCTAGTTTTACAGTGACTTTGCCAGTTTGCCCCCAACACTCAGTGTGGTTGTCAACTTATGGTGGGTAGGTAAGTGCTTAATTGAGTCTGTGTTTCTGTTACCAAGTGGGGACCAAGTATGGGGCACTGAGCACAGACATTCTGTGTCACCATATATATCCAATGGGTGATGCATACTCTACCCTAGCTAAACTCAAGAGAAATTATTTTGTGGTATAATGTTTGTTTCTTTGTCAGGTCCCTGTACACAATAATATAAATGAAAGCAGGACTCAAGTCGTGAAGTAATAGAAGGATATACAGAAAGTGCCCCTCCAGGAGGCACGGTTTTCCTTATTTTCTGTGAGGACAGTTGAACTTCTGCCTGGATCAGTGTGGACAGAAACTAAGACTGCCCTCTCTCATGGTGCACTGGATATGTGACTTAAAGAAGAGTCATTGAGTGCCTTCCAAGTGTTCCAAGGCTGACATTTTAAAAATCAATGTTTCTGTTAGCTCCTGCTGCATAACAAATCACTTCCAAACTCAGCTGCTAAAGCTAGCATGTGTTATGATTCATGAATCTACAGATCAGCCAGATCAAGGCTTTTTGAATGTTTTCCTCTTGTGACCTTCTTTTACGCCTGAGGAATTTTAGTTAACTCTGTGCATATAAGTATATAAAATAGGCATACAAATCAAACATTTACTGATGATAACTCATAAAATTATAATTTAAGACCATCCTTTAGTATGCTTGTGATTTTAGCATTTCATGAAAAACAAAACCACATTTGCACATTAATGAGCTGGATGTGCTTGTTTGATTTTACATAAAGAACTAAATCATGGTTGTATATTTGATGCTTCAAAGCTTTCCAGAGTAGATCAAATTTTTGATTTTATAATTATTAATGTTGAAAATGCCATGTCACATACGCATGCGATACAAGATAGCAGAAATATGTTTAGGGCCATTTCAGAGATGGTCAGAAAATCTATCCTAATCTTTACCAAGCCCAAATTCACTGAGTGACTTTTTAAAATGAAACTCAAATCAATAACTCAAACAGAAATCTTGGAAAGCAAACACTCAAACACAATATAGCCCAAAGAAAGATACACTAATCTAATTTGTGTGTGCTGAGGAATGATGGTAGAAAAGAAATATGAAATGTCTTTGTTTTCTCTAATTAAACCATTATGTTTCTACAAGAACAGAGAATTAAAAAAAAAAGGTGCGTATTCACGACGTGGTGTCTGGACCTAGGTTCTTCAGGCAGCACTCCTTGTGTGGGATGGAGACATTCACAGTGCATAGGTCACATTATGTGTTCAGAACAACAGCTGCAGTGTAATGCATCACAGGCTGCAGTGAAGCCGTGTGATGCATCACTGGAAAGTGTTACTAGAAACACCTCAGATCTGGTATGTGTTTGATTTTTGAGTTGACTTTTAGTTTAGTTGTACAATTAAGTTTAGTTTGTCAACATTGTCATGGCTCCTATATTCAGTTCCACTGCTTCATGAGTGGGTCAAGACCCTTAGTTCAGGAGCTTGGAAGTAGATGGATCTTCGGGATACCTCTATGTTTGTCTATGTGCTAGGAGCCATCTGTGGGTCAGGAATCCAGATCTAGAGATTTTAGCTAGTATTTGACATATTTTGGGAACCAGGAATAGGTGTTTGGGCCAAGGGGCTTTCTGAGGGCTCTGTCGCTTTACAGCACCAGCATCCCAAGACATCAGGTAGAAACATAAAAAGACTCCTGAAGTCATGGCTCAGAACTG
The DNA here is from genome assembly GCA_028658305.1 of Pachyuromys duprasi. Lineage (NCBI taxonomy): Eukaryota > Metazoa > Chordata > Mammalia > Rodentia > Muridae > Pachyuromys > Pachyuromys duprasi. The sequence continues at coordinate 39,871,853 of CM053747.1, forward strand.
ATGTCTCATCACTGTTCCAGTCTCTGGGCCAAAACACGTCATACGGAACAGATTAAATGTGGGGACGTAGATTCCGCTTGTGGGAAGATCTACAGAGTTACAACACCAACGGTCTAAACTTAAGGAAAGCAGCTATTTGGACCATGTTATAACTACTCTCAAAAGGAGTTAGGAAAGCCAGCATTTTCCTACAATGCTTCGTCGCAGCGTAGGTCACTAGTGACCCCAAGGCCTTGACATACATGTGTATGTGTGTCCCTGTGCAAAGGACTCAGATTTTCTTGGCTCCTTTTGTATGTTGTCCTTTCTTCTCATTTGTACTGGGCATAAGTCAACCAGTCCTAGGGGAAGAAAGGCAAATGCCCATTCAACAATTCTGAGTAGCCTTATTGACCATGATTGTCACATTGACCATCTGTGTTAATAGGTATTCTCTGGTCAACAAATAGATTCATTGAAATAGGAGAGTAGAGTGGCATGGGCAATGATATCTCTTCAATATACATTTAGTATAGCACTGGGTTCTGGGATACTCTGGGCGTCATAAGCTACTGAAATACTTCAGGAATCCCATTCTTCCCTGCAGAAAAGGGGCTGGGTTTTCTTAGGAAGGAGGACATCCTTTTGCTACCTTAAATTATAATCTTGTATCTTTTCAAACTTTGCTCCCTTGGGCATGATGTGGGACTTACATCATTTGATAAAGGAAGAGCAAGCCAAGGGAAGCAAAAGAGAATGACATTGTGTGAGCATGGGGGGGGGGGCAAGTAGCTCCTTGGTATGCCTTTTTGTTCTTTCTAATAACTATACAGATCGAAAACAGCAGGATCTTTGATGATTCTAGTTGTGTTGATTTTTTTGTGAGAAACTTCATACTGCTTTCCACAGTAGCTGCACCATTTTCTACTACCCCCAACAGTGCACAAAAGTTTCATTTTCTCCACAGCCTCACAAATACATGCATGGGGAAGTAGGTTCAGGGGAATGATACTAACTGTCCTAATAGATGGGAGTTAATATATCATTGTCTTTAATTTGCATTTCTTGGTAATGATGCTGACCACACCTTCCTATATGTTTTAGTCATTTGTACATTTTCTTTGGAGATCTGTCTATCTAAATCTTTCACTTATTTTAAATTTGATTATTTGTTTCTTGTTATTTTGTTATGAATTCTATGTATTTTTATATTAAATCTTTATCAATTTGTCACACTAGCCAGGATCTAGAAACAGTACAACTATGAATAGGATAATCACACATAGGAATATCACTCAGCCTTTAAAAAACACATACCCTGCCATATATGACCACATGAGTGACTATGAAAGACAGTAGACTTGAAGAAATAAGAAGTTGCAGAAAGACAAATTCCACGTGATCCTATGATAAATCTAGAGCATTCAGATTCAGAGCAGAAGTAACGTAGAATGGTGTTTGCTGGGGACTGAGAAGGGTCGATACTTGGGAGCTGCCGTTTAGTATGTTAGGGTTTCATTTCTGTGCCATAAGTAAGGTCCAGGGAGCCACTGTATAACATTTGCCAACAGTTACAGGTCATCTGTTCATTTACAACACCATTAAGAGAAGGGCTTGGGAAATGGTTTTTTGGGTAAAAGAACTTGCCTCACAAGCATGAGGACCTAAGTTCAAATCCCCATAGTGCACATAAAAGCTGGGAGCGTAGCATAGGCATCTTTAATCCTGGTGTTCTTGCAGGAGATGGGAAACAGAAACAGGAGAACCCTCAGGTGCACGGGAGCCAGGTAGCCTGGTAAAGAGAGATGGGGGGGCTATCTCAAATTAGGTAAGTTGGGACAGATACCCAAGCTTGTCTTTGACACACAGTGTCAAACTAAAAAATACATAATAATAGACACAAGCAAGGTTTTGAGGGAAAAGGCTGTGTTCATAACCATGGTTAGGGTGAGGCTACCACAGGAGTATGAACAGTTTAAACTCATCAGATTGCAAATTAACTCTGTGAAACTTTTGTGTATCGTGTATTAACTGTGTGCAAGATTGTGTATCAATTTTACTTCAAGAAAGCCTGGAGAGGTATCTGACTGGGCAAGCGCTCCACCACCCAGTCTACTGGCTCCAAGGGGGAAATGCTGTTGTCCTAACTGGGCTTTATCCATGGCAAGCAATGCATGGAGGAAGGATCAGTTCCCAGCAAGTGGCCAAGCGGGAGGTGAGGTGGAAATAAGGGATGGGGCTGTAGCAGGAGAGTCAGGAGCCCAGCAAAAGCAGTCTTTCCTTTTCTGAGGTGCTCTTATCTTTCTCTGTTATGATTTGGTTTATTTGCACTAAGCTGCAGCTGCTGTCGGCTTCATAAACAAGTTTGCAAACAATTACAGTGTAATACAATATCAACACAAAAGACATATATGAGGTTTTACTTTCTTTGGTTTTAAATATTTAGATGGCCTGAGATTCTACCAGGAGGCACAGAAATTCCTGACAGTATTCTAAAATGCGCTTCTTTTAATGAACCCTCTTATCAGCTTTCTAACGCATCGGTTTATGTCTTGGTAATAAGCATCCTTAGCATAGAAGAGAATTCTGGCATGAAGATATCTGAATAGATGGGGCTTCTTCAGTGAGGAAGAACCAGCTATGGGAGGACTCTTTGGCACTGTACTGCAGCAGAGGCTTCTGCCATGGTATGGTTTAAGTCTCCCCTGGCCCTTCCTAGCCCACTTTCTCAGCTCTGAGAAATCTCACGAGCTCTTGGTCCTCATATGGCCCATCTGCTCATTGTATGAGTACACTCTCAGGAACAGAAGAAGAACATTATGGCCAAGCTTTATAGAGAAAAACAAGCAAATGATTGTCCCAATGGATACCTACTATATTATTCATGCCACCGATAGTGGCCCAAAGGATGTGTACATGGTAAATGAAGGAGGAATAGGACTGTCGCTTAGGGTTTTAAATGCTCAGCTTCAAGAGACTCCCGGTGCTAAGTGAAAATAGCTCCAGTGCAGGATTCCAAGATAATTCAAGAAAATACCCAAGAGCACCCTGTGTGTCACCTTCAGCATTTAACCATTTCACAGCTTCCATCCATCTCCTCAAAAGAGATCAGCGCAAATCTCTCCCCATCTGCTACCTCACCGCCACCTCCCTTTTGCTTCTGGCACCATGAATGTATTTGGCACTGTTGTCCTTACTGAGTGGGTTTGATGGGTACAGAATTGCTGTGTGTCCAGAGCTGGTTAAACGTTCTTGTTCTTTGTAACATCCACCAAGTGAAGTTAAGAAGTAGACAATAACACTAGTCTTCCCCCTCCTTCTCTTTCCCGTCTCCCTCCCTTTCTCCCTTCTGCCTACTTTTCCTCCCATTTGTCATCTCCTCTCCCTGCTCCTTCTCTTCTGTTTCTCCTTCTTCATCTCCATCTTTCCACCTCTAAGTCCACTCCAGGCTCTTCCCTCTTCTCTTTGCTTCTCTTTGCTCCTAGCTTTTCTTAGTACCAGATTGCCCTGTCTGAATCCAGGCCCCTCCCATATGAGACGCATTAGCATTTGTAAGACAGATAAGGTTGAGCAGCAACAGAGCTGTTCTTCCTAACTCACCCTGGGCTGACAATTTCTTCAATAGGCACAGGAATGCTTCTGCTATCTCTCCTTTGCCCATAGCCTGTCTTGGGAAGGATATAAATATTGGCAGGCAGGTTTGTAGTTGAAGCTTTTCTTACAAAACGATTTCACCTCTCTTTAAGATCCAGTTAGGCCCCCTGCCCCCCATGCAATTAGTATCAATGGACTGCTTGCTGGCTCTGTTAAATGGGAAACAGAGGGACTGCATAGGTTTCCTAGGTTGTGTTTGCTTTTTCCCCCCAGTTCACACAGAGCAGGAGACGGCTTGTTCTGACTACTGCTGTTGAAACATGATTGCTGCCCACACATTATTAAGAAGGATAAAGTGAGAACCCTTTGTCTATTATTGCTCAGAAGGAGCAACAATTCAGCCCTCCCCCACCCTCCAACCCCAACCTCTGAAGACAGATGTTTGCTCCCTGCCATTTCATTTGGGCTTGTACTCAGAAACCATGCATCTGAGTTGGGAAGTCTCCATTTGGACAATATTTTGATGCACTGGTTTGATTCATCTCATTTTACTTGAGCAAATATTTGTTTAAGACCTAGACTTTGCCCTTGACATTGCACGGAAACAAAGCCACTGACCCTGTCTGGGAGAAGCTTACAATATATGGTGGGAAAAAAACATTAAATAAATTGTGTTTGAATCCAGCAATCTACAAGAAGAAACACAGGCGTTACTATGGAAGCAAAGAGGCACACAAATCCTGCCAAGGTAAAAGGTCTTTCCAGGAATATGATGACAGAGCCAAATCCTAAAGCATTTATTCACCCACTCAACAGTATTAAATTTTCCTTGTGGGTGGGACATGAATGTTATGTATGCCCATATATAACACTGTGGACAGAGGCATGGATAGACAACAGGTATTATTTCTCCAAGGTATTGCCAGAATACAAATACATAGAGGGCTGGGATAGGTGGGAGACAGGATAAAGAAACATGTGGCCAATGGATTGGATTATTGTGAGTCAGGGAGAACTAGATCTGTGATCCAGAAGCAATGCTATTCTGTTTAGGAATGGGCTGTGTCATGATAAGATTTGGAAAAGGAAAACTTGGAGGCAGTTGTCATGGCTAATGGGGACGTGGATGAAGGCAGTAGTCTGGGTTGCAGGAAACATTACACAGATAAGGCATGGTAGAGTCTAGAAATGACATGGCTTAGAGCCTATTCAGGTGTGGAAGGGGGTGATAAACAGACAAGCTCCTGGATGACTCTGAGTTTGGGGGAATAGCTGAAAGTGAAGCTTTACTCTGGGATGCTGAATCCTGGAGAAGGAGACTTTAGGCAGGAAAGGCAAATGAGGTATGTTTTGAACTAACTGGGTCTTTCAGACAACCAAAATTGTAGGTTTGGTATCATTTAAAGAATCACAGGTGCTAGTATTAACCTCGAATGTGGCTGAAAACACAGGGAAGAGGTTGTGTGAGGAGCGAGCAAGGACACAGAAGGGGCAAGGACAGAAATGATTCATTAATGAAGGATGATAAAGAGAAACCAGCAAGGAAAGCAAGAAGAAAAAGACAGGGGAGAGCGGACATCCTTTCAGAAGCCAGTGTTAGAAGAAGTTCAAGGAGGTAAGGCTAGAGGATGGCATGCATCACAAATATAAAAAAAGAAGGAATGGAGAGTGAAAGGAGGAAGGGCAAGAAAAGAAAAGAAAGGAGAGGGGCTTAATAGAGGAAAGTGGGATGACTCAAAGGAAGCCCTTGGATCTGGCAATTCTGGTATGATTGATGGATATAGAAAAAGAATGTGGTAGAGTTTAGAAGACACATAAATTCTTTCCTGGTTTAAACTGGTTCTTGGAGACTTTCTTTGTAAAGATTAAACAACGGCTTTGATTTAGTCCTTTAGAAAAATTAAAACAGGGGCTGTAGAGATGATGAAGAGGTTAGGAGCACACATTGCTCTTGCAGAGGATCTGAGTTTTGTTCCCAGAACCACACAGAGCAACTTATAACATCCTCCAGTTCCAGTTCTAGGGGATGTGGTGTTCTGGGCATTACAAGGCACCAGTAACAGATGCACATATCCACCCACAGATACACATATTATACATACTTAAAAATAAATCTTAAGAAAATATCAACAAAGCCTGACATGGATCCATTTCAGTTCAAGCTTTAGAGGAGAACGCTTCAATCGGCCATTTTGACTCACAGTTCCTTGCAGCTTAGATCTGCCTCCCAAGGCTGCTAAACTTGACATAAGCTGCGAATCTCATCACCGTTACTTCAGCCTTCTGTCCAGGGGTCTGATTATAGAATTTTCCATCTCACAGGGACCCAGATTCTAAGGAAAACATCCTATTGAGTTCTCTTTATTATTGTATGTTTCCTTCTATGCACAGGAGTGAGTTCCAGGGCTGTTCAGCAAATATATTTTATAAAGAAAACTAAGCAGCCAGAGTAGATGTGGAGACTTATCCAGGGGAGGGAAAGGAAATGAGAGAGGACTGGATAAAGGAGTCAGAATGGTCAGTGAGGAAGGGACAACATAGAAAATAAACAGAGAAGTGCAGCCGCTGCATGCAGTCTATGCTTGTACACACAGATAAAGCTATTCTCACCTTGGAGAATATCCTCTATGTATAGTGGATGGCCAGGAATGCAGACTCATGTCTTCCAAAGATGCTGAATTAAGTGACTTTTGAGAGCTCAGGCCCAAACCAGACATGTATACCACTCCCTGTAAGGCCCTGGGAACATGGCAGAAACTTGATGGGAAGTTTGTAAGAGCAGGAAGAGAAAAGACTAGGACATACTGTCCTCCAGACACACAGAAATCATAAACTCACAACAACAGGAGTTGCCTGCATGAAACCCACACAAGACTGGTCTGTCCACAATCAGTCATGGAGTGGAAAGAGACTCACATGTTTATTGCTGAACTACTGTTTACTGATATAGTCTGGGAGAAAAGGAGGCACCGTCTTCAGCTGTGCATCTGTTACTGAGCCCACCATGCTACAACAGATAGCTCCAAATTCATGTTCCCATAGATGGCCTTGTTATCTTAGTAGGTCATAAAACGGACTGGAGAGGTAGCTCAGTGGCCAAGAGTACTTGCTGCTCTTCCACATGATTCTTGTTCTATTCCCAGCACCTATATGACAGCACAAAATTGTCTACAACTCCAGTTTCAGGGCATCTGACTCCTCTTCTGGCTTCTACAGGTACTGAGCAGCATGTGGTACACAGAGAGACAGGCAAACCCTAATATAAATTAAATTAAATAAACAAAGCTTTTAAAAAAGGCAAACTGAACAGACATGAACCCAAGAAAGACATTTATAGGGAAGCTCTGGGGTAGATAGAGCAGTACGGAGATGGGAGAAGGTGAGAGGGTCAGAATACTTGGTGTGTATTATGTGATGTGTGAAACTGTCAAAGAACAAAGTTATTTCATAAAAAACATGGTTCTGACACAAAAACTAGAATGATGATGCAGAGAGACGGGAAAGTAAAGATAAAATATTCCTATGGGAACACAATAGATGCTCCTGAAATGTTGAGTAAATGGATAGAAGCAAAACGAGAAAGTGGGAGGATTCTGTAAATTCGTGTTTCCTTCCGAGGTCCAGGGGAAGCCTCGAGCTTGAGATAAGCTTTACTGTACATCTGTAGGTGGCATGACAGAGTTGTGCGCAGTGTGGCTGTTGTCTCAGTCTCCATGATACAGTAATGTGCTCTTCTTACTTAACGTCATTGGTTCAGTCAAGTCAGTCCTCAAAGGGTTTGTGGATAACAGTGATTCACCCTTCCACGGGTCTGTGCAAAGACACCACTGCCTGGCCTGTCTTTGGAAACTGTTGGGTGAAATATGGCACATAGACATGCTGTCTCATACCCTTCACTTTCTTGCTCAGATAAAACATTAGCTTTAAGATAACATCCTGATCCTGGGCGATTTCTAGGTGTTTCAAAGGATATTATTATTTAGCACATAACCTATGTTGGCTACTTCCTGTGTAAATGAAGCCTGAATTTGTTCTGAAGTCTGTTCCTCCCCTAAGCATGTCCAGGAGCAGAGCCAAAAGAGCGCAACAGACCTCACCTGTACTTACTCTTGCAGTTTATGCATTTAGCATTGGGCACACAGGATAAGGAGATATGCTCAGAAGGCACTGCATACCATAAACAAAACGCTGAAAGGACACAGCCAAAGCTCTCCTGAGGCAGCACCTGAATTAGGAGCTCACTTTCCATCAGGATGGCAGACTCTGTTTCTGTTTATTATGGAGATCATTCTGTCAGATGGCTTCTCCAGGAAGAGGTAACTCATAGCTGCCAGGGTCAGGTAAGGAGCTTTATAATACCAGCACCTGGCAAGAAGTGGAGCTTGACCCCTACTTCAGTCAGGAAATTCCTAAGAAGGAGTTATGATCATCATGGCTTGAAAAACATGCCCTATCGTCATGGCCAATAGATGTTCTCTGATTAGCTTGCATTGATTTAGATGTCTGCCCCTCGATCCATCGCAAGCCATAGAGACCTGGTAACATAGACATTCTCAAAGGAAGTCTGCTGAAGATTGTCCAGAAATAAACATCTGTGTTCTTGATGAAGTACCCTACGAAGAAGAAACTCTTCTGGGCTTTGGGCATATGCCTGTGAGGCTGCAAAAGTCACCATACAACCACGGAGGCTGTCAGCCAACAGCTAGGAGAAGCTTGCATCTCAGGATCTAATCAGAATCCCAGATATAATTTGAAATGCCCAGCATGTCATCCTGAAGACCTGTTCTTTGAGCCTTTGAGACTGTAACTTTAACTTTCTTTTTTCTCTCTGATGCTTAATATTTGTCAATCTGTGTCTTACAGCTAAAGTGCCTTAAGTGGTAAGGGGTGAGAGGAATGGAGGGACAGCAATCTGACAAAAAAAAGAAGAAAGAAAGAAAACATTGTGGTTGATCCCCCAAAACTGGCCCGCTAAAATGAGGATGGTGAGTTTTTGCACAGAGGAGAACTATAGGCCAGTAGGCCCATCTGTATTAGATGGTTCTGAAGATGAAGACTGTGTCTCAGACTTTTGTTAACATTGATTAAAAAATTTGAGCAAAGGCTTAGTGAGACTTTCAATAATCACTAATGTCCCCACACCAAATCCCTGGGTAACTAATGGCTACAAGGCCTACAGTAGGAGGCTTGATGTGACAGGGAGGAGAGCCTCAAAGCCACTCAGAGGAACTTGGCTATACTCCATGCCAATACTTGGTCCTTGGGGCCAGGCAGGTTGGATCAATCCTTCTGAAAAGTGTGTGTGTGTGTGTGTGTGTGTGTGTGTGTGTGTGTGTGTGTGTGTGAGAGAGAGAGAGAGAGAGAGAGAGAGAGAGAGAGAGAGAGAGAGAGAGAGAGAAATATAGAGAGAGAGACAGAGAAGAGAAGTGGACACTTCAGGGTGTGTTGCTCTATGTTGGTGTTCCTTCTCTGCCTGTTCACAGTTAGCATCCAACCTGCCTAGGGTGCTGAGAACCTGTGGGTAGTCTAGGTGAGTACCATTTGGTTGGGTCTTTGAAACAAGAGTGGCAGCAAAGAGCTCACAGAGATGGGAAGACAGCAGAGTCAACTGCTGTTTATTTGGAAGACTCCAGTTTGTCCAGCTGCTTGGGAAATTTTTCGCCCCCAGGTGCCAGCTTTTCTCCAGACCTCTGTGGCTCAGGGACCCTTCTCATCTCCCTTTCTCTCACCCAAGCCTCAGGAAAGCCCAGGCCAGGGGACAATGCTGCCTTGTTTCGCAACACTGATTTCTGAGTGGCCTCTTGTTTGTGGCCCCTGGGAGCAAGTACTAACTGTGAAGCAAAAATGTACTGACCCAGGAGTAGGGGCTGTTCTTTTAGTCCCCTGCCAAGAGCCCCTCCACCCTCCAATCTGGGACAGAGTTCCTGCTCCCAGAAGAGAGTCAGAAGGGGTCCTGGCCTTCAGACTGAGGAAGTAGGTCTCCATGTGTAGTAACAAAAGCCTCATAGATAACTCCAATCAGTGTGAGGCATTTGAGTTTGAGACTGTTCAGCCTAATGTCAACGCTATGCTTATGACTGAACTTGTGGGTGCATCTGTTGCAAAGTAGAGCTTCTTTCTATGATATCTTAATTATGGATGAGTCAGGAAACACCCCAAATTTGGTAGTTCTAACTTCAAAGAACCTGATCTTGTTACCTACAAACCTAAATCTATTTAGAATCCTACTTCTTAAAAAAACTATTTTTTTATTAATTACAGTTTATTCATTTTGTATTCCAGCTGTAGCCCCCTCCCTTAATCCCTTCCAATTCCACCCTCCCTCCCTCTTCTTCTCCCATGCCCCTCTCTCAGTCCACTGATAGGCGAGGTCCTCATCCCCTTCCATCTGACCCTCATCTATCAGGTCTCATCAGGACTGGCTGCACTGTTTTCCTCTGTGGCCCGATAAGGCTGATCCACCCTTACGGGGAGGTCAGCAAAGATCCAGCCACTGAGTTCATGTCAGAGACAGTCCCCATTCCCCTTACTACGGTACCTACTTGGAGACTGAGTTGCCATGGGTTACATCTGTGCAGGGGTTCTAGGTTATCTCTATGAATGGTCCTTGGTTGGAGTATCAGTCTCAGAAAAGACCTCTGTGCCCAGATTTCTTGGTTCTGTTGCTCTCCTTGTGGAGCTCCAGTCCCCTCCAGGTCTTTCTATCTCCCCCTTCTTTCACAAGATTCCCTGAACTCTGCCCAAAGATTGGCTATGAATCTCAGCATCTGCTTTGATATTCTGCAGGGTAGAGTCCTCAAGAGTCCCTCTGTGGTCGTTCCTGTCCTGTTCCCTGTTTTCTTCCTCTTCTGATGTCCATCCCCTTTGCCTTTCTGAATGAGAATTGAACATCTTACACAGGGCCCTCCTTCTTGATTAGCTTCTTTAGGTGTACAGATTTTAGTGTGATTGTCCTATATTATATGTCTAATATCCACTTTAAGTGAGTATATACCATGTGTGTCTTTCCGCTTCTGGGATACCTCACTCAGGATGATTTTTTTCTAGTTCCCACCATTTGCCTGAAATTTTCATGATTTTCATTGCTGAGTAGTATTCCATTGTGTAAGTATACCACAATTTCTGTATTCATTCCTCAACTGAGGGACCTCTGGGTTGTTTCTAGATTCTGGATATTACAAATAAAGCTGCTATGAATATGGTTGAGCAAATGTCCTTGTTGTACACTTGAGCATCTTTTGGATGTATGTCTAGGAGTGGTATAGCTGGATCTTGAGGTAGCACTTAACACCATGCACAAAACTAAAGTCCAAGTGGTTAAAAGACCTCAATATTAAACCAGACACACTAAACTTGTTAGAAGAAAAAGTGGGGAAGAGCCTTATACTCATTGGCACAGGAAACAACTTCCTGAACAGAATACCAACAGCACAGGCTCTAAGATCAACAATCAATAAATGGGACCTCATGAAACTGTAAAACTTCTGCAAAACAAAGGACACTGTCATCAGAACAAAACGACAGCCTACAGATTGGGAAAGGATCTTCACCAACTCTTTATCTGACAGAGGGCTAATATCCAGAATATATAAAGAACTCAAGAAGTTAAACAGCAAAAAAGCAAATAATCCAATTAAAAATGGGGTACAGAGCTAAACAGAGAATTCTCAATAGGGGAATATGGAATGGCAGAGAAACACCTAAAGAAATGCTCAGCATCCTTAGTTATCAGGGATATGTAAATCAACACAACCCTGAGATTTCACCTTACACTCATCAGAATGGCTAAGATCAAACACTCGAGTGATAACACATGCCGGAGAGGATATGAAGAAAGGGGAACCCTCCTCCATTGTTGGTGGGAATGTAAAGTTGTACAACAGCTTTGGAAATCAATCTGGTGCTTTCTCCGAATGCCAGTTCTTGACTGTATGTCCTTACACTGTAGAATTGCTTGCTTTTTGTAAGCAACCTCAATTTGCTTAATAAATAAAACCCTCCTCATATGTCACTTGTGTGATTGCATTTACTAGTTAATATGCATTTGCCTTTGTTTGTGCACACCTACTGTGTGTGCGATATATATACATATATATCCATATATATGGATGAAAACATGTAGACAAACAATGGGATAGCTTCCCTATTGGGTTTCCCATCCCAAATTGAGGGAATTTCCCTTTTTGGGTTTCTTGGTTTTCCTAAAATGGTATCACTCCACCCTGACTGCCTATGGCAATACACCTAGGAAGGGTTAAAATGCTGACTTCGGAACAGCAACATAGACTGTAGAGTTGAGGTTAATAGTCCACAAAAGAGACTGAGACCATTCTCAAGTACTGTGGTTTGGATATATCATGTCCCCAACAAGATCTGCATTGACATTTGATTTCCAATGGAATGGAGCTGAAAAGTGTCAGTGTGCCATTACCAGGGGAGTAGTTCATTGGGAGGAGTGGTACCTTTCCTAAAGAGAATAAAAACATCCTTGCAGGAGAAGGTTGCCACAAAGACAGGTAGTTCCTTGTGATTATGTTTTTCTAAATCTATTCTCCATGTATTCTTTTGTCCTTCCCTTTTTGCCATAAGTTAAAGCAGCAGAAGACTCTTTTCTAGAAGTGGAGCAGATGCCAGTAATAGACTCTTGGGGCTTCCCAGTCTCCAGGCCATGAGCCACAATAAAATTATTTTCTATCCACCCAGTGTCAGGTACTCCCTCATAGAAATGAAAACTAGACCAATGCACTGGATGATACTTATAGTACTCAGGCGACACTCATGAATTCCCAGAATTGAGAACCATGAACCAAAGAAAGAAAGCGGCGTGCTTGTTACTCTGGGCATAAGCCAAAGCTACCCACACAGAGACTGTGATTTCCAAGTCTTATCCCCTTTAACTTAAATACTCCTGCAGCTTTTTTTTTCTCATGTACCCATAGCATAACCACAATGTCTAAGTCACCTACCAATGAGGGAGACTTCCAAGAATAAGGGCCCTAATTTTCCCATACTCCTCAAGGCATCATATCACCATGTGTTGCAAGGCCCAGATATTATTGAATGGCAAGAGTTTATGTCTTTCTCCTCAGTGTGCATCTCCTCAGTGTTCTTCATCTGAGGTCTTTGGCATGTGTTTGCTGATATTTGTCAAAGGAATGGTTCATTTCTCTTTAAAGGTTTCTTATTTGTTCAGATTTTCATGGCCTCATATGCTATTTCTGAAGCAAGGCCCACATGGGACAGGAAATTTTATTAAGGAGTTCATAGCCAAAAGCTTTTTAAAAAATTAGTTATGTGCTTATTTTGTGTTAGTAGATAAATGCAAACAGGGCCAAAACCTGAGGCTTTATGGGTATGGTTGCTTAGAATGAGGATAAGTTTTAAAAAGTAATAGTCGGGCTGGAGATGGCCAGTGTGCTAAACAGCAAGGTGCGGAGGAGGAGAGAACAAAAGAGAGAAAGTCCTTCCTAAGATGGTTGTCTGCTATCCACCCTTCCAGACTTCCATCTCCTCCCCTCTAATAGGATTCTCTGCTGTGTCAAAGACTTACAGGTAGGTCTTAAACAGTGACTAAAGACCTGAGTTACTCCCTCAAGTTGAAACCAATGCAGATTCAAGGGGTTAAGACTCCACTTTCCAACAGTTGAGGGGGTAGGTTTTTAGAAGAACATGTGAGATGAATGCCTTGGTTATTATTCTGAAATACAGCTTCCAGAACCCATCCACGGACATGTGTAGAGACTGGGGTTAATATTCACAGGCAAGACTTACCTAAATTGAGAGAAACAACTTGAGTTAGCTGGCTGCACAAGTAAACATGATGAAACACCTCCTACCTGTGGTAAGTGTCAGAGACCAAACCACGTTGATCAAGAGAAGACGAAGGACCACATAGTGGGCCTAGATCCAGGGACACACCCACCAGTCCTCCTCTCCGCTAAGCCCTAGAGTAAGCTCCCCCAACAATCATTTTCCTCTTCCTACTCCTGGAGAAATTTCCAGAAGATGAAGGTGGGAGCAAATGAGTCAGTTATTAGTGGTTGAACAGAAGGCTCCTATATTCAGATGGAGTTGGATTGAAATACCATTTCTACTCACCAATGGTTTTGGAAAAACATCCCAGCCATATAGGAGTTGGGTGTTCTGTCAGTTCCCATAGAAAAGATGCATGGATTTAATAAGATGATGGAGATGAAACTGCCCACATGTGCTTACTAGTTGCAAAGGATAGAGACAGATCTGGAAGACTCTAGGTATCTTCAAATTATTATAATTCTGTGAATTGTTGTCGCTGTGACACAGACTCTATATACACAGACTAGCGTAATTCTTGAAAGCCCTATGGAGTTGACATTTTTAATCTTAATCTTGATGACGTAGAAAGGCCGTAGAGAGAGTAAGCTACATGAGCTAGGACCAGGTACTTAGGACTTGAATTCAGCTTCTTTAGCCCCAGTGTACTTTCTGTCTGGGGCAGGCCTTCCCAAGAGTAAGTGTGGGTGTGGCCCTCTGTGATGGATAGGGGTGACAGGAAACCTGCCAGGTGGTCGTGGCTGAGCGCGTGCTCTCACGGTTCCCTGCAGATGGCCCAGGAGCCACTGGCCATTAACCCCAGGGTCATGGAGAAAAAACAGTTGCTGTAGTTCCAGAATAAAAATGCTCTTATTTACTTGAACCAGCAGGAAAAGTTAAGTTCCTGTGGGAAAGGGTAGGAGGTGAGTATAAGGAAGGGTTGCTGGTGGACAGAGTATATCAGGTTGGAGAGCATGAGGCGAAGGAGGGGACAGGATGAAGTGTCAAGATGAGGCATGGCCTTCTTTTATCTTTTTTTAACATGTCACATGCTCTCAGCTCTGAAATCTTGCACATTCTACTCTATTAGTATTCATTTATTCAGTGTATGCTTTTGAGGCCCTCTTATGGGCTAAATGATTATGATATGTTCTGGAGTAAAATCAGTGAACAAGATGGACAGGTGTGTATTTTATTGGTGCCTTCCATCAAGTTGTAGGAGGAAGGGTAGAAAGAAAAAAAAAATACTCAGATAAGCAAATAAGTAAAAAAAGATTCTATGTTTGGGATCTAAAGAAGAAAATAAACATGATAATGGAAAACCGATCATACTTCTCGGATCAAATGAGAAGTTCCCCTAACTAACACGCCTAGGAAAGATAAGTCTCTTAACATCTACTCATCATTGTCAAGTTTACCCTCCTGTTTGACATCACCTAGCCTATGTGTTCTTGAGGACAAGAGGCAGGTATCACTCCTGGCACCTGCAGGGGGCCTGACCCAGCACAAGTGCTCATCAGTTTCTTGTTGTTTTTGTTTAGTTTTTGATGCTCAGTGTGAGACATCAAAGCTATCTCTAGTGCAACTTTGCCTCCCAAACTGTGACCTGTTACCTGTTTGTATTCTCCCTAACTGTTGCTGCTCCTGGCTCCTGGTTGACTTCCTTATCACACACACACACACACACACACACACACACACACACCATAACACCATATATTTGGGGGATTTTAATGAATGAAAATGATTTGTGCTGCAGCATATGGCTACTTTAATTAAGCAAAGGGAATCATTTTAGTACCATAATAAATAGTGTATGATTTATCAGGCCTCGTGTGTCTTTCATGAGTATGCCATGTGGGCTATTTAAATCTTTCTATCTTTGGGAGGGGTGGAAACAATCCCTGTTGGCTTGGTGCAAAATAGTAAGTGGACAAAGCGAGCCCCGGAAGAGGCATATGTGCACAGTGGCATAATCTGTGGGTACCCAGGGCACCCTGAAAATCGCAGAAACAGAATCAGAGAGTGGGAGTGGGGAATGGCTACCAGCACAACTTTCAACCTGCAATGCCTACAAAACCAGGGATACTGACACTCACTGAAGAAGCAGGGCTCAGCTCAGTAGAAGAAGATGTTTCTTGGAGAAGTAGAAAGTGGCCCTGGCCTCCTGGGCTTTGTTGCTAAGCATTTGTTCAGGGCTAGAGAATTTGAATCCACCCAGGAGAAGGGCTAGACTAAAAATAATACAGGAGTAAAGCAAGCTGAGTCGGTGTGTACAGAGGAAACCCAGCAACAGGGAGATGTGGAAAAGAACCCAGAGAGTTATAAACAGATCCCGAGTTAGCCACCCTGTTGGAGTACAGGGATTTTTGGTGAACAGATATGTCTTGAACCCAGGGGAGTTGGCACTTGGCTCTGAGAATACTTGGCATGGTGATCGAAGGACTTTCTTGGGTCATCACTCCCTTTCTCTGGAGGCAACGGTGGTTGCATGCAATTCTGTGAGACTGAATTATCCCCCCACACAACTCTCAGAAATGCTCTCCACAAATAAACTGTGTTTGATTATCTCCAAATGGGAGCAGGACAGAGGGAGATTCCTGGATAAAGAGGAAGCAATACTGAGTCTGAAGGGTGAGTGACATCAAGCAAAAGGAGTGTGGGAGAGCATTAGCAGAAATGGAGGGTCAGTCTGTCATATGTCAGGCCTCTCGTTACATTTTATGTGGGTGTACCCATGTGGAAGGCATCACTTATGTCTTTCCATCTCCTGAGGCATCAAGGGGACAGTGAGTCAATGAAGTCTGTAGGGCAGAATGTTTATGGGAAGGGCACACTAGTCTATTCTGATTTCAAGAAGAGGCCAGATAAAAGAGGAGATAAGGCAGTATAGAGTACCTTGGAGGCTTTATGTATACACTTTGCAATAAAAAGTTTCATTTCTGGAGTCCGTTTGAAACAGTAAGACCCTGTGTTTGGATATTTGGGCTCCATCCGACTCTGTCAAATGGTCCCCTGAAAAATCTCTGCATGGTTGATCTACTAGTGCCCTGGACTCCACGTGGTCAACATCCCATTCCTCACCTGTCCACCCTGGCATGCATTCTATTCCTTCCCAAGGTAAAGTTGCCAAGATGCACCCAGTCGCCTGAGCCATAGATACAGTGCTGATCCCTCCTCCACTTTGGATCATCAGCCAATCTGCACGTCATGTTCTAATCCTTTCCTCTGTCTCTCAACTTTTTTTTAATGCTTCAGGAATGTCCCAACTGTCATCCTTGTCTCCAGAATCATACCCCTGAGGTTCAAATGTAACATTGACACCATCTCAGCCCCTGCTTAAAACTTTCTGCAGAGTCTTCATTAGACAAAGCAATAGCAACTTCGGGTACTTTTTAAGCTTTGCAGGATTTCTCTGAACGGGGATCCTCTATATGAGGTAAGACCTGAATGCCCTGCTGACTGTCCTGCCTGGTCGATTACTGTCTTCATCTCAAGCAACACTAAAGAGACCAGTGTTTATTTGAATAGTTTGAAACCCCACAGGGGGGGGTGTCCAAGCCACTAATATGTTCCATGAACTTGTCCTGCACTCCCTCCTGATCGTTTTCTGCTCTTCCTCTTGCCACTGTCTTCCCCACGTTGTAGTTGGGCTCCAGGATGACTGACCTGCTCTGTGATTCTCACATTCCAATGCTCTATGGTTCCATCATCTTTTCCTTATCACCCCACCCTAGGGGACCCTCCTCTCGTCACTTTAATCATCAGCTGCCTGCCTCCACCAATCTCGCAAGATCCTGTGCAGACACCCACTCCTACCATAGGCTTCTCTGAATCCCACATTGGGTCAGCTGTCTTTGTTCCTTGATCTTCACGGACTTAGCCTGTAGTACATTAGATTGTGTGCATGTCTCCTTCAGGAGAGTGTGAGCTCCTTAAGGACCACATTGTGCCTCATTCATCCATTTCTGGCTCCTGACATGGTGCCTGTGCTGGTATGTAGTGAATGTCTTGTCAATCTTCCTGAGCTGTGGGGTATGGAACTCAGAACAGCTCTCTGCCCTACCTTCTGCAGATCACCAAGATCCTACTGTGTTGTCTCAAAGATCAGGCAACACTTTTTTATTTCATGACTATAGACTGAAGACACTGGGGACCCTTCTCAGGGAACTCAGGGATGACTGGTGAGGGCCCAGACCAAAGGCAGACACTTCTTCTGAACCTCTCTTCTCCCCTCCCATCTCTTACTGCCTTCCCTTCCCCTCTCACTAAGACTAAGGAAACACGAGCACTTATCACAAAGAAGATGACATTAAATACCCTCGTTGCACAACCAGTGAGCATGGCTGTTGAGCAATGGAAAGAGATTGTTGAGACTGTAAGTGATGGGCATCTTTTGGAGGAAGAGATGGGGAGGGAGCTTGTTTCTAGAGATGGGCCTGAGCTTCCTCATCCCATCCCTCTGACAGGAGCCTGCTGAGTTACTTAGCACCGAAGATTCAGAGGACAGAAAGACCTTGGTCATAGTGTTCTCAGGAGATGGGGTCAGTAGTTAAAAAATATCTTCACAACTAATGTAAAATTATGTCAGTACTTAGCTGTGTCTTGTCTATATGCGCACAGTCCATCTAACTCTTAGCTTTCAGAATATGACCAGAGATGCTCTTTATAAGGCTAAATGGAGGTCGTTGGAGAAATCCATAACCCAATGTGACTGATGTCCTTATAAAAAAAAAAGAGAATTTGGACAAAGATATAGTTAGAGAGAGAAGACCTGCGGTGATTTCTCAGGAGGCCACAGAGGAAAGCAGTCCCGCCCACATCTGGATCTCAGTTGTTTGGCTTCCAGATGTTTGAAATGATACACTTCTGTAGCTTGGGACACCAGTATGAGCCACTTTAGCACAGCAGGACTAGCAGAGGAATCAGGTGGGCTTACTCAGGAGATCCCTCAGGGCTGTGACTATGAGTGTCATTGTGACATCTCTTGGAGGGCTTCCTGATACCATCCCCATTAGCTATGTTCTTGGTGACTGTTTAAAAAGCCTCTTATTTTCATGGGGTTCCCCCCACCCCCATAAAGGTACTGGGTTTGCCAATTGTCCTCTAGCTTAACTAGGCTCCTGGGTCTTTGCAGATCATCATGCCTCTCTCATTTGCTGGGCCTGAGACAGAGATGGTGCCCAGTAAATAAAGAGTGACTTGATGAAACAGAAAGGGCTCTGCTCAGGATGTTTCCCACCAGTGGCTCTCCTTCTGCTTGCACACTGCCCTGGCTGAAGGCTCTCAGCTGCCCTCCTCTCCTGGGGCCTGGCAATGCTAGTAAACAGCCCTCTGAGGGAGGAGGTTAAAGATGCAATGGCCTAGATGGGTGAAACGAGATGATTGGTTCCTGTCCTGTCAGATGACATGATTGGCTGACTGGCTGGCTGAATAGACTCCTGTGATTGGCTCCCCAGGAAGTAAAGGAGGCCAACGAATCCCCTCCCTTTAGGCGGTTCCTGCCAGCTTTCTGGGTGGGTGAGCAGAGCAGGCAGTTGCTGATCTTGCCTGTCAAGTCGGCTTCAGCCTCAAGGTGCGGAAACTACACACAGCCTACAGCACACTGCTCTTCTCCAGACCTGCAGGAAGGGGATTAGCTGCGGGTCAGGAGGGGGTCTAGCACAATCTTTTTCTGTTGGGCAAACAAAACAACTATTGATATTCCTGCTTTCTGGACTTAACACCTTTAACTTAAGGCAGAAAATCAAACCATCTACACCCCAGGCCCTCTCTATGTGTCTCTTCTGCTTTGGTTTATTTTTTCCCTCACAGGATTGGACCGGCGCTTTCCCTTTTCTGCAAGTTAAAAAAAAAAATGAACTGTAGCTTTTCATCTGGACTGGGGAGTCGGAGAGGATTAGCAGGGGGAATGGGTGAGTGGTGCCCACCCTTAGCAGTCTGCACGTGTTGCTCGCCATTCCAGCAGTCCCTGCAACACCGGGAAGTCTGCAAAACGGTAGTCGCTACTGTTACAATTACCTTTTCAAAACGTTGTATTATTAATTAGCGAGTTAATTGATCCCCGCCCCTCACATTTCATAGGAAATGTAGGCCGGGGCATTCAGTGGCTTGACCAGTATAGAGGGGATGACATAGACTTAGGGGACATACAGACCCACTAGATGAGGAGGAGGTTTACCGCTGTGGATTGGAGGAAAGGGTATTAATGCGGCAAAGCCATCCCACAAGTTTAATTCTACAGAGTAGAAAAATCATCACCCAGCCCTTCAAGTCAGACCTGTCTCAGAAACATATTCCTTGTGCTCACTGGCAGCGTGGGCATGTGTCTGCTCCCTGGTAGGCTTCTGAGCAAGACAGGACTCAGTGGGAGGCATCTGTGGTACTAGGTAAGGATGCTGACTGGCAGGGCATAGCTTCTTTCTTTGCTATTTCACTCTGGTAGAAGCTTGGGAAGCTGAACCCACTCATTGGTCATTTACTCCAAGGGACTTTCCTGAGCTACCCACCTCAACATTTAAGCCCAGGCTTTATGTCCTTGATACTTCTCTGGTCCATTCTTGATCTCCTGTTACGCCAGGTAGATTTTTCTGTGTGTTCATTTCTGTCTTGACAAAACAGCACTGAGTTTAAAAATATAAATAGTGGAACTTCTTCGCCGGGGGAAAAAAAAAACTAGGCTAAATAAATAGATATATGTGATGAGAGATAGTGATGGCCTGGACTTGCATTTGATTCCAGTCATTCCTCACTTGTTATCTCTAACTGCTGCATGTTGGGTCCCTGCATGCTAGTGAGAGCACCTTTTATGAGTGGATAGGAGCTGCAGGCCTTACTTAGGGTAGCCACTCACGAGAGACATCCTTAACAAAAGCTTCGCACCACCCTAGGCGATGGTAAGCACTCTCTAGAGGAGAGCAGCCATAACTGTTAGGAAGTGCAGGGGTCTGGGGAAGGTGGCAATGAGAGAAGAGTTCAATTTGTTTTCTTCAAACTCTCAGAAAAGTCCTTCTTATTGGGGTTCCTATTTGTTTATCTCAAGGGAAAAGGAGTCTCTGCTGACAATGGAGATTTCACGGAAGGGGCTGGGTACGGATGTGTCTCTTGAACCTCTTCCACTGTGGTGGCTTGGATGGCCCCTCTGAGACCTGTGCATTATTTCTTTCCAAGTACTTCATTTGCAATTTCCCTCTCAGACTGAACCTGAGGCTTTCCTAGTGGCTAATCCAGGCAACAGCTAGAGGCTTGTTGTGGTTTCCTGGGACTCACAAATTCTCACACACGGGTGGCTTAAGGCATCAGAAATGTGCTAGGGAGGTGGCTCCCCCTGTAAAGAGCCTACCAAGCAAGCATGAGGGCCTACGGGTAGATCCCCAACACCCACATAAAAGACAGGCATGGTGGCACACATCTGGAACTCTAGCTCCTAGAGGATGGAGGCAGACAGATCCATGGAGCTTACTGGCCACCCTGCCTAGAGAATCACTGATGCAGTCTCAGAAGTCAGGTGTGGGGGCTGGGAAGATGGTTGAGCAGGTAAAGTGCTTGCCAGCCAAACATAAAAGCTGGAGGAATAGGAATATGGGTATCCAGCACCCATGTAAAATCTGGGCAGGTATGGTTAGATTGCCTGTGATCCCAATGCAGGAAGCAGAGACAGGGAATCACTTTGAACAAGCTGGGTAACTAGACTAGATAAGTTGGTGAGCTGGGAGTTCAAGCGAGAGACCCAAGCTTAAACATATAAAAAAGAAACAGAGAAGAAGCCAGATGTCAACCTCTGGCCTCCAAACAAACATGTATACTTTAAAAATATAAGATTGATATTCTTAGGAATGAAAGCCAAAGTCAACTTCTGATTCTCATACGCATATCCATAAACAAGTAAATGTTTAAAAAGAAACCACAAGAACCTTACTCGTTGGCAGTTCCAGAGAGCAGAAGTCCAAAGTGAAGACAGAGATGGCCAATGACCAATTCTTCAGCCTTAGGCAGCTCTAGGCACTTACTGGTATAGCAGAGCTACTCATGTTGGCACCTCCATAGTCACATGGTCATCTACTCTTCTTCTAAGGGCAGGTGGTAATCTTTGACAGGATTTCCTGATTTTAGCTTAACTAATCACACCTGCAATGACTCTTTTCCACTTAAGGTCCCATACCAAGAAACTAAGATTTCAGCATATTTTTTGAGACGAGGCTATCGACCACAGTGGAACAGTTTCCATCTTGCCTAGCCTGGGCTGTCCCAGTGCATCTGCATGGCCTTGGCTCCATGAACTGAAGGCAGTGAGGGTTCTGACAGGAACACTCCTCACAGCGGAGACTGTCTGTCCTGAGTGGGTCACCTACTTATCCATTGACCTTTTCCTCTCTCAACAGTGCCCTGCCTCCTGTCCCTGCTCCAGGGACATGTCTTGGCTCTGGGTGACTCTGACTGGCTCTAGGACAGAGTCCTTCTCTTTGGTCTGTGGAAGATGTCTAGCCTTGAGGCTCAGCTGCTTTCAGTGATTCTGAAAGAAGGGAAAGAGGCAACTGTAGGTGTGTCATTCCTCTGCCTATGCATATTCATTATATTCCTAGTTTGCTTGTGTCAAAGGAGACAAGTTGATGGCTTTCTCATTTTTTTTCCAGAAAGATCTAAATGTTCTCTAATTAACCTATTAGTTTTAATTATACACCCGTAGCCATTTATTTGCTAATCTGAAACCCAGAACACCCTGGATTCAAAGAAAATATTCCCACCAGCCCCCACCCTTTCCTCTTCCCCCTGTGAAGTGTTTAAATCACTTGTCAACACACAGGGAATAATAATAATAAAAAGAGTGACATCTGATCAGAGGACAGGAGAGTGGAGAAGAGGAACAAAGCCCCACTGCAGGAGCTCATGGCAGCCTCCTCCATATTCATCAGGAAGGCACCAGCTGAGCCCTCCCCCGGTGCTGCCCAAGGCGAGCAGGGACATGCTGGCCTGCAGGTCAGAGCTGCCTGCTCCACATCCAGTCTAGTGCTATTAGGTCTCAGGACCTGCAGAGACCACAGGGGCCTTCCTATTGTTAGTTTCTGTCTGCCCTAGATCCCTGACAGATGAAGTTTACCTCCAGGACGACTCTGAAGGTAGCTCCAATGAAAGAGAAAACATGTACATGCACACACAGGAACATTCATACAGGCACACGTGTATTTATATTTATTTTGTGAGAAAACCAAAGATGATAAGTTATGACCCTCACAACTACTACTGGTATTTCAGTTACAGTTACTCACTTATAGATGTGACAAAAAGTAAGACAGCGTGTTATTACTTAATAATTTTTATGTGTAGTCTGTAATCCATCTTTCCCTCACTCTGCTGAAGGAACGCGGTCAGAATAGCTGGGAGAAAGGTATCACTATTACATATTGTTTCTTCAGTTTATTCATATGTAAAAATACAAACATAAGCATAAATGATAACATTAGCCAACACTAGTTGTTAGTGTTTATACATGATGTGCTAATCACTAAGCAAATAGGTTACTTGATCTTTATAAGACGTTTTCAGAAGTGATAGTGTGGGTATCCCATCTTATAGACAGATAGATTGAGTCTTATAGAAGTAAAATGAGTTACGTACAATCACAAAAGTAATGTACAATTGAACCAGACTGTAGCCTCTTTTGGATTCCCAAGGGCCTGACTGGGACAACTTGACTATTCCACTTTCCAGAGTAATCTTATGATAGAGAGATTAATTTGAAAATGTTGGTATTGACTATGGGTAACAATTTACTTGTGATATCCTGCACAAATTAGCCTGAAAATTGATGTTGGAGAAAGACACAGGGGAGTTGTGTGAATGTTAGAGAGTTGTTCTGCAGGTCTAAGTCTCACTTTGTATTGTGAATTTGATCAAGTCACTCGTGATAGTACACAAGTCACCCTTCAGGCAGGGATCCCTTTCAGGTAGATGAGGCTTTAGGCACCTGTGCTAAGTGCCAAGGAGAGCTGGATTGGAAAGGAGAGTGCCTGACTGCATAGAGCTTCTCCACAGGAGGAAAGGTGAGCAAAGGTTCTGCAAGCAAGCTGGGCCTCTGCAGGGGCCTCTGTGGGCTCAGGATGGCGTCCCAGCATGACTTCTTCCTTGTCAGAAGGAACCAGATGTTTGTAGATGTTCAGTCAATGAGAAGGATAAGAGCAAAAGTGAGTGAGTGAGTGAGTGAGTGTGTGTGTGTGTGTGTGTGTGTGTGTGTGAGAGAGAGAGAGAGAGAGAGAGAGAGAGAGAGAGAGAGAGAGAGAGAGAGATTAGTGGTCCTTGGAGATGTCACTGTGAAAGATGGTGCATCCCAAGGAAATGCAAATGCGTGGGCACCAGAGGTCCTAATCCAGCAGTGGGAACTGGAGTGAACTTTAACAAAGGCATGGAATAAGAGAGATGGTGATTATGGAAGTCAGAAGGACTTACAAAGATGTGAAAACCAAGAGGTTTGACCCAAAATTTCTTTTTAAAAAGTGAGAATCTCCTGACACTGAGTACAAATTTTGTATGCTCACTCACTGGAGTCCCTGAACACCACACATCTCCTTCTCCAGTTCTGATTAGCACTTCACTGCAGTGACCCAGTAACTAGAGCTGAATCACTGTCCCAAAGTGTCCTTCACACCACTAATGCTAAGTGGCAGATTTTCTGGAGTCCTGGGAGCCTAGTGTCTTTCAAGTCTAGGAGAAAGCTGTTGGGTTTCCCCACCTGGAAGTCTGCTTCACATATAGTGTGCAGAACCCTCTCTCCTCCAACCCCTTCGAAAGTGCAGGTACCGCTTTGATGGTGATATCCTGTGCTGATCTGTGAGACTGACTGTCATCCTGAAGCTCCCTCTCTGATAGGAGACTCTTTGCAGCCATGCAAGACCTATAAAGAGAAGTTGAAAAAAATAATTAAATGGCTAATTTGGCACTTGGTCCTTTCTTCCCAATCTCTGTTCACCTAAGATGCATAAAACCTAATGAATCGAGCTCTGAGTTGGACCAAGCCATCTGCCATTTCAAGCTTGGGTGTCTCCCTACACTCCTTTTCTTTTCCAGGTTCCACAGTATGGTCACCCTTTCTACACTTTGCTGGGGGAGCTTCCCCAAGAATCACAGTACCTTCCCCTTGGCTGCGATTCATCAATAACAGTCTTGCTTCATTTCACCCCACTGCTTAAAATGGACATGGAAGGCTAGGGACTGAGTTAAATGTAGTAACACCGCATTTTATGTGGGTATCATTAGAATTTACAAAACAAACAAAGAGACAAAAAAAGAACTTGACAACTGGAGTTAATTCTTCTAGGACTCAAAATAATTTCTTTTAAATATTCATCATTTTTGTAGACATTTTTCAAAAGCATTTTGTACACTTGCATTTCCCTCTTTATTCGAGACTTATTGTCTGGTAGGACTCTAATATGTTTGCTGCTGCTCTGGACTGCTCTGCTCTAGATCCCTCAATTACCCAAGGTCAGTGTTTGATCTCCAACGTCCATTTTTAATGGCTGGTCTTCTCCATTATTTCTAATTGTGTTGCTGTGGGTACCAGGGAGCTTAGAATCCCATTTCCTGAACTGGTATATCCCAGATACATGACTGAAACCCTTTATGGTGGCCTGAAGGGTGAGGTGCTGGGTGAAACAGAGGTAGGATGTTTTGGGGCGGTCACATGCTTTGGATATTTACTAGAGTGTATGCTTTCATCTTACTGGACTGTTGGAGAAGCTATTGAAATTTCTAGTTACATCATTCACTCTGTGTAAAATCTTCAGTCCTTTCTATGAGCTTGAATTTCAGGCAGCATGTCATGGAGGAAAAGACAGGGAACAAGGGCTTTTGTTCTGTGGGACTCTCTGTTAGGCCTGCTCACACACTGCACTTACATCTCACTGTATGACCCAGAGATGCAGGGCCAGCTGCCCCTGTTACTGAGGGCTAAAGGGAGGAACAATGATGTTGACTAGTTTCAGAATAACAGGCCAACTCAAGTCTTCCTATCATTGAAGCCAATTGCCATTTTTTGCTCAGTATTCTTTCCTAAAAATTAAAAGTCTTTCTTATTAATGAGTAGGGTGTTATATGAAGCTTCATCATAAATGTTTTAGCAGCAGGGATGCTTTTGTTGAAGGTCTAAGCTTTTCTATGTCTGAAGGTTCTATTGGAACCCCAGGGTTTCAAGGAACCTATATAGAAAACCATCATACCTGGTCCCTTCCATTTCCTCAGGAGTGCACCAAGACAGCACCTTAGAAAGGGGAAGTTTGCATCCCTCATTTAAATTAAATTGTAATCATGTCAAGAAAGAGATGGCCTAGATGGTCATTCTCCAGAAGATCTGTAAAGCAGGCACACAGCTCAGCCTAGACCCAATTGCCCCCTACGGGCTCACACCTCACTCAGGAGAAAGGGACTTTGGATATCTGTACAGACACAAATGGCCATTCTGGGGATTTCCTATGGACCACTATCCTTGGGACCCATCCTTTTCCTAGTTATTAACTGTCCCTTCGCAGCACAAATTGGCTCTAAGAAGCAATTAGTGTTCTATTGACCATCCTGCATCCATAATCTATAGGACATGTTTGAGCACCTCTGCCAAAGTCTCAGAGGCCAAATAACCCAGCAGGCCTGGAGGGACAGCACCACTGACCCCTTGCCCAGATCAGGGGACATGATCAGTTGCTGACCTCCATACCCAAATCGGGTACAAAATCATCTACTGACCTCAATATCCAGGTTGGGCTATACAGTAAGTTGCTAGCCTCCATGCCCCTATTGGGGTACACAAACAGTTCCTGACCTCCTTGCTCAGATTGGGGTACACAATCAGTTGTAGCTGCTAAGGAGAAGCATTGATTAGTGAAGGGAAGGATGGGTTTAAGAGCTCGTAGTCTGGATCAAGAAAAGTGGGGTTATAATAACTCTGCCTCTGGAGGATTTAAGTTAAAAGCCCTTTTACATGCCTAAGCCTGAAAGTTCAAAGCTGCAAACATGGGGAATCAAAAGGGTCGTACCTGTGGCATAGTATGGGTCTAATGTAGAGCAGTGCCTGTCTGGGGCCTGACACATTGTGAGAAATTCTCACTTGTTGGTCACTGTTGCTAAGGTTGTTGTTAATGTCATTACCCAATCAGGCAGGAAATCTAAGGAGTGAGACGTAAGCCAGAGTAATAATTAAAGAGCACAAAGCTACATAGGACCTAGTTATAATATTTAAATTAAGTTAACGATGATTAGTGTAATTACCCAAATTTTATTAGGAGATGCCAAGCCTGGAGCTTACTCTCCCAGTGGAGATACTAAGTGGATGGGCGTTTTGTATCTGGACACACACAAAAAAGGTTAAGTAGCCCTCTGTCTGTAGACAGAATTGAGCCACGAGGCCAGGTAAATCTCATTAAGATAGAGGAAGGGGAGGAGGGATTGAAGAGGGGTTCCAGCCGAGAGCAGGCACCTGAGGAAAAGAGGCTGAGAGGAAATAACCAATGTGGAAAAAGAAAGTTGAGCGTTCTCAGGGGAGAAAAGGGTCAGGAAGATGGGGCTGGCACTGAGGGCTGTGATGGCAGAGCATCTGCCACTGAGGTTGTTGGAGCTAGGTGGGGACAGTGTTATACAGGGAGCAGCCCCTGACTGGGGCTGGTGGATGTAGAGAAGATAAAGAAAAGGGGAGATCTCCTTTATCAGCACAGAGTACTCTTTCCCAGTTTGTTTTTGTTTTGTTTTCTGATGAGACTTCTCCATGGGGATTGGAATGCCTGTGAGTCCTGCTTATAAATGCAATGGCAAGAAGGAAAGGGGGCGGGGCTTCTTAGAGCCATGCTCTGGCAAAGCACCCTGGGGAGCTGATTTCATCTGGAGAGGAGGAGATAGGAGTTAAAAGTCTCCAGAGTCTGCAGCAAGGCTTACCCTGTAATCGCCAATGTGGCTGATATCAAGGAAATGGAGTGCTGGACACAACTTTCTTTCCCATTTACTGTGGTACACAATCACTGTCTCACGTCATGCAGGGACTGTCCAGACCCCTGGGACACTTGCCTGCTCAGGCGAGCTTGGGGCCACGCCCAGTCTGGTCTTACAGCCGAGTGCCAGGGGACAGGTGGCCTGGGATGAATCAGACAGCTAATTAGCACTTGGTCCCCGCCTGAAAGGAGCCAGAGACATACAAATTGCTCCCAAGAGGGAGGAAAAGAGGCAGAAAAAGGGGGGGGGAGGTAGAGAAATCAACAGAGGTTACATCAGAAAACAACATCATCCAAACAGCCTCACATCCCAAACCTGCACGGCTCCCCCAAGCACAGTGGCAGAGGCAGAGGCACCCAGAGGGCACTGAGATAAGGCACCATGCCATTTGTGCCTCATTATTAGAGTGAAGTACCACCTCCCTGCTCAAGTGTGGCTGAAGATTGCTGTCTCATATCTCCACTGTTTCTGATCACCTAGCTCTGAAAATGTATTATAGAAGGTCAATATTCAACTTGTTCCTCAGCAAACCCATCAGCAAATCCTGGTGAGAATCACACTAAGGCAGTTGCCAATTTAGTGTCAACCTCAGGGATGAGGGAACAATGGAATGCAGAGAACAGTATCTCAGAGCAGAGAGTGATAAGGAAACATCTAGTCTACAGAGTTGCGGTTTAATCATGACTCAGCCACTAATGGCCTTCCTGCCTCTAACTGGATCAATCAATTTATTTGTTTTTAGGGGCTTGGAAACATGACAGTTCTAGCTACCTACATTTCTGACATTGAAGAATCTATGAGTCTAAGTTCTTCCTAAAACATAACTTTTATGTTCCTGTTCCCCGCATCCTAACTTTTGAGTACAGCATTCCTGTTGATCTCAGTTTTGTGTGGGCAGACATAGTGAGAAAGAAACTGGAGGTGGGAAGAAGAGCAAAGTAATTATTCATTTGAGAGACAGGGAAGGAAGTCTTAAGTCTGTAATTAAAGATGACTGCCCACAATGAGCACATCCAGTGCCCAGATCTTGGCTTTCAGAGTAATTCTCTAATAAAAACACTCATGGCTCCTTGGAGAAATGGCTTGTTCTAGGACTGAAGTATGATGAATACTAAAAAAGCTGAATGCAGAAAATATGAGGTACACACACACGGACACACACAGGTAAGGGTATGGTGTCACAGGGACATAACTGAACACATGCTCTATGGACAAAGTTGGAAGAAGATGGGGAAGAAAGTAAAGGAATATTTTATCAACAACCAAGGTATAAAACAAATATTCATGAGTCTATATTGACATAAGTAAAGTGATTAAATGAATATGTACATACATTTTCTTGAATGGAGAACAAAAGAGCTCTTGTGCGTAAGAATCTCTAGTCATTTATGTGGATATTCTGCCTTCCATAGTGCATCGTTCTACTCTGTAATTGTGGGCTTCACATGGTGAATGCCGCTCAACGAGTATAGAAAGAGGAGATAAAAAGCGACTTCACAGTGTAGAACTTAATACATTCTACCTAAGATGTGTGACCAAGGTCAGCATCAGCCCTGGAAGTCATGTTGACATGCACTCTTGATAGAAAATGATGACAACGGCACGCTACCTCTGTGGTCCCACTCCCAGCACCAACCATAATCCCAGTGAGCGGCAACAGATTTAACGTACTGAATAGCATCCTACCAATGGTTTGTCAGGCGTGGACAACCTGGGGTTTGCACTCTGCCAGGAGCCCAGGAAAGCTATGAATAGAGACCAACATAAAAATTCAAACTTACTTAAAACATTTTTCCGCAATTGCTTTTGGAACTCAGGTGGGCAGTTGTTACATGTGAGCTTTTCAGATGACAAATGTCAGTATCATTTCATATTGTTAAAAGGTTGGACAGACCTATTAGAATGCCTCCATATGCTCAAAATGAGGCTGGGTAGGACAGCTTAGTCAATAAAGTGCTTCCCTTACAGGCGTCAGGAGCTGAGTTCAGATCCCTAGCATGTAAAAGCTCTGTGTAAGCGTGTGTCTCTGACACCAGTACTGGGGAGGGGAGAGGCAGGCAGATTCCTGGAGCTTAGTGGGATTAGTGGGATGTGATATCTTAAAGTGACCACTAGTCTTCTCATGATATGTGTGCATTTACATGGAAACCCAAACACATACATGCATCTGCACATGCCTGAACATACATACACGTATGCAAGCGTGTACACACAGAAATTCAAAGTACCAAACCCAAAAGAAAGCCTGAGAAACTGACAGACAATAGTAGCCTAAAGGGACAACACAGCTACATGCAATATAATATCTCACAAAAGACATAAGGACAGAAGAGGGACTTTCGGTAAAAAGTAAGGAAAGAGTAACAAATTACAGAACTAATATCTGCATCAATACTGACTCATTATAGCAAATGTACTGTGATGTAAACTGTTAATAACAAGAAAATTGGGTGTTGTGGGAAGCAGAAATTGTATCATCTGCATGAGTTTTCTGTGAATCTCAAACTGTTCTGAAAAAATAAAGTATCTTTAATAATAATTATATTGAAAGTCTGTTCCAAATCACTTGTTTCTAACTTGTCATCAGATTGGTTCAGGCCCCAGTGTAAATTTAAAACCAAGTAAAGGATCGTGGTGAACTCTGTTAATTGTCTTCCAAGGCTTACATAGACACGAACCCATGATTTAGTTCAAAGGGATGATGTATCTGCTGAGAATGTCTCTGCCTTTCCATTTTCTTGTGGCAAGTGAAGGCATAGTGGGACTCTAGGATAATCTTAGGACATCTTCATCAGCAGGAAGTTTTGTGCCCATTTGTCCTTCCAAGACATGTGGCCTGAGTTACAGCAGCCATCTGTATCCATGGCACAGTTGGCCTTCCACCTACACATGGGTGGCAAAGAAGAGATCTGGGGACGCTGAGCCCTTAGTGACATCGTTGAACGGCTGTCCCCCTTCTAGGCCTCTGACTAAATGACTCACAATAACTCTATTTTTAATGCTGCAGCATTTGAGGTTTTTGTTCTTTGCAAGCAATATTTCAAACGTAAAGAACAACTCTAAGGGAAGGTAAGAGTAGCAGTAATAAGAGAAGGAGGGCCTTTGGGTAAAGGTACTTGCCACCAAGCCTGATGACTTAACTTCAGTTCCTCATGGTTACTGAAATTGAACTTTTTTCCCCATAGACTTGTTGGTCAGTTGAATTTCTTCTTTTGATGCTCATTTTTAAATCGGATTTCTTTTTGCTGTCCCTTGTGTGTTATGAATATTAATCCTTTGTCAGATGGGGAGTTTGTGATGATTTCCCCATTCTGTAGTTTGCGTTTCCACTCTGCTGTTTCTTTTGCTGTACAGAAGTTTCTTGGATTGACATAATCCCACCTGTCCATGTTTTCTGCTGCTTCCTGTGCTTTAGGGATCTTAGCTAAAAAGTATTCCCTATGCTACTGTCATGAAGTGTTTCCCATGTGTCTTCTTTAAGTATAATTTCTGCTCTTACAATTAGGGCTTTGATTTATTCTGAGTTGCTTTCTGTGCAATGTGAGAGATAGTAGTCAAGTTAGACTCATCCAGGTGTGGACCACCTACTGAAGAGGCCGCCCTTCCCCCAGGCTTGCCATGTCTTTATGGAGCATCATTTGTCTATAATCTAGGTAGTTACTTCTGGGTCCTGCCATCTTTTCCATGGGTTTATCTGCTTTGGTACCCATATTGTGCTGTTCTGATCACTACTGTTTATAATACAGACCCAGGGGAAATGGTGTGGGAGTTTCTCAAGAAGTTAAGTATACAAAGGAAATTGTATCCACTCATCAATATGACAACTGCACACTCCTATGTATCTGTCTATGTCTCTGCACTATTTACAATAGCTAAGATGTAGAACCCACCTATATGCCCAGTAATCCATGACTGGATAATGAAGACGTAGGATGCACATGGTACTGCTCAACAATAAAATAATGATCATCTGTAGCAAAATAGATGGAATGAAGAACACTGTGTGAAATGGTGTCAGTCACACAACAGAAGGACATATTCCGAATGTTTCCTTTACACACAGATGTGAAAAGATATCAGTCAGAATGCATGATTATGATTGCTAGTATGTCTTTCGTGGGAGGTGAGATAAAGAGACAGATAACAGACAGTCAGCTCAGACTAACAAATTCTAGTATCTTATTGTATAGTGATGTGACTATCGTTCACAACAAACAGGTATTTTTCTGAGTAACTAATTAAGTCTGCTGGACCTTCCTTGAGGGGGTGCTGTGCTTGAACACAGTACACATTGGGCACATACTAACAGTGACCTATTAAACAACTCCTGCATGAAAAAAAGTTATACTTTCTATGGCTCATTTTATTTGGTAATTACTATCGTCTCATGAGCAGAAAGTTATTTGTCTCATTTGACAGAGACAGAAATACCATGTCTGAAAGATGGCTAGTTGGCTAAGGACAGGTGCTGCTCTTCCCAAGCATGGGAGTGAAATTCCCAGCAGCCATGTTGGGTAGCTCACAACAACCTGTATACAACTCAAGCTCTAGGTGATTGATCCTACCTCCTCTTCTGGCCTCTGTAACATCCCCATGCAGGTACACAGACACACAGATACACACACATAAAAAATTAAAAATTAAATCATAAACTTAAGGCAGAGAGTAATTGAAAAGGTTCAAGTCCTTGTTCAAGATCACATAGCCAGTACTCAGGTGAGCTGTGTCCAGGTCCACCGCTGGAAGCACCCAGGCACCAACCAACCACTCTGTTTATGGGGAAGTACATGTAGGATAAGTCCAGTTCACTCCCAGAGCAGAGAAGATGCAGAGGAGCCAGCATTCTGCCACAGGGCATGGGAATCTGACAGGTGATGCTGGGTTTGGTGTGGGAACAGTTGCAACTGAAAGTAAGAGGTAGGTCAGACTCAAAAACAGAGCCAAGGAATCTCAACTCTATCTTTTAGCACAGACATTGTGTGATCCTCCAGAGTTTCTAAGCCAACGGGTAATATAATTAGAGCTGTTTGAGGAAGATCATTCAGGCAGCATTAAAGAGAAGAGACATGTTGAAAGGCTTATGGCTGGAGGCAGAGAGAGAAATTGTCAGTGTAAGAAAACAGTCAGGAGAGACTCTACCAAAGGGCTGGTATGGGGAGTTAGAAGTGCTGGAAAGTTATCACAGACGCAGAATCACCCCTCAGATCATGGTGTGGGAATGTTACCTAGAACAGTCGTTACAGAAAACAGTATGAAGAAAAGCAGACACAACCTGTCTTAGTTGTGCTTCCTATTGCAGTGATAAAATATGATGACCAAAATCAACTTGAGCAGGAAAGAGTTCTTTCATCTTAGAGCTTGCTATCCATCATCCAGGGAAGTCAGGGCAGGAATTTGAGACAGGAAACTGGAAGCAGAAATTGAAGCAGAAGCCATGGAGGAATGTTGCCTATTGATTTGTCCTCATGGCTTGCTCAGCATATTTCCTTATATAATTCAGGACGATCTGTCCAGGGGTAACACTTCGCATTCCATGGTATGAGCCCACTCACATCCATCATTAATCAAGAAAATGCTCCCCAGGCTAATCTGGTAGGGATTTCTCAATTGAGTTTCCCCCTCCCCTTACCGAATGACTCTAGCTTGTGTCAAGCTGACATAGAACTAGCCAACACATGACCAAAACTAACATTATAAATATCATAAGCTTCAGCCCTACCACTTCTGGGTGTATTAAAGCAAAACCAATGCACAACACACCTATATTTGTTAACAATAGTTAAATTATGGAACAAATTTAGGTACCCATCAAAACATAAAGAAGAATGAAACCACGCCATTTTCAGAAAGTGGATGGAAATGGAGGATATCCTGTTACATTAAATACATGAATATGAGTATCACAAATGTTTTCTCTTTATGTAGAACTAAATAAAACAATCTGAAAAGGGAAGATGTTATTAGAGACTATGAAGGGATCTAGGGGAGAGAGAGGGGTGGAGGAGAGTAGAAAGAAAAGTAGACATAATCAACCAATGTACAAAATTTCTAAGTATACAAATGTCATATCAAACTCAGTAATTTGTATTAATTAATGCTTGCTAATTTACAAAAGATTAAGGAAAGGAAACGGCTGGTGAGTTGACTGAAGGAGATGGAGTATATGCGAATGAGATAGCTGTGACCATTTGTCCACAATTCTGCAGTACCCAGGAGGTTTCCAGAACCATTGTAGGTGCTCAATAAATGCTTAGAGGATATAGAAAAGCACATAGGTATTTCTCCCCTCTTGTATTTCTTAACATTTGTCTGTCTTTGTGCATCTTTTCTAAAACAAGGGCACTATTAGAATTTACTCTCACTGGAGGATGAAGACATAGGAGTTACAATGTCCCCACTCCATTCCTTCCTGGCTGTGCTTCTCCCTTCTGGTACCTTACAGGAAATGCAAGTGACTTCCTGGCATCCCAGTGTACCTTGCAGGAAACATGTTCACAGGGGGCTCCTAAGCAGACAGGACAGCAAGGCCTGGAAGGAAGAAGGGTTCTCTAGAATGAAGGCAGGATCAGTCTACCCATGTACTCCACCTTGAACTCTATATAGCATGTAATTGAAGACTACAAAAAATGCCAGCGCATGTCAAGCCCATGATCTGGTTCTCTGCATTTCTGAGGCTCCAGAGCTTCCACCACTCCCTACTCACAAGCACAGAGGGATAAATGAGTGCTGGATCAGACAGCAGGTACATGCTTCAACTGTGATCAACATCGAGCCTGAACATCACAGGGGCCCCATTAGTTTCAATGCTTTAGCACTTTGGGAATGGAAGAGATGATGTTCTGACTAGCTGTGAGTATCAGCTGCCTTCATTTATGTCCAAGTGAAGAATAGTCCTCCCTCTTCTTTCCACCTCTTTCCAGGAAGCCTGGAGCTTCTCCGAAGCCTGGAATCAGAGTTGCTTTTCCTATACAAACCCACTCTTTGAGTTGTTATTTAGACCAAAATCACAGCAATTTTTGAGTCAATGCAAGTTGGAATCATCCCAGCTGGAGACTCTGGTGTCTGCTGTGGGACCTAGGGATGCTGAGAACCTTGCCCATGAGTGCAGCTCTGTCTTTCTCTCTCTTGCATCCTCAGGTCATGATCCTGTCGGCCAGGAAGATGATAACTGCTGTCCATGGGGATGGGTCTAGGGAGAACATCTTTGTCTGTTCTGTAGACGAAAAAAATGCCTGAGGGGAAAGAAATCAAGAATCAGTGAAAGTAGAGGATTCTTTATCTATAAATGCTCATTCTTTTCAAAACAGATAGTTCTACTGCAGGTGGGACTTGTCACTGCCTATGAAAGCAATTTTGCTAAAGAAAGAAAGCAGAAGAATGACAGAAATAGGCAGGATCAGTCAAAGAGAAGGTTAGGCAGTGACAGACCCACAACAGAGAAGGGAACGAAGAGGCTTAAAAGACTCAGGGACAGGAAGTCAGCAGCAGTGACAGATCCGGATCCAGAGAGCCATACAATTCAGCTGGAAGTATCCTGAGCATCTATTGATTGTGTCTGAGGGGGCCATTCGTCCTGTATCCTGGGGAACTGCTGCAACCTTGCTTGGAAACAGAGACTGGGTAGCATCTAATGAAAGCTGGTGGTTACAGATGATCCAAGCTGCAGGATGAAGCAGCTTAGACTCAGATGACTGACTAAGGAGGACATCACCCCTCTGGTCTTTGGATGATTCTCTGGAGGTTAACTGTTTGGCCAATTGTGCCTAGCTTAAATCTGGGCTCTGTAACTGCTTGGCTGAGTTTGGGCAAGTGGATTTAGCCATTCTGGAAAAGTTTTTGTGATCTGTGAAAGTAGATCCATCGTGTTTGGTACTTGACAGCTTTGCTATTATCGTCAAAGCTCTTGGTGTTGTTACAGAAGTGACTGTCCTTTGTCAGCACAGGGGATTTCTGAATTTGGGGATATGGCTAATCATTTGTGTAGCATGTTTTGCTCATGACCCTGGCATTGTTTAAACATGAATGTCTCCCATAGGCTCGTATATTGGTCCCTAGTCAGCACTGATTTGGGAGATTCTGGAAACATAAGGATGGGGACGATATCTGAAAGAAGTAGGTGCCAGAGGGAGTGACTTCATAGGTTAGCTGGCCTTTGATCCCTTTTTATATTTCTGCTTTTATTCCTGTCCACTATGAGGATGAAGAACTTTGAGTCTAAGTGACCATGAGTTGAGCCTCCTGAAACCATGAGCCAAGATAAATATTTCCTCTCTTAAACCGATTCTGTTAGGCAGTTTTCTCACTGCAATGAGAAAAGTAACTAATGTTGACTCAACCCTCCAGAAGACATGAGGGTGAGGCAAATAGGCCCTGTTCTTGATGTCTTGGGATGAAAATCTTGTGTCTATTTTAAAATAGCATTCTTTTTGGAGATCAGGAGTTATAAGATCAGGAGAAGTGAGGCATTGATAAAATAACCAGAAACCTGGCTGTGTAGTCAATCTAGCACTTGTTCTAGATTTAAAAAGGAGAAAAATAAATCTTCAGAGCTGTTTATGAGCCAGATACTCTGCTAGAGTACAGCATTCATGCACCTAGAAAGACTTGAAGGTGGTTACCTTGGTTCTCCTTTTGTGGACGCATTAATCAAAGTTTAGAGGGTTGAGCTCCTTGCTTAGGTTACAAACATATAAGCACTCTTAACACTGGTAAAATGAGCTAATTCTAAACACATTGGAGTACTTAAATGCAGCTGTATGGGGAGCAGCTCTCTGCAGGTTCACTGGTCCCAAAGGGCCAGGGAAGCCGTCATGAAGCAGGAGACAAAAAAGTGGGAAAAAGAGAAAGTGCCTATATACAGAGAGGAGAGAAAACAGAGAGTGAGAGAGAAGAAAGACAGAGACTGCAGGGAACCAACATTTTGGGTTATATAGTGAAGATCCTCTTGGGGAGGAGAATCTCTTGTCAGTGGGCTGGAGAGTTTGGGGTAGAGGGGCAGAGTATGAATGACAGCCATGCCCTGTAACAGGTAGGGACTGAAGGATGCTGGGAGAACCTGGTTAAAAACGAACCTCAGCCTCCTGTCCCAGGTCGGCAGCCCAACACAAACCATAAGGAATTGTGTGTGGTACATGTTTCTTATGCATTGGTGGTCCATTCAGAGTGTGTAACAGATAAGGCCATGTTGTGGCTGTCTAAGAGGTGACTGTGGAATACACTTGGTTTTCTCTATCATGACTCTAAATTCAAGTTTAAACACATTCCCTCCTCCTTAAAAACAACAGAAAAACATAAAACATGAAAAATGAGGCCAGCCAGAAGTCAACTAGTTCAAAATTAAGATGAGAATCTCTGCAGGCTAGAGCTAGAAGGACACACAGCACGCTTCTGAGCCCTATACTGAAAAGCTGCTGCTGAGATGGGAGGATGGGCAGCATGCTCATTGTGTGAAGGTTGGAGCTGCTTTGTACAAATGTTGCTTTCCTTCAAATGAGGATGAAAATATGATTGTTGACTAATTACTACTATGATTGTTCTTAGACTCAAGTGCGCCTCAGAATAATCATCAGAGGACCCATGAGAGCTAAGATTGCTGGGCCCCACCATAGAATGTTTGGTTCAATAGGTAGGTCCAGGGCAGGGTCAAAAGATGCATCTCTAACTTCCAGGAAATTGAAGGTGCTAGTCCAGATATGCTCCAGGAAGTACTGTTTCGGGGTGAGGAAGGAACAAGGGGACTCAGGAGGGATATGGATCAGCAGGTTGCAGTGCTTGCCTAGGATAATAGCATGAACCTGGCATGGGTTCCTGCCTATGATCACAGACAGCACTAGGAGATGAAGGTGGGAAGACCCAAAATTCAAGGTTACCCTCAGCTACATATTAAGTTCCAGCCAGCCTGAGCCACTTGAAACAATTTCAAGAACAAACAGAAAACAGCAATGAAAAAGAAGTCTTATGAATACAAACATAATTCTCTTCAAAATTAATTCTCTTAGATATTTCATGACAGTTACCAAAATCTGATTAATATAAATTGCTTTCAGGAAATAAGTGCCTGTGTGTGTGTGTGTGTGTGTGTGTGTGTGTGTGTGTGTGTCTGTATACACAGTGGTAGAGAAGAACACTTGCCTAGAATGCTCAAGATTCTAAGTCCAGTCCCCAGAATTAACGGAAAAACATAAATGAGACATAATGAATTTCATTTTTAGACTTTAAGCTTGAGTCTCATCTTCAATATAACTAACGCTGTATATGATGATATTCTAAAATTTGAAAATAGTAAAATTTGAAATGCTCTCACTCTAACAGATGCTCAACCTGTATTTTCTGTCATAGCTTCTCAGCTCTGCCACTAATAGCCAAAAGCAGAAAAGGATAGTGTGTAAATTAGTGTGTGCATCTGTGTTTCAATAAAATTTTATTACTCGTGTGTATTCACTAAGACAAAATCAGCAAATCTGGCCTGGTGATGTTGCTTTGTACATTTTAGTTCTAGCTACCAGAAGCAAAAACCAGGAAGGGGCGCTGTCATTATGCTGCTAAACATTTTAATGCTGTCAATGTGTTTCAGGGGAGACTACAAGTATTAAGAGATTTAGATGTACTTAAGAATATATAATTAAGCATGTTTAAAAAAATCAAGGGTAATCAGGAAAATTTAAAACTATGTAGCTCTCATGTTGCCTCAAGGAATAAACAAACAAACAAAAAAAAGGTGGAGAACAGAAGGTCACATGTAATCCTGTGTTGTACCTGACCCAGACAACCCCGTGAAAGTTGATTAGAAAGAAAACTTGGTACTTAGCTGTATCTCTTCCTGGGCTTGCTAAGGCCACAGGAAGCAGGAACTATTCAGGAAATCAATCTCTTGGTAGTCTTCTGGGGAGGAGGCACAGAGAAGCCTGGAATGTGCTGAGGACCAGGCAGGAGCTCAAACTCTCAATCCATCACTCAATAGTCACGTGTATATAACAAAATGCAAGTCATTTTGCAAGACACCGGGAACATGAAAATGAAGATCATGCCTCTTCCATCAGGAAGCTTCTCATTTAGAGGTCAGTGAGTAAACCCTAGTACCCAGGATGTGATTCACCAGGCAAGCCAAGCCCTTGCTCTCAGAACAGAATTCTGTGGCTGTTTGGATCTCCCACCCTCACTGGGATCATGCTCTACTACCAGTTTCCAACATTCTTCCTAGGGAATATGTCTTAGTCACTGTTCTATTGCTGTGAAGAGACACCATGACCAAGGTAACTCTTACAAAATAAAAAATAAAAATAAAAAGCATTTAATTGAATTTAGTCCATTATCATCATGGAATAGTGGTAGAGAAGTACTTGAGGGCTATATCCTGGTCTTCAGGCAGGGTTGGGGGTGTGAGGTATGGGTGGGATTGAAACTGGGCTGGCATGGACTTTTGAAATCTCAATGCCCCCCTCCCAGTAACATGCTTTTTTCAATAAGGACACACTTCCGAATCCTTCTTAAAGAGTGCCATCCCCTGGCGACTAAGGTGTTAAATATATGAGCCCAGAGGGAGGGTTCATTCTTTTTCAATTAACCACAGATTAGCTCCTCTATTCCCCTCCTTTTCTTGGTTTTCCTGCCTTTCTCCTGTAGGAAAACTGTGAGCATAGCTTGTTTGTGGGGATGCGGTTAGCAGAGATAGAAATGCACCAGGTGGGACCAGAAGAAAGTGGAAACCTCTACACAGCTTCTCTAGGATCCCTCTCCCTAAATGCCCTTTGCTGTCTTTTTTCAAGGTGAAGCCCTACTCATTCTTATTCTTACATTTCTTTTTTTATTTTTTATTATGTGTGTGTGTGTGTGTGTGCCTGTTCATCAGTATGTGCACATGAGTGAAGGTTCCTCCGGAGGCCAGAGATATCAGATCCCTCTGGAGCTGGCGTTATATACAGACGGTTGTGAGCCTCCAATACAGGTGCTGAGGACTGAGCTTCTGTCCTTTAGAAGAACAACAAGCACCCTTAGGTGCTAAGCCATCTCTCTGGCCCCAACTCAACTCATTCTTAACATGTCAGCTGAGAGAGCTTACTGGGGAAACTTCCAAACCCTCTACTCCTAATCAATGCCAGGAGCTCTTCTAGGCTACTGGGATGGTGTGGTCTGGGCTCTGGTTTGACATCTGCCTTAGGTCAAACTGTGAGATCCTAGTCATCTTGCCTGTCCCTCTCTTTTGACCTCTTACTTGAGCAAAGGCACTTCGCAACTGGACTCAGAATGGACCGACATGGAGATTTTAGACACTGATCCTACCCCCACTCATCACCACTGAGTTGGATAATTTCAGTTTTACATCTAGGATGGAGCCCAGAGACCACATCATAAGATGTCTACCACATTACCACCTACTGTCTACTCAAACCAAGTTATATCATACTCTCATCCCTCCCCAAACACACTGTGCTTCCTTATCTTGGCACTGGTGATGGTTTGATAGACTGGATTAATAATCACCATGTTTTGTGTAGCTTTTCCTAGGGAGATGTGAATAAACATCTAGTCAGCTGAGACAGGTCACTGATAACAGATGAAAGAAATGATTCTGCACAAATCTGGTTTAGTAAACGAATGAGTTTATTGAGGTTACTTAGAAAAACACAGGTGACTCAAAGACAGCTGCATCTTGGAAAAGTCCACCCTCTCATGGATGACCACTCATGAAAGCTGCTACCCTGGAGCATCCTCACAGTCTCCTCCTCCCAACAATGGCCATTGATAATAGAACCCTGAGGAGGAACCATGTGAACCTTGTGGATTTTGAGCATGTCCCATTTACTTCCTGAATCTCATGAGCCTCCCTCCTCCCTCTAGGAGAGAAGATTTCAATTTAGTCAAATCTTATGTGACACAGTGGAAACATGTCTCTGGGTGTCTATGATGAGGCACCTAGAAGAGCTTAACTGAGGAAAGATCTATCCTGAATATAAGTAACACCTTTTCACAGGTGGGGGGTCCTGTAGAATATATAGAGGAGCAAGTTTATGGAGTATCCACATTCATCTCTGGTCTCTGACTGGGAGGTAACGGGACAGCTGCCTGATACCATAACATTTCTTCTATGATGGACTATATCCCTCTGAACTATGAGCCAAAATTAACCCTTCCTCCCTTAGATTGTTTCCTTTCTGGTATTTGGTCCAGCAACAAGAAAAATAACTAATGAATACAAAAGGGATTTTATTTAAAATGTTCTGAGTTGTTGTTGTTGTTGTTTTGTTTGTTTGCTTGCTTGTGCTTCACACTAAGCTCCCTAAAGGCAGAAAATTTGGATTCCCTGTTACATCCCCAGTATCAAGATTAGTTAATTCCAAAGACATCAGATGAATAAGAGACATGATCAGGGCATTCAACCATAAACCTCAGTTCAAGGGAGAAGAATAAGTTTTGACATTCAGAAGTCAAGTTGGTTTAGAGATTTAAAATTCAACTTAAATGAAATCAAGGAAACATCACACAATTACATACTAATGTATGCTTGCTATTTAGCAGCTTGCCAGGTAGAATTGATGGGAACAAAACTACCATAATTCTCTGGGTTCTTCATGAGGAAGATTCATATACAAAGAGAAGAATAGGTAGATTATAAGTGTTGTCCACAGGTGACAGAGAAGGCAAAGTAACAGCAGTGAGTCCTGCAGAATAAGTACAGAAACACTCAGTCCTCAATAGGCATCTTGCATAAACATTGATATAATTAAATATCAACCCTGAAAAGTCTGTGTATTTTTAAATTTTCAACTTTTATTTAGTCTTTGAAAATTTCATACTTATATGCAGTATATCTTAATCAAATCTACAATCTTACTCCTCCCTGTTTTAGCTCTCCACAGAACCCCCATCATATCTTCTTTTCAACCACATGCCCTCTTTTTATAGTGTTCATTTATTTATTTTTTAATTCACCAAGACCAATTAGTGCTGTCCTGTATGTACCTAGGTACTGGTTCATCAACTCAGGTCCTACCAGTGGCGACATTCCTAAAGAAAGGTATTTCTCCCTCCCACAGTAGCATAAGCTTCCATGAATCTGCTTTTAGATTTGACTCATTCTCATGTGAGACAATTGTAAGAAGCTTAGGGCAACAAGAAAAACAAATGACATAGATGATTGGCATGGTAAGAATACTTGGGGGCCTCTTTGCCTCTATGTGAGGCACACAGAAGTTTTCAGAGAGGGCTATCCAAGAGACAGAGTCTTCAACACATCCACTCTGTGGGTTGTACTCACTACTTTATTTCTGGCAGCCTTTCTGCCTGTCATGGTATTTTTTTTTATTATAAGCTGATTCAACCATGTCACCGAATGTGTCTTCAGATAATTTAAGCAGTCAGTAAAATGAAGGACAATTATATGAATTGGCCATACAAGGTAGACTACAAAGAACTCTGTTTCCAACCTGCCAGCTTCCATATCCTTGGCGCTCATTCCCTTCTCTCATGTCTCTAGACTCTTGTCCCATCAACTGTCACCCTTCTTATTAAATATGTCTTCCTGTATGCCTGCCAAGGTGGTCAGAGTATTCCTACTAGACAAAAAGTAAAACTACAAGCCAGCAAACATAAGACCCCTGACTCTTTTTTTTTTTTTTTTGGTATTTTCTCTCAACTTCCTCTTGAAATGCTGGTCCCCTTTGCTCTTCCTCCCACATGTCTCATTTTTCCCCCTCGATGCCAGTCAGCACACAGAGCTTCTACATTCTCCCACCAGTACATTTTCCTTGTTCCCTGATTTCTGTTTATACTACTTTAGGGAAAGGACCTTTTGCAAGCTACCCATGCTTCTGTATTGAACACTTTTAGGTAACAGCTTTCCCCATGGACTTGTCCAGATGCTCAGATATTATAGTCGTTAATGCTAATTAGGGTGACCCATCCATAGCCTTTGACTCTGAAGCCCTGTGCTATCTACTCAAGACACAGGAATCTGCCCTGCCTCACCAGCTCATAGACACCAGTCTGTCATGACCAAATTTCCAAATCCAAAGACTAAGTACCATTCACTTTACTAGAGCTTTCTACTGCACTCTATAGGCTGGCTACTTTGGCCTTAGCAAGCTCTTCTTGAAGCCTCTGATTCTCTCTGTTCCTTTTGTGCCTTTCTCTCAATTTCTTGAAAGTCTGGGTACCCTCTGCAGTTTAGTTCCTGGCTCCCTCTTTCTATGCTCCCAAATGGTGGGCTCACTTAGTGAGGTTTTGACGGGCTGTTTCCAAAGCTGTATGCCTATGGCCAGCCTCTCTGAAGTTCTCTAAGGAATCTCCCTCTTGTCTTAGAAACAACTTGACAAATAGAAAAGGCACGTTGCATTCCCCTTCATGTCTCTCTTCATTCTCTCTCTTGGCTTCCCCACCCATGTGACTCTGTGTCACAACCTTCAGGATGCTGGCTGTCACTTCCTTTGTCCTGTCTCCATTAAATGCTAGTTACTATTCCTGCCAATTTAACCTAGTAAATATTTTTCAAAGCTGTTCCTTTCATTCCTCCTCAGAAATATTGTCCCACTTCAGGCACTCATCATTTCTTGTCTGGATTCCCAATAGGTCTCCCTGCCCCTAAGCCTTTCCTCCTTAAATCAACCCTCCTCAGAACAGAATAATCTATATTTAAAACATGAATCTGACCCTGATATCCTTATGTGGCACAAAAAGCACATCTTCACACTTGTTAACACTTACCTTCCACCATGACCTCCTGAATAGGGCACTCTTTTATAGTAAACATTTAAACATTTTAAATTATGCTTATATGTGTGTTCCTGTGGGTGGGTATGTACATTTGTGGTTGCTGTACAGTGGAGGGCCAAAGTAGTTATTGGATCCCATGAAGCTGGAGTTGTAGATATCTGTGAGCCACTAAATATGGCTGCTGGGAACTGAACTCAGGTCCCCTGCAAGAAAGGTATGTGCTCTTAACTGCTGAGCCATCTGGGTCTTTAATTATTGGCAACATGACATTGTTTGTAGCCATGGCTTCTCCTCCTCTTTGCACATGCCTTCATCTTTCATTTGTATCTTCCTGCTCACAGCATTGCTCCTACCTAGTAGGTAACATATCACTCCACCATTGAGGGGTTTAGGGGTTGACCTAACCCTATTGGGTTGGATCCTTTTAGCCTTCCTTGATAGCTGGTTCATGTCCCCGTGTCTCCATAACCATTTCCATACGTAGTTCAAAGACTGTTACTTGTTTGTATGTCTCTTGACTATTTCCTAATCTTTCTCAAAATGGGAACTCAGAGTTCCCATGTCGGGTCTTCTCAGATAAGAAAACTATGTATTGCAAATACACGTCTGCCGGGGAGTGTTATCAAAAGCTATGGCTATCTTCCCTGGTGCCATCTTCCTATTTCTTTTTCCCAATTCTCAGTATAAATGTATTATATACATATATGAGCTTTGCTAGACACTCATGGACAGGGTCTTTCACCTGGCACATTTACACATCTGTGCATCTTCTTGTTGGTCCCAGCCAATTAGTAATTTCTATAATGTTGACATCATCCTAATACAATTTCATGTTCTGCCTCTAGTACCTTTGTAGCATGACAAATTCTATAAATTATTCTATTACATGAAGTAGAGGGTAGGATATCATAACGTAGGGAATGGTTTATTTGGAAATGTTATAGTTCAAACCCAGTTCTCCTATACACTGAATATATGATTTTGATTTGATTACTTGCTTTGTTTGCAGAAGGAGGACAATAAGAGTATTTTATTTTATAAGTTGGAGAGATGGCTCAGCAGTTGAAAAACTTACTGCTAGTGCAGAAGTCCCAGGTTCCAGCCCTAGTACTCACATTACTGCCTGTAACTCTAGTTCCAGGAAATCCAATGCCCTCTTTTGGGTCTGTGAATACATAAACACATGTGCTACTCATACATACACCCAGACACATACCCATACTCATAAAGTAAATATAAAGGTCTTCTTAAAAGAGTATTTACTTCCTAAGATGTATAAATGTATGTAACAGTATGTAATAACATTTGTAAATATCAGTCAGCACATTGCTGTCATATAATTAGTATCAGTGTCAGGAATGTGGTATAGAAGATCCCCCGAAATCCCCATCAGTGACATTCCTTACAGAACAACAGCAAATTTACACAGAAGCACAGAAGCCTCTGAATAGTCAAATCCTAGTAAGAAGGAACAATGTAAGAAATATCAAAAATACTTGAACTCAAATTATGCTACAGGGTCAGAATAACAAAAACTTCAGGTACTCACATAAAAAGAAAAACTTAGACAAATGGATTTAAATAGAGAATTACTGGCCAAAAAAACCCCCCAAACCAAAAAACAAACAAACAAACAAACCA
The DNA here is from genome assembly GCA_028658305.1 of Pachyuromys duprasi. Taxonomy (NCBI): domain Eukaryota; kingdom Metazoa; phylum Chordata; class Mammalia; order Rodentia; family Muridae; genus Pachyuromys; species Pachyuromys duprasi. The sequence continues at coordinate 39,916,535 of CM053747.1, forward strand.
AACTATGTACCCACAGCTACCTAAATCTTAAGAGTTGTCAAAAGCATACTTTGATTTAAAAAAAATAATCTTTCAACAAAGGTGCTGTAGAAATTGGATAGCTATACATAGATATCTACGCATAGAACTTGAGTTATATTCATCATATAATACAAGAATTAATTAAAAATGGACCAGTGACCATAATCTAAAAGCTGAAACTCTGAGAGGGGGAAACATCAGTCATATAGGTATTGGCAAGGACCTTCTTGGGATGACACTAATAGTGAAGGCAATAATCCCAAGAATTGACAAATGAGATTGCATGAAATTTACAAGCTGTTCCATAGGTAAGCAGATATTGCCAGAGAACAGATAAACTCTACAGAATGGGAAAAAATACTTTGCCAACTACACAACACATGGATTAATATCTACAATATACAAAGAACTGCAAAAATGAAACAAGAGGTAAACCATCTTCTCCCATAAATAGATAGGCTAATGGACTGAAGAGAGTTTTCAAATGAAAACATAAGAAATGACCAATAAACATTTGAAAATGGGTTCACTATCTTTAGCTCTCAGGGTTAGGCGAGTTAATGAGATCCTACCACATTCTGATTAGAATAGCTACCATCAAGAAAATCACCACCACCAAATGTGGCAGGGATGCGGGGAAAGGCGGGGGAGGAACCCTTATGTGCTGCTGTTTGGAATGCAAACTGCTGCAGCCATTATGGAAATCAATAGAAATTCCTCAAACAAAACGAAAAATAAAATCACCATACCACTTTATCATATTTGAAGGAATCTAAGTCAGCATGTCTCTCTGAGATACTTGTACATCTATGTTTATGCCATTCACAAAAGCTAAGGTATAGAACAGCCTAGGCCCAGCAACCGGTTGAACGGATAAAGAAAATATGGGAAATATACACTGTGGAATTTTGTTTAGTCATAGTAAAAAGTGAAATCCTGACATTTACAAGTGAATGGATAGAACGGAAATCACTGTGTTTAATGAAATAAGTCAGACTCATAAAGACAAATCAAGTATTCTTTTGTATGTAGAACATGAATTTGTGTGTATGTGTGTGCATGTGCATGTAGGCGTTAAGGAGGAAGAAGAGATCTCAAGAGAAGGACAAAAGGAAAAGAAGAAGGTAATTATAGGACTGGAGATGTGGCTAAGAGCTTAGGAACACTGGCTACTCTTCCAGGGATCCTGAGTTTGGTTCTCAGCAACCACACAGTGGCTCACAACCATCTCTAATAAGATCTGTGCCCTCCTGCAGTGTGCAGGTAGACATGCAGGCAGAACATTGTACATGTAATAAATAAATCTTTAAAAAGAAAGAAGGTAATACAATATATGACATAAAAGCAGAAGGTGAGGTGGGGGAAATGTGGGAGCAGAAATGCAAGGGAGAGGGCCACTGGTTATGAATGAATTAGAACAAAGTATCATGACACAGATTGTGAAATTTTCATAATAAATCCTGTTCTTTTAAATGCTAAATTTTAAAGTTAATTTGAAATGTGATGTAGGGGAAAATAAATTAAGACCATAGGCAAAATACTGAAACTCCCTTGGCTTTTGTTTGTAAGTAAGTAAAGGGGTGACATACACAGTCAGGATGGCCTCCCTAGCCATCTTCCTTCTCTGAGAAACAGCCCACCCACAGCCTCTGTGGTGTTATGCTAGGTGACTAAGCTCACCCTGGCCACAGATGGTGGCTACAGAGTTGGATAACTAGATTCTCTCCCAGGAGTTTGGGACCTGGATGTTGAGACATGGAATCAGGTGACAGATTGTGGGAATTTGAAGATAAAGCTGATTGTGCTAGAAACCTGAAAGCAAAAGCCAAAGATGTTAGTCTGCATTATGGAAGGCCAGGAGGTTATAAAGCAAGGAGGCCTGAAAACAGAGACAGCAGAACGGAGAGAAGACGGACACACACACACACACACACGCACGCACGCACGCACGCACGCACGCACTCACTCACTCACTCACTCACTCACAGCTGTACACATGAGCATGAGAGTGGGGTGGCATGCATGGTGGTGATCAGTTGGTTATGTCCCTCAAGGATGGGTGAAAGAATCTCAACACCAGAGACTCCAGTTTGGAACCTCTTGAGTCCTGAAGTATTTGTGTATGGATGGAACCAGAGTTTTGTCCTTACGTTAAGCCACATTCCTTTGAACAAGTTTGCCAGCCCCACTTAAATTATCCTCATCTCTAAGATCTTTCCATCAGAACACCTCACTATGTGCATCCTTTCAACCATCTTCCTTGGACAACAGAGTGTTGTAGAAAGCATGTTTGGTTTTCTTTTTTGATTATACGAACTTAGGAATCCTTCAGGCTGAAGAATCTTGACCCAACACCTGACTGATCAACCCTTCAGACTTCAACACTCAGTTGCTGACATCAGAAGTCATCTTTGATGGGTTCCAATGGTTTCCCTAGTTTGAGCTCCAAATCTTAGTTTAATTTGGTGTGTCGGATTTTTTTTTTAATTTCTAAAGTCTCTACCATGTAATTTATCTGCTCATTCTTTTCAAAGTCCTCCCTCATAAGCAGTCTCAGAAGCAACAGCGACAGACAGGAAATCCGCATACGGCTGTGTGCTAGCCAGAAGATTCGAGGTCCTGGAACATAACAGTGCATGTAATGGTATAGCTCCACGAGGTTTGGTTAGGAGGTGGGCCACCTGCATTCCACCTCTACCATGCTCAGCTTATTTCTCTATGGCGTACCCTGGAGGGGGATCGTTGACCATTGGAGCACACAGCTCTATCTATTCCTGGCTGCAGCACGTAGAAGAACAGAGGAACATTTGGAGGACTTAGGCCCAGCTCAGGCTTCAGCTACAGGGAGAGGCAAAGTGATGGGACTGGGCTCCAGTGGGTCAGTTTGGCTTTGCCATCCACGCAGTCTCTTCACAACTCCTGACAGTCTAGCACCTTAATCTTTGTACTTTGCTTCTGGAAATAATTTAAAGTCAACCAGAAACAAGGAGAATTTATTGGAAATGCCCTTATCAAGATTTTGTAAAGACTTAGCCCTGATCCTTCATCCTTATCTCCTTGGAGAAATGATCATCCATTTACTCTTACCCATTCTTTTCTGAGTCCATTCACTGCTTCTAAACAAAACTGCTTTCCCCATGTGCCCATCATGCCCTGATTTCTTATAGTCTTTGAAATGGAATCTTGCCAAAGGCTTATTGAAAGTCTGAGTAGATTACATTCACCAGCTCCCTTATCTACATGCCTATTTATTCCCTTCCAGAACATCCATAAATAAACATTGGCTCTGTCCCAAGGTTCAGTCCTTGGGGCTTTGTTCTTGCCTCTTTTTTCTCTCACTTAGGGAGCACACATATTGCTAAAGCTTTAACTTCCTCTTCTCCAAGGATGCTCTCTACAGTCCCTTGTTCTGAATCTGCATCTAATGACTCTCTCCCTATGTGTCTGAAGCCAAGAACAGCACCTTCCCTGAACACTCATTTCCCCTCTTGGTTCTCCTATTTCTGTCTATTATTTCATAGAAGCCTGATGTAGCACTGTGACTCAGCTGTTACTCCTCTTTCTCTTCCCCCAACTCCTGTCCCACAACCAGTTAGTCATTAAGCTCTATATTTCCTTTGTCGTGCCTCTCACATTTCTTCCTTCCTTCCCCTACACAGTGTCATCACTCAAATTTAGGTCCCTGGGGCTTTATTCATGGGTATTGCATGAGCTACCTTGCTATGCTTCCTCTCCTGCCGATTCATCTTACGCAGCTTGAGCCATTGGCTTTGGTGACATCTAAATCTCCACTCTAGTCCTAGCACAAGCAGGATAAATTTGGGCAAGTTACTTTATATCTTGGAATCTTTTTTCTATCTATAAAATATTATTCATCATAATAAAGATCAGTAAGTGTTGACTAGTGTTATTATGTTCTAGGCAATGTCTTGGAAATGGTAGACACAATCTCATTCAACTCTACTACAATAATCTCACAGTTTAGCTGTTGCGTTATACTTATTTTGTAAATGATGAAGACTGGGAAAGTTATATAATTTATCCAAGGTCACATAGCTAATAAGTATCAGGGCTGATGTTCAAACCTAGGCAGTTTGATTTCACTGTGCATATCTGACCCTTCTGGCTTTTAATAAGAAGCTATTTGTAAATGTTACTTAGCTACTGATCAACAGCCTAAAATACAGATTTAGCCCTCTTTAAAAAATCTCCAGTGGTCATACTTTATTGAGCAAGGTTCCTTAAGTTAAAAGATGTGTTATGCCATCCACTACCTAATAGATTCTTATTTCTTTCCATTATGATTATGATTTTTAAAACATATGTTGATGCTTTGGGTTGTAATGATGCTCCTACATATAGAAGAAGTATAAAAGCTGGACAGATTTACAAAATTACTTCTTGAAGTATCTGAGAGCATCCATAGCAGTAAGTACGTGAGGGGTTAAAATACTGTTTGAAGTTGTAAAGGCTTATATTGGAAAAGAAAGGGTAAAAGTCAGTTGTCCAACGTGTCCCTTGCTTCATCTGAAGGAAGGCACAACAATGAACCCAAAGGGGAAAAAATAGCGAGAAAGCAGCAAAAGCCCAATAAACAGAAAATAAACACAATAAACTAAAGATCCAGGGCTGCCATGATGGTTGAGTGGACAGGAATACTTGCTGCTCCTCCAGCAAACCTGGCTCGGTTCCCAGCACCATGCTGGTAGCTCACATCAGCCTGTAGCTCCAACTCCAGACACTCGGGATGCCCTCTGCAAGCCCCCATGGCACCTGCACACTCCTCACATACAGCCACAGAGGTCACACAGAAACACACACACAAATATATAGTACGTTTTTTTTTAAAAGAAAATAAACAAAGCTAAGCTTTGTTTCTTTGAAAAGTCTAAAGAATTTTTTAAAACTCTAAGTGGGCTGAACAAAAAGTGAGAGAAGCAACCTACTTCAGGAGCAAAAAAGGAGTCATCATTACAAATGATTACGAAAATGGTACTATGATATCTTGGATGACTCAACATGGAGCTAGTAAATTTAATTTTTTAATAAAATGAATAAATTCCAAGGAGGAAACAAAAACACATTTTATGATGACATAAAAAATGACATCTGAACAGTTCACACAGTTTAAGAGATTAGTCCTTATCTTAAACCTATAAAGAAAACTCTGGCCAAAGTGACTCTACTGCTAAGTTATCATACAATTTTAGAGAAAAAAAATTTAAACTGCCAATCTTAAATGAACTCTTTCAGAAAATAGAAAAAAATGAGCTAATTTTATGAATCCAGCATAATTTTAATAGCAACTTGACAAGTACAGTGCAAGAAAAGGAAAATTATATGCTAACACTGCTCATGAAAATAGAGCTCAAGCAAAAAATTTATACAAAAAAAGTCAATTCATATGTATATATTAAAAATATCGTATTGGGGTGACTTGGGTTTATTTCAGGAACTCAAGGAAAAATAATTAATCTTGGAAAATCAAATAGCATAATTCTTTATTTTCATAGATCAAGGAGTTAAAATTCATGTATAATCTCAACATTTATAAATCTTATAACTATTTATATTTTTATTAATATTTATATATTTTTTAAATTTTGGGAAATTAAGAATGGAAGGGAAGTTTCTCTTTCAACAAAAGCTATCTTCAAAAGAAATCCTACGTAATGAAAAATAAATGAGTAAGTAAATAAATAATAATAGAGTTTAAAAAGAACAGAACACTTGCCATCAGTTCTTTTAAACACTGAATTAGGAACACTAGCAAGTACAACTCAGTTATAAAATAAAAAGTTGTATGGATTGGTATCATTATATGCAAATGACATGATTGCCATGTGCAATATACAACATATATACAAATAATATACATTGGGACTGGAGACACAATCTTAGAATGTCTTCAGACTGAGAGAGAACAATAAGAAAATGAAGTTTAAGAAAGGCCATTATAAGCCAGGAGTGGGATTGTACAACTGCTATCCCAACACTTAGAAGGCAGAGGCAAGAAGGTTTTAAATTCCAGGCCATCCTGAGATACACAATGAGGTAAAACCCTAGCTTGAAAGAGAGGGGGAAAAAACGAAAGAAAGAGGTATTATTAGATATATTAGTATTAAACTTATCAAATACCTCTGGAATTTTTGTATGGCTGGAGCTTGCATGGGTTTGTGTATGCTGGCACAATGCTCTGAGTTCATATGCGTCCACCTTGCTGTGTCCAGTAAACACTACTTCCTTGCAGTCAGCCATCCAACATGTCTGGCTCTTGCAATCTTTCCACTTCCTTTTCCAAGATAATCCCTGAGCCTTGGGGAGGGGAGTGAGGGATAGACATCCCATTTACAGCTGAACATTCTCTTACTTTTTGTACCTTAGCAAGCCACATCTGTGTAGATGATCATCTACAGAAGAAAAAAAAAGGTTCTGTGATGAGGGATGAGAGATGTCTGGTTTGTGTGTACAGTAATAAGTCATCAGGAGTTATTTGACTACTGTGTCCATTTAGCAGAGTAATAGTTGGAGGGGAGGGGGACCATGAAGCTCAAGCCAAGGCTATGGAGCTATTGACAATTGATACTCGCTGGGGAGGGAGAGCCAGTGTGGCCCTTTTAAATGGACCGTACTCCAGTGGAAGACCACACATACAAGAGTATATGGGCAGCGTGAAGTAAACTTATTTTTTTTTATTTAGAAAGAAGAAGAAGATACAATATTGGGTTGGTAGTAAAGGAAGAGAAGATGGGCCTAAGACAAATGGGGGAGGAGGTGAATATGAGCAAAATGCATTGTGGGATATTCTCAAATAACTAATACCAAAAAAAAAAAAAAGCTATCAAATAACTTGAAACAAGTTAAATGAAATTAGTCTAAAGGAAACTACATATTACTGTGTGGGAAAAAATCTAAGTAAATGAAAAATGTTTCATGCTCTCATATTTGACGTTACAGTTTATAGATATTTGATAGCCGGTTTGTCTTAAACTGCTCTACAAATTTAGAGAGACTCCAGTGAAGATGCCAGCAGCACTTTGTACATGGAAACCAAAAGATTTATTGTTACTTACAAGAAATACATAAATTGAAAAATAGCTTACACAACCTTGAAGATCACAAAAGAAGGAAAACATTGCCCATGAAGGCCTGCTATAAAAGTAATTACAGAAATATGTAATCGAGGTAAGAAAACCAAGTCGATCAAAAGAATAGACTGGGTAGAGTCTAGAAGCAGATGTGTTGGGTGAAGGTTCTCTGATGTACATGGGATAAAAATAACATTTTACTAAAGGGAGTTAGGTAACTGGATATGTAGAGGAGGTGAGGCTTGATTTCCATCTCACTCTAGAAGCAGAACTAATCAGAGAGGGAAGGCACACTTCAGGTAAAATAACAGAGGTTTTAAAGGAAAACACAGAAGCCTGTTGCCATGATTCTGACTTAGAAAAGAGTTTGTGGGAAACAGACAAAAGTGAACCACAAGGAATAATTAACGAACAGTAAATCAGTCATATGAAGAACTGCTTTACATATGCATATTCATGTGGGATAGAAGTCAATTTAATAATTAAAAGAAATCAGCATCTGTATCTTTATGCTTGTGCACTCATTTAATCCCAGCACTCAGGAGGCAGAGGCAGACAGGTTTCTTGAGTTTTAGGCCAGTGTGGTCTGTAGAGTAAGTTCCAGGATGGACAAGGACACACAGAAGGAGCCTGTCTCGATATAAAAAAGAAAGAAAATAAAGAAACAAAAAGGAAAGAATGGAAGAGAGAAAAAAGGGAAGCAAATAAGGAAGGAAATATGGAGGTAAGAAAAGAGCAAGAGAAAGAAGTCATGGAGAGAAAGAGGAGCTAAAGGGGGGGAAAGGACTGCAGGTGAGGAAGAGGGGAGGAGTGGAGACAAGGAAGAATGAAAAAAGGGAAAAAGAAGGAAGAAACATGACTGTTGGATGACATAACTTTAGACATGTCTACTCATCCCAGAAAGGGAGCCCACGCCAAACCAAGCAGCATTTATTACGACCAAACCCAACGTGGTGAATCAATGAGTGCTGTTGGGGTTGCTTACAGGAATATGGTGAGGGGTTATTTACAGGAGCAGAAATGACCCAAAGACAGCTACGTCACCAAAGCCCACCCAGCATGGGTGACAGCTCACAACGCTGGAGTACACTGCAGAGCCTGCAGGCAGCTCAGCTGGTTGGAGAATGTCCTTTCCAAGCGATTCAGTCCTTCTAAACCTCCGTTGGTTTCTGCTTCTTCCAGGCAGCTGGTCTGATGTGAGTCTTTGCAGCTTAGCTTGTCTGAGAGTGGACTCCCAGCAGCTTGGCTTGTTTACTCTTGAGCAAACAAGAAGGAGCATTGAGGATCTGGTCAGTTTTAGGAACTTCCTGACGTGATTTTGAGTTGTTCACCTTTCTGCTAAAGCAGCTTCCCTGCAGGATGGAATCTTTCTGTCTTAGAGGAAATGGATACACAACAATGACCATAAAATAACAAATCAAACTACCTCATCTCAATTTTGAATTCTAAATATTTTTCTATAAGTGAATGATGTATATTCAAAATTTGTCCTCTGTGTCTGGCATATTTGACCTGGAACAATGTTTTCAAGGTCTGTAAGTTGTCTTGAATGGAGCTGTGGTTTCTTTGTTTTACATTGCTATCTAGGCCATATTTTATTCCTGCCTTCCATTACTAATGAATAGCTTTTCTTTCAGTTCAAGAGCATAGAAGACAGTGTTGCTGGGAGGGTGCTGTCTGTCTGTTGGCATTCACATTTCACTTTGTGAAAAACAAACCCATTAAATGTATATTATTTTTTCTAAGTCATTGAACAAAACAAACAACCCACTGAATATGGTGGGGTATCGATGTATGTGCAACTACCCATGTGTATAATCTCAGCACTTAGGAGGCAAAGGTGGGAAGATCATGAGTTTGAGGCGAGCCTGAGCCTGTCTCAAAACAATAAACAAACACAACAACAAAAATATGGTTATTGGAACAGAAAAGAAAATGAAAGAAGAAAACTCTTTCTTCTTTGGAAGGTGTGTGAAACCCTAACTTCTACAAATGCTTGGCAGTCTTGAAACACTGACTTAAACTTCAGCATTTTGAATCATGGGCTCGCAGAGGAGACAGGCAGTGCCTGACTTGGCCCTCTGCATTTTGACTCAGCCAGTGGGGCAACTGGGTGTGTCTAAATCGAGACCAGCAAAGAACCTTCTTAGAGACCTGACATAGCTTCCTGAGAATGTTTGCGCAGGAACCTTAGTGTACCAGAGGATCTGGTAGGCTCTGTATTTCCAAACCTTTGTTGGTTGGGCTGTCCTTCCCTCATCTTAGATTGGAGTATACGATGGATCTGCCAGGACCCACCTGTGCCTCTTTTCCCCAGCTCTCCTGGGTCACAAGGATGCCCAGAGCCGTCAGACTGCCATTCCTCTGTGCTTTAGGCATACTGGCCTTACTTTCCCTACAACCTCAGGGTTTTAGCACATACTATTACTGCTTTGTGGAATACAATCTCTTTTCCCATCAATATGGCTCTCCTGTCCTTGAGAAGCCCACGACTAATGTCTGGTAAACATTCTCGCCACAGCACTTTGCCCCATTCCAGTTAGGGAATACCAGATCGCTTTCTGAGTCTCTTTGTAGATCACTAGAAGGATAGACTGTGTGGCATTTGTTTAGCCATTAAAATCCAATGGCTAGCATCGTGCTGGGAGAAAAGTAGGCACTCACACAGGTTCATGGAATAAATGAATGAGCCAGTGAAGAAGCAAATGTGAAGATTTCTTAAAGTATCTTTCAGTGGCATTTCAGCTATTTACACAAACCCTCATTCCTATTAGCTCTAGTAAGTTGTCTGTGGGATGGATGTCCAGCGTGTACATCAACACACATAGACACAGAGAGAGAAAACTACCTAGTAGTGTATCAAAGCAGATATTAAGACTCATAACCAAACCTTCAGCCAGGTGCAAGGAATCATATGAAAGAAGGGGGAGTTAGTAAGACCTGGAAAAGATAGAAGCTCCACAAGGACCAAATTTATCTAGGCATAGGGGTCTTTTATGAGACTGTTTCTCCAACCAAGAACCATGTATGGATATAACCTAGAACCCCTGCTCAGATATAGCCCATGGTAGCTCAGTATCCAACTGGGTACCCTAGTAAGGGGAACAGGGACTATATCTGACATGAACTCAATGGCTGGCTCTTCAGCCCTCCCCCCTCCCCCTACCCCAAGGAAGGAGCAGCCTTGCTAGGCCAAAGAAGCGGACATTGCAGCCAGTCCTGAAGAGACCTGATAAGCTAGGGTTAGATGGAGGGGAAGGAGGTTCTCCTCTATTAATGAACTTGGAAAGGGGCAGGGAGGAGATGTGGGAGGGATGGGGAGGTTGGGGAGATTGAGGGATACAAAGTATATAACCTGTGATTAATATAAAAAGTAAATTAAAAAGCAGTATTCTGCACAAGGAAAAAAAGGGAGAAGAGGTTTCCTTTAGCCTGTGGTTTTCGAGTCTCTGGTTCCAGGTAGATAAGCCCATTCATTACTTTTAGATCTTTGGGGGCACATGGCAATGGCAGGAATCCCATGGGCAAAACAAGATGATTCACCTCATGGACGGGAAGCAACAAAGCATGAGGCAAGAGCTTCCCTTTCACAATTCACTTCAAGATCATACTTCCAATAACCTACAGATCTTTCTACAAGCTCTACTTCTTCTGGGCTGCACCATCTCCAAAGCACCAGCCTAGAGACCATGCCTTCAACATGTTTGCCTTTGAGGAGCCTTTGAGATCCTTGCTGTCGAAGCCTGTTGCTGATGTAATGTGCTGTGGTGCAGGCTATTTGATGGCTTTTTTTTTTTTTTTGCACACCAACCCTGGTTATCAGGAATGGGACAGGCTGGGGCCAGCCGGCTCTGCTTTTCTAAAACTCACTTCTTGATTGATCTCTGATTCCCATAGGACATCGATAGCATGGGTGATTATTCTCGCACCACCTGGATAAGCCATGATGCACCCAGAACCTTTTCAAACTGCTGCTATGACAGCTGAAGTGAGGTTCCAGCCAGGTGTGAGCAATCGGTGCTTCTCTCAGCTCCACCTGGCTATTAAAGTCTGGGCTTTCCAGGGAGAGCCGTTTGCTGTTCTGGGTCACAGTTTCCTCAATCTAGTCAATTTCCCACCCATCATATGGCCCAGTGGACTGGAACCCATAGCCCAGGATCTCCCAGCCTCTTCCTGCCCTCATGCCACCAAAAGTGATGGGGTTTCTAAAATCAGAAACTGGAACATCAGGGATCAGAGGAGCTAACCAAGGAGCAATTTATTATTGCTGTGAAAGAGGCGGGTACTGGTGAGTATCTCAGGGTTAAGGGTCTTCTTTAGGAAAGTGGCAACTTTTAAGCTCTAATTATCAGCTTGGCAAGCCTCAGCAGGGGTCAGGACACAGAGCCAATGGGGTAGATGGATGAAAGGAAGGAAATAAGGAAGGAAGAATGGATGGATGTTGGATGACAGATGGTTGAATGGTTGGATGGTTGGATGGATGGATGGGTAAACAACTGGTGGATAGAAGGAAAGATATATGTATATATGGATGAATGGACAGATAGAAGGATGGGCGAAAGGGTGAATGAATGAATCTACAGAAGGAAGCATGGATGGTTAGATGAAAGGATGGATAGACAGATGAGTGGAATACATATATTCTATATATTGTATATATATATTCTCTCTACTTATATTCTATGTATAAAATATATAAATTTATCACGTCTCCTATAAATATGCCACATATATATCTATATATGGATAGATAAACATATATATATACATCTTCATATATTTGCATATGAAGAGACTTATTAAGGAACTAAGTCATGTGGTTTTCAGGGCTAAGTCCCACAAAAGGCCTTCTAAAAGTTGAATAGCCAACAGAGTTCAGTCCATGTCTGAAGGCTTTGGAGGCAAAGAGTGCAAATGGTGTGATTTTAGTCTGAGGCCAAACCCCCAAGAACTCAGGAGGTTTCTTTCAAGCCTGGATCTAAAGCTTAGAGAACCTTAATCTTTGCTCTCCAGTGGCAGGTGAAGCTGGCTATGTGTGCTCTTTCTGGCTTCTTCACTGGCTTTGGGCCATAGTCTTCTCCTTCACTCAACTGATTCAAACCCCATTCTTGGTGACACCCACAAATAACATTTGACCACATTCTTGGCTGTCTCTTAACCCAGGCAAGCTGACACCTAAATAAACCACTACCGCTTCCTCTAGGATCTAGGCATCTAGGATACCGGCTACAGATCAATCACATTTTAACCAGTTCTTCTAGAAGTTAGCTGAGCCCTACAGGGGGGAAAGTTCACCCATCATAGCTACACTTGTTTTCCTTGCTTCATTTAAATGTTTACTCTGGCTCTTCCATCCCTGAGACAGAACACAGCTTCAGTCCATATCTGCTCATTCATGTTTTCATGCGTTTGACAATGACTTACTGTGTGAACCCTGCACGAAGCTCTCTGGGCTGAGCAGGTGGTACTGTGATAGGCATGACCCCTGCCCTCACCCAGCTTCAGACTCGGAGACAACAAACCAGCAAGTAATTGCAAATTGTCGAGAATGCTCCCATCAGGAAAAATTAGCAGCTGTCAGTGAGTAACGGGTGTGCATAGGGAGAGCAGGCTGCTTTAGACTTGGGGAGGAGGGGAACCAGAAAGCGATACTAGAGAAGAAATCAGACTCAGAAGGAAAAAAAAGAGAATCTAGAGAACGGAGCAGCATATATGGTGCCTAAGCCATAGCAGCTCTGGGGCCTTCAGCAGAGGGCATGGTGTCCCCAGTGCCCTCTGGCCTCTCCGACTTCTCAGTACTGAGGGCTAGGAATCTTTCCTCCACAACAAATGCCCCTTTCTCCTGTGGCAGAATCATCATGCCAGCTCACTTGGCCCTGCCAGCAGCATCAGCTGATCTCCAGCCAGTTACAATCAACAAAGACAGACAGAGGAGACCAAGACAGGAGCAGGGAGCATTCTCTCCACGGTCTGGGAGGTCATCTGGCTACAGACGGAGACAGGACACAGGGAGGATGCTCTTTCTGTTCCCATTGCTCTATCCATGTCCTGGCCTAAGAGTGGTACTAATTGGTGTCCTCCCAAATGTGTAAGTTCTGAGACAGTTTGCTGGGAACCGAAGACCACCCTTGCATTTGCACAGCTGCTACGTGGACCACCTCTGAACAAGACTGCCCCAAAGAAAGCCTCCTTGCTCTGATAATCAATCCCGGGTGCCTGTTGTGGGTGCCTTGCCTCCAGATCTTCCCTACCCCCAAGGCGTTTTGTACATGTGTGCACAAATATGTATGTGTGTGCACACTCGTGCATGTGAAGGTCTGAATACAATTTCTGGTGTTAGTCCTCAGGTCACATCCACTTTAAAATTTTATTTGTTAATCATTGTTGTTGTGCGTGTTCAGCGTAGCGGGCTGTGGGTGTGTGACACTGTGCATGGCACCCGTGTTGAAGACAGGGGGCAACTTTGTGGAGTCAGTTGGGTCTTTCAAACATCATGTGGATTCTGGAGATCTCACCCATACTGTCAGGCAATGCATGGCAAGGGCATTTATGTAGTAAGCCATGTTGCTAGCCTTACCTTTTTATTCAGAGTCACTGGCCTACAGCTCACTGAGTGAACCAGGCTTCCTGGCCATCAAGCCACAGGAATCTGCCTGCCTCTGCTCCATGTGTTAGTTTATGCGCACAAGCTGCCATGTTCTGCTTTTTTCACATATATTCTGGGCAATCAAACTCAGGGTCTCCCCCTTGCAAGACAAGAATGTTGGCAACCGAGCCATCTCCTTTTCTCATAACCCACCCAAGATCTTTTGATGTTACTTCTTTACTTCATGCTTGTCTCTTCGCCCTTCTCTTCCTTTCCCCTGAAGTTTTCTCCCTAGAGAAGGGCAAAATGAGCCAGAATTTTGTAGGATGGTTGATGGCAATCTGGAAAGCTCCTATGGCTACTGTATCTAACCTGTTCCCCTTCTTGTTTGCTAATGAAGTGTTTAATTCAGATAAACAGGGTCCTCAGAAAAAAGAAAAAAAGTCCTCAGTCTCATGGGATGAAAAATGATTGGCTTAGCCTAGTCATGGTAATCTTACTCCTCTGGATAATGACTGGCCCAGGGACGGACAGTGGGACATAGCCTTGCTAATGAGATGTAAGTCAGAGACTGGAGACTTTGGAGCAATTTTATTTCCTGACAGTAGGAGGAAATTTCCATCTTCTCTTGCATTCCATCTTCTTGTGAGATCTGATACTTGGAGCTTGGTCATCATCTTGTGCTATAAGGTTTGTAAAGCAGGTATTAGACACAGGAGAGGACACTCCCAATCCTGGGAGTGGAGTATCAGCTCTTGACATCTTACAAACAAGCAACACATATCCCTGGGGACTAAATCTTCAAGCCCTTGCTACTGAAAGCATAGGTGCCCTGGCCATACAAGCCAGATGATATGAGTTTGAGTTCCAGAAGCCACATAAACCTTAAAAGCAACAGAGGCATAAGTTTCACCTGGGAACTTTCTGTGAACCCTGTGTATATTAGGATTGGACACCTGTGAGCATGAGTCAGCGTTGGTCACAATTTTCTGGACCTTTCACCCTAAAGCATGCTGGTTGGCAGTGTGCTCCAGGCACAGGCATTCCTAGGGCTTCAGGAGAGTTCATCTGGTTCCAGACTCCAGAAGTGAGGTGCCCCCTGCACTGTATGTTCAGTGGGGATGAGTCAGCGTGCTATAGAGTGTTAGGTCAGAAACCATTATAACCTTGGAGATGTCCTGGAGATAACGTAAAGGTAGTCCTGGGAAGAAAGAGAGACTGCAATCAAAAGTCAACCCAAAGCACAAATGGGAAGTTCTAGGCTATCATCTGATAGCCAGAAGCCATTTTGCTCTACAAAGAGGGCTGCATAAAGAGAGTAGGAACTGCTCAGCAGATCTGCACTGAACCAAACTAGGTATACGCATGACCTAGGGACTTTGTGGAGTTGGCGACAGCAAGAGGCTCTGAGGCCACTGTCTGATGGTGGCAGATCCAGGCTTGAAGTCTTATTCTCTTTCCAACCCTTGAGATGCACCTGGATTTTCAGATCTAATCCACGCCTATTTTCTTCCATTTACAGGTAAGATTGGAGATAAGACTCCCTACCAACCTTCTCATTCCCGGCTAGCCAAGAAGATGCTGGCTTGGAGGAGAAGTGATCCCCCACTCCCAGGCCATAGAAGAAGGCCCTGCTATGACGACTGGCTGTTTCAGTGCACAACCTGGAGCACATTAGTCTTGTATGCCATAATGCCTATCCTCCTCTTGCCTAGAAGACCGTGGCCAGGCGTTCTCTCCTCTTTGCAACTTCCTATAACATATGGAAATCTGATTATCCTGGAAGTTACTGTGTGGAAGTAGTATGAGACTTGAAGTCAGACATATGTCTGGCTCCTTGTTCTAATGCTTTCTGGCTATAAACTCTCAGACATATTAGCTTTCTTAGACCCTGGCTTCTCATCTGTGAAAATAACAGCAAGCATCTCATCACCTAATAAGGTTGGTTTTTAAGAGTAAAGAAGGAACAAGTGGTTGGGTGGTACACATTGGTAATCCCGGACCTCAGAAGATGAGGAAGGGTGATGGGTCAGTTCAAGGTCAGTGAGGGCTACCTAGTCTAGGGGGGAGGAGAACAATAAAAGGCAGGAATAGACAGGTCTGTGGGTAGCATTTAGGAAGCACTATGTAAATGCTGACTATCTTTATTAATGTTCTAAGAGTCATTAGAAACAGCTACAGTGGTGTCATGCTATGTGCTCTGGAGATGAGGTTTAAGTCTGGCCTGGCAGCAGGGGGTGGGCTAAAAGGCAGTGAGGGAGTCTGGGATGTGGGCTCTAGAGTTTAGATTATCAGGCTGGATCTACCCAGATGCCTGACCGTATGAATTGAACCAGATAGGGAGTCAGGAACTTAAAGCTGTCTTGCTGTCCCAGAAATGAATTCCCTGGGCACAGCCCCAGCCCACCCAACTGTGAAATTGAGCTCATTACCTATTTCCTCTCACTTCCTTTCCTGCCTCAAATTGCATCATTTTTGAGATTAGTGTGTGTAGAGAGTGGGGTACAGCCTCACCCCTCCATTCTGCCTGGGATCCCCATCTGTCAGCTCTCTACTAACTATCTCTCTTATAGTCATATTTCCTGAAGATCTTTCATGTTTTCCTTAAGTCTTCTTTAGTGGTCCCTTCCCCTAAACTTACTTCTAACTGTTCGCCCATCTGTTCACTGTCAGCTATTAATTAATCACATGCCCAGTATGGGGCAGGCTCAGTGCTAGGTGTTAGTGACCCACAAGACAGGCTCCTGGTATTCAGTGGTCTGACAGTCAGGAAGGGACTCAGAGTGTGGCTGAGTGTGATGAGCTTCTTCCCACTAGAGACAACAGCATGTGAAGAGGGAAAAGGGTGGTTCTCTTCCTTTTCCTTGGATCCCACCATGGTATGCGGCTGTAAGAAGCCCCTCCAATTGCTCTAGCTTGGGGCACATGGTGCCTTGGCATGGAAGGCCCTGGAAAGAGTGGCTGGCCCACTGTCTGACTTTTGGGGTCATGACAGGCAGAATGTGAAAAGACTGAACACAGTTCAGACCTTTGGGAACTTTATGGAGTCACCAGAGAAGAGATTACTACAGCAGAATCAGGCAGGGACCCTGCAGTTCTGAAACTCAAGCTCTTGAGCATCCGTGTTAATGGCCCTTCTTGGCACCAGAAGCTGCAGAAGCCTCTGTAAATATAGGTTGCCCCAGAAGAGAGCCACGTTAGGCTCCTGTAACATCGTACCACACTCAAAGCAGAGGTACCCCCGCTTCCATTTCCCCTCTTTCTCTACTCCAGAATACTGGAAATTGCTAGCACTAGGAGCTGGATGCCAACTACCTTTCAGAAATACCCAGCAGCAGAAAATCCAACAAGTTGTACTCTGCAAGGGACCAGATGCCCTCCTTCCCTGGAACTGGTACTAGCAAAATTTAAAAACCACAGACATTTAGAGGGTGTGACTGTCTGGGAACTTTGAGTGTGGATTCCTCTGGGTCTCTGTCCTTTCTTCCCACCTTGTCCCTAGCTGGTCTCATCTCAATCTTTGCCCTTAAAGACAGCATTTCTTATTCAATGGCTCCTAGTCTAAGCTCTTAGACCGGACTGCCCCTCTCTAGTCTAATATGCATTTTAACTTGGCAGAGTTCTTCATTGTACATTTACACTCCAGCCCTTTCCTCTTGGACTTTCTCTGAGCCACAGTTAGCATACCCATGTAGGCAGTGATTGAAGATACAGCTTCAGAAGAATCCATTCCTCCCCATTTACCCTCCACATCTAACTCATTCATCAACAAATACTGTTTTTCCTGCCTCCAAAACAGTGTCCTGGACTCTGGTACCAACTCCTGAGCACTACTTTTGCTTCTTTGAATGATAGTTCCACCACTCTCCCGGAACTCTTTCAGGTCTCATAACTCACTTGCTTCCTTCTATCCTTCCCTGCTTAGATCCACTCCAAAGAGCGCCAGGTACCACTTTTCTATAGCACAGCATCAGACAACATAGCTTCCAGTGGCTTCTCATTGCACTAAAGACTAGCATACTGATATGGTCCCTTCTATCCTGCTCCCTCTGCACCACCCTCTACTGTACCTTGTACTCCTTCAACTTCCTTTAGCTCTAACATAACCCTTCCATCTCTGGTTCAACCCAAGAATACCCCATTTGGAGGAGAGGGCTTTGTGGAAACAAATTCAAATAGTTCCCAGAACACTTTCTCCATTTTCTTCTTCCTTCCTTTGCTGCAAGGGTTTCCTTGGACCATTTATTACTTTTGCAGTGTTAGTTGTTGTGTTCAAGGCTGCCTTCCTCCTACATCTTGTGCATGCATTCACTGCCCCTCATGCACTTAGAAGAGGTCTAGAGGTGCCTGTGGTTAGTAGATACTTAGTGGAGGAAATCATGCAAGCATGGCATGAACATGTTTATGGTTAGAAAGATGGAACTACAAGCCACGAATTGTGACCAGCAGGGACTTTGACTAAGATGAACTTCCTTTTAGTGTGTCTATATGCTGTTCCTTCACAAGTAGTCTCTATGAGTCTTCATCCATCCTAACACATATATGCACCATTATCATTTCCACTTTGTATCTGAAATGGGACATAAAGATATGAAATAATTGACTTAAGACAGTGGTGGATGGTGGAGATAGGACCCAGGCTTCCCCATCATCTATCTGGCAAAAAACTTCCTCTGGTGCATTCATGTGCCTCCGATGAATTTGAGTATAACAGGTTTGCCTTGTGCTAACTTTGGGAGATTCCAACTTTTGTGCTAGCTTTGGGGAATTCCAAGATAATGGGGAACCCCCAGCTTCTGCATTTTGTGATTTTTCTAAGGCTGGAGAACATTGTGGGCCATTCAGCTTGTCCCACAGAGGAAAGAAAGAGGTGAGGTGCAGGTCAGAAAGCTGCCAAATGGCTATTATCTCTCTTCTCCACAGATGTGAGGCAGCACTGATGAGGGTACAGTGAGAGTTAAGTGATGGTGAGTCTTGCAGATCTCGATAGGGCCAACTGAGTACAGATCATGGCAAAGTGCACATGTATAAATCTGCTCCAAGGCTTGATGGAGTTTTGGCTGCAAAGGCATCAATAGTAGCATGGCTACCTACTCTTGGACCGTCTTGGTTCTGAACGTTGCTCAGAGCTGGGGATGATGCCTGTGACCTTGGGTAGGATCCCAGGGCACATTCAGGAGGTAGTACATTGAGTAATGCAAGCCCCCTCATGATAGATCTGTTTTCAGCTCTCCCCGCAGAAGTGATTGATTCCCCTAGAGCCTGTATCCCTTTTCTTACTTATTGAGTGTGTATGATGGATTTTTGACAAGATTGATCTTGACCTGAATACTGCTGAGCTAAATGAATCAACATTGTCAATTCCTCTGCCTGATCCTGAAAAATAGTTATGTGCATAAGAACATTTTTCTTTCAATTGAAGTGCTTTGTACCGCTCATGGTTGCCCAGATGAAGGTCTCCCTCTCCCAGGGTCCACTGGCTGTGCTCGCAACACCTTCCTCTTGTAATATGGATACTCCAGCCATTTTTCTCATTCCTCTTCACTCCCGTAAGGCTCCTTTTTACATCAGGTCTCCCCTCTATGCCTGCCCGGCTATGCTTCTCTCGCATGCTACAGCCAGAAATATGAGCTGTAAATTGGGCTTGGCTGTGTGATGAGGAGAGAGATTTTTGTCTCATCTCTCTTTCTCACAGCAGTGATTCCTGAATCGGCACATTACTTATTTTCCCCCAAACCTAGAATAGTTGCAGTCTTTAAGGCGCAGCTGATGTATAGCTTCTGATGGCTCAAAATGGGATTTCACATTCATCTTTTCTTCCTTTGGAGTCTAAGCAAATGTTTTCGGGAGCAGTTCTAAGGCACCGAAGTTCTGCGTTGCTCTGCCTTCTTTACGGTCTCACAGCTGGACCTCTTGCCATGCTCACCTGTGGCTCAGGCTTCCTGGGTCCTGTCTGTCTGGGAGAGGGCAGGGTGAGCAGGGTGGACGAGCCAAATTGAGACAGGAAGGTATCGAGGAAGAATTATTCTCATATTGTTGGAGCAATTTATGAATCTCCACATACTAAATGAGTGTCGTGATGATTGGCTAAGATAACTACCATTCGGTGCTTATAATCAATAAGGGTTGCTTGTTTGTTGCTTCAGATCCTTAGAACAATTTTGCAAAGCCCCGTTAGAGATGTTGCACAGACAGGCTAGTGTGGAGCTCATTGAGGACAACCTGCTCAGCGATACCCACTGTCTAGGGGTTCAGGGACCATACTTGAGCTTTCTACCGTGACTTTTCCTCTATCACCAAGCGGAGTTCAAAGTGCCATCATATTTAGATGGGATGGCCACAGCTGGACTTCCCAGTATGGAGGCCAGACTCCACCTGACCAAGCTGAGCCAAGACCAAGATTTCCTGGGATGTAGCTGAGACACTTGCCCTTGCTCACAGGGATCACCCATTGAGCTTTTCTCCAGGTCTGGTCTCTGGCTGCCCCTTCTGGTCCCTTGGCTCTGTGGGCACAAAGCTGCTTCCCAGGCTTGAGGCCAGCTCCCAGCCTGTATCTTGGCTTCATCTCTGTGGCCTGTTCTCAACTTGCTCTCCAGGCTTGTTATTCTCTAACAGATATTTTGACGGTAGCTTTAGCTCACAAAAATCTTCTCTAACATCTGCAGAGAGACCTCTGTGGTCAGCAGTGTAGCTCATCTTCCCCAAGTGCAGGCTGACCTCTGGTCCATGCCTCAGGAATGGTCTATAAGGCCAGGGCTTACCCACAACTCAAGGGTGAGTCTGAAGCTCTCTCTGTGATGCCAGGTTTCCACCTTTGGCCATCATCTCTTTCCATACAAATAGTCTATTGACATCACCAAAATTTTATTAGGCTTTGCTCACATTATTTCCAGGCTGGAGATACTTTGATCTAAGGAAGTGGGCAGGACAATATGAGAATTATTCTAAGACAGAAGATTCTACTGCTACTGCTAGAAAGAAAACCACAATGAAATGGGTACTCCTGCATGCTAGGTTTTTGTGGACAGTTTCTGGGCTACTAGCAGGTTACAGGCACTCGGGTTCCAGGGAGCTGATGCCTGAGTAGCCTGAGAGAGGTGACTCCTTCAGGCTCAGCTTTTCTGTATTTAGAGGTCAGCCTTCCCTTCCTGCCCTACCCCAGCCACTTGCAACTCAGGGAGGCTGAAAGAGGGACATGGAGGAGGGCATTCAAGGGCTGTGATGGTAGGGATGGAATGTCTGCAGGCTTTCAAGAGGACAAAGCCTTGTGCAGAAAAGCCAGTGGGGTGCTGGAGGAGGTTCTGGGCATTCTCTCCTTGAGCTGGGGGCAGGGAGAGATAGAGAGAGCTCTGCAGACAGCAGAGACTGCCTGAGTAGAGAGGAGGAGCCTCAGGGTCTATCAGGATTCTTGGGATTTGGATTTTTCCACTACTGTTCGAATCTGACTTCCCAACCTGGCTTTCCCATCAACACAGCACAGGCATGGGTCAAGGCTGATGTAAAGGGTGAGGAAGGAGACAGCAGCATTGCTGTACAAAGTAGGGGAAGGCAAGGCAAGAGGCAAGGCCTGTCTGTGATAGCTAATGAGGTCTCAGGGAGAAATCACAGAGATTCCAGACCCACGGGAACCAGGCAGGTCACAACCAGAACAGTCTCCTATGGGCCTCATGGGCTGAGATTCCGGCCTGGGTCAGGTCCCTGCTGCGCCTGAAGGGGCCAGAGGCCTGTCTTGTCCCTGGGCCTTCTGCAGCCTGCCAGTCCTCACTCTGGGTGATTTGATTTGTGCTATGAAGAGTACAAATGCCCCCCTGGGATCAGAGTGGTTGATTCTGGACTCCTTCCACTGGGTCATTTTACTGACTGGCTATTCATCAGGGTCCAATGAGAGAGGGGAGGGAGAAGGAAGAAGGCCTGGCTGCCATTAACCCCTTTATTGCTGGCCAGGCCTCCGCCTACTCATTGGAAAAGCTTACTCCCAGTCCTTTGGAGATGCAACCTACCCACCCCACCTTGACTGGGTGGTTCTTGTGGTCCCTCAAACAGGCACCTGTGGAGGAAAGGGGTCCCAACTGCTTCGCCATCCCAGTCTACCAGTGTAATCTCGAGCTCCCAAGCAATGGCCTCAGCTTCCTTGCTGCCATGCATTCATCTGACACAGAATAGACAAGTTATAAAAGAGACAAATGGTTTGTGGAGAAAAATCTCCCTATGCCAGGAGAAGAAGCAGACAGAGACAAATAGAAGGAGCTCCCTTCCAAGTGCTCGGACACTTCCTCTTCTTTCCAGGGGCCAGCCAGTCTGTTATAAACAGGTGGATGGAAATGAAACTGCAGGGGAGCTTCCAGCCAAGCAAGGGTACATCGACTATTGTAGTTGGGGCGGTGGGGGCTGTGGGGGAGGGGGGGAGGACCTACCTAATGCTGCCCAAGGACTCTAACCCTCAGTTGTGGGGAAAGGACAGTGGGGAGTATCCCTGGGCTAGCTTGGCCTTGAGGAACCCCGTAGCCCTCTTCCACTCAAAGACTCCCAGTCGCCAAGCCACTTGCTTTCATAGATGACAGCTCACACAGAAATAGCTTGTTTCTACGGGAGGTGATGATCAATGGCTCAAATTAAATCCTAGAAAAGCTTTTCTTCTTGTCTGACACTTTTTAGTTTCTCTGCTTATCTCTTTCGGGGTGGCTGTATAGGCCAGATGATAACTACCTGAACAACCTAGAAAAGGTGAGTTCACTGAGGATTTAAGGGCTGAATTAGCTCTTAGATATGCTGAGAGTGGGGGGTTCTACCTCATAGCACCCACCTTCCAGCAGAATCCTGTGTGGGCGACTCTTCAGTGTCTCTCTACCCAGCCCCCATTCTTGGGTTAATAAGAGCCTTTCAGGCACCAAGCCCCGGGTTCAGATGGCTTCAGTCTCTGAATCACTCCATCTCCCCTGTCTGCATTCCCCTTAACTGAATTATCTTTGCATGAGTAACAGAGGTCTGTGCCGGGTAGGAGGGACTGTCTGGACCAGGGAATGTCTGCTCTCCAGATTTGATAGCAACGGCAACTTGAATGATACCCCCCTCCCCGGTCATGCCTCTTCCTCCACAACAGAGCCTCTGAGTACGTCCAGAAGAGGTCCAGCAGACTTTAATGATCCACCTACAGCCTGGCTGGGCTGAAAGCCAGGATCAGAGAGGCCAGCTCTGTTCTTGGCAGGAAATGAGGGGCCGTTATAGAAATGCCACCCAGGCTGGGAACAAGATCTATGGAGTTAGCAGCCCTGAGTGGGTGAGGTGCTAGGGAGCAAAGGGTAAACCAGGGCGGCCTGGTCTGTGGCCCTTGCCCACAGAATCTGCAGAGATCAGCATTCTAACATGCTGGGCTGGATGGGTTCAGGACAAGGAAACTTGTTCTTTGCTTGTAAATCTCAAACTTCATTCACCTCTGGATCACCTTGAAAGTGGTCAAGTGTTTAAAGACTGTCTCCCAGAATCTAGTTCAGAAGCTAAAATCAGCAAGTTAGAGGTAGGATCTGAAAATCAGTCTTTAGAACAGGCCTTCTCAGGGAGGAAAGGATATATGTCTAGTGATTCAGACAAGAAAGCTAATAGAGTTACTGTAACCCCTTCAAATAGAAGAGTGAGATCAGTATATATTTCCCTAGTCTTGAAAGTAAGACAACTCTGTGGGGCTGTCTCTCCTCTGTAAACCCATTCAAGTCACTTAGAGGCACTTTCAACGTGCAGGCTAATGGATCCCAATACAGCTATGTATAGTAATAATACCTTGGGTTCATATAACACATACTCTGTTCTGGGTTCTCTACTCTCATTTAACCTGGAAAATAATTTTTGAGGTGTGTTGTATTATTAATTCAGCCAGCACGTGGTGAAACTGAGGAGCCTAGAAAGGTAAAAATAACCCCTGCTAAGGTCATCAGAATAAAGAACTAACCTGGCATTCAGACTCGGCACAGCAGCTGTTGGAAATGGATTCCAGTGCAGAGGAGAAAAAAACTCCGTTTGTCCCCCTGCTGTGCACAGTACCTGAGGCCTGTGACTTAAAAATGCCTAAGAGGAGGGAAAAAGCCGGCAAATTTATACATGTGATTTATGTGCACATGGAGGAACTCAACTACGTAATTCAAAGGGCTGGTTAGACTTGGAGGTTGATGGAACATCTTAATGATGGCAGATAAAACATGAAAATAGACAAGAAAACAGGATGGGGTGGGCTGACTTACAAGGAGTTGAAGCCAGGTTGTTTTAGGGGAGCCTAATGGTAGGGTTTTGAATGTTTACCTTAAGATGTGTTTTGAGTTTCTCCCTGAGCACAGTATCAGGAACATATGCTTGCTCATCCCTGGAGTGGCTACTGCATACATCTGCAAGTTCACTAACAGGGATCTGGTAGTTTCAGTGAGAAATGACACTAATAGTCTTGGGAATTTGAATTAACTTGTAAAAATGTGTTTGAGGAGTTTTAGGTGGCATGGCCTAGCTGGAGGAATTTTATCACCAGGGCTGAGAACTGAGAGTAAAAAACTTCACCTATTTCCGGTCCCCCCCCCCCCCGCTTTATACTTGTGTTCAAGATGTAAGTTTTCTGTCATCGCCGCTATTCTTGCCACCTGCTTCTACGACTTCCTCACCATTATTGACTCTAACCCTCTGGAGTCATTAACTAAAAGTCTTTCTTCTATAAGTTGCCTTGGGCATTATGTTTTATCACAGCAACAGAAAAGTAACTGATCAGAAGTTGGTACCAGGAGTAGGGTGTTGAAATAAAGAATCCGGCCATTTTGTTTTTGTAGGAATGTGAAAACTTTGGAACTTTGGAGTAGAAAAGTGGTTGAATGTAAGCAGAGCTTACCAAGCCATCCTGGTAGCATCTTTAAAGATAGTAGTATTGAAAGTTATGCAGATTATGGAGGCTCATCTTAAGAGGAGTAGGAGAAAAACAAGGATTTTTAACAACAACTGAGGTAAAGGTCAATCTGACCATGATGGTGATTGACTATTGTTCCTCTGGAACTGTAAGCCCAAATAAACACTTTCTTCTATAAGTTATGTTGGCCATGGTGCTTAATCATAGAAAAGTAACAGGTACAAGAGATAAGAAAAAGAAGATTGACTGACTTCCATATTGATGGGATTTGATGAAATAAGACAGGTATATTCTGAAGTCTGTTACTAAATATCCAAGGGCTGGAGGCATTGGTTAAAGCAGCATTTTCCTGAATATCGAAAAATTAACTTCATTGTAGTCATCTACCCTTGCTAGAAGGCTATATCATATGTCATATAGTATGAGTTATATTATGTAGTGCTTACTGAAGTGGGCGGGGGGGGTTGAGTTCCTAAGGGCAACAAAATAAGTGAAATTGCTAGAAAATAATGATTATTTTAGTGAGGTTTATTTCTGCAGACTCTTGGTTGTACTTCCTATCTCCATTTCTCGGGATATTCTTCTAATACACTTCTAGGAAGATAAGTGTGTCCATTGCTCCTAGGCAGATGAAGTGAGAGTAGCAAATTCCCTCTGCATTTGTTATATCCAAGTTAGCTTCAGTGGCATATTTTGTGGTAGTGAATTCTGGGCCTCCCTTTCCTAACTAGTATACCGTATAGCCTAGATGCTTCAGGTGGAGACTAAAGCTTCAGCTGTCAGTCAGGCGTAATGGTCAGGTTCTGACAGACCTGCAGTAGAACAATGGTCTTAAGCAGGTGGGACTATAATGGCTGCAAAAGACCAGTAATCTCTTCTGGGTGGAAGACTGTCTTAAGAGTCAGGATAGGTTTAAATTTCAAAGTACTATTAGGCAAGCTATTTCTTTTCTGAGGCCTTAGTTCTAGCCTAAGAACTAGAGGTGTCAAGAGGTCCTAAGGGGGATGACAGACATCTAGATTTCTTCTCAGCTCTAAACATTTGGAAATGATGTGTATGTCCCTTCTCTGAGCAAGGTATGGGCATTCACACACAGCAGGGGGAATCTCTCATGCATGCTATCAAGGAAGCTCTTTGTGGAGGAAATTGCCCCAGCCTAAGACTGATGTGTAGATGTTCACATTTCACTGCTATAAGTCTGGGCCTGTCTTAGGCCAGGATCTAAGCCCCGGGGCTTGAAGGAGAGGACGTTGATTCTATGACTAATCTTTCATTGAGCATGGGCTGATATTTCTTCAAGGTAGTACTAAAATGCATTGTGCTAAAGAAAGGCCTTTGGACTCACCTAAGAACAAAAGGGGGCAATATTAGGGAAGTTGTTAAGGTAATGTAGAAAGAACTATAGAAGTATAGAGGCCTAGAAATGGATACCAGCTATAGTTCACCCATCTCCTTGCATACTTTGAAGCCATCACAATGCACAAGCTGGACTCAGGGAGGTGGGCCCCAAAAAAATTTGTTTTGTTTTGTTTTGTAGTAACTAAAAGCCTTGGGCCAGTTCAGAGCTACAAAGAATTCCATGGAAATGATCTGCCAGAAGACTCTTTCCATTCAGACCTCACCACACTGACCCACACCATCCTTTTATTAGCTCATTTACACTGAGGCATATCGTCTGGTCACTAACATTGATCTTCTTCACCAACATAGTTTCCTTTGCCAATTGTCAGCCCTTAAAAACAATGACTGTCAGGAAGCCCATCTGTTGGTCCTTGCTGAACTACTGTATTCACCTGGTATTCAGTGTTCTGGTGTGCTTTCAGAAAAGGCTTTCTGCCCACTCTTTCTCTGTGTGTGTATGTGTGTGTCTAATTGCCCGTATGTCTGTCTCTGTGTCTGTGTGTGTCTGTCTCTCTGTGTTAAAAGAACTTTATTCACCTGTTACAATTGTTGTCTCAGAGGCTTACTTACTGCCCCTGTCTGCTAACTTAGGCCTAGTCCTTGAAGTTCCTAGCCTCCATATAATCTCACCTAGGCCTAGAATGTTTTCAGCCTCTGAGACTTACTGCTTAAGAAGCTCACCCTTTCTTGTTCTTACTGAGCTCATATCTGGATGGTTCAACTCAGCTGTTCTGGCTCAAACTCCTCTCTCAACTAATTTATTTAATCTGGCCTTTCTCTTGATCTCTGAATTGTTCTGTTTTCATGCATACCAGGAAAGGTAATCATATTCCATTACAGAAGGTTGTGAGCTACGACATGCTTGCTGGGAATTGAACTCAGGACCTCTGGAAGAACAGCCAGTGCTCTGAACCACTGAGCATCTCTCCAGCCCTCCTTTCATTCAGCAGCTTCTCTTATTTATTTGTTTGTTTGTTTGTTTGTTTGTTTATTTATTTATTTTCTGAGACAGGATTTCTCTGTGTAGTCTTGGCTGTCCTGGACTCACTTTGTAGATCAGGCTGGCCTAGAACTCCACCTGCCTCTGCCTCCCTGAGTGCTGGGATTAAAGGTGTGTGCCACCATGCCCAGATTACAATCCAGTGTCTTTTATCTGATCTTATTCCCCCTTTCTGTTTATCAAGGTACAATTAGATCTCTATAAATCCACACATAAACTAGACATTTAGGCACTCTTATTCCATGCCCAGCTCCATGCCGTGAGCTGGCATTCAATCCAGAGAGCCAGGCTTCTTACCTATCATCAATGGGCCTTCTGTGTTGATCCTTGATTTCATTGGGTACCATAGGTTCACAATTAAGCATTTTCTGTTCTCTTAGTTCCTCTGTCTCTTGTCTCTCAAGCCTTTATATTATCATAGCTAATTTTTTTTTTGTTGCACAGCTATTTTTTCAGTCTTTTCTGAGAGAAAAAAAATGTAAAGACTGCAATTGACAGTAAAGAGGGGTTTACTCTGGTGGTCATCATTGCAATGAGTACTGCAATGGCTTTTTCAAGTGACCTTTTTATCCCCTCAACGCCTACCCTTGTTCTCAAGGGATCTGAAATGGAGATTCCCATTTTTAATGTAGGAAAAGTCTGTCTATATAATCAAAATTGTCTTTTGAGATTGCTTACTATGATTCACTGTCTCAGAGGCCCCTGTCCTTGCGCTAGGCTTGAGGTTCCTGCTGCTCTGAGGTCTCCCATGTCAGTCTGGGGATCCAGACAAACTCAAAGAACTGAATCTCGCTCTGGAGACCATCCCAGGTGAATTTCTCCTCTGCAGCTTTCTGACAGATGTCTCTTGTCCTCTGCAACATTGTTTTAGATTTCTCTGCTTGTGCAATGCTTGTGGGCTTTCTTTTTCAATCACATTGAGTTTTCTTACCAATCATGTTCAGTGCCATACGTAAAAAAGCTTTTATTCTCCTTTTTTCTATTGTTGTCTGGGAGGCTTACTGCCTCTGTCTGCTAACCCTAGGCCTACTCCTGGGTGCTTCTAGCCTCCATACCACCTAACCTAAGTCTAGAATGTTTTCAGCCTCTGATACTTAAAAGTTCACACTTTCTAGTTCCTTCTGAACATTTCTGGCTAATTCAACTCAGCTGTTCTGGTTCAACTCCTCTCCCAACTAATTTATCCATTTCTCTCTGCCTCTCTGTCTCTGTGTCTGTATATGTAGTGTTGTCATGTGTGGGAATTCCTGAGCATTCAAGAGAAAAACATTGGTTCTATGACCACCTGTGTGGCAATGGATAATCCCTTAGCTATTGTCTTAAATCAAGGACCACCAAGTCTGTACTCTGACTCTCTTTCCTGATGTTCCACATAATTACAAGATAGTTTTGGCTCAAACATGGCTGGTGGCAAGTCAAGAACTCCAATGCATTCAGAGGCTGGGCATTAGCCAAGTACCCCATTCACAGGGTTGAGGCATTGGTCTGGGGCCAGCATCTCTTGAGGCATGATGAAATCTCTGGGCCTGTGGTGAACTGTGCAATCAGCATTTGCTGATGGATCATGGCAACAGTAGTTGGGGAACTTGGAAGGACCTCAGACAATGGGAAGAATGTTACAATGAGCTGAGATGGAGGCCTTTAGGAAAAGCATGGCCAAATAAGTCCCTTTAGTGGAGCAATGATTAGCATGTTAGTCAAGACACAGCCAGGCCCTCTTCGGCAGCATCCATGGCAGCTTTACTTCATGCAGCACAAGAGCTGTGGTCCTTCCTCAATCCAAAGTTGTTTCAGAGGGAGGGGAGGGAAGCTAAGGTTTCCAGAACTTTCTAAGAAGAGAGGTATATGTATTCAGAATTCTGAGTTTACTGATTGTTCCTCTATAAAGCCATTCTTGGTATCCCTCATCTGACTTGAGTAGCCTTTTCATATAGTCAGCTCTGAGGACCTTCTCTACTATATTGCATCGTGATTGCTGAAGGTCAGTCTAGCTAAGACTGGGAGGTTCCAAAAACATCCTTATCATAAAGGTTCAATTCCAGTGTGTTAAATATAAAATGAGCAAGTCCCTAGGGGTTTCATGCCTAGATAAGTTGCCCAAAAGCTTTTTCTAGGCAGCTCATCTTCTCTTAGGCCTTGTAGATGTGCACTGACCTCAAAGAATGAGCACTTTCAGAGGAAAGAAAAGGTGGTTGGACAACACTGATGTCTGAAAAGGGACTTAGGGCTGACAGCTGCTTGAGTGAATCATGAAAATGGCACCTCCTTCGGAAAAGGACTCCAATCACTGTGCACTCCACCCAGGACTGGAATGAAAACCTCAGGCTCTCTTCCAGGCCCCTGAAGGGAAGCCCCCTTCTTCATTCAGGCAGAGGGGAAGCTGGAGTCTGACACAGAGTGTTTTCTTGCCATGAGTCAGGTAAAGAAACAGCTTGTGTCTCAAGGAGAAAGTGGAATTTCGGAGTACACAAGGGTAAATATTGAATGTGAGATGCTGCTAATTAGCTGCACAAAGGCCGTTAGCATTAATGAGTTCTGTCCTTTTGCAGTAAGAAGCAACCGTTTCTTTGGTCCAGGCTCACTGGCAGTGGCCCAGTGTTCTGGCTGTTACTGGGAGTCTTTTGTGACAGTTTCATCTTAGAAAAGGCAGGAAAAAATAACAACTAGGATTTCAGTGAAGCTCCTTCCTTTTCAGCATCTACAGTAACATATGCAGAAACTTGAGGTTAAAAATATGCTAAAAATACATCACTTGTTTCCTATTAGCAAACCTAATCATATCCCTCCCCTAGACTTTGGCTTACCAAGGCTGGGAAAGAAAAGAAGACTAGGGTGGAGAAGTGATGGTAACCTGGATTTTTTTTTTCTTTCGTAAACCTCCAGTCATTTAGGCTGCAGAGATGGCTCAGTGCTTAAGGGCAGATGCTGCTCTTAAGGAGCACCAGAGTTAAATTTCTAGGACCCATGTCAGAGAGTTCAATAATCACCTGTAACTACAGCTCCAGGGTATCCAAAGCCCATTTATACAGATACACACACATTCAAAACTAAAATAAACATTTTTAATCCTTCAAATAAAAACAGGAGTTGTATTCTATTACCTCCATTTGCCAGAAGAGAAACATTCAGGCTCAGAGGGGTTAAGTAACTCATCCTTGTTCCCTAGCTAATAAATGGGAGAGTCAGAGCATCTCCAGTATGCCCAGATCCAAAGTCATCCAAAGCTATGGTGAGAACCCACATGTTGAACATGTGTGGAGGAAGCAGGGGATGGTCAATGTGAGCATTGTTGCCCTCTCCACAGTGAGGAAGAAACATGGAACCAACAGAGGATTTGGTCATTA
This sequence comes from Pachyuromys duprasi, assembly GCA_028658305.1. NCBI lineage: Eukaryota > Metazoa > Chordata > Mammalia > Rodentia > Muridae > Pachyuromys > Pachyuromys duprasi. The sequence goes on from CM053747.1 coordinate 39,946,851, forward strand.
TTTATTAATACCATTAATTCCCTGACGTTTACTCAATGTCTGCTAACATCTGGGCTGGAGCCTAGTAGATTGTCCTTGATTCCACGGGGATTGCTGTTATATACTAAGATGGCGGATGCTGATAGCCATAATAAGGGGTGGGGGTTGATCAATAGTGAAAAAACTTCATCTTAAGACAGCACAACTGGGCATGTCTAAATGGTGTATGAGGGGTGAGAAAAAGAGAAACAATCTCTTATTACTTTGCAAATCATTTTTAATCTGTGAAGAGGAAACAATACAGTTTTGGAGCCTCAGTGAGTTTAGCCTAGATTAAATAGAATGAAAGGGGGCAACCAAGGGCTCCCTTGGACCAATGGTATAGAGGTAAGTTACAGCAGGAGCATGAAGTCAGAACCCCATATTGGTTTGTGTAGACAGAACACGGACTTGGAACAAGCTAAATTGAGGAGTAAAGTTGAATTAGCAGGCAGAGGTAGGCCACAAGGGTGTGGTAGGCAAGGCACTGAACTTGGTAAATGGGGCCTTTATAGCCTTCTTTCCCCCACTCCTCTCCTTCCTTCCCCTTCTTTCTATGTGAACTACTAGGGATTGAACCTAGCGCTTTATGCGCAGTAGGCAAGGGTTCTATGGCAGAGCTATGTCTCTAGCCTTTTCTTTTTTCATCTTCAGAGAAGGTCTCACTAAGTTGCTCAGGCTGACCCGCTTTCTAGTTCTGGCAGGCCTTGACCTTACACTCTGCCTGTCTCAGCTTCCTGGCTAGTTAGATTACTGGTCTTAGTTACTGCCCCTGACTCATTATAGTATTTTCAATTACAGGTATGTTATGAGAGATTAACTTGAGCAGGGTAGGAGCAGAGGCTGATAGTTCAATGCTAGCTGAAGGGTGTTGCAGTATGTTAGACAGTGAGGATGATGGTGGGATATATTTTTGCTCTATACTGAGTGGATGGAATTGTCAAGCGTAAATGGGTCTATTAAATACCAGGGGCTTACAGGAGAGCGGGGAGTAAGAGATAGCGCTCAAGTGCCTGGCTTGGGAAGTTCAATGTGGACAATGACTGTGTCTTGGTAACAGATACTTGGGGAAGTAGATCCCCTGGGAAATGCTGAGGGTAAAGCAGCTGTGGTCAACACTGCTGGTATGATGCATAGAGCTTAGGAGCCACTTGGGGAATTCCAGGCTTGGTAACAGCTGAGATCTTTAGGATGTTTGCATCACTCTGGGTGGACATTAGTGGGGGAGAATTGAACTGTAGTGTGGCCATGCCTCTTCCCATCTTCCCATACTCTTGTCCAACTTTGTCTCCAGGGTGGCATCAAGGTCACTGGGTGCTAAGTGAAGGCTTGTCACTTTGGCCCTTCCTGAACTAGTGTTTATTTTCAGTCTCTCTATGCTATTATAATGAGGAAAAACTTACAAGTAGGCAATTGATATGGAGACTGTGGAGTTCAAGACCAAGGTGACAACAGGTACAGACCCAGTGTCTCCTTCCAAAATGGCACCTTGCTGCTGTAGTGGAAGAATGCTGTGTTTTCACAGGGTGAAGGGTATAGAAGGAATTAAAGAGGAGGAATGTGGGAACTCTCTCAGTCAAGTCTTCTGTGGTGGCACCCAATCTCATTCATCAGGTTGAAGTCTCTACAACTTTGAAAATCTTCAAAGTCCACGTTTTCTGATACTGTAGATCTGGTTTCTGCATGCACTTTATAAAGAATAAAAAAAAAATCAACCTAGAGTAGCCAGGAGTGTTCAGTTCTTCCACCTCTTAGCATCACCCTGGAAGCATCCATCTAATTTTAGAGCTTCTTCTTTGCATCCTGGGGCTGGAAACTGCAAAGCGGTCATGCTGGTGGGGAGCTTCGTAGCCTGTTTCTACCTACCCCAAGCTGCACGGCTCCTTCCTGTTCTATCTAGTTCTCTTGTGGCTAGATCCATACTGTGGTGGAAGCTGAGCACTAGAATTATGCTAGGCCATGCCACTGATTCATAATACATAGGAACACCCTGCAATAACATTAACTAGTTTCCCCTGTTTTGGTAATACCGCTTTCTCTTGTTCCACAAAATTCTGTCTGGTCAGAAGTGACTCAGGATTTACAACCTTATCCCCAGACTAGCTTTGAACTTGCTATGTAGCTGATGATTACCTTGAACTTTAGATCCTCCTGCCTCTACCTCTAGAATGCTGGGATTGTAGGCATGTGCCACCATGCTCTTGCTTGCTTGCTTGCTTGCTTGCTTGCTTGCTTGCCTGCTTGCTTGCTTTCTGTTGGAGTGTTGGAGTTTGAACCAAGAGCTCTGTGCATGCTAAGAAAGCATGCTGCCAACTGAGCTACATCTCCAGTTCCGTGATGCCTTTGTTTTATTTTCTAATGCTTTTTCTTTCTCATCTTTCCAGACACCTGCCTACAGTGACAAATCCAGTATTATATCCATGTCCAGCAGGCCAGGAAGGGAGAGAGGAGTCACAGAAGAGCTGTTGAGAGGTACCAAGGAAGTTGGTACAAAAGCAGTGTCAATTAACTCTGAAGGACAAGCTAAATACAGAAACGGAGGAATTGATAGCAAGATTAATACTTGGAGAACCAAGAGGAGGACAGATTGGAAATAAGTGAAACCAACCCCTGCCTAACTCTGTCAGGGGAGAGAGTTGAAGATGGAAACAATCTAATAGGAATCAGGTCTGCTGCCTGGACAGCTCAGGCACAGTGGCTCATGGCTAATGTGATAGCTCTTAAACATAAGCCAGGTTCTGGTTGGGGTCAAAAGCTACTTAGTACAGTAATTCAAGGATCATTTTTTTATTTCAGGGAGCAAGGTCAAAGGCACGGTGAAAGGAGTTCTGCTTTTCTTTACATGAGGCCAGACTGAGGGAAGAACAGAACTTACCTTGGTTCTTTTACTAGTTCAGGGGCTGTGAGCAGAACACCCATTTTCCCCACACCCCTTAAAGCTGTGAGAAAGCCCTTCTTGGCATCATACTAAACTTCAGGGCTCAAGTTTATGAAACACCAAAAGAAAAGGTTGAAATGGCATCTTCCTTCAGTGAGACAAGGGGTCTTGTCATGGAATACAGATAGGAAGATTCCAGAGAGAAAACCAGGGATCTCCCAAGTAGGACTCAGCAAGACCTTCCTCTGATGTAGGATAAAAAGGTAGCAAGAGAGCCAAGCGTGGTAGCACACAACTTGAATCCCAGCACTCAGAAGCAGAGGCAGGTCAACCCAGTAAATTCAAGTCCAGCCCTGTCTACATAGAGAGGTCCAAGCCAATGAAACCTACACAGTAAGATCCTGTTGCTGAAGAAGAATTAAAAAGTAGTCAAGATAGGAAGAGCCAACATCTGGGACCTGCTATATCACACTGGGTTGACTCTTCAGCCAAAGTGCTGAGACTATAACATCTGCAGGCCAGTATATGGAGAAAATGGTGAGGCAGGAGACAAGAGATTCTGTTCAGTGTAACTCTAGAGGGCCCTGTACACACAAAACTGAACATAGAGTGTTCCCTCTAGAGATGGGTAGTCCTGAGTCAGAAAGCATATTCACCTGCTGTCCATCTTATGAGGTTTGCTGAACACCTGCTGGGTTAGTCTGCTCTGGACATTCTTCCATTTTTTGGAATAGCATGATGACATTCATTTGGGGTCTTGCTCATTCCACTCATCTTACCCGAAATTCTGTGAAGCCTTAATGATACTACTGATTAGGAATTTAAACTAGCCAGTCTATCAAGATCAGAACTGTGGCTAGAATTCTACAGAAAATGATCAGACATTATTGAAGCAGATTTTTCTTTTAATGACAGCACCCTAAGAAACTGATCATTATTTCTGGTATCACTGCTAACCTCTTGAGATACTTAGAAGAGACAACTAAGGCAACTGTAGCATCTTTGAGCCAAGAAAAAGTTACTCTTCCCTTTTCCAGGCAGATAAAACGCCTGCAGAGACACAAGGCTTGGTGAGTAGAGAGCAAATGCAATTCGCCACAGTTCACTTGTTCACTGAAGTGCTCTGATTATTTTGAACCTTTGGGCTGCTACAGTAGTCCCATTTTCTATCCTTCCTGAAGCCTATGGTTTATGTTTTCATTCTGTTCTCTAACTATCCCATGTCCATCTAGGTTAATCTGGTGGATGTTTTGCTGCTTGCCAAACAAAAACAAGGGATATATAGGATACAAAACAGCTGGATTAACAGATTTCTCTGAATAGCATTGCACAGAGAGAGAACTGGATACCAGAGTCTTGGCGCTACTGTTATGAACTGGCTGATAGTATTTGGATATGGGACTTTGTAATGTGTTCAGAATTGAATGAAGTCATAAAGAAGTGACCTCCTACGATGAGAATGCTAGCCTTTTATGAAGGAAAAAAAACCAAGCCTGGAACCCTTGTTCTGTCCTCTTAAAACGTTCTTGTCATGTGCTGTCCTCTGTCTTCATATGATGTGGCAGGAAGGCATTTGACAGTTGCTGGTATCATGCCTTTGGACTTCCCAGTTTCCAGAGCTGTAAGCCAAATGTATTTCTTCATTATAAATCTCTGCCTACTAGCATTTTGTTTTAGTAAAGAAAATTGTCTTAATGAAATAATTATAGGGTGTCAATGGCCAAGATACTTACAGAACCATCAAAGATTATTTTAAAGGTCAGTGCCAAACCAGGAAGATGGCTCCATGGGTTAAAGGGCTTGCTGCCAAAGCTGATGACCTGGGTTCTGTCTCCAGAACCCACATACCTGGTGGAAAGGTAGAACTGACTCCTGGAAAGTTTTCCCTTGTTCTCTACATGTGTACCATGGTATACACACAAATATAATAAATAATATGTAGTAAAAATTAAAGTCATTGCCCTGTTTTTTCTCATACAAACATATACACACACGCACAAACACCACAAAAGACATAAAAATAGAACAGGGCCTACTGAGGAGAGGGATTCCAGCTGGCAAGTAATTGGGATGACAAAGGTATTAAATGGTGAAAATGACCAATATGCACTATATGCATGTATGAATTGTCAAATAATTTTAAAAATCAAGTCTTACTGTACTAGTTACTTCCCTATTGTTGTGATGAAATACCACAATCAAAAGCAACTTAACAAAAAGTTTATTTTGACTTATAGTTCCAGAGACTACAGAGGGGCATCCATAATGGTGGGAAAGGCATGGCAGGAGGTGGCCAGAGCAGGAAGCTGAGAGACCACATCTCCAACTGTTAGCGACCAAGCATTTCCACCTGCCTGTCCTCAGTAACCCAGCAGCAGCTTAGGTCATCACCCATTGCCGCCAGGTGGCCAGGTGCACCTAAAAGGACCAGCCACCCCAGACATCCCCCGTCTCTCCTTCCCTGTCTTGTCCGTTCTGTCTGCTTGCCTGTCTATCTCAGTCTCTCCCGTGCCCTCACTCTGAGATGGCCTTTCACCCTCCCACCTCCAACCATAAACCTCTTACATCAGATCTTTTGTGGGGCCTAATTTCTTAGTGGCACACGGTGGCATGGACCACCGAAGATACCCTTATCTTCTCTGATCTATCCTGACACCAACTCCAAACTCAAAGCAGAGAGCAAACTGGAGGTCGGATAAGACTTAAAACCTCAAGCCGTCCCCCAGTGACACTCTCCCTCCATCAAGGGTCTACCTCCTAAAGGTCCCACAACCTCCCCAAACAGCATCACCAAGTGAGACCACGTGTTCAAATACGTGAAGCTATTAGAGACACGTGTCATTTAAATGACATTTATGAAAAATATAAATAAATGCAGTGTCTCGGGAATGATACTGTAGGTTGTCATCTGACTTCCAAAAGCATGAGTGCGCGCGCATGTCCACACACACACACACACACACACACACACACACTCACATACTCTCATTCACTCACAATTTCTGCTTTGTGAAGAAATGGGTAAGGTGGCTTCTGAGGTTCATTGTTGCAGATTAGGGAGGAGATCGAAGTGCTGATATGTTTAAATCCAGAAATCACAAACATTAGGGCCATGAGTGAGCACAGTGCATATGTACCTTTAGTGTCCTTGCTTGAGATAGCTCTTGGAAATGGAAATATTGTCTCCAAAGACAATCTTGATCTTGTCATTCATGTTGAAGGTTTTAATTCTCAGCCATTGAGCAATGCAAACTGGATCCCAGGGGCAAGTGGCTTCTTTCCCTCCCAAGATTCCCTTAACTGCTGTCTTTCTATTGTACAGTACCTCACTTCCCTCCTCTGCTTTTAACCTGTCAATCATGCCTTCCTGAGAGAGAGAGGCCAATAACAGGTATTTCAGAACTGTGACAAACCCTTGGTGAAAGCTTTTGCTCAAAGATACCTGCTTTCTTCTGCTGTCATGAGGCTGCCTTCAGCACTGTTGCGCATGGCCCTTCTAAAACTATGTTCCTGAAGACATGCCTAAACTGCAAGCCTTTTCCCCAGCAAGCAGCCAGACCTGCCTGTATCCTGGACAGGACCTGGGATGGTGGGACTGGAGGTGGAATGCAGAATTAAATGAGCAACATGCTGATTTCATGCAAATGAATATCTATTTTGAATCAACAGCTTGGGTACTTTTTCTAGTAGGCCTGAGGCAGCAGGAATCCAAAAGGAGGGCAGGAGGGGGAGTGTGTCTCTTGGGGTGGTGAGGAGTCTACGGGGGCTCCAGTCTGAGCAGAGCTGCCTCCTGCCCACAGTCTTAATGCTATTAGATCCACTCATTAGCAAGTATGAAATATGGAGAGTAAATTTTTTTGAAAAAAAAATCAGAAAAGAAAAGAAAAAGTCTCATTTCTGCAATGAATAACAGATGGAGACTTAATTCAATTTGCATCCAATACACCCTAGTACCAGTGACTTCGTTTGTGTAACAATGGAGATCCTGGGGATGAGGAGGGGTCCCTGCTGCAAAGGGGCTGATGTGATGAGCCCACACCTCCCCCATCCTGCCCTCATATCTCTGTGGGAGCCAGATGGATAGTCTTGTTTTAAAGCATCTCTCCCTTGGGCCGATCCTGAATTCATTCTCTAATCCAAAGGGAAAGGTTCACGGACGGAAATGAGAGAGCACTGGGGGAGGAGGTGTGCTGCAGGGAGCAACAGTGGAGGGAGATAGAGAGTCCTGTGGAAACTGAGGAAAGATACCATGGTCTCCAGTCCTAAACCCCTTCCTCACCCCCAAAGTAAATCAGAAGACGTCCCTGGGCTGTCTTCACGGGATTCCCAAGATGTAGGCTCTCCTTATCTCCTGCTGCCAAGACCAGGACTCTGAACTCTGCCCTGGCACTAAGTAACTCCTTTGAGTGATCTGATGATGCCTTGGAACTTCTGAACATGGAGATTCCTCCTTTACTTGCTGGGCACAGTAGGAGAATCAATGTTTGCCTCATCACAGGAACCTGGAGTGTGAGCACAGCACTGTGCCTGTCTCTGTGGCTCTATTCTAGTCCCCACAATGGGGAAGATCACTGTTGGGGTCCGTGGTGTCACTCCTATGGCTCCCCTCTGGGAGCTGATAGATGGGGTTTGTGCACAAAGAACAATTACCAAACAGGACAAGAAGTCCCACTTTATCAAACAGCAAGGCAGGGCCAAACTGCTGCAGAAACTGGATTGGAGACTGAAGCTTGGGCCAAATCCTAGCATAGAATGCTGGAACACAAGCTGCACTTGCCCTGGCCCACAGAGAGAAAGGGAGGGGCTGGATGTGTATCCATGTACATCCTGCTCAGCCATAAGGTGTAGGCCGCAAGCCTGTCTCCACCTCCTGGATGCAGAGAGGATCATAGAAGATTAGGGCTGATTAGCCTGGTTCTAGAAGATTCTAAGTTTACGAAGAGGGAATTTTTTTCCCTCTCTTCTTTTAAATCACAGTGTCTATACTTGAAATTCGGGTGACATAAAACAAGTTAAAAAGAAAAACAGATACAAATGATGTTTAATATACTACACATATTTAATATACATGTTTATATTAATATATACATACATATATATTACATATTGTATATTGAGGTATGTAGCCTTCATAGGAAACTTAATGAACAGGCTAGGAATGGGGTCTTCTAAACCATAATGATAAGACTGTAGAGAAGCAACAACATACAATGGGGTTCAAGATTCTAAGGGTGGTCATTGTGGGAAGGCAACTAAGAATATATAGGAGGGCTTTATGTAAAATTATATTAATAGACTTGTTACACAGAACCAATTTTTACTTGACTCTTAGTCTCCCAGAGTAAGAATACTGTTACTGGAAATTTTGGGAAGTATCATTTTTAGATTCTTAGTCTCATTAATAAAGATATTTAAGAATGGACTCTGAAGGAAATTCAAAAACAATTTTATTAGAGTTTCAAAAAGAAACCCAGGTCAGACAAGCTGGAAATCTTGGAAGCTGCCCATGGAGGAAGAGAGAACACCATGACATTCATAGGCATCCACATGGCAGGAAGGAGTGGAGAGCTGCAGAGTGAAAGTGAGAAAGCCCCTGGCCAGTAACCAGAAGAAAGAAACAAAGGTAAAAAGAAGGAAAAGAGAAAAGTTAGGTTCTGAGTAAATCTCAAAAACAAGTCTTCATGGCAGCTCTGTAAAGGTCTGTTCTGCAAACAGGGATTCAGGAGGGAAAAATATATATTATCTCATTAAAGATATAATTATTCCATAGTTATGCCGCCCCTCTTCTTAGGATGGCTTAATGTAAATCAGCCTCCCTGAGGTGTGATCTTTTGGCTAGGTTACTGTCAGGCCTCAGTAGATTACCTCTATTATAGATTTGATATCTTGAAATATTAGGTCTCCACCAGAGCCAGAAACAGAATTTAGATCTTTCTCTATCCATTTATCTATCTATCTATCTATCTATCTATCTATCTATCTATCTATCTATCTATCTATCTACCTACCTACCTACCTATTTGACCAGGAAGAAGTGGCTTTTCAGGTGGGAAAAATGTCAGAGCACTGTTCCTGTACCTTCTACTTCTCTTTCATGTGTTTACATGAAATAAATAGCCAATGCACTAAAGTGGCACGTCTTGTGGTAACATGTTCCAAACTCCATCAGGTGCTTTACTTAAGGATGAAAAGGAGAGCTACCTGTGCAAGGATTTGTGTCCTCAGACGTGGCTCTGTCTGTGCTTTGGGGAGTGGAGGCCAGAGGCACAGCTCCTTACTGTTAGCGCAGCCTCAGGTGTTCTAACCTTTGAGGGGACTCAGTTCAGGACGAACCAAGATTTGTGACTTTAGCACAGAAAATAATTTCAACACCAATGAATATAAAGACGAGTTTTGGTTTAATAAAGATACTTAAGTGTGGAGTTTAAGCACGAGGGGTATGAGACGGAGAGGCGCTGAGGAAGAAGAGGACACAGTGGAGAGTGTGGGTGTGCATTTCCGGAAGACCGCTCACAGAGCTGACGTCTACAACAGCTCCATATAATACTTTTGTGCGATTTAAAATTACTGTCTTCAAAGGGTCTCTAAGACCTAAATGAGATCATTGGTAGTCCATGAGGGGCACGTGAAAGGATTACAAGGTGATATTATCTCATGAAATTGCCTCCTATTTAGAGGTAATTGTAAGGATATGGGAAAACTCCAGATTACAGGGAGGCAGAGAGGTAGAATTTCTCCCGTGTGCACAAAGCAAGCATACCAAGCCAGGGCTAGGCATGAGACCTATGTTTGCAGTATTAGATGTCAGAAAGATTAATCTTAAAAGACCCATCCCCTAGATTTAGAGCCCTCAACTCAGCTTCGGTTAGTATTTGGATATTACTAGAAATCTTTCCAGTAAGGACTCCCAACTGCTTTTCACACGTAGGGAATAAGAAGGACAAGGGAGGGCATGGAGGAGGGAGTCAGGTATGGGAAATCAAGTCTATCTGCCAAACATCCCATCAATTAGTATTGCTCATGTTGAAAGGCTGCCCTGTTGGACAACATCCTTTGTCTTCTCTTTTCAGTAGAAAGAAAATGAATATTGATTGATTCTCTTCTTGGCTCTATGCTGGCCCCTTCAAATGAAAATGATTGGGCTTCCCCATCCAGTGGATGACATTTCCGTTTAGAGGCAATTACATCTTCTCAGAACTCAGCCCCTGGACCAGAAAATGTTACTGTGATTCTGAAGAGTGTTCTGGGGGCATTTCGAGCGAGCAAAAGGAGCCTTAGCTTTCCAACGGTGTTGAACTAGTATTCTGCATCCAGGAGAGGCAGGCTTTGGATCTGAGTGGCCTTAGATCTGGCTAAGAAATGACTCCAGCGAATCTTTGGAAAAGGTGAAGTCTTTATACCCAGAGGACTGCTAGGAGAAAGAATGTCTCAAGCTCTTTAGTGTAATATTCTACACGATAGCCAGCAGAACAGTGTGAAGTCTCCACATACAGGTACAGTTTCCCTTTAACTGTGTGGAGCAATGTAACATTTCTCAAGAACATAGGCATACACACATAAACCTACATATGAACATACACGCACACACATATCAAAACAAAACATGTTTTTAAATACTTTAATATAATTTTTGAATTATGTTTATGAGCATGTGTGCACATGAGCACTGGTGCCCTTGGAGGCCAGAGACATCTGACTCCCCGGGAACTGGAGGAGTTTTAAATGAGCCACCAAAGGTGGGTGCGCGCTAGAAGCCAGACTTGGGTCCTCTTTAAGAGCAGTATGTACTTCTCACCCCTGAGCCTTCAGCTCCCAAATAACACCTTTGACCAGTAATCTTCCAGTAAAGCTGACAGGAGGAAATGTACCACATTCACATTGTAGCTTTAGGTCCTCTGTGCCCTCCCTCCTTGCGTGTGTGTGCTGTGTAGCAAAGTGTATGGCTTCAACAACATTCAGAAGCATGGGTCCCACAGTCTGAAGTCTGTGGAGGTTACTTCTGTGGCGGGACTGCTTCCTGCCTGGGCCATCTACTCACAGAGGACAAGACTAAAGAGTCTGTGTGCTCACGTCTCAAATTTCCCTGAACACCAGACAGTTGTCTCCTTTGATGTTTCAGAGACATCTCAACTGATGTTCCGCCTCCCAACATGTCTCACGCAGGGCTCTAAGATGGAGACACGGCCTCTTCGGTACTGAGCCACAAACACCACTGAAAAGCAACAGTGAGCCAGTGGCTAGTGGAACCGGAATAGGAAGCAGAGCATGGGACTAATGAAGATATATTATCCTTCATTAATGAAATTGTTCCTCTTCTCCTTCCAAATGACATCCACCATGAATTTCTACCGTTACAAGTAGAAAGGGGTAGAGAAGGAAACGAGTGAAAGTAATTGAAAATACTGGCTTTGTTATCACAGTTATACTTGGATATGCATACTCCCGTGGCTTTCTTCCAATATTTTCCCCAGCTCCTACATATATTTTTGGGGATGGAAGAGGTAAAAACAAAGAGGGGTTAGAGAGAGGGAAGAGCAGAGGAGAAGAGAGAAGAGAGGAGCAGGGAGAGAAGGGAAAGAGACAAGAGGAGAGCAGAGGGCAGAAGAGGGAAGGGGAGGGCGGGAGAAGGGAGAGAGAGGCTGACTTAGTGTGCTAGGGGAAGTGTAAAAAAGAGAAAGGATTAGCTTCAGTCTTTTCTGTCTACAGGTTACTAAAAATGCCCTAACTGTTTGATTTAAAAATGTTCTGGAGGCCCAGGGCAGTGAAATGGCTAGTGTCACATCTTCCTTAGGAGCTGTTGTTCAGAACAAAGTGGGTGAATGTGCCCCGTAGATTTAGCAGCCTGTACTAAGCTCTGTATCTCAAAGGACCCCAAAGATCCATGGAGGACCCCGGCCCTTGAAATTAGAAGGGCAGACTATCTGCCATGCAGCTGAGTGCCAGGGTACACTTGCTTTTTTCAGCTCTCATCACAAGGAAGCAATTTCCGCTCTCTGTCATCCTAGGTCCTGCCCAGCCAGCAGGGAATGCAATGTTGCTGCATCACTCTTGTGTAGACAGCAGTTAATTTCCGTTGCATTTTGCTGGGATTCTGGCATAATGAGGTATAGATCTCTTTATGACCTGCACTGTAGGGGGTCCCAGGTTGGATGTAGACTGGTCACCTGGATAATAAACAGCCCTCAGAGCTCTGAAGCCAATCTCAAGTGTTTCCAGAGGCTTTTGTGCCCCTCTGGCTCTGAGACTCTCCTCCAGGAGATCTGAGTTGTGCAGCTGATGAGAACACCCACCACACAAATGAAATTCTAGCATGAGAGCATGTTAGCGTACAGGCGATTCAGCCTTCAGGGTCCTAGCAATTGCTTATGTATTCACCTGCTGCTCCCCTCATGAGTGAAATTCTAGCATGAGGACATCCACTGCTTGAGTGAAACTCTCTAGTGGCCCCTTCTTCCCAGAGAAAATTGGTATCTCTCAGTGCACAGCCACTGACACATATTTCTATTGTGCTTTTATATCCTGATTGCAATGAATTGTTTCCTTGTCTGCTTCTGCTGAGAGACTGAGGTCAATGAGACCAGGGCCTGTGCCTTTCCAAATAGCTGCATGTGGTGGGAAGCCAATGGCTCTTTGGTAAATAAAAGAAACAGCAAGGCTAGAAGAGCAGCCTTCAGTAAGCTGGGACCTCATGTTCATTTTTGGCTTTGGAGAGGGTTTAATCTGATATTTCCAATATATACCCAGATTTTCCTCCATGATGAAGCCTGCCAATCTGAGAAGCTAGTGCATGGTTAAAAATAAGACAGCACAAGACCTGTGTTTCTAGAAGGTTCTCCACATTTTCAAATCACTTTCATGTTCATGATTTCATCTGATCTTTATTAACAATCAAACAAAACAGATGTAAGAAAGCTGAAGTTCAGGGAACAGTCAGGGGATCTGCCCAAGACCGCACAGGTAACTGGAATAGAGCCAGCATTATAACTTGGATCTTTTGATTTCAATTTAGATACCCTAGAGATTGTTTATTTTTTGCTAATAAAACAGCACCTTTATGAGGGTTGGGGAAGAACCCACCAAGTGCACAGGGTTGCCCCCTTTGTTCATCTGTTTTTAATGAATATCTTCTCTGTCGATCCCCAACAAGTAATGAAAGTACACAGAAGAATGAACGTGAGAGTCTTGGGGAGTTGCAGACATATGGGTTTATCCAGGGCATGCTGGCTGCAGTCCCACAACCGAGTGGTAGGAGAGAAGGAGGGCAAGGAAAACGATCTCCTAAGACTTATGCTTTCAGGGTCTGCAGAAGGACTCAGTGGGTAAGGCATTTGCTAGGCAAGCCTGATGGTCTGAGTTTGGATTTCCACATAGAAGCTGCAGCACAAATGTCTCTAATCTCAGCAAGTCCCCACTAGGAGATAAGAGGCAGACAGGGGGATTGCCTCTTACATAGAAGTAGATAATGAGAGTGACAATATCCCCAAATAAGATAGAAAGCAAGGACTCATACCCTATTGCCAGGGTATCTTCTGTTTGCTACATGTACAGTATGACATATACAAACATACACACTAAAATTTTAATTTTTTTATATTTAATATTTTTGATGGTTAAAATGAGAATTACCAATAAGAGGTTATTGGTCCACCACTGGTGGAAGTGGAAATGATTAGGAGGTGTGGTATTGTTGGAGAAGATGTGTCACTAGGAATGGGCTTTTGAGACCATTCTCAGCCCTCTCTTGCGTGTCTCAATATGTAAGCTCTCAGCGAGTTATCTAGCATCACGCCTACTCATTGACTGCCATTCTCCACACCATGATAGTCATGGACTCACCCTTTGAAACTGTAAACCAATAAACTCTTCTTATATAAGGTGCCCTGGTCATGGTGTCTCTCCATAGTAATAGAAAATATAATGAAGATGGGAGCGTTAACACAAGATGTGAGACAAGGGAAGCTTAGAATTGCATGCCTATTGTACAGGAAACCCTGGGCTAGGTCCACAGAACCACATCAATCGAACCATGTGAACATGTAGTGAGAATACAGCTCTCCTCTCCGTAAGCGATCAAGAGGACTTGTCTCTCAGCAATCAAGAGGTTGGCACAGGTTCTGCAGTCACACTGAGATACACAGAGAGATCTAGGCTCTCTGGAACAAACAAACAAAAATACCACCAAGAATAGAATAGAAAAGCCTTACCAGATACCATGACACCTTGCATACTGCTAAGAAACCCAGTCAATGGCATTTTGTTACAGCATCCTGAAATGACCAAGGCAAATGAACATCGTTATATCTATTCATGACTGTCTGAAGAAGTTGCAATGACTTGGCACAACACAGATTACTTCCTTATTCATGTTATCTGTCAAAAACTAATTGGGACTTGAGGAGGATGCCTCGTGTGATCACTGAAGGAACCAAGTTGAGAAAAGTCCTCACATCCTCTCTTTTATCTGAAACATGAGATGTGTGCAGCTACCATTGTGGTGATGAAATGGCTGGAAAGATGTGCAGCAATTTTTCAGTGTTTCATGTTTACCCATTTACAGCCCCTTGGCCTATACTAGTTAAGAGTTTCACTTAACTGAATAATGTTCAGGAGGAATACACAGACTCCATACACTTGTGGCATCATTGACTCAATAAATAGCTGAGTGTCCATTTATATCAAATGCAGTGCCAGGTACTTTTGCGACAGTGAAGGAAGTACGATTGTGGTCCACAACATAGGAAGATTTTGCTATTTCTAATTCATTCTTATTCTTCAGGTTTCTAACTCTGGGACTTCATTTACTAGCTCATTCCTGATTGGACTCATTGCCCCTGCCAAGAATGCCCATCTCTGATTCTAGACTCTTCTGGGATGCTGTAGTACACTGAAAAACTGGTCATCAATCTGGTTCTATGGATCATGACTCTTCCAGGTTTTCAGCTACAAGAATGTGGCAATGAATATTTCTGTGACATTAGGCTTCTAGCAATGGAGTTCCTGTCTTCAACAGGTCTAGGATACTGTTCAAATGGGAGCTTTTCTTATCTTCTCTGATACTTACTCTGGAGGAGTGATGGGGTCTGGGGAGCAAGGAGTGGTTCAGTTACAGGGTAGCTGCTTTCAGGGATGTAACACGATTCCATAGGCCATAATTGAAAATCTATTAACTCTGGAAACTGGTATTTCACATAAACCTCTCCAACCCTGGCTACCCTGCAGTGAGCACTCCCTCCTGTTATTCTCATAAATCACCCAAGATAGGCTGGGAACCGATCGATGAGAAAAAATTATGCCACAACGTTAGATTTCATCATACACAACTTGAACTATTACTTTTCTGTCCTGTGGTGTGAGGAATCATGAGAATTAATAGTCTTCCTCTCCCCAAATGATGGGTTTATGACGCAGTGTTACCTATACTCTATTTCTTCCTTAAAGCCATCAATTAATTCAGGGTACTTATAACTACTCAGTTACTTCCTGAAATTAACATGTATCACCTTTGCCTCCTCTGAGTAGAGCCTTAATGGGAATTTTAAGTGATGATATGCTTTCGCAGGTTTTGGCTGCTATCTCATTCCTGATTCAGAGCAAATATCTGCCTTGTCAAGCTCATCCCTCTGACCTTCTCTCTATACTTGCCTCAACTCCATCTTCTCAGGGAAATGTTTGTCTCTACGCTATAGATGAATGAACCGAAGGTCAAGGTGACTCTATAGCCTTTCCTCTTTCAGGATTCTTCTTTCAGAATCTCCAGTTTCCCTGGCTTGGATTATGAACTCTTGACCTCTTTGAAAGCAAAATGGTTCAGAAGTGAAGTCCCTTGAGAGTATAGCTCATTACCTCCTCAATGACTAGAGAGGATATTTTAAGTAAAAAGATGAGAAGCACAGTGAAGCCTCCATTTAGTGGAAGACTGGTAGTCTAGGTCATGAACATGAAGAGAGAACAATAAAGAGAAGAATCCCGAGAGTCTCTGAGCCAATTAGCAAATATTTGTTGAGCAATTCTCTCTAAACCTATTATGCTTAGTTGTCACTTTAAACTTTTACTGTGTTTATAAATACATCTTGGGTTTTCTTGGAAGCAAGCAAGGAATTCTTTCCAACACCCACGAGTAGTTCTTCCCTTGTCATTTCTCAAAGCCGTGTCAGTGGGCGCAAGCAAAAGGAAAATGTCCTCTGGAATCATTCATTCATTTGTTGTTATAGATAGGCCAGTACTTGGGATAATTTAAGGCATAAAATATGAAAGTGACAAACGCATCACTCTAGAACAGACATATTTATAGTTTTGTCTGAGAGACAAGACTGTCGAGCAAACATCTAATATTTTAAAAACAGATCTTAAGTTTTATTTTTATTTTCTTTGGATGAATGCATTGATTGCATGCATGCATGCAGGGCTCATGGAGGCCAGAAGAGGGCCTCATCTCCCAGAACCAATATTATAGGCAGTTGTGTGTTGCTACTATAGATGCTGGGAACCAAACCCAGTTTCTCTGGAGAGCAGCAAGTGCTCTTAACCCACTGGGTTTCAACCTTCCTAACGCTGTGACCTTTTAATACAGTTCCTTATGTTGTGGTGACCTCAACCATAAATTATTTTCATTGTTACTTCATAACTGTAATTTTCTACATTATGAATCATAATGTAAATATCTGTGTTTTCTGATGATCAAAGGACCCTGTGAAAAGATCATTCAACCCCCAAAGGGGTCATAACCCACAGATTGAGAGCCATGGTCTTAACCACTGAGCCATTGCCCAGACCCCCCAGAATTTTTTAACTTGGAGGAAAGAAGCTTTTATTTGTAGAAGAGACCAGAAGAGGGAGCTTGTCTAACTGGCCTGATTTCTATGAGTATTGCGCAAATGAGAACTGGTTTCTACCTTCCAGTGCTCTGAAAGCTGGAGTGTGAATTCATTGGCACATTTGCACAAGTTCAAATGGCAGTAAGAATGCAGCTTCTTCCACAAATTCCCAGCCCTTTAACCTCTCTGCCAACAAGAAAAGCTGCCTCCTTTTCAGCCCTTTATGTGACCCAAAGCTGCAAGGAGCTGCCTTCTTAAAAAGATCCCCTGTCCACAAGCTGACTAATAGTGCTAGGTGAAGATTCTAGGACTCCCCTTGAACTGGGAGTTTTGGTCATGGACCTGAGAGGTTACAAAGTCTCTCTGTGTGTGTCTCTGTCATTCTCTTTCTGTCTCTGTCTCTATCTCTGTGTGTGTCCTGCGTTTTAACAGGTATATGACATATGTATCAGTGACTAGATGAGAGAAGTAAAGAAGTCAAGTGATCATATTATAAATCAGGGAAAGAAAAGGATAAACCAGAGGAGAAAGGGCAAGAACTTGAGACATGGAGAGAGTCCTATAGGAATCAGGGGCCTTGTTCTGACAGTAAACCCTAGATTCGAGTGAATTCAGGCTCCAGGGTCTCTGATAGTCTTATAATAAATCCTACAGGTTGCTTAAATAACGGAATCATATACCATAAATTTGTTGGAAATTAAGAGAGAATGTAAAGGGTCTGGAGCTATGTTCCAGCAGTGGGCAGCATGTGCTGCTGTTTTCGCAGAAAGATGGTGGTTTGGTTCCCAGTGCTCACACTGAGCAGGTAACAGCTGCCTGTAACTTCAGCTCCTGGGAACCTCGTGTAGACAACTGCACTTGTGCACACATACTCCCACCCTCACAATATGTTTTTTTTTAACAAGAGAGAATGAGAATTTAAAAATGGATGCTTCTCATATTTATGGTTGGGAGCCTAGCCTTTAATGTCTGAGCCATCTCTCCAGCCCTAGGACAATGCATGGTCCAGACCTAGATCCTCAACTTATCAGTAGCCAACAGGCATCTTAGGCTTCATGTAGCTCCACTAGTTAGGGGAGTGGGGGATATCTCTGATGTGAACTATGTTGCCTACTTTTTGATCACTTCCCCCTGATGGGACTGCCCTACCAGACCGCAGTGGAAGAACTCAGCCCTCACATGAATAGATGAGCTGAGGTGTCTGTAGGGGCGGCCTCTATTCTGAGGAATAGGGGAGGTGGGATGCTGGAGGGAGGGTGGGACTGGGAGAAGACGGGGGAGAGGCCTATGACCAAGATGTAAATTGAATTAATTTATAAAAAATATGAAAAAGAAATGGATGCTTCTGGAATAATTGAACTCAGAACTTTCCTTATCCATAACAGAGAGGGGTTGCAGGAGCTTTGCTTCAATGGGGAGCTCCTCTTACAGAGCCTGGTGTGGTCCATTTCACTGGGGAGAACCCAGAAACTGATGCCTGAGTCCTTCCTGCCCACAGAACCTCAAGGCAAGCCTGATGCTTCATTTACGAAGCTGAGTTCCTGCAGCACTAATGTAAGCCTACTGTGAACAAAAGTTCCTAGAAAAGAGCCACACCTTACATCAATCCTTCTGTAGATTGGCTGGTTGGCTGATGAGAGCTTCAATGTGGTCAAGATGTTTGAATGCCGCAAGTCCAGAACCAAGTTGTCTTAGGCCATCTTTAGCCCTATTAGAGCCTATGTATTGCCCTCCTCTGCATGCAGCCTAGTATCTTTGTGACTGTGTGGTAAACATTTTTGGAGCATAAAAACAGATCCCTAGCTTCCATCAACCCAAAGACTAAGAACGCCATTGGATAGCATCTGAGGCCTCTAGCAGAGATTTCTCCACTTTACTGTAACCCCTCTACCTGTAGCACCCAGCAATGTTCTTGAAAAGTGTGTTGATTTGTGACTTTCTCCACTGTTACTGTAAGAACTTTATGAAGCAGCCATGACATTGGAACACAGTATTTGAGGTAACTAGGATCTGCATTGCTGAGCCATGTTCACTCATGTTTGGCTCCAGAAGTAACTATCTTTTACCCTTTTTGAGAGGTGAGCTGTTTCTTGTATCAATATTAGTATCCTGGTGTTATAATTTAGGTCTTAAATGTCCCCCCAAACTCAAGTAATAAGGCTTGAGCATCTTTAAGTGTTAGAGCCTAGTGCAGGAAGGTAGGTCATGGAAGTGTGACCTCTAGGGGCATGTTGGGACTCTTGTTCTGTCTGTCTCTAACTCTCTCTCTACCCCTCCTTTCATTCCCTGCCCTCTTCTAGGTGAAGAGATCTCCTCTACCAGACAATTCTTTCATGGACTGATTTAGCACAGGTCCCAATCACCTTGTGTGAAAATTATAAAAATATATTATATGTGTGCGTGTGTGTAAGAAATTACTAAAGAATAAATAAAATATTCATAAAATGAAAATATATGTAATTAACAAATTAAAAAAAAAAGAAAACTGAGGAGATGATCACCAATAGGAAAATGATGTAAAACCCAAGCCTCAGAAAGTCTGTCAGTTTTCCCAGGGTCCTGACAAGCTATGATATCACCCAGGTAAGGTAAAACAGCCTTACTTATCTCAAGGCCGAGGTCCCTTACAGCCATTTGACTGTCAGGAAAATATCTTTCCCTTTTTTCTTACTCTTCCTCTCTCTGTGGATCCAACTCATTTGAGAGGAGGTGTTTGCAAGGGAGGGATGAAGCTATCGATGTTCTGCATCCCATAGTTCTGTGATAGGGCCCATCTATATCAACTGAGCTAAGCAAGGCTTACCATGGTTGCTGACATTGCCTATTGTCACAACCTCCCTGAATTCTCCTCAGCTCCTCTTTCTTCTGAGGTATACTTACCTCCCAGCTCCTGGAAGCAGGGCATCGTGGCTAGTTACAGGGAGTGAAGTGTGACTGAAAGTACTCATCATAGCCCGATTTCAGCCCTGGGAGCTCTCTGTGTGGTTGGCTGTGTTCTGTTCTCTCTGTTACAGTTGTCCAGGGCTAAGTCATGTGTTAGTAATGGAACCACAGATCAAAGTGCCTGGATCGCTGAGTCACCACATATAGGACAGCTGCCCAGAAGCACCTCCTGACCTTCAGTAGACCCTGAATGAGGGAAAATTAATCACCAAATTCTCAGTGTTCTCTGTTTGCACAGTACAAAGCCACACTAGTTTAATTAGCATATCATTGAATAAAGATCAATATGTTGATTATTATGCCAAGCCAGACACTTATAATACTAATTTGAGAAACTACATTGGTGATTTCAAGTGGCTTATATCCTCTAAAAGTGAAGAGAGAAGTTAGAGACTTTACCCAGTGTCGAGGGAGAAAGCAAAGCTCCGAATGCCTTCAAAAGGACAGCAGCAAACAAAAACACATTTTCCTTCTGAATTGATCTCCTGGGTCCTATTGACTCAACATACTGGTTACCCTTGCAATGAGAATAATAATCCTTGCTTCACAGAGTTGCTATAAATTGAAAACATCTTGGCAGATGTTAGGTGCTTAATTAAACTCAATGTCAGAGGTTGAGGAGATGGCTCAGTGGTTAAGAATGCTTGCTGCTCTTCCAGAGGACCAGAGTTCAGTTCCAGGAGCAATATCGAGCAGCTAACAGACAGTACTATCTTCTGGCCTCAGCAGGCATCCCGACACATGTGGGCATCAATCAACAAACAAACAAACAAAAACCAATCTTAAAAAAAACCACTCAGCATCTTTTAAAAGAGTGAGTGAAAACAATGAAAATGGAGGTGAAGCGTTCAGAGCGGGGGTGGTAGGAGTCAGATGAAGTTTAACCAGCTTTGCTCTCTGTTCAAGGCAGGACATCCAACCACATTATTAAAAAAGAGAGAGACAGAGAGATTTAGAAAATCCTCTGAAGACATGGAGGTGACCCCTTGAGCATATAAGGTGAACACAGCTTTAGGGTCCTCAGTCCAGGCCCAGAAACTCTCTTTGACATCAAGCACAAACTGCAATCTTGCCAGTGTCGTGCACAAAGTACATTTTCTTGTAGTACACACAGCATGACCCTCCAATTTCCCCAGGTCTGGTCATAAAGTGGGCTTAGGCTCCAAGCTGTGCTTTCGAATATAACAACTATTTACCCTGCCCGTAAAAATGCCGGGACAAGCTACCCAATGTAGCTGGGCCCCTGCGGTCTTGTAAGGCACAGGCTAGCTACAGCAGGCAGCTCTGGGATCAGGGCTCCACTCAGAGGGACCGTGTTCAAAATGGACCCAGCTGTGGTAGAATATTTCCTACAACTGCAAAGGACATATTCTATTTCTGTCCTATGGTGTGTATTTTTTCTTACTGACTTCTTGTTTTCCTCAAAGCCAAATCAATATCAGGCCAACAGGAGATTTCCAGGGATATAAACCACTGGGCCGAGAGAGAGCAGAAAGGCCTTTGTGGTAGGATCTGCAGAGCATAGCTCTCTCAGAGGCCCTGATCCTGGTCGGCATCAGTGCTCACCATGCTTGTGATAAAAGCAGAAATGTTATGCCATTCACCCCAAGGATCACAGCCTCTCTGCACCAGGAATTCTCAGGGAAGCATTTCACTAGGTAGTGGGGTGTGTATGTGTGTGGGGAGGTGGGGGGGCTGAGGGAGGGGGTCTGAATCATTGATTGTGTGGAATGGACTTCCTGGAAAGGACCCTTTGGGCCTACACCTCCCTTCCTGTGCCTTAACAGCCTGCCTTCCTCTGCGTGAAGCATGAGTTACTACTGCTCTCTATGAACAGTAGGAACAGATGTGTCCTCAGATGGTCACAGAAAGATCTGTGTCCTCCCAGGTGCAATAACAGAGGACTTTTCATACAAAGCAGCCCTGTGCAGGTAGAGTCACCTCTATGCATTTGACGTCACCGTCCACACAGCTTATTCAATCTATTCTCCAGAGCCCCACCTTTATAGGTCCCCTTTTCTTGAGCCTCTTGTGTCTAGAATCCTGAGATGGAAACCTCCTCGTCATGTATGATTTCTCAGACTGTTTCTTCATTTGTTTACTCATCCAACAGTTCTCTTATGAGTACCTCCTGAGAACAGTGGCTGGGATTTGTAGAAAAAGAAGCAGTGAGAGATGGTAGTGGTTCAGGATCCTGCAGGGTCAGGAGGAAACAGCATGTGAGGGATTCAGGGAAGAGCCAGCACCAAGGACACCTGGGTCCCATTCACTGCTCTGAGTGGCCTGACCTGAGTGACTTCCTCACTTCCCTGATGTGTACAGAACCTTGGGCAGAGACTCCAGGCCGCAGTGGGGGCTCCTAGCTCTTCAATGACTCCCAGAGTGATGTCCCTTCGGAATTTGGGGCTCAGACATTGACATCTCCAGAGATAGGACTTTGGGGAAGATGACATAGCACTGGGCTTGAGAAGGACGGAAGATGCTAGAAAGCAGTCCAACTGTATTTTCATTCTCACGTGCCAAGCCATCTTCTACCATGTTTCCCTCTCCCTTCCCCAGGAACTCTGTCAGAGGGTTCTGATAGTGGATGTAGAAGGCACAGGTGGCCTCTAATCCCTCAGTTTCCTAGTCACTCTACCACCAAAATCTAGGATTGGAAGTTCCCAATCCTTATATATAAATTTTTACTGCCTTTTCAGGCCCCATTTCTCAGAGGAAACAAAAGCAGGAATCTCTCCCAGCCGTTGTCTTTCTCTCCCAGGGCAAATTCGAAGAGTCAATTTGTATTGAATGTTGTTCTAAAAGCAGTAAGTTTGTGGCCAGGGGAAATCAGTTAGCCAGAAATGTGTCAAAAGGGAAATACCTTATAGCATATGCATATATGAATTTTGGATGCCTGTGGCTCTCAGACTCCAGCCCTCAGCTGGAAACAATGGCATGCACTTTTACCCCCAACCCTGCTTCACCTCCCCCTCTTTGGAGCTTGTGGAGGATTTGCTCTGCAAACAAATATGAGTCCATGGCCCAGCATCTGGGGAGGAATGGGGTTAAGTATAGATCAATTTCTTGGAGTCCCCACCCTTAGCTTGCTGGAGCTATTTGGAATTGAGCAAACTCTGGAATTGAGGAGCACCTTGGAGTGAAACTTTGATGCCTGCTTCTACTGATCAGATGGGCCAGGGCCACCTTCAGGATTAAGAACTACAAAGTCTGCCTTTCAGACCTTAGTTAGTTTTCTGGATAAGTTCTTCCTGTGTAGTCTGGACTAGCCTGCAACTCATCATCCTCCTGTCTGAGCTTCCTGAGTGCTAAAAATACAGACATATACCATCATATCCAGCTTTTTTTTTTCATTCTTTTTGAGGCTCTTTAAATTTCTTACAATCACTTGATCTTTACATGGAAAAGAAGGAACAATCATTAGCTGTAGGAAAAAAAATCAAAACAACCAACTAACAAAAAGCAATCAAATCTTTTCTTTATAATCTTTCAACTATTATCCCGAGCTTTAATATTTAATATTTAGAACTATCATGCTTTCTTGTTCCTAAAGGTATGTTGTGAGATCTGTTGTGGTCCTAAAAGCATTTTTTTTCTGAAGGCTCCAAGAACAGCCAAGTCTCTATGGGGTGTCTCTGGCTCCTCCCCCTTCTGCTGCTTCTATTTTTCACCAGCCATGGCTGTTGCTCATGGCTCTGTGAATAATCTCAATGCCCACAAACGCTGAGTCCTTCTAAGAGGATCTGGTAAATCCTGATTATGAATTCATGCCCCTACTTCTAACCTGTCTGCTCACCCTACTAACCTCATGCTGGGTGGGTGGAAATATGCACAGAAACTCGGGCTGACTAGCGGAGCAAGTGAATGAGCACATTTCCTGCCCACAGGAGGGAATTTCCCTTGGAAATTATCTCTAGATTTGGTCTGTGCATCAGGCAAGAAGTCCATGCCAGGACCCCTGAAAGGAGGAGGAGGGACTGCTGAAAGGCAGATGAAGTGCTACCTGCTGCCGGTGCCTCTCCTCAGCTGTTTAAGCCTGGCTATAGCCCACAGTCTCTGTCGGGACCACAGGAGAGGCAGACAGACTCATTCTGAGCATCCTGCAGAAAGGGGCAAGGGGATCTGGGAGGTTCACACGTTCATGTATAGGGAGGGGAGAGAGGAAGCAGCTTCTGGGTGTCTTCTACAGTCACTGTGAAGGTCTTGTAGGACCTCGGCCTATAAGCAAAAGGAAGTGGGGCCAGTCTGAAGCTGGGCAGGGCTCATTGCAGAAGGGCTCTGCAGGCTGCTCTATCACTGCCTTGCTCCACCTCTGCCACCTTTGTCTGCTTCTCTAGGCATCTAGGGATGGCTGGCACCTCGAATTGTCCACTTGTGTTTCCATTCTGTAGAGCAGGGTGCAAGGAGATCTGTAAGCATCAACTTCCTCTGAGTCGAGTCCAATACTCCAGTTCAGGGCTAACTCTGGACCTTTTTCCATCTCTAGTTTGCCTCAGTTTCCTCCTGAGACTAAAGTAAGTACAGGCAGAGTAATGCCACACTAGAGGCAGTGCTTAGCACTTTTTCCTACACAGAGTCTTTGTTTTTCCATCAATAGCCTAAGGCACTAGGGACACACTGATGGCATACTTGTTGGCACCTTGCTCCTCATACACCTAAAAACAACCAGGCAAAGCCTCACATCACTGCCCAGGGTTCTTCTCTCCCAGAGAAGCTGTTATGTGGCTGGGTCTCTGATTTCCCTGAGGGATGCTGGGGCTACTGTGAACAGTACTGCAATTTGCCTGTAAACTGCCAAAGTGGCAGCTTTCCTGATAGTAGACCTCACACCTCACACTGCAGCCGCAACATGGAAAAGTGTGCAGGCTCTTCAAACACTCCATTGCAGATCCCACTTGCCTGGACTGACAACCCTCACTGCTCGCTTGGTTGATTGTGGAAGTCACACCGGCTGCCATGTATCTGGCACCACCACCCGGGTGTCTTTCTGTCTGATGAGTCTGCCTTAGAGACAGGTTCCCGAAAATCCATCAGGCTACTGCAGAAGTCCATTCTCCAAGCAGACAAAGAGGAGGGCAGCTGGAGGAGAGATGGAGTTAAGGCATCCAAGAGAAACAGGGCCTGATGCATGTAGACACCAGCAATCCTACACTTCATGATAAGAATTCGACTTTGGGCAAGGTTCTTAGCATCTCTGAAATTGGTTTTTCTCACTGTAAAACAGGAATTAAAAAAAAACCCCTTCCTTATACACTGTGAAGATTAAAGATAATGTGTCCAGCGTATAATGGATTTTCAATAAATGTTAATTTACCTTTCCATCCCTCCCAACCTGATGTGGTGGTTCTAAGTGAGGTAACGATGCTCAATCAATATTTGTCTATCCAATCAGAAGCCTTTTACAAACACAATTCTTTAAACAACCATTAGAAGTCGACTCGGCCAGCCATCTTTGAGTGCTTGATTGCCGGTGTCTCCTTCTTATAGACATCTTTGAGCCTTGCTCGAGCACCCCAGGGATCATGATCTCATGAGCTCCCAAGATAGCCTGTTATTTTTAGAGAGTGCTGCCTGTTTGAATCTTCTTCTGACTGAGCTGCAGATCACTTGCTTAGAATTGTCGTCAGTGTCAATTTCCACCGCTAAGACAACCTGGATCTATTACTTTTTTATTTTACTTTTCAACTGTCAAAATCGTATATATTATGTTAACTGGCTTTTATCACAGCAACAAAAATATCTAAGACAAATGACTTTAAGACAAAAAGGGTGGGTTTTGTTTGTTGTTTTATAGGGGGTTTTCTTTGGGTTTTGGTTTTGTTTTGGCTCACGGGTTTGGAGGTTTTAACTCATGGTTCTGTTGCTTCTGAGCCTGTGCTGTGGCCAAGCAGCTCATTTCATGGTGGTCAGGATGCAGAACTGAATATAATGATGCAGAGCACAAGATACACCTCAAAGTCAAGCCCTTAGTGATCCGCCTCTTTCAACTATCCACAATGCTTATAACCCAATCAACTTTAAGTCCAGTAATGGATTGATCTGTTGATGATAAACCAATCACCTCTCACTAGCACTACCATCTGGGAACCACACATTTGACAGATGAGTCTTTGGTGGGGATACTTTATATCTAAACCACGAGGACATATGTCATATAATATGATATTTTCCCAAATGTGTACATGATGGGATGGCAAAGTCAAAGGCTTAATATATATTACCTCATCATTATCATTTTTAGTATTTGTTAGACTATTTTTCATTAGTATATTAAAATGTATGAAACCATATATAATATATGGAGAGAAAGAGAGAGAGAAATTATAGGTAGGAAGGTAGATAGATAGATAGATAGATAGATAGATAGATAGATAGATAGATAGATAGATAGATAGATAGATGATAAAGAAAAGAGGTTTATTAAGCTAATGATTTTGAAGAGTAAAACTCCAATATCAAGGGAACTATTGGTTTAGATTCTTGTGAGGCTCTAATAACAGATGACACTGTAGAAGATCTGTATGACAGAAAAAGAGCTCAGATACCAGGAAGGAAGCCAGAGAGCCACTGCAGGTCAAGATTTGTCTTACAACTCTTGCAGTGAGAACTCAGAGTCCCTTAAGAACTATACTTGGAGCAGAGCCCTTGTCATTTACTTAAGGATCTCCCACCTCTTAAAGACACACAACCCCTCCCAACATCACCACATGGAAGACTGAAATCCTAGCACAAACAAAATTGAACAACATTCAAACCATAAAAGTCAGTGGGAGAATACATAGCATATTCTATTTGCTATTAAGAAATATTAGTATTCTTTATTCCAGGTTGCAGTTCACCCTTACTAACAAAGTCACCCTGTTGCACAATAAAGCTCTTCTTAACTAACTAAAAGCTTGCATCTTTTGACTCACATCTCTCAGGTCCTGCCTCCTATGTGGTGGGCTAGTATCCCATAGTTCTGACCAGCTGGCAGCACTCACAGTAACATCATAGGAGCAATGTTAATTCTGAGATGCAACCGGTCCTGCTTTCCATGTGCACCAGCCAAGTTCATGGGTGCAGGGTCTGTTTTGCAATAGGCAAAGGCTTGCTCTGAATCCTCTGAGAGGGAACCTGTAAGGTGGAAGACAAGAAGACTAGGGTTAGGCACTGTTTTTGTCTGAGCTCTAGAATAAAGAATTGTCTCTGAGAGCAAGTGGGAGAATGATCAGGAGAAGTGAGGCTGGCTCCTCTGTAATAGGTTATGCTGATGAAGAACAAGACCATGTGTCTTACAAGGACCATGAAGAGGATACCCGTGGGTCAGAGCTAAGATGTAGAATCCATGCATGAAGGCCCTGTTTCTTTAGCCTTGAAATAGAATACAGAGTGGCCTGTTCGAGAGAGCAGTGGACAGCTGCTGCTGGTGACCCTGTATTGTGTGGCCTGGCCACACCTGTCAACTCTGTAAGACACCTATGACCACCAGCTGGCTGGTGTAGATCACAGAGAGGCCCAGCTGTCATGTGGGTTCTATGGGCCCTGGCAACCCAGCAATTCTGGAGCATGTCTTCATGCCTCACCCACTGCTTACCAACTTCTGCCCCCCACCATGGCTGGCAGTCAGCCCCATGGAAACAGCCTTTCTTATGTGACTTTACCCCAGAAGCAGTGTTGGCTGCAAAATCTTTGCCAACCTCCTAATGCAGAGGCGGATGCTTGCATAGCCCAGATATGTCAGCTCTGTTCTACTGGGGGTTTCCTCACTCCCGTCCCCCTTTCTGTGTCTGAGAATGTGTATCTCCGGGGCTGTCTTCTCCTTGCACCTGAGGTGGAGGTCACTTTTCTATCCCAGACCAAAGGCTTGGTTCTGTAGCGCCCCTAGTAAACCTCTTCTTAATGGTTTCTGTCTGAGAATAAGGCACGGTAAGAAATGAGGAATCAAAACATCTCTTATCACAAATATATTTCCTTAGACATGCTAGACATAGGTGCTGGAATGCTCCCAATCCCAGTCATTTTGCTGTTAAGAACAATTTTTCTTCAGAAAGACCCTGTCAGAATGCAAATGCTACCAGGAGGGGTAGCACATTAACTTATTACCACCCATTATCACCAGAGTGCAGTTTATCAGCTTCCTAGCTGAGAACAGGGCCCTGGGGAGAGAGATGCTGAACAGGTAGGGGCTGACACAGTGGGGGGCATGGGGGCAGGGGAAATGCTGCTAGAGGATCCTGGGAGAGAGACTAAAGAAGAGAGAAAGGAGGGGCAGGGAGCTGAAGCTGGCCATTGAGCTCTAACAGACTGCTTCCCCAGGCCTTGATATTCATCACGCTCACTTTCACAGAGGGGCATCCTTGGCTACAGACAGTTCAGGCCCCTCTCCTGGATAGATGGAAGAGAGTTCTTTTCCTGTGGGTGGTTTGGAAATCATTCCACTCCGTTTTGTTCTACGTCGTTACCTTCCCAACCATTTGTTACTTAGGCTAATATTAATATTAATTTATATTCCCCGAAGACATACTGCCTGACAGGGAGGAAGGCCAGGCACACACTAAGTGGCAGGGGAATTCAAACTGAGATGAAAACCAGGCCGCATGCAATCCACAGAGAGTGGAACTCACACGTAGATAGTGGGTGGTGGCAGCCGCAAGCTGCAGCTCTCCAGCGGGGAAGCCACAGCACAGTCTCCTCTCCTTCCTAATGGCCATGCCAAATGGGAATTGTGTGCTTATTCTGCAAAGAAGAGAAACGACTATTTCAACAACAACCATTTCCAAGAAAAGCAGACCCTGAACATTCAAGGTCTGTTGCTGATGCCGTCGGTCCGGATAGGGTGCTGACATAAAAGGAGCACCAAGGGCTGAGTCGGGGCAGGGAACCTGTGAGAGAAGAGTTTAGAGTTCTTGATAATGATCCAGAAAGTATACATTGGGAGGGGGAGTGAGAATGAGGAGATGAAGTGAAGAAGTCTAATAAGGGGTGGCAGCCACTGTATGAAGCAGAGCATGGCTGGCTTGGGCCATTCTGGAGGACACCAGTGGAACCGTTTAATAGGGAGATAATATGAATTTCCGATCATTTCAGTGTGAGCTAGTGGGGGGATGAGTGTGTGTGTGAGTGTATGTGTGTGTATGTGTGTGTGTGGGGGGGGGGTGTTTTCCAGCATCCTTTTCTATCACTCTTCCAAGCTTTCACCTTTCACACCCAGATCAGCATGAAGAACATTGTGAACAGAGCTTGTGCTCATAGATTATATTTAGGAGCTGATTCTGCTTGTGGGATGGGAAAGAGTGTTATCTCGTTAAAGGACTAACTATTCCATCCACCTCTTTAACAGGCTGAGCGTAAGTCTGAGTTTCCAGGCATCGTGCCTTGACCAGATAACAGGCCTGGCCTAATTGGAATGTTAGGTTCCCATCAGGCTAGAGATCCTAGTCTTTTAACCAGTTTTTCCTCAACAGACCTTGATTGCTATTCTAACAGGTTCATAGAAGATAAGATTCCTGATGTCTGGGTTCTGAATTTACTCACTTCTGAATAGTGAACTCAGACTCCAGAGCAGTGAGCCCCTCCCCCCTTCTCTCAGTCCTACCATTTGAACCCCAGGGCTATGCTATCTCAGAGAAAAGGATGAACCAGATCCAGTCCACTTCCAGAGATCCTTATGGCATCATAGAAAAAGCCCAGCCGCCCCCAGCAGCCAAGCTCCAGGCAGAGACTGACTCATCAACAGTGGCAAGGGCCAAACCAAAACAATGACTAGGCAGTTAGAACCATCCAGCTGTTAGCAGAGACAAAAACTGTCAATGAAGGAGGAGAAAATAGCCTTCCAACAGACACCAGAGATCGGGCTACAGAACTCAGGTCATGCCATTTGGCAGGAGGTCAGCTTACACTCGTTGGTGGTGGGTAAGGGTAAGAGACATCTGAGCCTACTCAAGTCACCTGCCTTTGGAAGTTCTCAACACAAGTTAGAGCGTTGACTGGTGATTGGCCAATCCCTCTCCACCTGCCTTCCCAGGTAGGTAGATGATGCCTTTCTCTGGCCTCTCAGGGGATGGGATGCCTCCACTTTGTATTACCTGCTTGCTGCTTCCCCTAATTCCCCTTTGTACCTCTTCCTTTGTTGAATGGGTACCCTGTATCTGGTAGGAAGAAGCCAACTCAGTCTGACCTTTGCCCCTATGGCTTCTCTTGGTTTTGTTTCTCTAGGTTTGGCAGCCATGTTCAAGGCTGGAAAAATGAATGTTTTCTAGGGAGCCTTTAGGATGTGAGTGACCAGAGAGGACAGTTTTACCCTATCTAGAATCTTAACCATAACCTTAGCAGGAAGAAGTAGATGGTCCCACCCCTTGCATCAGCCTAACCAGCCCCCATCCCCAAACACTCCTTCAGTAGGTTCCCAGCCCTCAGAGGTCAACCATTAATCACCTTCTAGAAGCCTGTTGCAGGGTTTGTAATGGAAATGACTCTGTCACCATGGTAACTCTGGCTGGCCTGGCCAGAAGCTGCTCTTGGCTGTCTGGCCTCTCTGGGTCTCAAGGTTTATTTACAAGCTGTGAGTTGCTACCTGGTAAGACTTAAGAGAAGTCCTATCATGTGAGGCCTGTGTGGAAAAGACTGAGGGTGACCATGCAAGCCTAAACTAGACCCCATTGAACATGACTCACTTGTTCGGAGAAAGGAGATTTTTCACCACATCACTACCCAACTACCTGTCAGTCCATCAAAAATGTCACAGATGGGCACAACTGTCCATTTTGACTTCAAAGTGAGCAAACTTGGTTTTAAGATTTCCCTGCCACTTATCATGGTGTGATTTGGGGTAAATTACTAAAACACTCAGCTTTAGATTCTCTTTTTCCACATAGGCTGGTAGCACCCAGTCACAGTGCAACATGCAGAATTAGATACAGCAATTCTGTAGCACAAAAGTCACAAGCTTTCTCTGTAAGGAGCCAGGAAGTAAATCCCCACAGGCCATATAGACTCTATTGCAGTTACTCGGCTCTGCCCTTCCTTGCAGCCTGAAAGCAGAATGCAGGGTCCCACAGTGCTGCAATTTGCTGACTTGACAGTGGCCTTGGTTGGGTTGTCTGGAATGGAGATGCCTGAGTTCTGGAAAGGCACTGTATGTATGGATGATTGTGTAACAGGGCGCCACAGGGAAGGGGTACAGTGAGAACGACAGCATGGAGACACAGCAGCAACACTCTGAGGGGCCAGGGCTGGGAGCTCAGTTTTGGCTCCGAAAGACTGTGCGGCCACCACCCACGTCTCCAGGGGAGGCTGACATGCACAAAGGGCAGCCTGACACTGTGTTCTGGGATTTAGTAGTCCTTTTCATCCAGGGCCCTTCTTCAAGAGGTTTGCTGGGGACGAGGGGATTGTGAATAGTCAGGTTCACAGCAGCCTGGGCCTGGGCTGACTCTCCAAGCTACGAATGCTACAGATTTTGAAGTCTGCTTTTAACTGCCCCGCCTGACCCCAGGTTCCAAACAGCCAGTGGGTAGAGCAGGGCCAACCCCCCTGCTTGACTGGCTCTCAACTGTCTTTTCCAAAGACGTGAGGCCTTGTCTTTGGAGCTAGGAGTCTAGGGGCTGAAGATCATCTCTCTGCGCTTTTAGTAGTTGTCCAGAGCTGGTGACCAGGGCAGTGCCTGCTTTGGTACTGCTTTTGAGGCTGAGGTTGATTGGCCTCAGGTCTGAGCTGAGCAGCTGTTGTCACGGAAATCTCTCCTGATGAAGAGTGATGTTCTGAAGGAGTCTGGAACTGTTCTAGTCCATGACCACAATGTGAGCAGAAGAAAATGCTATTCCCAGGAACTCATGCCTCAGTTTGCCTCTCTGTACCCTCAGCCTTCATGAAGGTGTTTGGAGGAGAAGCAGCCCGGTGGCATCGATGAGGACAGATGGCTCTGAGAGAGTTCTATTTATATGGCTATTGGGATGACACCATGTTTGCACCCCACAAGCTCAGCTTTCCCTCTCACCCCAAATGTTGCACTGAGGGAGTACTTGTCACTGACAGCTGTCATGTGACTAAAGCCTCCACGGCTTTAGTCAGTCCCTTAGAACCACCACGTACATGTGGATGGGACTTAATGGTTCACAGCTGTTTCAGAGGCATCTTCTGCTTTTGGCTGCTTAACAAACCTTCAGGTCTGGCACGACAGACAGCCTTGGCTCTGAGTTAAAGATGAGAAAGCCCATTATGAGACAGCCTTTTTCCTCATGCCTACTTGCTTCCACTTCTAGGTGGCATCATTGAGGTCTCCTCTCTCCCATCTTTGTGTCCCCTGCCCCAAGCATCCCAGGAGATGTACTTATTCCCTCATTAAAAACTCTGGCTTATTTATATTGTATCACTTTCTAAGATTCAAGAAAATTTGTCCTGGAGCAGCAATGGAAAAGCAATTAAGACTCGATGAGATCAAGAAGGTTTTTAGTTTAAAAAAGGTGTCTTCTATCCTTAGTACTGAATCTCCTGTCTTCATCACTGTATTAGTCAGGTTTCTTGAGGGGAACAGACTTACAGAGCATATATATAAAGAGGCTTTATTAGAGTGGATTACAGACGGTGGCCCGGCTAGTCCAGTAATGGCTGTCTACCAGCAGAAAGTCAAAAAAGCCAGTAGCCATTCAGCCTCAGCTGGTCTTCATTATATGCCAGAGTCTCGAAGAAGTAGGCTCTGATGCTGATGAAGGAATGGACTTGCCAGTGAGAGCAAGGGTAAACAAGCAAGGGGAGAACAAGCTCCCTTCTTCCACGTTCTTTATATAGGCTGCCAGCAGAAGGTGCGGCCCAAGTTAAAGCTGGTTCTTCCTGCCTCCAAAGATCCAGATTAAAGGTGGGTCTTCCCACTCCAAAAGAATGCGAATAAAAGTGGATCTTCATACTTCAAATGATTTAGTTAAGAAAAAAGAATCCCTCACAGGTGTACCCAGCTGCTTGGCTTTTAGTCAACTCCAGATGTAGTCAAGCTGACAATCAAAAATAGCCACCACAAGCACCAAAATGAACTTCATTCTCACACGATTTCTTCCCCTCCAGACCATTCTTGAGCCAAACAGGTTTTAGGGAGAACTGAAGCTATTTTATACCATCTTCATCGAGTGTTCTTTCTACTTGTTGAGAGAAAGAAGATACTTGGAATTCATAAGGAGTTTACTCTGGCTGTGAATGTGTTCCCAGCTGTCTCTACACACTCATGCTCACCAATGCCAAATTGCTACATACAGCCAAGCATGATTCCTCTTCTGCAGGTCTCCCCCTACCCCCCAATGTGTGTGTATGTTGTGTGTGTCCCACCCTGTGTGCCTATGGCCTTACTAAAATTCATAGGGAGTCATGAGGCAAACTTTAGAGTATATATAAATTTATTTGCATTAGCTGGTCCTCTTCTTGGGGAAGGGGGGATCTTGGCCTCAGGCTGCTTTGAATCTTTATTCTCTTTATAAAGACAGTTTTTATTTGTTTTGTTTTATGTTCAAATTTTGGGAAGAAAATTTGGCTTCAAGATTCTACCCCCTGCTTTTTTTTTTAATTGTGTGTTCATAGGTGTATCTGTGTGTGTGTGTTTCATGAGTGCAAACTCTCAGAGAGGCCAGAAGAGCGCATTGGATTTCCACTCTGGAGCTGGAATTACAGGTGGCTGTAAGATGCCTGATTTAGGTGCTGGGAACCGAACTTGCATCTTCTGCAAGAGCAGCAAACACTCCTGACAGCTGAACCCATCTCTTTATCCACTCTCCTAAGTTTGAAAGAGAAAGACACTGTATTTTTGTTTGTTTATTTCATGTTTTAGCGGGATGTAATATCCCCACCCCTTCTGGGCCTGGCAGAGTTTTGTCCCTAGGACCGTTCCTTTGGTAGGTGTGGAGGGAGGCCTTTCGATCTTCTTTGGAGGCCAGCTTCAAGTTACAGAGTTTCTCGTGTCTGTAAAACATACCAGTTTCTCAAGAGAAACAGATGGTTGTCTATCTTTCAACTATCTCCTTCTTCAACAGGGCTTCGGGTTAGGGTCATGGTTCATAAAAGAATACTTGCTAAAGTCACTCTTGCCCTTTCTTCTTTCCTACTGTCCTTCCACCTTTCCTTTTTCCCCTTCTTCCCACTTCTTCTGTGACCCATCCTGCTTCACTGACTAGCTAACTAGGGAGGTCTGTATTTGCTTTACCTCCAGGCTCCATTCTATTAGAAAAATAAAACAGTAAATTTAAAAATACATAGTTTTTTTGTATTTTGTAGTGTTTGTTTTTGTTGCAAATATTTCAAACTTAAAAAAAAATACCCTTAGGGCATTTGCTATGGTGTCAGCCACTTTTCTGTTGTTCTAACAAAATTACAAACAAAAGCAACTTAAGGAAAGGAGGGTGTGCTTTGGCTCATGGTTTGAAGTGATGCCGTTCTTAACTGTGGGAAAGTCAACATAACAGGAGAATGAAGCAGCTGGTCCTCCTGTATCTGCAGTCAGGAAGCAATGAGAGGTTGATGCACGAGCTCCCGCCCACTTTCTCTTGTTCATTTAACCTGGGGCTGCAGCCATGGATGGTGTCATGCACATTCAGGGTGGGTCTTTCTAGCCCCCCAGCCCGCCCTGTTCCATCTCTTTGGAAACATCCTCACAGCCATGTTTAGTAGTGTCTCCTAATCTAGCCGGCTACTTCGGACACAGACCATCTTTAAGGAACATTTTCACTCCTATTGAATGGAAGATAATGGATAAGGACTGATACTAGACAATGATTGTCTGGCTGCCCTCCTATATGGGATTCATTGACACAACCATTACATAATTTGTTCTTCCAAGGTGCAAGTCACTGCTGCAGAGGACTGAGTAGCCAGCTCAGTTTAGGAAATCCTAAGAAAGGAAAACAGGAATCCTCACATTCATGTCTCTGCATAGAACATCATGGTAGGAAGTTCAGTTTGGACCAGTTGGAGGTAGAAAGGATCCCCACAAGGTCCCTCTCAGAGCCGTCTTTGAAGAAATTGATGTCTTTATTTTAATTTTCTCTAAGTTGTCATTAACCCCCATAGATATGTTTCCCTCCAAGACAAGACCCTTGACAGAGGTTGCAGAAGGACAAAGGGCTCTCTTTGAGGGTCCTGTCCTTTGCTCAGTGAAATATGATCTATTAGAGGTTTACAAATCAATAGAGACAATTTAGGCCCCTTTCTTAGAGTCTGTGTGACTTAGAGGAAAGGAATAGTGCAGTGCCCCAGTGGAGCCATGGGCCCTTTTGCTCCTTCACCTCTCTGCAATTATAGTAAATTTGCCTAATGCACTAAAAGCCAATGAATCTTATAGGCTGATGATGGGGCTGGGGAAGGGAAAAGGGAAGATGTCAGATGCTGGTAGATGCCCTGTTAGCCTTGATTTTAATTAGGCTTTAGCGACCAACAAACAAAACAATCCTTCATTTGTGACAACCATCTGTAATGACTGAAGGCTCACAATTAGTTGGTTGTTGCAAAGAGCATCATCCTACACTGTGAGAAAACTCAAAATGGCTTCCCACCTCTGGCTCACCTTTCATGAAGGCTTGAGGGCTCTACTCCGCTGCTGATGGGTACAGGCTTTTTCCCTCCCAAACGCAATATAGGCTTACCAGGTCCTCCATGCCCTCCTGCTCCTTGCAGCAGTGTGTGATCCTAAGGTGACCGGACATACCGGCATTAATCACAAGGTAAAAGTCACATCAGTCCTTTCTCTTGGGTGGTGGATAGAATATTAATAGACTAAAACCTCAATCTGAAATCATACAAAATTACTGGGATATATTTGCCAAGCTGTCATGGTCAAGAAAGATAAGGGTGGACTTCAGAACTGTTCCAAGAAGAGGAGACATAATGACAACTGAATGTGTGGGCACCTTACAACGCACAGTTTTCTTTTTTCCATATGCAGCACTGTTAGAATAATGAAGGAATTTGAATAAAGTCTATTTGTGTGCTAGCAGTGTTATCACTACGGTAATTTCCTGCTTTTTTTTTTATTGGACTACGGTAACATAAGAAAATCCCTTATTTAAAAAATATGCAGTGAAGTGTCGATGGTTAAAAATGCATTTTTGGCCCCAAACTATTCAGAAAACAAATCTTGCTGTACCGCCTCTCCCCTCTTTTTCTGTCTCCTATCGCTCTATCTTTTAAAAGCAAACATAGGGACTTCCCTCATGTGAGCATTGGGTAGAGGGTGCGTTTACTATGCATATTTTCAGTAAGTATCAAATAATGACAAAATTGAAACCCAAAAGAAAGAAATTCAGTTGGTAAAGAGATTCTAAAAGAATAAAAATTTTCAGGCTCGTTCCCTTCCCTCCACCACATGGCAAAAGTTGAGCCCCTCTATCCAAATCATATCTGGGTCTGTGATTTAAACCTTCAAATCTGCAGAAAAGAAGCCACCAGCACAGCTCTGCAGATGATGAAGTTCCTTACATGATAAGATTAGATGAGATTTAGGCAGAGAACCAGAGAAAAATGAAAGGATTTGGCCTGGTGATCACCAGGCTCCATTCCAACCCAGTATTCTGTGACCCTCCCCCCCACCCTCCCCCCAGATCCTATGAAGTAGAAAATAAAACACTACAACAGCTTGTAGCCTTTTTAAACACTTGAAGGAAAACACCTGGCTACTTTGCTGCTGTTTCTTAAGACCACATGTGGCAAGGTAAATGGCTGCTCCACCTGCCACCACGTGGTGGCCTCTACTTGTTTGGAAGCCTACTGCAGTCATGGACAGATATCGGTCTCAGCATAATCTCTACTTAGCTTTTCTGACCTAATGGGATGACTTCAGGGGCCCCCTGGACTAAAAGTATACCCATACACAATTGGAATGTGGGACCTTTGGGCTGGAAAGACAGTTCAGTAATTAAGAGGGAACTCTTGCAAAGGATCTGAGTTTGGGTCCCAATACCCACATATGCTCAATAACCACAGCTGCCTGTAACTCCAGCTCTAGGGGTCCCATTTCTGGGATCTCAGAAGTTACCAGCACTCATGTGCACATAACCACACACACACACACACACACACACAGAGAGACACAGAGACGCAGAGAGACCTTTTTAAAAAAGGAATCTCATTTTTTAAAAATGCAAAAGTTTGCACTGTTGCTCACTAGACTCAATATACTTTAGGAGGTAACTTTTTTTTCTATCATCAATCTATAGAACTATAATTCTAAAAAATTGAACAAACAACAAAGAACAAAAAAGCAAAACAAAACATAAAAGATTTATAAATATATCCTATCATTAAGTTTAAAATATCTAGTGACTGTTTTAGTTAGGGTTTAGATATTGTTGAGATAAAACACCATAACCAAAAGAAAGGGCTATTCTGTCTAACTCCTCTCCATCATAATCCATCACTAAAGGGAGACAGGACAGGAACTCAAACAGAGCAAGAACAGGGAGTCAGGATCTGAGGCCATGGAGGAGTGCTGCTTACTAGCCTGCTCATTATGGCTTGCCCACCAGCTCAGGGGGATGTTGGCCCTCCCACATCAGTCACCAATCAGAAAACACCTCACAGGCTTGCTCTCAGGCTAACCTGAGGTGGTCATTTTCTCAGTTAGGTTTCCTATTCCCCAATGACTTTAGCTTGTGTCAAGCTGACATAAAACTACACAGTACAACAACTGTCACCAGTTCTAAGTTAAAGATAAAATTTTTCTCAAGAAGGCCATGCCATCTTTCAGATGGGAAGGTAGCTTGTAATTATTTTTTTCTAGAAATAACTCCAGGGGATCTTAGTTCTATGCCACCAGCGAGGAGTGGATGCCTCTTTTTGAGAAGTATCTTTCAATGGGGAAAGGAGCAGTCACTGTAAGAGGCAACACATAGTCAAGCATATGCTTCTTGCTTATGCTTCTGTACTAGGAAGTATAACTGCCTACCTAATACCCATACCTCCCTTCTTCATCAGTATTAGGTTTCTCTTTTGTTTGAGATTTCAATATCTCTGGTTTAAAAATACTCTCATTCCCCAAATTTCCCAAATCGAGAACTGATTGTATGGCCCAGTTTGTTAGAAATGATAAAGAGAAATTTTAGGGAAAGATGTTTTCCTAATTAAAAAGTAGATCTAGCTGGCCTGGCCATTGCCTTGACATGTTTTGTGCTTGAAAGACATCTTTAATGCTTGCATGACAAACAGCCATCCCTGGAACCATACATGAAGTAGGTAGCACCAGGATCTGGAAGAGCTCATGGTTGCTTCCTGGAAAACCTTTGAACACGCCATGGTCTGAGAAAACAGTAACTCGTTGTGATAGAGTTCTTCAGCCCTGTTCTTGAATGCAATCTGCAATGGAGACTCCCAGTACTGTGACCTCCACCTTTCTCCCCTGATTTTCCATAGTCCTTAATTCCATGGCTATGACTAACCCCTTGTTCAGCTGTCATTATATTGTCTGGGCACGATTTCCTCCAATTGTCATGGTCCAGATCCAGTTGCTGAATTAGAATGCCTTAGCCCAGGGTAATTTATTAAAAAGAAAATTTTATTGCTCACAATTTTGGAGACTGAGATGCCCCAGATCAAGATGAGAGCATAGTCCTTATAGGTGACAACTACATTGAATTCCCATATAGTATAAGGAACAAAAGGGCAGTTTCAAGACTTTATTCAGTAAGACTTCCCAACACTCAATAGCTGTTTCTTAATTCCATCACCCTTGGGGCTAGTTTGCAGCATGTGAATTCGGTGGTGGATGATCATAAGCATCCCCATTATAGCCCTAGTCTATATTCTCTGATCCAGAAATGGCTCCAAAACTGGGCTGGAGAGAAACCACAGTGGTTAAGAGTGAGTACTGCTCATACAGAGCACTTGAGTTCAGTTTCCAAGTGGCTTGTAATTGCTTTTAACTCTGGCTCCAGGAGATAGAATGCCCTCTTCTGGTTCCTGCAGGTACCTGCACTTATGTGCAAGGTCACTGTTCACACACACAATTAATAAAGCAATCTTAAAAAAGAAGAAAAGGAAGGAAGGAAGGAAGGAAGGAAGGAAGGAAGGAAGGAAGGAAGGAAGGAAGGAAGGAAGAAAGGAAGGAAGGAAGGAAGGAAGGAAAGAAAGAAAGAAAGAAGGAAAGGAGAGAGGAAGGCACCTTTCTAGATTTAATAACTTAAAATTAGGATTTTTTAAGAGATGTCCTTTCTTTGTTTGTAGGTATGGAATTAGTACAATTACTGGAATTGTATCAATAATGTAGTAATAAGGAATAAAAACCTTCTGAGAGGGAAACTAACATATGAGGCTGTGAATCAACATTGATGGTGAGTCTGGATATGTATGGCCTTGTTTGTACCCCTGTATCAAATAATGCCTGAAGCCAGAACTAATACTGGACTTCCTAATTCTACAAGCAATTTCTTTTTTCCCTCTGTAGCACGAGTGAGGAATTCCTAGTCCACAGAAAGCCTTTATCAATTCAGAGACTGAGGATGGATGCTGACTCAGGTCTTGGCAGCAGCTCCCTTAGAAAATACCTCGTGGCTAATGAGCTGGGGTTCGCTTTGCTTCCTAGGAGCACATAGGGTTTTTTTTCTTTCTTTCTTTTTTTAATCCTCTGTCCATGTCAGTGTTATCATTCTTCATCCCTGTCTCCTGTCGAGCACACATTCTGATCTTTGGGGCCTGCAAGAATAGTTTTGTCAGCTCTGAAAACAAGACCCACCTCGGAGAGAAACAGGGGTCTATTTTATTTGGCTTGGGGGAGGGAAACACAGGCTAATGGAATGTCCTGTGGTGAGTTATCTGCTCATCTTTCAGGAAACACAATCACCCAGGACAACACTCACTTTCATAAAATTGTCTCTGACACCATCTTAATTCCACAAATTACTGTCAACCGGAGCTGTGAGGAGTTATTTTTAAACTAAATCTACTTGGCAGGCCAAGGGGCAGACTTTCAGAGTATAGCACATAAATGCTCCCAGAATTACCTGATAGTTTGAAACCCAGAGTAGGGAGGTAGCACTGCCTCCTGCAGGGGAAGAAAACCATAGGGCTTTGGAGGGGACAAAGGAGAAATCTCCGGTGCTGGTGAGTCCAGATTTTTTATCAGTTAATGTCTCTATTTCCTAGGTCTGAGATGCAACAACTTGCAAGCAGGGAGTGAAATGACTGGAGGAAATATGAGAACCTTAGCCTACAGGGCATGCCAGGGAGGACCCTAATATCCTTACAGTGTCACCCTACACATGTAAACAACTCACTTAGAACAAAATATACTACAGATTGATTACATCAGTCTTCTGACATCACCAACCTTAGTGCACTGTCTCCTAGCTCAGCTTTGAGTCCCAGGAACCCCAGATCTTTTCTGGCAGTATGGGTCATATTGTGTCATTTGGCCTTTTGAGACAGCAAAGGACTTCCATCCTGCTCCTCAATTCCAGACTCAATCGAGGACCACTCTCTTTCTTGGCCCCAAAAGCCCAGCATCTAGAGCAGTATACACTACCTTCCTACTCCCAAAACTTGCTTGTACTTCACTCCTCTTCTCCTGTTGGCCTTCATCCATTTTCATACCACCAAAAAAAAAAAAAAGTAGCCACTTTGTGTGGAAAAGTTTCCAACACTCTGGTATAAAATAGATCAAGTTGAACAAGCCAAAAGCACAAACACCTTGACCTCTAACTTACCCGAATTGCTTGCTTTCTCCCCTCCTCCCATTTTCCTACCTTTCTTTTTGCATTAAAAAAAATTGTCTTGGGCCCAGTTAAGCCAGGTATGCTTACATACAGCTGTGGAGGTGAGCCCTCCCGAAGAGCCACCTCTATCCTAACCTGTGACAGATGCGCCACAGGCCATCAATGATACCCTACTCTAATATGCATGGAAGTCCTGTGAGGTACAGGTGGTAGCCCCTACATGGTAGCTGGGGAGATTAAGTTCTCACAGAATGGAGCATTTGACCTGGCTGCCATTTGACCCTGACGTCACCATTACCATCATTCTCTTTTGCATGTTAGCCTATACTTCTTTAGAAACCACATGTTCAAAGCAGACAGAGATTTGTGTGACATGCAGTGGTGTGGCTAGGATAGGGGACACTGCCTGTAGGTTCCTTCTCAAGGTTTCATTTGTACCTGACATTTCTGAAGGTCTTTGAGAAGGTAAATGAACTCGGAAACCTCCCTTCTCTTAATGAAGTAAGTAAAGAGAGCATTCAGTGCCTTTGCCCCTGACCCCAGGCCACAGCTGGAAAAGAATACAAGTGAAATAGAGTCCTCATGACTCTGGAAACCTCTGGCTGCCTTCCTGGGCTTGAGTCATGTCTCCGCTTCAGGAAAGTGCCATTAATCTGGTGCAAGAAATGAACAAACATGAGCACAGAGTGGCACACAGCTCCCAACACGGGCTGAGAGCTTGCCGGGTTGTATCTACAAGCATGAAGGCAAAGATTACAAAGAGTGTTGGGGCCAGACCTAGAAAATATTCCTGTGAGCAAATTACCAGGCAACACAGCATCTCACAAAGGTAGATGGTTGTTTTTTAAGATGTCTTTCCTTGAGTCAGGAAGGGAAGTTTGTGATTATAAGTTTGTGCAGATGAGACAAGGG
Organism: Pachyuromys duprasi; assembly: GCA_028658305.1. NCBI lineage: Eukaryota > Metazoa > Chordata > Mammalia > Rodentia > Muridae > Pachyuromys > Pachyuromys duprasi. The sequence goes on from CM053747.1 coordinate 39,988,073, forward strand.
CTGGACTCAGGCTCTGAGGAAGTTGTTGCCTGGAGATGTGCTCAGCTGTGCTTAGGTAGCAGGGAGAAATAGAAAACTGTCCTTGGGTCTTGTGTCTTCAAGATGGCTGCAGGTAGCCTGGTGTCCTGAAGATGGCAATGCTTTGCTTTTTCCCTGGAGAGTCAGAGTGTGAGCAACAAGTCCTAGGGAGGATCCAGACCCTCATCTGCAGTGGGGCTGTGGTAGAGGTGGAACCTCCAGGAAGTGCCTGCTTCCTCCACAACCTGCCGGAAGGAGGCCGAGAGAATTTCTCATTATTTCTAGGACTCTTGCTTAAACGTGGAGAGGAAGCTATGGCAAACCGTACCAGGGCTTTGTGCCTAAACCAGAGACAACCAGGGCTGGGAGTGATGGTCCATTTGAATGGAGGAGTTTCTTGCTGGCTGCAGGCTGTCCAAGTGGTATAGTTCCCAGAGGCAGCTGCTTTTCATTGGTGCAAACACTCTGGGTTGCAGAAGGACTGGGATGAGGGAGCAGAGTCCCAGGAGGCTGGGGAGACAGCTCACTCAATAAAGCAATTGCCTTATAAGCATGAGGGTCTGATTGTCATCCCACCTGATGAAAACAGATAAACAACAAATAACCAGGTGTCCTGTTGCACACTTGTACTCCCAGCCCAGGAGAGGCAGAGACAAGAGAATCCCCAGGCCTCTCTGGTTACCCAGCCTGTTCCAGTCCAGTGAAGAGACCCTGTCTTAAAAAAAAATAAAAATAAAAAACAATGGAGGCTGTCCTCCGGCCACACCCACACATGTGCACCCTGACTCAAACAAGCACACCCCCACATACACACACACAAACACAGAGCCCATGCTGAAAGGGTGGTATCATTCTTCTCTATAACTTCAGTAGAAAGATGGGCACAGGCTCCACTGGGGGGGGTGTGTGTGAATGAAGCTCATCCCTGCTGAAGAATCTCACACCACCTCCATCCTCATTCCCTACCTCCTCTGTTTATAACTGTCTGTAGCCCAGCTGCTGAAGGAGAGCCATTCTGCCCCTTGGCTGCTTTATAAAGTCCTACAAGGGCAAGCCTTCCACATGCCTACCAGCTGGCCTCCAAAATGAGTCTACCTGAGGTGTGTGGATTGGCTGTGTACACTCCCTGAAGCCTGGCACTTACTGATTTGTCCCAAAAGGCAGTGTGTTAATAGTGTGAGATCCAGCTTCTTGCCACACAGACCTGGGGCAGGTATATACCCCAAGCTTCGGGGATATACCCCGAGCTTCGAGCTTTGGGGACAGCACACAGAGTTGCATTTGGCAGCAGCCACAGCCTCCCTCATGGGAGCTCTGAGGTTGCGTGTGCCTGCTGCCTTCCTCACACTCAGCAGGCTGAGCTGGCCACCTTCCAGGAAGTCTCAGGCCTGGAATCCAGGCTCTTATCCTCCCCTTCCTCTACTGGACCCCGGAGAGCTCTGATCAAAGTGAGCAGAGAAATGAAAGAGCTGCATGGAAGGACAGTCCTGCGGAAAGGCTGTGAGAGACATGGCTAGCTTATCTGTCCATGACTGAAACCCAGAAGGTTTCCAGGAATCGCCAGATGGGGAAATTGACCCCAACCTCCTGGCCCTGTACCAACTGGAGAAGACCTAGTCAGAAGAGGACTGTAGCGTAACGTCTGAAACATGAGAGTCCAGGAGAATCAGTCCCCTGCCCCAGGATATCTTCCTCATTTCCAAAGATCCTACAAGAGGCTGGATCCCTCTGTAAAAGCATGAGTCATGCTCAGAGGTTGGCCCAGACCTTGTAGAAGGGGTTGACACGTACTGTCTAGGTGAGTAGGAGGTGAAATGAAGGATGCTGGGAAAAGTGCTGGGTGTTCTGATGTGACAATCATTGAAAGCGAGGTATGTGCCGGTGGCACGCTTCAGCTGGTAAAGTGCTTGCCCATGCAAGCATGAAGATCTGAGTTCCATCTCTGTTGTGTGCACTTGTAACCTTAGGGCTGGGATGGCAGAACCAGGCTGGCCAACCATACTAGCTGAATTGACAAGTTCCAGGCCAGTGACAGGTCATGTCTCAAAAAACCAAGGTGGAAAGTATTCTGGAAGACACCAAAGTTGATCTCTGGCCTCTAATACATATGTGTGTACACACATTGGCAAACTCTCTCTTTCTCTCTCTCTCTCTCCCTCCCTTTCCTTTCCTCCCTCCCTCTCTTCCTCCCACTCCACCCCCTCTAGCCTGACACACTATACCTGTGTTCAAGTCTTAGCACCTAATGATTTTGGGAGAATTACTTAACCAGGAGCCCAGCTTCTTTATTGCAAACAGCAATTTTCCTAAGTACCTCTGTTGTGCGGAGTAAGTGAGATGCTCCACCAACGATGCTACGGATGCCTCCCACAGAATTTGAAACCCCTCACACACACCCTGAAATGCACTAATATTAGTTACTTTTAAGAGTAACTTGCATTTTTAAAGTAAACTTTAAATGCTCAAGAATTTTATTGTAAAAGATATGATTTCTACTTGTAGCTAAGAAAGTATCCCCCCCCCCCACACACACACCTTGATGAGAGTTCAGGAAGATAATGGTCTTTTGTGTCTGGAGGATGTAGACCCACTGTCCTTGCTATGTCTGTTAGAATATGCTAGAATACTGTACCATCCCAAATATCAGGAATCTGGATAGTTATTAACTACTTCTGTGTTTTCTGTATTGCCTCACCCAGTATTTATCAACTCCCAAATGATATGGTGTCCATCCGTTCATCCACCCAACGAATCAATATTGATTACCAATTGTGTCCACAGTATGATCAAGTGCTTGAGACACACCTGTGAGAACAGAAAGTACACAGCTTTTATCTTTGTGAGTCTAATTGGGGAGAGACAAATATTGAATATGTGATAATACAAATATTTAATTACCACTGAGTAATAGCTGGGAACACCTACAATCTATGATGAACCCTATACCCTGTCCCATTTAGGTTTTATTGTCAACTTGACATAACCTAGAGTCCCCCAGGAAGGGGTATCGTCAGTTGAAGAACTGTCTGGATCATATTCATCTGGGGCCATGTCTGTGAGAAATTGCCTTGTTGATTATTGATGTTGGAGGACCCACCTCACTGTAGGTAGGTAGGGTCTGGGCTGCATAAGAAAGCTAGCAGAGCACGAGCTAATGAGCGAACCAGCAAGCAGTATTCTGCCACGCTTTCTGCTTTAAGCTCCTGTCATGAGTTTTTGTTCTGACTTCTCTTGATGGATTGTGTGCCAAACCCATTTTTTTTCCTCCTAAGTTGGTTTCAGTCAGAGTATGTTATCACAGTGGAAAATAAAGCAAAATACAACACACTCCAACTTCCTGCTTGTCTCAAGAGAGTGTGCGTGGACTTTTATGTTCTCACAGTCTTCATAGCCACACCCCTGATTGATCAGTTTGAAGGTCACCCAATTCCTTTATATATATTTTTTCTGACCCATACATTAACATCTGGGCATGGACTATAACCCGTCTTCACTCTCTGCTTTGCTTATAGAAGACAATTTGTGAGTTGTTAAATCTACATGTAAGGAGATAAGCAGAGCAAAGTCTACTTGTAGCAATCCCCAGAGCTTCAGATTATACATTAAAATATTCCCAGATTCCCAGACATTCGTCCACACCCCCAAACCTTACTCTTCATTACCTGCCTCCTCCCAAGAATCTCTCCTAGAGAAATATAACTGTCCTTCAACTTCCCCCAAAAAAGAGTTTGGCTATTAATTTTGTTACATAAGCTCCTATAATCCCACAGGATCTTCATATATTATTTGAAGGTGAAGTTGTGCACTATCTATCTATCTATCTATCTATCTATCTATCTATCTATCTATCTATCTATCTATCTATCTTGTTTGTACTTTCATCTTTCCCTCTTTTTATTTCTTCATTTCTCTCTTTTTTCCTTCCTTCCTTCCTTCCTTTCTTCCCCCCTTCTTTCTTTCCTTCTCTGTGGTCCAGGCTGGTTTTGAACTCCTGATCACTTACCTCTCTCCAAAATTCTTGGATTACAGGAGTGTGCCATCCTACTTAGCATCATGGGGTATTATTAAGTAGAGAAATTTCCACCTAACAACTTAATGCCACTAAGTATTAATATATCCTTAATTCTAGTCACACAATACAAAATAATAAGTTTCGCAAATACAAACAAGATGGTGGGATGCCAACTTTAATTTGGTGCTAAACAAAATGGAGGATAAGAAGCTAGAAGGGAAGAAACAAGCCAGGGTCGTTAAAAGACCAATATGGTTGGAGCACAGAGAGGGAGGAGTACTGGGGATGAGTATGATGCTAGAGAAAGATGTGGAACCACTCCCTCCCCAGAAAGCTCATCAGATCCTAGAGTCCTGTAGGGAATCTTACCAAGTGCTGGTGTAAGACTTGTCTGCCTGTTACATACAGCCCCCAGTCCTGGTCCTACTCTCTATGGCTGCAGGAATCTCATAACTGGAGAAAGTTTACTCTGTCTCCTCCTGGTAGGAAAGATTCTCAATACTAATACTGTGAGCCCCCTAAGGTGCTAGTGGCAAGGCACCCCTAAACTGCTTTAAGGACCCTTAATACCATTTTCCAGCCCCTTGAGATGCAGGCAGCCACCCTCTTATGTCTTTCCCAATAACTGTCTTATGTGAAGTTTGTTGTACAGTGTCTCCTGACTGCCTCGATACCTTTTCCCTCGGAGCCATAACACCTACAAATACCATTCTTAAGAACAGTAGTGATAATTCTTGAAATATAGTCTTCCAGTAACACAGTAGCCTGTGCTCCTTTCCCTGTGCTGCATGACCTCTGCTGCCTCCCTCTTTATCAACCGTGGTGCTGTTTAAGTGATCACATCTGGTTAGCTACGCCTGGGTGTGCTCACCCGAATAAGGGCACCTGGGTAGGCTCAGGAGTCAAAGAACACTGCTCAGTATCTGGCCAGCAGCCTTGACTACAGTAAAATGCTTCCCTTGAAAACTTTCCAAGGCATTTCAATATTCCTGGTTTCTTAAAACCCAGCCTTTCCTATTCTTTACTGAGACCTTTGTGCATCAGAAACAAGACACCCTTATGGGGCCAATGCAGAGTTTGCCCAAGGAATCTGGGCTGGAGTTCAGTCCACCTTGGAGGTCACCCAGGTTCATTCATCCAGGCAGCAAAGTTTACAAGTATATGAGGCAGCCCAACTTACAAGAACATGTGAGGTCAGCCAGGAACAAAAGACTCTGAGCTTACCCAGGAGGAAACAGGATCTGGTTGATGTAGGGCTGGAATCACCATATATACCTCCCCAGCTATGGTCTTGGCAGATAGGCCATGGACAAACCTGGCAGAATGCAAAGGGGCCAAACAGATGTGTTCCAGTGCTGTCTCCTACTAGCTATGTGAACTTGGGCTTTCTGAAGCCTTGCTTTGTCAGCTATAAAAGGGGGATAGAAATTCATATCACACAGGACTGCTGTGAGGGTTAAGTGAGAGCGAGACGGGATGCAAAGCTGCTCTATTGAAGCTGTGCCCCAGCAGATGTTAGTTGGCCACTGGCTCCAAGCCAGAGGCGGGGGCAGGGACAACCTGAGCCATGTGTTCCAGCACCAGGCAATGCGGAGAAGCAGCAGGACTTCTTCCTTCTTCCCCCCTTCTCATGATTCACCAATGATGACTGGGAGGCTGGGAGGCAGCCCATCTTAGTGGGAAGGAAGCCATTCCTCAGCTCCACGAAATTGACATACTGCAGAGGGTTGGGGGTGGCCTGGGAGGCAAGAGATGGGGCTCCTAAAAAAAATCTGTCACAGTTTGAGAAATAAAGAAAAACAGGAAACACCATGGGCGATATCAAAACAATGTTTTTTGTGATGTGGGGACTTTCGGGTATGATTGGGACAATGGTAATAAATTGGTGATTCTGCCTAGCGAGGAGCATCTGTGATAAAACCCAGGTGTGGAGGGATGTCTGAGCTCTCCCTGGCTGGAACGTCACCAAAGATAAGGGGCAGGTGTTCTTCTCACACTATCTGTATTTTTGTCTTCTCTATGTATGAGGCAGAAGTTCAATTTTCAAGGATTCCAACTCAGACTTGGAGCCCAAGGTGAATTTCTTTGGTCACTGTGTGCTTCATTTACTCATCTACTAAAAGCTAAAAGTGTGCTCACTTTATCCCAGCTTCTATTCCAGATTCTAAAGTTACGAATAGAAACAAGATAGGTGGCAAATATGAATTACTAATGGGTATGAAGAAAGGGAGTGTGTGTGTGTGCGTGTGTGTGTGTTTGATGTCAGTCTTTTGACCATGTTTGCTTATGGACATACATACAGACATACATAAGTTCATTACGCTTATATGATCATGTATATAAAGTAGAAGCCTTTCACTATGTTTGTGTGCATTCTTTTCCTTCAATAGTTAAGGGTCAAGCATAACATAAGTTCTCTCCCTAGGCCTGAGGTATATGGGTATAGAAAAGGTAGTCCTTTGGGGAGTCTTTTTGGCTGCAGGGATCATGAGACATCCGAGAACTGATCAGGTAAAAGTCTCTGAGGTTTCAGCCCTATACAAAGAACACAGGCAACTAATGGAAGACGGGGGTGGGTGGGAGAGGTCATCCTCCCCAGGGAAGAGCACACCAATTTGTTGTCCAGTTCCAAATGGTCAGCCCTAAAAACACACAAACAATAACATTACATACACTGAACAGGTTATATTTAGGAATGTATATGCATTTAACTGCACACACACATTCATGTGATAGCAATTGAAAGGAGGTAACAAATTTGCAGAGTGGGGAAGGGCACGTGGGAGTATTTGGAGAGAGGAAAAGGAAGTGAGAAATGTAATTAAATTATAATCTCAAAAATTAATAATAATTTACGTAAAAACGATGTGTATTTCTTCTGTTTTGTCATGGTACTTCAGTTACTTTGGAGGTTTTTTTACAAGAATAGTCATATAAAATTTACCTTCATCATTTTGATTTTTCAACTCTTACTTCTGTTTTTAAAATTACAATTGGATAACACTGGGGAATGTAAGGTGGTCTTCGTGAATATGTAAGACTACTTGAAGCATTTCCTCTATAAATGAGATGATCGCATTCCCCTGTCCCACCCTTCAGGAAAAGCTATGGTTCAGGAACCGTGACCCTTTAAAGGACATTCACATGGTACCAGCCTTTCTTGCATTGTTGCCTCCCACACACTCTGTTTGTCATATGAAGGACATCTAGTGACTCTGTGGAAACTGGCCCGAGCAGGCTCTGTTGGATGACGTCCAAGTGGGGAAAGGTTTCCAGCCTTTCTCTGCTAACCAGCTTCTTTCACAGGTTAATCTTGATGCTGTGGCCTGAGCTCACGGCTCTCCTGTCACCCCAGGGCCTGACTTGGTATCGGTCAGGGATCAACATCTGCAGGTAACTGTTTCTTGCTGAGGTGTGAGCTGCTGAGTGAAGAGTGAGACACTTCAGCAGCGTGGAGACAAGGTGGCTGAGGAACCCCAGAGACCGGAGAGTGTCTTTTGGGGTCTGTCAGAACACCAAGGTCACCTAGAAATAGGACTCTTGTTTACTGTGATCTTTATGATGGAGTGTCACCTAGATGGATCCCTTTCAAATTTATGTTTACTTAATATCATTTTTATTATGCAGTTAATCAGTAGAGGGAACCGAAAAAGGGAGTGTCCGTGAACGCTTCTATTTCATTTGCTTAATGGACCGCTCCGAGTAGGAGAGAGAAAGTGCCCTAATCATTTATTTTGGTAATTGGAGTTATAGTTGAGAGTTTCTGACACTGTCAGGCAGACTCTCTGGGCAGGGAAACCGACTGTCTTTATCTTCATGCCCATGAACGGATCCAGACATGCCTTCAAAGCCATGCTGTCTTCTGGGAGAGCAGATAAGGGTGTGTATAGGAGGAGGAGGGTGAAGAAGACAGCAGAAACACCCTTGTTAAAGCCAGTCAGGGCTTGGAAGAGAATTAAATCTCATTTCCTCAAAGTAATCCAGATTGTTGGGTTGGGACCTATGGAAAGGATTTCAGATGTTAATTCCTTTTTTTCTTTTCTTTTTTTGCTTGTCACTAGATTTGCCTGTGAACTTGGGTTGACTTGCGAGGTTTCTTGGGTCTGTTCTAAGCACAGGACCTGAAAGGAATGCAAAGGGTGCTGGGAAAGTCCTGAGAGTTGGGTGGTTCTTCTCAAGCCCGTTCTCTGGAGCTAATCAGTATGCTGTGCTGGAATGAGACAGCAGCATGCCAGTAAGAACACTGGCCAACTAGGGTTCCAGTGCCAACCTCTCAGAACACAGGACCTTGGGTAAATGCATGAGTTTGTTTTCTTGTCATGTTTACTGACAGCAGCCTAAGGGAGGAAGGATTTATTTTGGTTCCTGGTTTCAGGAGATTCAGGCTATTGTGACTAAATATATGGTTTCTGGGTCCACAAAGGGGCAATAGAAACATGTAGCAGAAAATATTCACTTCATGGTAGACAGGAAGCAGAGAGACAGACAGAGAGTGGCCAGGACAAAATACAGTCCCTGCGGATATGTCCTCAGTAACCTACGTCCTCCAGCTAGTCCTAACTTGTTATGCTTTCAAAATCTTCCAAAATAGCTCTAGCAACAGAGGACCATGCATCCAGCACATGAGGCTACAGGGCACATTTCATATTTGATTTATAAAAGCTGTGATTATGGCAACCTCGGTTGCTGAATAGGGAGGAGGCACCTGAGCAGAGTGTTTAAAGGGAGACTGAAGCCTGGTGCCCTAGCATGCACTTTCTGAGTGACCTTAGGCATGACATTGATCTCCGAGTCTCAGCTCACTGACACACAAATCATATTAGTTCCTATCTTATAGGATCGAACAAATCAACATGTATATACACATGCATTAAATACAATTGTCCTGTGGTATCAATGAGGAATAGGCTCCAGGACCCACATGAATACCAAAATACCTAGACACTCAAGTCCTTTACATAAAAGAGCTTTTGAACATAAGCTGCACATAAGCCCTCTCTAGATTACTTATGATATCTAATACAGTATAAACATGATGTACATAGTTGTTATATTGTTTGGGGAATAACAATAACAACAAAAATCTGTGCATGTTCAGTGCAGATGCAATTTTCCTTTCATATTCCAAAGCCCCAGAGGGCTGGATCCACATATGCAAATCCCATGGGTATGGAGAACTTAGCTCAGTGCCTGGCACATCATTGAAGCATCTGATAGTATTAACTTGGCTGGATCTATATAGAGTGAAGGTTTGGTACTATCGCCCGTAGAGAGTTCTCATCAAGATTAAGTGAGGTGTTGCTTACAGTGTTGGTCTAGTACCTGGCAAACTGAGAACCTCAGTAAATGTAAGCAGCTGTGGATTGCTGCTGTTGCTAACAAACAGAGACTGGATGACTTGGTCAGATACCAGACAGCATAGTGGTCCCAGTGAGATAGCTCGCCTGTCACCTCTCCTAATGGGGAGGAGGGCTGAGCCTGGTCACATACTAATAGCTCTGCAGAGAGCCACACTCCCTCTCTAAAGCAGACTCCAGGACTGGCTGAGCCTGAGTCTTATCGACCCAGGGAGGCGTCAGACTGGAGGGGGCTGTTTCCTTCAGTGGAAGAAAAATGCCTGGGCCTCTGAATCCCTGCTGTGTGTGAGACAGAGAGAAGTGGGCCAGCAGTGGGCATGGGGCCAGAGAAGTGGAAGGAGGAGGAAGGAGTGGGTGGGAGGAGCAAAAAGATGGCTGGGCTCCCACCGCTGGAGACAACACAGCCTGTCTGGAGGTTTGCTGGGTGCTGGATCCCTGCCTGGTGCTTGTTCTCAAAGACATCATACGTGTGACTCAGCTGGCACCCTCCCCCAGGTCCCAGAAGATGTATTTGCAAAAGGCCTCAGCAAGAATTGCATCAGAAACCAAGAGTCCTTGAAGGCCCGGGGTTGGACATCTAGCCTGATACCTGCAAAGGCTCAGGTTCTTTTTTATCAGTTATTAAAAGAAGCCAACTTCACAAGTGTCTACATGGATGACAGGGGCAGAGTAGAGCACAGAGAGAAGAAGCCTTTGTTTGGAGATACATCCTAAGCCCAAGTGTCCCATCCTGGAAAAGAAGCCAGAGGAGTGCTGTCCTTCTCTAAACTGGTACCAGCATGCCTCCCAGGCTAGCATTATTTCCCAATTACCTAGAAGCTAGTTTTATACTTCAGTAACTTGCCTGAGAACAAAGTCGGCTCTTCATCTTTGAAGAGCTTGTTACATTTCAGTATTCTGCATTCTGACTATTTAGCAAGCGATAATAGTAATGATGGCAACAATAATGAACTACTTGGCCGATGCTTACATGGGCCAAACTGCCCTGGTGGTTTACATAGTGAGTTCTTCCCTCCCATTGCCACCCTACATTTTTGGCTATAAAATCTCAGAAAACCTTTGTTAAACTTCTAAAGCATCCCCCACCCCCACTTTTAGTGGGGAAAAGCTTGCTATGAGGTACTGTCGTCTTGAGTATAAATAAGGTATGTGTGTATATCATTTAGGTCACCCTGTTGCCCTTTCAAAGGAAAGCTAGCATCCCTGTTTGGGACAAATGGTCTGAGCCTTCAGCATTCAGTACGTGAAGAGTCTGTCTCAGCTGTAGAGAGCTATCCAATGTCATTGGCCTTCCTTAGGTGTTTCTGGAAACTTCGGTATAACATACTGGCACAGAACATGACAAAAATAAATAAATAAAAAGAAAAAAGAAAAGAAAATTGGAAGACTGGGAAGCCAGCTGAATCCATGACAGTTTCAGTGGTCAGTTCTAAGTTCTCTGAGAGAAAAATCTATGAATCCCTGATTATGACAACTGAAGCAAAGTTGGGTATCCCAGGATCAATGTAGAGATGTTCTTAGATTTTGCATTTACCCCACAAATCCCAGGCTTATATCTAAGGAAGCTGGTGTGATTTCAGAAGAAACAACGGAAGTGACAAGACATGCTTCTACTAAGGCCTGCTCTCGCCAGCCAACAAGCAGGGATGAGGCAACCTAGCAAGATAGGGTACCTTTAGATGGTAATTGTTCCAGGTTAGTGAAATACCGTAGGAGAAGCTGGGGCCCCAGTCTCACCCATGGGAGCAAATGATGCTGGGTGGTATCAGAAAAAGTCCCACATAGAATATCCCTTCAGTGTTAGTGGAAATTAGATGAAAATATGAACTTGATCCTCCTCCTATTCTGTTCCAGAGTGGTATCAGAGGAGGCCCAGCAGAGGGTCAGCACTCTGCCAGCCTCTGTGGCATCAGTAGTGTGTCAGCTAAGCTGACATCAGCGAAGACTGAGGAAGAGGGAATTCTATTGCTGTCCTGCGGTAGTGAGGAGCCCTGTGCTGCAGGGGGCCCTGAGTGTGACTGAGCTTCCATTTGTACCTGGCAGCGATGAGGTAGCACCTTGCTCTTTTCCTACTAGCACAGGGTCAGAGAAAGCCAACTCACACATGTGGAAACCATGCTCCAAGTTTTTGAAATATCCCAAACTTTCCCATTTTAATGGAAATGCCAGACATCCAGATCAGAAAGGAAGAAATAAAATTGACTTTGCAGTCAACATGCTTCTCCACACAGAAAATCTCAAGGAACCCATAAAGTTTTCTGAGAATTAATAAATCAGTTCAGCAAAGTTATAGGGTTCAAAACAAGCATATAAAAATCAATTATATTTCTATATACCAACAAAAAGGACAGTGACAGAGAAATGTAAAATATAATCACCCAAAAAAACAACAAGGTCAGGAGGTGCAGAACACAATGCCTGAAGGAATAAGTAAATAACCAGAGCATGTTCAAGTATTGATAAACATCATAGAGGCTATCACTTTTTAGTTACAGGTTTAATGTAACTCCTTTCAAAAGCTTACAAAGATTGTGTGTGTATGTGTGTGTAAGATATATACCAACTAGAATCTAGAATGTTAAAATAATTTTCAAAAAGAATAAAGTAGGAGAAATCATTCAACCCCTCTACCTGGTTTTATAAGATTTTGTTTGGTTTTAAATTATGTGTATATGTGTGTGTGTGTATGTCCATGTGTGCATTTGTGCACATGTTGGGGGGGGGTGACCACAAAGTCCAGGTGAGGTATTGAATCTCCTGGAGATGGAATTACAAGCACTTGTGAGCTAGCTGGCTTGGTTGTTAGGAACTGAGCTCTGGTCCTTTGGAAGAGCAGTAAGCACTCAACTGCTGATCCATCTCTGCACTCTCCAAAGATTTATTCTCTCTCTCTCTCTCTCTCTCTCTCTCTCTCTCTCTCTCTCTCTCTCTCTCTCTCTCTCTCTCTCTCTCTCTCTCTCTCTCTCTCTCTCTCTCTGTGTGTGTGTGTGTGTGTGTGTACATATGTGTGTGTGTGGGGGGGGACTAGAAGGGACTGTTGGATGCTCCGGACCTAGGGCTGCAGTTGGCTGGGAGCTGTCTAATGTGGGTTTTTTGAAAGCCCAGCGTGTGTCCTCTGTAAGATCAGTAGCGTTCTTAGCTGCTGAATCACCTCTGCATCGCTGGCCTACCAGCTTGTAAGACTTATCCATTCACTTAATGTTACCAGAGCCATTGGGCATTAGTCAAGTAAGGGAAGGACAGGAAAGTGTTCATTGTTATATGGGAATGGAAACACAAATACCTTCAACTGAGTTTTAGGGAAACTGCAGGAGCAGTTCAGTAGGAGGTGATGGCCTTTCAGCAAATAGTGCTGGAGGAATTAAACACTTCTAGGTAAACCCCCCAAAACAACCAATCAAAGAACTTAAAGACTTTGAATGGAACCTCACCAGTTCTGAAAGAGCTAACTCAAAGTGGACTGTGAACTCACACATAAGATGTAAAATTTTAATGGTTTTAAAAAATAAACAGAAATATTATCAGAATTGGACAAAGAGTTCTTTAATTTCTTATAAAAAGCACAACCCATTACCTTCTCTATATTCCATGTCTGTAAATTGGCCTATTCTAGGTACCTCATGTAAGTAAAAACATTCAATTGTAATTTTATTGAGCATAATCCTTTCAGCGTCATATGTGGTCTGGTCGCATGTTCAGAAATTCACTTTATTGAATAAAAGTCCACTGTGTGTGTGTGTACAACATTTTGTTTCTCTGTATTGATGAATGTTGAACTATTCCCACTTCTTTGTTTTTGTGATAAATGCGGCTCTGAACATGGATGTAAAAATATTACTTGAACTGATAACTTTAGCTTTTTTGATATTTGTCTAAGAGAATGGCAGAAACTGCCCCCACTCCCAAGCCAAGACTTCCAGTCACAACATTTTTATATGGTTCCCAGCTCACGGAAAGAGTAAATTTTAAAGGATTGAATAAGACAAGTGTAGGGAAGCTCTTGGCTTTGGTCATTGGTGACTGAAGCTTACAAACACCAAATATAACCTGATTTATTTCTCTTCTGGTAGCTTCAACTGTCTGTGATTTAGTGTGAGGCTTCTGCTGTCTTTGTCCGGAGACCCCAGTACTGTGTAAGAACTGCTAGTTCTTGCTAGTGAGGAAGAGAATAGATCAGAACAAATGGAGAGGAAGGGAGGAAACTGGAAGCTGTGGACACAGAAGAAGAAGAGAAACAAGATGGCAGAGAAGGAAGACAGTGTAGAAGGAAAGGGAAAGAGAAAAGTTGATATCTAGGGTAGCAGCCACTAGATTCTACCCTCAGGTTTTAGAGAAAAAATAACAACCCAACACTCTCAGTGATTGACATGCCACTTTATGACGCCTGAAAGCATACATGCAGCTGCGCTGACAGATCAGGCATATTTAAATCAGCGAAACAGAGTGGTCCTCAGCCTGGCTTTCCTGCAGCAACTAATGTATTATTGACAAGGCTGGCTTTTAGCAAGATGTTCTGGCCTACTGTGTAATAAATGTGTATTGTCTGCTCTTTATCACCTACTACCTCATTAAAATAACTGTCTTAATTTCATTGTTAAAGTGATTAACAGGACAAGTGCTAAAGGAAATTAATATTCAAAAGAAAGACTAACTGTAGCTGAAAAATAACTCTTATGAATCAGTCTGGTGGTAAAAGTTAGAGAATTTGTAGTTAATGAGCCACAGCGAGTTAAATATAGAGTAGTCCAGTAGATTGGCCAACTGTGAAAAATACAGAACAAGCCAGGAGGGACAAGAAGCATGAAGAAAGAAAAGGAAAAATTCGTGTGTTTCTTCATATTCACTGTGAGCTCATGGAGAGGGAGAGGTCTTACTGTCCTCTCTGTCATCACCATACCAACCATAGTATCTGACATGAACATGATGCTAGAGGCTAATGCCCTGTCTATCCTAGTATGTAGAGAATAGGGAGAATATACTTTGCCTTATGCCATGTGGCATCCTGGACTAAGGTTGAGCAATTGAAAACAGAATCAGGACCAGTTCAGAAATAGGCTGATGTAGCACTTCCTCCTTTCTGAGCCACAGCAAGTAAGGCTGTGTGTTCCCTCTGTTCCAGCCACAGTCCTACCACAGCGATTGAGATCTACAAGAGGCCCTGCTCCATTGACCAGGCAACTGAATGGCTGGCTCCAAAGCAGAACTGTATCCAGTGCCTAGGAGGCTGTACTATGCCCAGAAGAATAATGCACACGAGGAAATTGTTCCTTTAATAACCCTTCACACCTTCATTTGTCTCATGTTTATGAACCTCCTAAAATACAGCAGGTTCTAGTTTAGAAATTGGACACAGGATCTGGGGGTGGAGCTCAGTGTGAGAGCACTTGCTTAGCTTGTATTTTCAAAGTTGCCATGGCCTCTCAGCCAAAGAAAAGTTCTCAGTAGACCTTTCTGTGTGCCTTTGCCATTAGGTAGGTTATAAATGCTCTCATGATTTTTGGTACGCAGTTTATATTCTCTCCTGATGTCCTTCTAGCCTTTTCTTTTTTCTGAAAACAACTATGATACTTAGTTGAGGTCAAATGTGTTCAGTGCTGGAGGTTGTGCTACAGAGAAAGAAGAAAATGAATGCCATAACAGGTTCTCCACTGGCCCAGGGCACCTTCTGTGAAATAAATAACGATAAACAGGCTGTGAATGAATATAGAAGGTCTTCTGCATTAGAAGGGACATCATAGGGGTCATGACAGCCTGGAGGAAGTTAGAAGAAACTCTGACCTAAAACAGAGGTAGAGGTTGAAAGGCAGTGGACTAGGCTGAGTTTGCTGAAGTCAGTAGCCTGGTGTTGTATTAGTATGGCATACCACTTTGAGTATTACCTGGCACTGACCTCCAACTCTGGCCTAACTCGGCCAGCACTGGGCAGGCGTGGAATTCAATGCTCATTTCAGTCTCATTCTGAAGTTTTTGCAGAGATAACTCCAGCATTCTAACACTGGTAGTGTAAACAGGATTGCATCAAGATTTGCTTCCATCTAAACATTCCATTTGCAATGTCAATATGGAGGTCATCCAATATGAAAGTTATATGTCAATTCTCCTGTGTGGTTTCTATGTTGAGATTCTGTCAGCCTGGCCATGAATACACATTCATTACTGCAACAATTCACAACCATTGTGGAGGTTGTTACTTTTAGATGCAAAGACATGATTGTGAACCTTTGAGGAGTTAAATGAGAAAATAAATTGAACATTGGTTGTTTACATAAGTTTAGGAAGAAGCTGTTCTGTCTGTCTTGAATGAAGAAATATTTATAAACGTTTCAATAACAGCACAAGCTGAATATAGAAATTAGATTGGTAGAAATATTTTCAGTTTTAAAATTCAGTAAAAGTTACTTAAAATCTGTGGTCATTGTTTTATTTTAAAATTCCATCTAGAATAGGAGCCCTTCCTTCCCATTTACAAATTCTTTGCAGTTTTGAGTTTGAATTAAGAGAAATGTGTCAATCTCAGGATTACATATGAAGACAAAAACCTCAAATATCATGGATAACAATATCCATGATAGACCATTTTCCATCAAGATGTAATAAAAATATGAACATGAAAGGAAAAGGCATTGGGAACAAATGAGGCACACCCTCATATAAATATTCTGCTTTCCTATTCATCAGCAGCTCAGGGACTGTGACAGCCGCAGACAGCTCCTTGCTGCTGAATGACAATGCCAAACTTTCAAAACTTAACAACCAAAGCTGCTAGGGATGCAGAAGGAAGTCTGATTATTGCACTAACATTGCAGATTTATCCTTGAATTCCAGATGTTCATTTTATGATGGGGATGCTTGGTTCTGGATCAATGTTCATTTTCCCATGTGATCCAAATGTGAATTCAGCCAGCATACTCCTGTTGGGTGATGGGTGCTCCGGGGTGTGAGGAGAATGTGGATGCAGCCATGCCTGAAGGTGCAGGATGGAGCAGTGAGAGCCTCTTCTAGATGCCTAAAGGAAGATCAGTAGGATGAATTCAAATTTTATTTAAACAAGCCAGAGCTGCACGGTCTAAGAAAAGCAGACATTTTGTTTGTTTGTTTGTTTGTTTTGGTGTGTGTGTGTGTTTTCCTGTGTTGAATGCCTTTTGAATGTTAATCACTGTCGTGGAATTTTCCACATGTCATTTTCTTTCTTCCTAACCTAGCAGGCTGCAGTAGGTAGGGCCCTCTCACTTTTTGCTGAGGGGCTGAGGGTGTCAGGAATGGGAAGTGATGGTTCTCTGGTATCCTAAGACTGGCTCCAGATTACCCAGGCCTCACTGGAATTGCTTGAAAATGCTCACAGACCTGCATCCCAGCCTGTCTCCTGCTTCTGAGCTAGGGTCTTGTGAAAAAGGACTACCTGGGGCAGGTAGGGATGCTAAAGGAGCTTTCTTTTGCCTTAGAGAATCCTTGGCCTAATGACATGACCTTATTTCTCACCCATAGTTGTGTTTCTAGTACATCAGGGGCATCCATTTTCTATTTCCAAATATCCGTAAGTACAATTTTTTAGGAACTTGACTCCTCCCATAGTCTAGTAGTCAGGACTTTTCCAGCCTGCCCCCCCACCAACCCCTCCAATACACACACACACACACACACACACACTCACACACACACACACCATTCTTTGCTTTCCCACTGAGTCTTCCTTTTTTCTTGGGGGATTTTATCTTTTATTTTCCCCTTTTGTCTTTCATGAAGACGGCCTGCTGTCTGATACAGCTATTGTGTTTGGAAATGAGCCTCTTGTACTAGTGAATAAATTGCATTTTATCCCTCCCTGTCACTTCTAGTTGGAGAAGCAACCAGGAGATGAAAGCAGAGACTTCAAAGCACTTCTGACAGGGAGCAGACTTTCTCTTGCAAGCCTGGCTATTCATGCTGAACCCAGAGCCTTAGAGGCCCTGGCAGGAGCCACACCTCAGCTAGCTCAGAGAATCTTGGCCTCACCTTAAGGTCACTTGGTAGCTACTGTCTTCCCTGAATTACTGAATTACTACGAGGACAGAATGCCTGATAGACAGATACTCTGTCTTCCTCTAAGGGAGAAGGCAGCCTACTGCTTGAGTAACTGAGCACTTCCTTTTGTGTGCTGTTACTAAAGCTGATACAGTGACCCCTGCCCTAGGCCATTTGTTTGGGAAATACTGTGATTGAGTAGATCCCCACTGAATCTTTGGGGTCTTCTTTCCTACACTGCCTGGCACTTGCCTTTGTACTTCAGACTGAACACATGGCCTGGTGTGTAATCTGCTTTCATCTATAACTACTGGGTACCTACCAGGGTTTAGAGACGAGGTCATTAGTCTCCCAGCAACCTGCCCTGTACACACCTGCTAAGTAGGAAAAAACCTTCCCGGTTCCAGGTTCTGGAGGAAAGAGCCTTCTCAATCATCCCTATCATTCTACTACCAAGCATCTGGAAAACCTGGAGAAGCAAGTTGGCTTTGAAGAACGGCCACATTCTTGCAAAGTCATCAGAACTAAGGCAGCTTGGCTTGGCTTCCCCAATACACATGAGAAGCCCATCTCTGATGAAATCCTCCTTGATGTCAGAAGCCTGTCTAGATCATAGTGGGGCGCCGGGTACAGAGGCAATAAGCTGGGGGCAGCTGGGACAGATGTCCACAAATTGATTTTGATGTTGGAAAATGGAAAGATCCATGTTTTTTTGTTTTGTTTTGTTTTCTGCACTTGCTCTCTGGAGCCAGATAATAAGCTTCAGCACTCAGCTTCCCAGTTTAGAAATAAAGAGAATAGTGGTGGCTTCTCAATGGCTGTTGACAAGGTTGGAGCGGTATCGTTTGTAAAGTACAAGCCTGACGGCTAGCATAGCATGTTCAATTCTTACCGTGTCAGAGTCATCCATATTAGAGGAGTATAACTCGACAGAAAGTTCACAGATGGAGCTTTCCACGCCACTGTAGGATCAGGCTCAAGAAATTAGTACAAAAGTAACAGCCGCCATCACCAGCCACCACCAATGAAGTGTTTATGACACACAGTGTTACCTGTGGGACTGCCTTGGTTATTTCTCACAAATAGGGCTAAGTTGTTTGCTCAAAATTTTGCTGCTAGAAGAAGAGATTAAACTTAAAGATGTTGAGCTCCATGAACTCAGCCCATGCTTGCCACCACTGCGTCTGCTTTCTCAGTTTTCCCCGATGTAATGTGGGGTGATAACGTCCTCTTGTCGGGCCTAAGATGAGAACTGAGAAGGTGGCGCTGGGCCAACAACAGGCAATGCTTTCTCTGCTATGAAACTCCAGTAAGCAACATGTCGTACTAGCCTTTTCAGGCTGCTGAGTCCTAGACCCCAAGAGGAGGAGACTTTACAGGTCGCTGGCTCTGGCCTCGCTCGGGTCTGGTAGAATGGAGGGCATCTGGCAGGCGTGGCACAGCCTGGCTGACTTCCCAGAAAGCAAAGAATAGAATGTTCTAGAAGATAAAGACAACCAGTCTGAACTGGAGGATTGCCTTAGGTCAGGTGCCAGAGCTTCCAGTTTTTAGGTTCCCACTGAAAAACTCATCCTGATTGGAGAAGGCTTATATTTCCTTCAGTTCAGTTTTGTGACTTTTCTATTACTTTGGGACATACCTCCCACCTGTCTTCACCTCCTCTGACTCCCTCACAACCTGATGATGGTGGAACCTTGTCAACTCCTTTCTCTCAGGAGCCTTCTCCCCACTGGAACCATGGCTTCTGTTTTGCTAATGTATAATTATGAAATTCCCTGGCCAGAAGCATCCACAGGGTTCTTGGGCTCCTTACAGATGGGGAAGGAGGATGTGGGCAAGAGAAGAAGAGGGTGCACTTCATCACCGGCCCTGACCTTCCCTTTGATCATGCCTTGCTTCCTGAGGAGAGCTGGACCTATGCCCAGCCTCAGTCGCCTGAGGTTTGCAGGGACAGCAAAAGCTATGTGAAACCAGAGAGCTTCCATATGTCACCACAAGTGACAAATTCATGGGTGTGGAAAGAAAAAGAATCCTGAATCCTGATGGTTGTGCAGCTGCGAGAGGTAAAGTTTCCAGAATTGCAATGAGAAGCCTTGTGCTGGAGTTTTATGTCATTTGCTTTCAATTCCATTTACAGTTATTTCTTGTTTTTATATCGTGTTTTATTGAAATCCATTTTTTACATTAATGCTAGAGGCTCAGTCATGGATGTCTTCCCTCCTTCCCCCACTGCTTGTCTCCTGTGCGTGTGAAGGTTTCACATTATGCAAAAACCACAGAAAAAGGTTTGAAGCATCATGGGGCTTTTGTTCCTGCCTGTCTGTCTCGGCAATGAGTATTTACTTTTCTAAAACCAGGTTGGGGATACAGCTGTGAAACCTGGGCTTTGTTTCAGAATCTATAGACAGGTTTTTCTGGCCTGGGGTTGAGGCCTGTGAATCCCTTCTGTAGGGACTGAGTCAAGGCTGGTGCTCACAGTGAACTCATCTATGAGACTACCTGATGGCAACAGGCTGGCTGTCATTTTCCTACCCCTAGCAGCAGGTTCTTGAAGTGAAAGGAAAAAGGTGTGGCAAACCAGAGCGTGTCTGAAAAGAACCCCAAAACAGCACCAAAGCCCGTTCTGTTTCCTACTGGCCTATTCAAACCTCATGATCTCTTTCACACAGGGCTCCTTGCCTCCTTCCTTTCCCCTGGCATTGGAGGATGATCTCAAATGCCTTGGTTATCAAAGCCCTCTTCAACTCAAACCACCATCATGTCTGACCTCCTCAGTCTGGCTCTCAAGACCACCTAATACCCTCTGTGGGAATCAGTAGAATTCACTTTGCTCATCCCATAGCACTTCTGCCTCCAAATTGCTAGCCATTTGTCCTCTACCTATGAAGGCTTTCCTACCGAGCCTGACTCCTCAGAGATAGCTCTGCACCTCTACCCTCTAGAAGCCTCCCTGACCACTCTGACCTCCCATGCCCTTTCCCAAACTGTGGCCCTTTAGGCATTCTCTCCCCTAGGTCATATTGCCATAAACTGCAAACTGAGCAATGTGTCCCCGGATGGAGCTTTCAGAAGTAAGTTATAAGTGGAATCTGAGTATAGATTCATAGGGCTGTATAGTTTTATATTATTTGACCTAGGTAAATTTAGATATTTCAATCTTTTATGCCATTGTTTCTTTGTCTATAAATTGGAGGTCATAATGGTCCCTACATAGAAAGGTGCCATCTCCAGCACTCAGAAGGCAGAGGCAGTTAGATATCCAAGTTCAAGATATTCTGCTCTACAGTCTACTGGCTGTTCCAAGACAGCCAGTAGTGCTATTCCAAGAAACCCTGTCTCACAACCCTTCCTCCAAAATTAAATATATATAAAGGACTTAGAAGAAAACATATCACATAGCCTGGTATGGTGGTGCACAACTTTAATCCCAGCACTCAGGGAGGCAGAGGCAGGTGGATCTCTGTGAGTTGGAGGCCAACCTGGTCTGCAAAGCAAGTCCAGGACAGCCAAGGCTACACAGAGAAACTATGTCTTAGGGGGGAAAAAAAAGGTACCACATAAAAGTAAACACTATTTAAATGTTGTTGTAATTGCCAGATCCCAAATAACAGAAATAAACTTGAAATAAATTTTAAAAAACAAAACAAAACTGTAGAACCACGAACAAGGATATATGAGGCCCTCAAGCAGGTACTGGTGTCAGAGGGGCAATTTGTTACTGGTGAGTCCCTGAGAATCCTCCTTCCTCTGTTTCATGATCCTTCAGCAGGAAACACCCTCCCCTGTACCAAGTTTCCCATCGAGCCACATGGAAAGAGTGAAACCCCTTCATGACTAGCTCTTGTCTCTGACCAGCCCATTAGAGTCAAGACCTGTTATCCAATCAACTCTTCTCAAGAGTGTGTGGCAAGATTATATTGTAGAAAATGGTTGGAGGGCTAAGAATGTCCAGCATGTGAGTGATAGTCACTGCGAAGAATGGACCTATCAGCATTCTCAAAGTAGGCCTCTGCTAGAGCAGAGCTACCTACCTGTCCTTCCCTTGTGTTTTGGAAGCACACAACTGGCTCTGCACACAGCTCGCTGAGGATAAATGAACCAAAAATGGGACACAGACCCAGAATACTAGGATAGGAGCTCATCAGGTCTCGACATTAAAGTTGCAGATGAATTCGAGTCAGAGAAGTTTCCAGAGCTCCCTTGAACTTGAGGCAATGAGTCGAGACTCTTTCTTGTTTCTTGCACCCTTCTCCTCACCCTTGCTGTATGTCAAGATATTGGCCAATGTGAAAGCATGAATGAGCTCAAATGATAATCAGAACTTTGCAGTTCCCAAACAGTTTCTTTGTCTAGATAGCCAGCATAGGCCAGTCTCGCCCACTCAGCAAGGCCTGACCTCCCCTTTTTCACAATGGATGGTCTATCAGGCCAAAGCCCTTCAGTTTCCTTCTGGTCCTGAATGTGTGGGGATAAGCATGGGGGAGGAGGTTGGCATAGAGGCAACAGAAAACAGGTACGGGGAGAGTGCCTGAGCTCAGATCACCCTAAGGCTGAATGCAGACAGTGGGTCAGTTAGGACCTCAGCCCCTTTGCCTTTGGCTCTGACACCCTGAGATTTTTCACACTGACAGAGGAAAAGCTTGTGGTCTTCCTCTCCTCGCTCCATCCCCTTTGCCATGTAGGGGAGTGGTTCCCAGAGTCAGAATCATGGCAAATGCAAGAAATCCTCATACCTGGGCTGTACAAACAGACTCTTTGGGAAAGACCACGCATCTAGCCTCTACTGGGATATTTCTAAGCTCCCCTGGTGTTCCCAAAGTGCAGCCAGTTAAAGCTCCTGCATTAGGATATCCCTGTACAAATGACCCCAACCATCCTTCGCTGACTGGAGAACCTCTACCGCGCACACACACCTGTATCACTGGCTTGAGACTTTCATTGCACAACTTTATACACTGCTGAGTATATTCCTCTGGCACCACAGGAATGTAATGTGTTCTAAACTCCTGTTTCTTACCCCTCTCACTTCCTTGCCATTGTCAGGAGCGATTTTCCCTCCAACTTTGGCTTATAACTTGGCTTCTGATCAGATTAGCTCTCTCCCCAGCACCCTCGTTTGACGGAGATGGGTGACTTGTACCACATTTGTGTTGCTCTATAAAAACATTCATCATAAGACTCTTGAAAGTGGGGGAAATCATTGCTTCTAACAGTTATTCCCGTGTTTCTCTTTCTAGAGTACTTAATAAAATGCTGACTCAGCCACATGTAACGATCCAAAGACTGAGGGAGAACGCTGCTGCCAATAGTTTAAATGGAGCCAAGTTGGAGCTTCTGAAGGCTGCAAGATCTCTACTGGCCCTCTTGTTCTGGGCATGTTTGATACCAGCTAAGGAAAAAGAAATGTCCATATTCTTTTAGTTCCCTAGAGCTCTTTTTCCTCTAGTGGGAATGACAGATATCAGAAGAACTGAGGCCACGCATCTATGGAAAACTTGGTGGGCTCCAATCACAAAGAGTGACAACCTAATCCTAATAGGTGCCCCTCCCCCTCCCAGCATTGAACTCTGTTGCCAGTACTTTCCTTGCAACCTTAAACACTGGTTGCTCTGATTAAGCATCCCCAAAGCTCAGAAAGATTATTTGTCCAACGCAAATGACAGCACTCCAAAGGAGCATGCACTTTGTCACAGCCAGGTATGTGTCAAAGAAGACTTCAGGCAGAGAGGAGCTTAGGGTGGGTGTTTCTGTCCTTGCTGTGCCACCGTATTCCCCATACTAGCGACAGTGGTCGAGGCTAAGCTTTGTGAGTCACCCTGGTGTCAAGAACATCATTATGTCTTAGAAACAGATACAATATCTTTGTCTGTACATAATCGAGGTTGTAATAGCGGCAGTGTTTTCTAGGGAGGCAAATTAGTTGCCAGAATTAGAGGCCAACTCCAGCCAGCAGAGGGGAACCATGGAGTTGCACTGAAAAGCTGCAGGTTCATCTTCTAGTATCCAAAGGGAAGAATAGGACTGGGTCCATCAAGGACTGCCTGTATGCTCCATGTCTCTCCAATGACATTTCCTCTGACGTCTGCCGGTGGTGGGTCTTCTTCCCAGTCCACACTACATAACACTGAGCTTGTAAACTACAATCCCAGCTGTGTGGGCAGGGTTAATTTCTCTCTTACTGCATTTCTAAACTTGTGGGAAAGGACCCCAAATGTCCTATGTTAGTAATATGTCTATAGGTGGCCTCCTTTTGTCCTACTAATTTTGGACATTGGGAACTGGGGTGGGCACCATCTTGTTGGCTAAGAATAACACTGTCCCAAAAAAAAAAGGAGGGTGATTAAATATAGGAAGGATATTCCAACTAAGAATGCTGGCGTGTCTTGTGATTCATTGATAGAGATATTAGCAATATGCTGATAGTAGCAATGTTTTACTGTACAGCAGTTTCTCTAGGCAGGCCTTGATAGTCTTCTTTTACTGGGATGAAAAGTTGGAAAAGGGGGTGTTAAGACCCTAGGATTCTGTTCCTGGTAGAAGATATCAATATCCTTTGTAATCTTAACTATTGCCAGGTATGCTTAGTCTCCACTGTTCCTCTTAGCTCTCTCCCTGTCTCTCTGTCTCTGTGTGCGTGCACCTTTGCATCACTCTATGTGCATTTCTGTCTCTGTGTGCATCTGTGTATATCTGTGACTCTGTCTGTGCTCATGTGGTATTATGTCTGTATATGTTTGTGTGCATGTGTCTATATGTGTGGGAATGCATCTCTGTGTGTACATGTGTGAACGTGTCTATATGTACCTCTGCATGTCTGTGTCTCTGCATATGTATTTACATTTCTTGTGCATGCACCTCTGTGTGTGTGTCTATGTGTGTGCACCTATGTTTGTATGCCTCTGTGGGTCTGCATTCTCACTCTTCCATGACTGAGTCCTGAGATTCTGAGCTGCTCATTTTTCAGCAGAGAGGGAATGTGCAGCCTGAGCCTGGCAGCCTGAGTCAGCTGGAGCCAGAGGCCTGGCAGCCTTGGACAAAGACTTTCTGTATAGGCCAGGAATGCACTGACCTCACTGTGGCTTTCCTCTACTGGCTTGGGTTTATGTTAAGCAGAAGGGAGGGAGAGCTGGGACTGGAACTCTGTGTGTCTGTGCCTTCAGGACAGCCTGGTCACGTACTTCATACTCCCCACTTTCTCCCTCAGGAATTGCTGTGGCCTGGAGCTATGGCTCTAGGTCAGTGCTATGTGGGTAAAGAGGAGATTCAGCAAAGCTGGAGGTCCCAGCCGACTGAAGAGCCAGGAGGCTGGAGAGACAGGACCAAGGAAGGGCTGGAGATGAAGATTTGTTTTCAGCTTTTCTTTCTGCAGCTGGCTGTGGAGTTCTTAGCAGCATTTGAGATTTCAGTTCTTGGGAATGTGAGGCCTCATGACAGAGCTAGGAGACCTGGTGTGTCACTCTTCTCAACCTCTGCTGTCCTATGAGGGAACCTGGTTTAGAATAGCAGTGGCAATGGATATGGTGGTTTGCTCAGGCGTGTGCAGAACATAGGTCAAAAGGCTGTCGCCTGAGTGCAGTATCTGCTGGAGCTGGAAGATGTGAGTGAGATTGTCTCTGCTCTGGTTTTGTGAAAGGAATGGACTACCTGCGTTGTTCTCATCTTTGGGTCTCGGGCTCCTTTGCTACCAATGTTTAGCCATCTAGACCATCCCCAGGCTTTCCTTGGTTGTGACATGCTGTAGATGGCTAAAGATGCTTGGGAACACCCACTATGCACATCTTTTATGTATCTGCTTTATGCAGGCATTTGTGTAACCTATGATGTGCCAATTTTTATGGAAAAATTGTTATGCAAAGACTATTTGGAACACACGTGTGCATGCCTGTGTTTGTGAGTGTGTGTGCATGCATGTAAAGGAGAGGAAGAAAGGAGGGAGAGAGGGGGAGATGAAGGAAAGAAGAGAGAAAGGAAGAGAGAGGGAAGATAAGAGAGAGAGGGAGGGAGAGGGTGAAGAAGGATAAAAAGGAGAATAGGAATGGGATTCCTGGAATGTGTCACGCAGTAATTGGTTCTCATAAACCAAAGCCATCAACCCTTCTACAGAAAATACAAGGCTAAGTAATAAAGCAGAAATGATGGTAGGGATGGTTTTAAATCCTTCATATTTCAGGACACGGTCACCCTATTTAACCTCAGAGTTTGACACAGAATGCTGGTTCGGAGACCAAAAGCCTGTTCGTACTCCATCTCTTTGCCATTTGGGGACGTCCAGTCTCAGAGGTACAGGCTCATGCTGATCTCCCACCCTGTGCTTGACACTCCCCTGCCAGTTGTCCTTCATCTTAACCCTGCTTCATGATGGTCGTTTACAAAGCTTTTGACACAAACCCAAGGCAGCATGCATTTGCCATCAACATGAGAAGTGTGTTTCTACAGG
This sequence comes from Pachyuromys duprasi, assembly GCA_028658305.1. Lineage (NCBI taxonomy): Eukaryota > Metazoa > Chordata > Mammalia > Rodentia > Muridae > Pachyuromys > Pachyuromys duprasi. Next base: position 40,013,898 of record CM053747.1, read on the forward strand.
TGACTCCTTCTTGTGTCTGTTTGGGCACCTACACTTTGGGTGAGTTTCCTAATATCTGCACTTAATCCACTGGAGGACCTATTTCTTTTTGACTTGTAAACAGCGTTTTACTAAGACATCTAACTGGATTGGCTGAAAAGAACTAAGCTCGCATTCAAGGACGCCAGACAGCAAGCGGCAATGAAGCCAGTTACACACAATATTACGCAGAACATTCTGATGTCTGGCTGTGTGGTGGGAGAAGAAAGAGAAAAGACCAGGGTGGTCCTCAATCTAGAGATCTTTTCTTCTACATGATTATGATTGGGGGTCTGATGCACCCTGATTCAGGCCCACCAGAGGATGTAGACTCAGGAATGATGTGCAGTTTACCCATCGTCACTCTGTAGCTGCCTCACATTAAGGGTGTATAAGATCGCTGAGCATACAAAAAGGACCTATCCATCATGTTCCCTTTTTCCTCCATCTTCCATTTTCCCTCCTGATTATCAATACAAAACCCTCCACATCAGGGGCTCCTTTAAATGACAGCTCCAAGTGGAAAAGCCTATGTGATATTCCCTTTGCTTGGAATGTCCTTACTGGAGTCTGATATGGTGGTTGATACCTGTTGTTCCAGCACTCGAGAGAATGAGGCAAGAGGATTGTTGTAACTTTGAGGCCAGTTTGTGATATATAATGAGTTCCACCATAGCCTGGGCTATGGTGTGAGACCTTACTTTTATTTTTTAAAGGCAAAGGGTATTTCTATTTTTAAAATGACAACTTCACTTTTCAAGAACTTTCAAACAAAAACACTACACAGCAAACATCAACCAGAGAACTCCTTCAACTGATAAACACCTTCAGTAAAGTGGCTGGATACAAAATCAACTCAAAAAAATCAGAAGCCCTCCTGTACACCAAAGACAAAAGGGCCGAAAAGGAAATTAGGGAAACAA